>JAREYC010000001.1:55510000-56127500 GCA_030015325.1 Cryptoblepharus egeriae | reverse complement strand
TCTCTTTACTATCATTCGGCTGCATTTATCTAGGCCGAATGACATCCCAATATCCTCACTGTAGATCCTTGTCAGATGTATTAATGAGTCAAGCTGTATGCAAAGAATTTTACACACACACACACACACACACACACACACACACATATATACACACATATACACACACACACATATATATACACATATACACACAACACATTTTCTTCCCTATACTTTACATTGAGAAGCTAAAGGACACTCTGCCGCATCCCCTAGAAGCATGAAATTTGGGGAGTGTGTTCCTTCTATGACATCAACACCCACCAAGAACTTTAACTGTTGAGAAATCCTTAAGGGGTCTGAAAAAGCGTGCAATGCATTTTCACCTATACTTACCGCTGAACACCAAACCCAGCCCCCAATTCTGCACCTGCTTGGTAGGTGGAGGGGTGCCCATGGTTGTCGGGGGATGAGGCACATGGTGAGGGGATCTAGTACAGATCTACCATAATTATGTAGAAAGGGGAAAAGGTGACTGTTTTTAACATATGAACAAGAGTGAATAATTGCTTTTACATTGCATTCCCAATATCTTATTGGCTGCCTGTATGCATCCTTCTTATAGGGGGAGGCCGAAACCCAGTCACTCCTCGATTCTTACGACATTTCAATACAATCACCATTAATGAATTTGATGACAATGCAATGTACACTATTTTCTCCAGAATATTTGATTGGCATCTTAATATATGGTAGGTGATTTGAATATATTGTGAATATGAAATAATAATGAAAATATGATAGTGATCAGCTACCAGAATGTCTTGTTATGACTCTGTTTTTAGTTGGAGAGACATCAAATCCTTTTGTTTGTCTTTGATATCAAGGGAAAACGTTTGAGTTTAAGCCATGTCAGAAACCCGCACAAACTCCAGAACATTTGTGTAATGTGTTGCTAGTTGCCTGTTTGGATACAGCACTGGGCTTTGCAATGCAATTTTCAAGTATTCATTGGGAGATCCAACTCAGGTGTTATGAATGAATGTATATTAACTTCCAAATAAACTTGTAAATTACAGCATGAATTGTTTCCACATATCACTTAACCAGCAAAAAATTCCACTTGAAAATGGGCAGTACAATCCTTTCCCAGATCACCGATCCAGTGGCGCCAGTGCAGCTCGTTAAATGCTCTTTTAAAATTGTTTTTATTTACTTCTCGAAAAGCAGCCTGGCCTCCAAAGGATCTCCTCAGAATTATGCAAATTGATTACGTGATATAAGTTCAAGGAGCCTCTGGTGCAAGTGCTATCAAGATCCTCTCCTTCCCACCCAGCTCATGCTCCCTTCTTACCCTACACGCGGCTTTAATCTGCCTCCAAACTATCCTCTTCCTGACACTAGTACAGACTGGGTGAGTTGTTGGTGCGTACATTGGGCTTCCAGCCATCTGCACTGATGGCCCAAAAAGACATGCCTGCAGAGTAGCTTTGGTGGCACCAACCTTGATATGTGGCAGTGATTGCAAGATCTTTTGTCGTAGACCTGGATAGGAATAGGTTTTGATGTTTCTAATGCAAATTTCTGGTAATAAAGTATAGGTAATGGTAATGGTAATATGGTAATAATGGTAATAATAATGGTAATATGGTAATAAAGTATAATAGAATGTATGACTACTACCAGAATTGATTATAGCAGCAGGTATAGTCAGGTGGTTGAGCAAAGGACTGCTACAAGATGGCTAAGCAGGAAAAAGACTAGATAACTTTTGGATGGAGACTGAAAGGTGATAAAGCTGTGATGAGACAACAGAGCCAGTATGTGTTACTGTTTACAGCTTGGCTGACCTGAAATCAGCTCTTCTGGAAGCTTGGAAGGCATTCCCTGATGCCAAATATGATGACCATCTGGATTCCATCTTGAGGCAAAGAGTTTTGTAGGGACATTAGAATGGGAAAGGTGGTGTATAAATACCTTAAATAAATAAATATTATGGTTGGTTGGGAAAGTTGGTGTCTACCGTTGTTGATTCAGGAATTCCAACCCTCACTGAACAATCAGGAAGTTGTGGTGGCCACAAATGCTGCATCAGGCTGCACTCTGCAAGTGTGCAACTGCTGACCAGTTGAATCGCCTTTGCCAGTGTAATGAGCCTACTCTGCCTAGTCAGCAACCACATACTTGCCTGTATACCACTACATATGCATCTTTGGGTCTCACCAAGCCAGTAATTTGATGTAGTTTAATTAGACTTTAATTAAACTTTAATTAAACTTTAATTAAATTTGCTAAACCTGAGAAGTTTAGCAAATGCTGAAAGTCATTATACTGTATATATATTCCGTTCAATAGAATTGTATTTATCAAGTCATTATATTTATATTTTGTTCAGTAGCATTGTACAAATCATCCTCCTTCTTATATTTTGTTTAAATTGACAGTTATACCTTTCCCCCGGAATGTGTGGAATTGACTGATCCAATTATAAATGGCACCATGAGTTTATACAAAAGTGCTATGGAAAACCTGCTCCCTACTCCAGCCAAATCTCACTATTTGTTCAATCTGCGTGACTTTTCTCGGGTTATTCAAGGTGTTTGTCTGTCAAGACCTGAGACGACAGAATCCCCAGCAACAATAAAACGCCTTTGGGTTCATGAGGTACATGTCTTGTTAACCAGCAACAGAGGCTAATTAGGCCAGCACAAATCCTGGCACAAGTCCTGTGCTGGCCTGGGGATGTCACAGAAGTGACATATAAGGCACTTACTTCTGCACCACTCCTGGAGGAACTTAGAAATCAGGACCTAAGGGAAGCCAGCCTCAGGACCCCTAGGGTCTCTCATGCACATGCCCCCCCCCCCCAAGCCAGGCGCTGGGAATCCCCTTCATGCACAGAGGATTCCTACTTCCTGGGTTGGGGGGAAGAAACCTCCCCCCAACTCAGGCACTGAGACCGCAGGGGTCCCAAGGCTAGGCACTGATGCAAGCCGGCATCTCTTGGGTCTTGCTCGTTTTGTATGTCTTGCTCATTTCAATTTCTTATAAATCTTTGCTTGTCTTGCAAAACATTCACAATCCAAGGGACTCATAAACTGTGGTACCACTGTAGTTGAAAATGCCTGTCCTAAATAGTAACTTTGTTCATCTTGTATAACTGTGACAGTACTTACTGATGGAGATCCAGAAATTTTGGGAAGATGAAAGTGATACAGAATTACAAGAAATGAGTGATGATTATAAACATCATTTACTTAGCAGTAGTCAGAATGACTATTCCCAGATGTAAAGAAACAACATGTCTCTTAAGAGACATTTATCAAAATTATTTTATATAGCAATTTGCCTATTATTGCAGTTATTTCATAATAAACTGTATTTAAATCATTCACAATATGATTCATATGTTGTCTGCCTGACAAAAGATATACAAAATACATATGGTAGTTTCTTTTTTGAATCCTATGGGAAGAGATTTTAGCTCAATGGAAGAGTCCTTCCTTTGCATTATCCAAATTATCCTTTGCATATATCCAGTGATGGGATTCAAAGAAATTAACAACCGGTTCTATGCCCATCTGGCAGCCACTTTTAAATGGCTATTTTTAAACTTTGTATGTCCTATCTCTCGTTAACAACCGGTTCTATAGAGTAGGTGCGAACCTGCTGGTGTCCACCTCTGAGTATATCACAGGTTCAACCTCCAGGTAGGGCAATGAACAATTCTTGCATGAAACCTGGAAAGCTGCTGCTATTAAATGTGATCTGGAGGGTAAACCAAAATCTTACTTGATTCAATACGAGGCAGATTCATATGATTTGGCTGGTGTGAATGGCAGATGTTTAATGATATTTTATTTATTTTATTTTAAAAATTTGTATCCTGCCTTTCTCGGGTCAAGATCGACTCAAGACAGCGGCTCACATTAAAACATCATTAAAAACATAAATAGAACATTCAATTAAAAACAATTAAAACATCTAAGCTAAAAACATTTACGCTGAAAACAATACAAGTAATAGGCCCCCCAACCTCTGCCCCATTAAAATGCTCTTTTTAAAAAATAAAAGGTTTTTAGGCTCTTCCTGAAGCTCTGTATTGAGAGAGCTTTCTTCAGTTCTAGGGGAAGGGAGTTCCAAAGCCGGGGTGCCACCACCAAGAAGGCCCTATCTCTGGCTGCTACACCACTCACATCTCTTACTGGCGGCAGTCAGTAGGGCCCCCTCAGATGACTTTAGGTGACAGGTTGTATTGTACAGAAGAAGGCGGTCCCTCAGATACACTGGACTCAAGCCGTTTAGGGCTTTAAAGGTCAGGACCAGCACTTTGAGTTCAGCCCAGAAACGAATGGGCAGCCAATGTAGTCGCTGAAGCAGTGGCCCAATAGAGTCGAACTGACAAGCCCCGGCAACCATGTGGGTCGCTGCATTTATTTAAGACAATCTAAGTCTTCTTAAACATTCCAGTATTGTGCTTACCCCAGTCAGCATGGACAGGCAGAGAATCATCTAGAATAGCTGTTCTTTCTGTCAATTGTAGAAATTCTTTTCCTCTGGAAAAGGGCAAAAGTGGCAAACCTGAGTAAGTCCTACAAGCCCCTTTAACTCTTGCTTGATTGGATCTACTTGTAGGCATCCAGATTTGGTTAACAAAGAGACAGGAACATCAGGCTAGATCAGAAGTCTCCAAACCCCGGCCTAGGGGCCAGATATGGCCCTTGGTGATACCTCAAGGTGGCCCCCGGCAAGATCTTCTATCCAGCGCTTGGGAAGCTGTGCACTCCAATACATTCTTATACGTAAATTTATTCAAATTTGAAATGTAAATTAGTTTTCCAGCCCTTGACACCATGTCAGAGAGATGATGTGGCCCTCTGGCAAAAATTTGAAGACCCCTGGGCTAGATAATGTTATTCTCCCCTCTCCCCACAATTAAAAGTTATGTCATTGCACTTTTCCATTCTCCTTTTCTTGTTGGATGTACATCTATATATATAAACTAGCGAAAAGCGTACCCACGTTGCGGGAGTAACATTTCCCCATATGCCATCCCCCCACGGCGCAACTTCTCCTCATGCGCAACTTCCTCCATGCACATCAACCCCCCATGCGCAACTTCCCCATGCACATCAACCCACCATGCGCAACTTCCCCCATGCGCATCAACCCCCCATGAGCAACTTCCCCATGCGCAACTTCCCCATGCGCATCAACCCATGTGCAACTTCCCCCCGTGCGCAACTTCCCCCATGCGCTTCAACTCCCACGCGCAACTTCCCCATGCGCATTGACCCCCATGTGCATCAACTCCCATGCACATCAACTCCCAGGCGCAACTTCCCCCATTCAATGCTTCCAGGCCTAGCAGTTGGGGCGGAATGTTGATGAGTCAGCAATTCTCAATGCAAAAGATAGGGAGGAAAATGCAACACATTTTTCTCCCTATACTTTGCATGGGAGAATAGATGACTCATCAACATTCTGCCCCAACCCCCAGACCTACAAGCATGAAATTCAGGGAGGGAGTTCCTTCTGTCACCTGAACTCCCCCCAAGAACCCATGTGGAGAAATTTAACCTTTAAGGGGCTGAAAAGGGGTGCAACGTGTTTTTGTTCTATACAAACAAAAGTCTTTTGTTCTATACAAACAAAAGTCTTCCACATGGATGACTGAGCAACCTCCAACCAATTTGGTGCTCGGTGCCTGGTGCACTGGGGGACATGGTTTGGAGGAAGAGGTTGCACTGGTGAGGATGCTGCGCAGGGGGGGAAGATGATGCGCATGGGTGAAATTTGGGGTGGGTGTTCCTTCCGTGACTGAGGGGTGCACTAAGAACCAGTTTTTGGAAATTCCAACCAGAAGGGGGTGAAATGGGGCGCAACACATTTTTCTCCCTATACTTTGCATTGGAGAATTGATGACTTCATCAGCATTCTGCCCCAACCCCCAGACCTACAAGCATGAAATTCAGGGAGGGAGTTCCTTCTGTCACATAAACACCCACCAAGAACCGATGTGGAGGAATTTAACCCTTCAGGGGCTAAAAAGGGGTGCAACGTGTTTTTGTCCTATACTTAACATGGGAGACTGAATAACAGTCAGTCAATTTGGTGCCTGGGGCACTGGGGGGACATTGTTCGGAGGAAGAGGTTGCACTGGGGAGGATGCTGCGCATTGGAGATGTTGCGCATGGGGGGTTGATGTGCATGGGAAGATGTTGCGCATGGGGAGATGATGCGCATGGGGGACTGATGTGTATGGGGGACTGATGCGCATGGGGAGATGTTGAACATGGGGGGTGTTGCGCATGGGGGGCTGATGCTCATGGGAGTTTGATGCACATGGGGGTTTGATGCACATGGGGGTTTGATGCGCATGGGGAATTATGTGCATGGGCGATGTTGCACATGGGAGTTGATGCACATGGGGGGATGTTGCGCACAAGGGGTTCATGCGCATGGGCATTCATGCGCATGGCGGACTGATGTGCATGGAGGATGTTGCGCATGGGGAGATGTTGCGCATGGATGATGTTGCGCAGAGGGGATGATGTGCATGGGGGTTCATGCACATGGCAGACTGATATGCATGGGGGATGTTGCACATGAGGGTTCATGTGCATGGGGAGATGTTGCACATGAGGGAATTATGCACATGGGCGATGTTGTGCATGGGGGGATGATGCACATGGGGGGTTGATGTGCATGGGGGTTTGATGCGCATGGTGGACTGATGCGCATTAGGGATGATGCGCATGGGGGTTGATGCGCATGGGGATAGCCCCTTAAGGGTTAAATTTATCTACATCGGTTCTTGGTGGGTGTTCATGTGATAGAAGGAACTCCCTCCCTGAATTTCATTCTTCTAGGTCCAGGGGTTGAGGCAGAATGTTGATGAGTCATCAATTCTTTAATGTAAAGTATAGGAAGGAAAACGCATTGCACCCCTTTTCACCCCCTTCCGGCTGGAATTTCCGAAAATCGGTTCTTAGTGCACCCCTCAGTCACGGAAGGAACACCCACCCCAAATTTCACAATTCTAGGCCCAGCGGTTTTGGCATTGATGAGTCAGTCAGTGACTTTTCTCTTTTATATATATATATATAGATTAAACTTGTGTACCTGTTTTGTTGCTGTGCATTACAAATGCCAGTAAACTTTTTAAAAATCTCATGCCTTTTAAAATAGAGGTGCGCATTAGATTTGATGGTGCATTAAATTCAAGTGAATACAGTATTTAAATTATTGCTATAAAAGTGAAATTGGTAAATGATATAGTTTGTATAATGTCAGCAGATGCAGTCACAGTCATTGCCAATGGACCCCAGCCCAATCAGCCTACAGTAACCAATACGTAGAATTGTTTTTTTGCCATTGTTATTTTTTTGCCATTTTCAGGGTGTTTTTTCTGGTTTGTTTTTACAAAATGAGAAGTGCAGAAAGCAGTGTTATGTGTTTTTATTTTGATATCACCAGAAAAAAACACCTCTACTGAGGTGGTAGAATGTACATAGGTGTGACATGATCCTCTCAGCAGTTGCTCTGACAGTGACACTGTCATTGTTCATGCAGGTTCTTCGGGTGTTTTATGACCGTTTAGTAGATAATGACGATCGAGCTTGGCTAATTGGATTCATCCGAACCATTCTAAAAAACCACTTTGAGGACGAGTTTGATGTACTTTTCCAGCAATTGGACTTTGATGGTGATGGCAGAGTTAATGAAGATGATTTGAGAAGCTTGATGTTCTGTGATTTTCATGATCCTACAAGAGAGGATACAAACTACAGGGAGGTCTTTGATGTGGACCACTTGAGAAATGTTGTAGAGAGTCAGCTGGCTGAGTACAATTCCTTGAGCAAAAAACCTATGCAGTTGGTGTTATTCCGATTTGCCATTGAACATGTTTGTAGAATCTCACGTATTTTGAAGCAGCCTCGTAGCCATGCCCTTCTCGTTGGTGTTGGTGGAAGTGGTCGGCAGTCTCTCACTCGTTTAGCTTCTCACATGGCAGATTATACACCTTTTCAGGTTGAAATATCAAAGAGTTATGGAACCACTGAGTGGCGTGAAGACCTAAAAGTCATTTTACGAAGGTCTACCGAAGGTGAGATGCAAGGAGTGTTTTTATTCACTGATAGCCAGATAAAAAGGGAATCGTTTTTAGAAGACATTAACAACTTACTAAATGCAGGAGAAGTGCCAAACCTCTTTCCACCTGATGAGAAACAAGAAGTTTGTGAAAAGATGCGTCAAATAGACCGCCAACGGGACAGAACCAAGCAGACAGATGGTAGTCCCATTGCGCTATTCAACATGTTCATCGACCGTTGCAGAGACCAGCTGCATGTAGTGTTGGCCATGAGTCCAATTGGAGATGCATTCCGTAATCGTCTTCGAAAATTTCCTGCTCTTGTTAATTGCTGCACTATTGACTGGTTTCAGGTAGGGCATTTTGTGGCAATACGTACATTTTGTACTGAAAACATCATGTAATGCTAAATGTGTTGATTCTGATTTTAAAATGCATCCTGTCAAATGTACTAGTTTTCTTTGTGCATGGGAGACTTTTATATGTCAAGTATGACCTCCGCATTTCCCTTTTGGCATTTTGAAATGTTGTCGTTCCAGAAGGACTATACAATATGATTTTTTTTAAAAATTTGAGTAGATTGGCTTGAAGTAGTTGACTCATTGAATAGATTTGGGTGAACAGAAACCAATTTTCTTTACAGTGCAATCCTAACTTATGCTGGAGCATGCCTGCGCTGCACCAGTGCTTGATTAAGGCTGCTGTTGCCAAACCATGGGGGCAAGGGATAATTTTTCCCGTTACCCAGGGTAATGCAGCAACAACCACACAATCACAATGGGTCTACTTCTATCTGAGTCTCCCTGAATTCCCCCTACAGTGACACAAGAGTACCTTATGGAACTTCTGCTGGTGCAAAAGACTTGTGCTGTCTTGGGTGGGGGATTAGGATTGTTCCCTGAGTTTACAGTCCTCAAAAGAATAATAATAAGTCTTATCTCCAAGGATTATCATGAAAATTTAGTGTTTTTTCTGCCTGCGAGGATATTTTAGCCCCTTTGAGTTAAAAATACATAAAATGCATGGAGTGACTTGTAATTTATCTTCCTTAAAATTTAGTCCTGGCCATCAGATGCATTGCAGGCTGTTGCAACCCGCTCCCTGGAAGATATCGAAATGTCAGAAGAAACACGAGACGGTTGCATTGATTTGTGTCAAAAATTCCATATGAGTACCATCAATTTATCTGAAACTTTCTTTGCGGAACTCCAGAGGCACAACTATGTAACTCCTACTTCTTACCTGGAATTGATTTCTACATTCAAAAACCTATTGGAAATGAAAAGAACGTAAGTTCAATTACTATGTAGGAAACAGTACTAGGAAAAAATATTGCAATATCATTTAATAAATGTATGCAGTTTAATAAATGATGTGTGAAGGCTGCAATGGCTCAGCTGGTTAAGACACCGTGCCTGTCATCCAGCAGGATGGGGTTCGAGACCCAGGTGCTGCAAGACAGAGTGAGCCTTGGTAGTACTGTATTTCCCAGCTTATAAGACGCACTTTTTCTCCCCAAAGGGAGGAATGTCTGTGTGTCTTATAGAGTGATAGGGCCAATCCTGGAGTACCTTACCCCATCATGTCATATGTTGTTGGGTTCATATTGAAAAGCAGAATCCAATGCAAAAATCAGTTTTGAGATATCTCCTTCCTATCCAAAGGTATGTCCAAAAATATATATAAAAACAAAAAATACATTTTTGGCAATTTTTTAAAGTGGGTAGGAATTTTGGCTTTGGGTGTAGGAATTTTGCCCTGGGGGGTAGGAATTTTTGGTTTGGCATCTGGTCACCCTGGCACAGTTGCAATCCTAAGCAGCCTTCCCTGGCTTGGAAACTTGCTCCAAAGTAGATATGCACAAGACATGGTCCCTGCTGCTCCATGCCTGTGCATCCATTACTCTTCCCTATCTATCTAGATCCCCTCACCTTTCCCTACCTACCTGGATCCCCCCACTCCCAAAAGAACCCCCCCCCCCACTTACCTGCCTTCCTGGATCATTTGCAATGAGATCTGTGCAAAAATCACAAATCACTGACACTAGAGATGATGAGTTTTGGGGGTTTCCAGAAAATCAGAAGAGTGCTTGAAGCTTAAAGTCTTTCCTTATTTGTTAATGACAATGATAATGGTTCTTAATACTACTGTTGACTTTACATGGTTGAAATATTATTCTGCTATATTTTATTAAATATATTAGTACACCATTTGGTTCAGAATATTTTTTTTCTTGTTTTGCTCCTCTAAACTTTGGTGCGTCTAATGGTCTAATGGTGCAATAAGCTGGGAAATACGGTACTTTTCATGGATGTGTTGCCCCAATAAAAGTCTCCCATATTACTTTCAGTCAGGTGATGAAAATGAAAAGAAGATACGAAGTTGGCTTGGAGAAACTGGACTCAGCAGCAGCGCAGGTGGCCACAATGCAAGTGGAACTGGAAGCCTTGCAGCCCCAGCTAAAGATAGCTAGCAAGCAGGTTGATGAGATGATGTTAGAAATTGAGAAGGAGTCCTTAGAAGTTGCAAAAACTGAGAAAATAGTGAAAGTGGATGAAGTCGTAGCCAATGAGCAAGCAATGGCTGCCAAAGCAATCAAAGATGAATGTGATGCTGATCTGGCAGAAGCCTTGCCTATCCTTGAAAGTGCCCTGGCTGCTCTAGACACTTTGACTGCACAGGTATGTTTAGCAAGACAGATTTTTAGTCTGCAGACAGACTAAAGCAGACAAAAGCATGAGGCTTAAATGTCTACATTTGCTATTCTTTGTGGTATCCTAAACACAACTTGCAATGTTCTATATACGGTATATAAAAAAGAAAAGTCACTGACTGACTGATTCACTTATCAACTCCCTGCCAAAACCATTGGGCCTAGAATTGTGAAATTTGGGGTGGGTGTTCATTCCATGACTGAGGGGTGCACTAAGAACTGGTTTTTGGAAATTCCAACCGGAAGGGGGTGAAAAGGGGCGCAATGTGTTTTTTCCCCTATACTTTGCATTGAAGAATTGGTGACTGAGGGATTCTCTGCCCCAACCCGCGGACCAAGAAGCATGAAATTCGGGGAAGGTGTTCCTTCTGTCACATGAACACCCACCAAGAATTGATATGGAGACATTTAACCCCCATGCGCAACAAACCCATGCGCATGTGGGTTAAAAGGGGCTGAACAAACCCATGCACATAAGAGGCTGAACAGGGGTGCAACATGTTTCTGTCCTATGCTTAACATGGAAGACTGACCAACATCCAGCCAATTTGGTTCTTGGTGCCTGGTGCATGGGGGATGTTGTTTGGAGGGAGGGGTTGCACTGGGGAGGATGGTGCGCATGGGGGTGTGTGCATAGAGGGATGATGTGCATGGGGGTTGATGCTCATGGGGGAGATGATGCGCATGGGGTGTTGATGCACATGGAAAGATGATGCACATGGGGGATGATGTGCATGGGGGATGATGTGCATGGGGATTGTTGCACAGGGGCTTGTTGCACATGGGGAGATGATGCACATAGGGGACTTTTGTGCATTGGGGGTTGATGCGCATGGAGGTTGATGCGCATGGGGGTTGTGCATGGGAGGTGATGCACATGGGGGTTGTTGCGCATGGGGGATGATGTGCATGGGGGTTGTTGCGCATGGGGGGTTGATACTCATGAAGTCTTGGGGAGATGATGCGCATAGGGGACTTATGAGCATGGTGGGATGTTGCACATTGGAGTTGCGCATGGGTTTGTTGCACATGGGTTTGTTGCGCATGGGGGATAGTTGTGCTTGGGGGGGTTGATGCTCATGGGGGTTGACGTGCATGGGGGGACTTACGCACATGGGGGATGTTGCGCATAGGGGGGATGGCGTATGGGGGAATTTTACTCCTCCCCCTTTTTCCATCCAGCTGAGGCACTTCGCACCCAAGCGGTGCTGCTCTTCCCGGGGTGGGTCTTTAGTTGCCCTGCTAGGGGTATAGAGGGGGAGATTGGGTGTGAGGGGATCGCGCCCCCCCCACTCACCCCACACACCCCACACTAGTACTGTTCATATAATACTTATTGGGATGTTTCCTTACTTCAACCAATACAGATCAAATGGAGAGGACTGAGGATAGGATGGATACAAATTTAAAATTCTCCTAGGGCAAAGGAGAGTACAGTGGCGCCTCACGTATCAAATTTAATTCATTCCGGAGGCATGTTTGTCACGTGAAACATTTTTTACATGAAGCAGATTTTCCCACAGGAAATAATGGAAAGTCAGATGATTGGTTCCACTACCCAAAAAAATATTCATATAAAAATATTAACTGGATGTAAAAATGATGACAAAACACTGGAATTGAATTCAAAACATGCATTCAGTGTGCATGATCCTATGAAGTCTACTTAGGCTTCAGTCATAAAGACACTTTCCTGGGAGTAAGCCCCATTTAACACAATAGGGCTTCTGGGTAGACATGGTTAGGAGGCTGCAATCAAAGACACTTTCTTCTGTAATCAGACACTTTAAAAGCTCCCCACTTTCTCCTTCTCTTCATCCTCAGCCTCTCTCCCCTGCTCCCTTCTGGTTATCCCTGAGCTGCTTCCCTCTTCTCCACTGCTGTTCTCTCCCTCTGCCCAGTGGACGACTGACCACGGGAGGAACAGCGTGGAAGTACTGCTTTTGCTATGTGTAGCCCTGATGCTTTTTAATCGGGCTGCCGGCCAGCGCGTCTGCCCCAACTGCCAATGAGTGTGTTGTTATGTGAAGCACAGTTTGTTACATGAAGCAGAATCCTAGAGAAATTTTTGTTTGTTACGTGGAACATACTTTATGTGAGGCGTTTGTTACGTGAAGGCACTACTGTGTTAAATACACAGACCATAATATAGTGCCTTGATAGTTGCATAAGAATCTGAGAGTTATTGATTATACACTGTACATTTGAAGGTAGTAAGGTCTTCCAACCATTGATGTACAGAATCTCCTTCCAATGTTGGATGACAAATGTTTTGGCAACCAGAGGCACACATAACAATGACTGTATTTCTTCAAATCTAATGTTCACTGTTCCCTGCCAATTTTGTCTCGTGCCCATCAGATTCGAGGGCGCATTAGAATAGTTCTGTTTTGGATTTCCATATTCCACCAATTCAGCTCATCTCAGGGACAAGAAGGTCAACCACTTTGTTCCTTGGACCATTACTTAGCCCCAGAAACAGTTTGCTGAACTCCACTTGTCTGTGGTGGAAATGATCTAACTGACTGCCCCGAGCTCTTCTCTGGGGTGATCATGTCACTCCAGACAAGGGTAGAGGAACAGAGAGCCCCTTTGCCCCACAAGTAGGCTGAGGAGCATTGCTCCTCTGCCTGTCTGTGGAATGAAAAGTTGGGCTAACTGTCCCCCCACCTCTTCTCTGGGGCAACACAATCATCCCAGACAAGAGGTGGGGACTGAGAGCCTCTATGCCCCTTTTATGCACAGGAGGATAGGAGCATCTGTTCTGTGAATCCCAGGGTGTTCTACTTAATGTAATGTGCATCCTGAAGGCTTGGGATTTTTAAAAGGTTTGTTGCACATTATAATCACCAGCAAACTTATTTTTCATCTCAAGCCTCTTGAAATCAGGGTGCACATTATCTGTCTATCTATGATATTTATATACTGCTTTTAAACTAAAAAGTTCACAAAGCGGTTTACAAAGGAAATAGAAAAAAATTAATGGCTAATAGATCCGTGTCCCAAAAGGCTCTCAATTTAAAAAGATGTACAAGAACACCAGCAGAAGCCACTATAACAAACTTTGTGGCGGGAAGGGTCAGTTACTTTTCCCCTGCACAATAAAAGAGGAACACCCACTTGAAAGAGTGCCTCTTGCCCAATTAGATTACAGTTAATGACGCGCTAGGAATCTCTTATTTCCCCCAGAGAAAACACAGTAGTTTTATGTAATGTTTCTGTCAGAAAGTCTCAGAGAAGTTTCTAAGAGTTAGCTGATCTGGAAAATGTTCATCTGAAGGAGGCCTCCAGCAGGACTCTATATCACATGCAGCAAGGATTTGCCCTCCTATCTTCACTCCTCAAAATGTATAAGTTGCAGTGTTTCTGTTGTTATGAAAGTTTAACAGTTTTGTCTGTTGTATCAAACTGTTTCAAATGTCTGGGGTAAACCACAGTAATACAGTGAAACATAGATATGAGAATATCCGGTCCTCAATTTGTCTTGTTAATGCAGAAGAAAACAATTGTGAAGATCAGCTAGTGAAACAAATTGGGGACACTTGGGAGTAGTTGAGAAGTATGAGCAAATTGAGATGAGAAGTATGAGTATACATGATAGAGTCATGAAATTTGTTTTAATTATAAATAACATTTTTATGGTAAATGGAAAACCAGGAAGATGTCATGGTTAGGAAGTTTTACTGAGACCTGGAAGATGGCGGTTCAGATCCCTTCTTAGCTATGAAGATTCCAGAGTAACCAGGGTTTCCAGACGTCCGGATTCCCCCGGACGTGTACTACATTTGGGGCCCTTGTCTGGGCCCCTCACCCCTTTCCGGGCCCCTCCGGAAATGGATGCGTCCCTGGGGAACCTTCGCGGCTTCCCCTGCAGCAGTGGCAAGGCTTAGAGCCAGCTGCTGCTCTTCTGGCCAGCCACCCGCCCTCGCAACCTCCCACCAGCTGCGGAGGCATTCTGTGGAGGGGGGAGGCCAGGCGGGGGCTGAGTGTCCTCTCCCTGCCTGGCCACGCCTCCCCAGGGTTTCCCCGGGAAGCTTGAAAGCACTGAGGAGGCGTGGCTAGGCTGGGAGCAGAAGCTCGTCCCTGCCTGGCTTCCCCCTCTGGAGGAAGCTGAATCAGCTGGCCAGGGGCTGCAGCTGTTCATGAGTGCCCCCAGCCTCTCTCCCTGCCAGCCTCAGCCTCCCCAGCACCAGAGTGTCCAGGTAGGAAGAAGACCCCAACAAGCCCTCCCTGGATCCCCCTCCTTTCCCCCTCCCCCACCCCCCAACCACCCATCTCCCCCTCCCCCCAGCCACCCATCACCAGCCAATCCTGCTGCCTGCCCTGCACCCACTACCCCCACCCACCCACCACCAGTCACACATGCATTCACTTCCCTCACAAACCCCTTACTTACCTACTTTCCCCTTCCCCCAATTTCTCCACCAGCCACCCTTGCATGCACCCACTACCCCTCCCCCAAGAGAATATATATAATATAGAAATATGTGTGCATGTAATATATGTGTGTATTATATATATGTGCGTGTGTGTAATTTCTATATATATAATACACATACATATATATAACATATATATAAAACATGTCTGCATGTAATATATGTGTGTATTATATATATGTGTGTGTAAATGTGCGTGTGTGTATTTATATGTGTGTGTGTATTTTCTATATATATAATACACACACACATATATATAACATATATATAAAACACACATATATATAATACATATATATGTATATGTATTTTATATGTGTGTGTTTTATATATGTGTTGTGTATGTGTATTTACATATATATATATAAAATACACAAATATATAATACATATATATATATAGTATGTATTTTATATATGTGTGTATTTTATATATATGTATGTATATTATATGTGTGTGTGTGCATAATTTATATATGTTCTGTCTATTCTATGTGTATTTATATACGGGGGGAAAGGAGGGGGAGAGGAAAAGAAAGGGAAAGGGGGATGATTCAAAAGATCTTTACTGCTACAGACAGGGGTTGGACTAGATAGTCTACTGGAGTCCCTTCAAACTCTGTGCTGTGTTTGGTGCAAAGTCTGCGTCTGGTTCTTTGCTTGAAAAGGTTGGTGCAAACGTCTATGGTCCTTTGCAAAGGTGTTTCCTAGTGGTTGGAGTAGTGCAAATGTCTGCATCTGGCTGACTGCAAAGGTTGGTGCAAAAGCCTTAGTATCTGGGCATAAGAAATATCTACTTTTATTTTCCATAATGCCAAAACACAAGTGCCAATTCTCCCCCAATTCTTTCAAACCTGTACAGAACTTACATGAAGCTGAATTTGGCAAAGTCATTTGGAAAACTCACCCAACCAGAATGGGACGGGATGAGCAGAGAGTTCATCATTTTTCAATTTAAAAAGAAGTAATTTATAGCAAAATCCTAACCATGCCTACTCTGAAGTAAACCCCATTGTGCTCAATGGATCTTACTCCCAGGAAAGTGTCTTTAGGATTGCAGCCATAGTGTAATATATTAAGTACAGTAAAGCAATACTGGTGTTTTTAGCTTATTTTTAGTGTTTTTAACTTATTTTAACATGTCCTACATTTTGTCCAACATTTTTCGGGTAATGTGTAGGAATTTTGGCCTTCGATCAGGAATTTTGGCCTTGCCATTCAGGGATTTGGCGTTTGGAGTCTGTTCACCCTGAGAGTAACTCACTCTAAAGCCTTACGTATCTACTTCCCTTACAGGTTTGTGAGGACAAAAGAATAAAAGCCTTTTAAGCCATCTTGGGCATTTGCTTTGGCATCGGAAAGCAGGGTATAAATTCCTTAAATTAATAAATATAAATGAAGATGAGATTTTATCATTTGCTGTGAGAATCCTCAGATTTAGAGTAAAATCTTGGATTCAGAATAACCTGTATTGATTCACAATTTTCATATCCACCCACACTTTATCCAACTGAGTTGTCATTCTTTCATCCAAAATTTTAAATTCCTGTTTCAAATCTTGTTTAATCAACATTTGTAATTATCTTAGTAATTCAACTAAGTCCGGTTCTTTAAATCGTCCCCTTAAATCATGTAAGTCCCCTTCCTTAAATCTGTCATTTTGCATTTAAATCAGCGTTTCTCAAAGTGGAGGTCAGGACCCTTTCGGGGGTTGCCTAGAGCTTTCCTGGGGGTCGCCTAAGACCCCTGGTGCAGGGGGCCAGGTCAGGCTTGCCAGACCTCTGGCTGCAGCTGTGTGCGCACTGGGGCTGATTGACTGCCTCAGGGCCCAATCCTATGCATACCTACTCTGAAATAAATCCCATTATAGTCAGGGGGGCCTTTACTCCCATGTAAATGTGGATAGGATTGCAGCGTCAGGGCCCAATCCTATGCATGCCTACTTTGAAATAAATCCCATTGTGTTCAATGTGTGCATAGAACACACATTTCATTTGTAACAATGAAAATACATCCTGCGTATCGGATATTTACATTACAATTTATAACGGTAGCAAAATTACAGTTATAAAGTAGCAACGAAAATAATTTTATAGTTGGTGGTCCCCACAACATGAGAAACTTATACAGGGGTCGCGGCATTAGGAAGATTGAGAACCACTTCTTTAAATAGATATACAATCCTTTTAAAAAACACGCTCTCAGAGAAAAACGAAAGCAAAAGTCAGGTCTCTTTATTCTTTATCCCTCAGTGTAAGTAAAAATTTAGTCTAGCACCATCCTCCAGAAGAAAGTCAAATAATATTTATAATCCAATTGGCACCTCCCTCTTGCAGACCCTTTTTCTTATATTGTTAAAGCACAATTTCCATCAGTCAGCTTTCAGGAGCAAAAACAAACACTATTCTCAGACAACATTTTCCAAATAAGCTTCTCAAAGATTCCAGACAACCATCCCTTTTACCTTTACAACATCTGCAGTTCTTTATTTATCCTCCATGCCCAAAGAGGGAAATCCAACACGTTCTTCATTAATTCTCTTGCTATTGTCACTTTAATTTTTTTTACTCCCATATCTCTAAAAGTCATTAAAACTCCCCCAATGGTTTAATATGTAGACTTCAAAATGTCAATCGCTCCAGACTCATCGCAGTCAAAGATTCTTACACCACTAATTTATTGCTGCAGTAACACAGTCACTTATATCCTTTTGGCTCTGTTACAGCATTGGGTGTACTTCTTCTAGCTTGCATCCAACACACCCTTGCTCCAGATCTTTCTTTATCATGTTAGGCTCATTAGCTTCCAGTTTCCAGAACTTCAATGTTGCACAGTAAAGTGTGTTGAAGATTTCAATGCACAGCTAGTCACAGATTCCTGTGGCACAGCTGAGGCCTCCACAATGAGCAACAGATCTGCAGAGAATCAGATTGCAATCCGAAATCTCCACTAGGATCTACAAGCTGCTCCTGCCTCCCTGCCCATCTCTTTGGACCATGGGATATTCAAAACCCCCAATTTTGTGGGTGGATAAAGACCCCAGCAGAGCAGAAGTTAAAAACTCCTTCCTTTCACTGTGCAGCCAAAGTCAGAGTAACGTGTATTGAGAGAGTTTTGCAAGACAAGCAAACATTTCTAATAAATTTTGATTTGATTTACAAGCTATATCTAAATAAACAAGCAAAATAAATAGTTTTATTAAACTAAAAATATCCCATCTGGGATAAGGCCGGTTTCAGCACTCCACCAGCACCTGCTCATCCTCTCCTGAGAGACCAGCCTATGCATCCCTACTCTGAAGTAAACCTATTGTAGCCTATTACTGCTGGCATATTAGGCATAATAAGCCTATTATGTGGCTCACTCCAATGCTGCGTTGGGGGGGGGCAGTGGAAAGGAGCCTGAGAAACCTAGCCTTGCAAGTCTACTCTGAAGTATGTCCTATTATAATCAGTGTGGCTCACTCTTGTGTAAGGGGGCAGATTGCAGCCAAGAGACCTGAGAGACAAATTGAATGCAGGTTAATTTGTTTTATTTTTCTTTATTATTTTGTATTATAGTATTGTAATCATTTTTATATGAATACTTTTGTGTTGTGCAATGAATCATCTGAGTTTCCATTATTTCTTATGGGAAAATTCACTTTGATATATATGTGTTTTGGATTACAAAACACATGCTTCGGGATGAATTAGGTACCACTGTACTGATAAATGTCAACATTTTCTATGCTAGCTGTCTGCAATTTTAAGAATTTTAGGTAAATTGTGACATTTTGCTGAGTTTCTGACACTATAAAAATTATAAACGTGCTAAATGTGTCAGGAAGCTGAAAATAACGTTAATAAGTGTTTGGATGAGCTAAAAAATGAAAGATTAACACACTACCACGATTGTCTACTCAGAAGTCCTTTGTGCATGCCACGTTGTATTCCAGCAGTGAACTTTGCTTTTCAGCAGTTGTAAAAGGCTATGTGCCATATCTGGGCCATTAAATGGATGTTTGAAGTACTGTGCATGCACTGTCATTTTAGATTGGTATTCCCTTTGCTGAATCATTTTTCAGACAATTATGAAAAAACTCAGTGCTCCAGCATTATCATGTGCTAAAAAAATTATAAGATTCAATAACAGTTTGGGGAATTAAGTTTATAGTAAGGATAGAAAAATTATGCGCTTTGACATTCAAATTCCAACTGTCATTCAATTTAGAAAACTGATCAAAATTATTAGAGAAAATGCGTTTTTTAAGTATTCTGGGTTTGTTGAATTAGATTCTGAAACCTAAATTACCTCTGACAAAAATGATAAAAATATTTGTAGCAGAATTGTGGTTCGCTGAGTTCTTAACATGCATAAAAACAAGGAATGAGCCTGAGATACAAAGTTAAATGGTAAGTTCACTGTGTAAGCTGTAAAACTATTAACTGCAGGTGGATTAAATATGACGGAATACTTGAATATTCATTCCATCCAGTTTTTTTTAATAACTATTGACTTATTTTAAGGACATTACAGTCGTTAAGTCTATGAAGAGTCCTCCAGCTGGTGTGAAGCTTGTAATGGAAGCTGTTTGCATCTTGAAAGGTGTCAAGGCAGATAAAATTCCTGATCCAACAGGCACAGGCAAAAAGTTAGAAGATTTTTGGGGCCCAGCTAAAAAACTCCTGGGGGACATGAGATTCCTGCAGTCACTCCATGAATATGACAAGGATAACATCCCTCCAGCTTACATGAATATCATTAGAAAGCAGTATATCACCAATCCTGAGTTTGTGCCGGAGAAGATTCGCAATGCTTCCACTGCTGCTGAAGGGCTGTGCAAATGGGTCAGAGCCATGGATTCCTATGATAAGTAAGAAATGATTTGAAATTATGATAGGCTTAGTGGACATTGTTCCTCACTGCCCTTTCTGTGGTAATAGGATCTGTGCAGGGTCAGACTGTTCTGCAGTCTATTCCATTAGCTGTGGAGTTCTTATTTTTGTAATCTGCTTGTTTCAAAATATTTCTGTAGTAGGAGTGAGCTGACAGACTGTGGCTACAATCCTAAAGACACTTTCCTGGGAGTAAGACCCATTGAACATAATGGGGCTTACTTTTGAGTAGATATGGTTAGGATTGTGCTCAATGCCAGTCTTTAAAACACCTTAAGTTATTCCTATATTTAATACTTTTTGATTCATGCTAACTTGTCCATGGATTGGTGCATGTGTGCACTTATATACGTGTGTGTTTGAAATAGGTGATATATTTGTGTATCTGATATATTTGTGTTCAGATATGCATGTAAGGACAACCTTTTTGACATTCATTTTAATTTTCCAATAGGGTGGCAAAAATTGTTGCCCCCAAGAAGATAAAGCTCAATGCAGCTGAAGCAGAACTGAAAATTGCTATGGATGGGTTGAGGAAGAAACAAGCAGCCCTAAAGGAAGTTCAGGACAAGCTAGCTAGACTTCAGAATACCCTCGATCAAAAGAAGCAGGAGAAAGCTGACCTGGAGAACCAGGTAGGTAACCTGCATCTTCAAAGAGTTGATTTACGACTTAAAAACAGCACAAGTAATTCATATGAGGGTCTACTTTGTGAGCAGTTTCACTGTGGAGGAAGCAAGCAATGCTTACCAATTACCAATAATTACCAACAATATAATCTTCAATTCCATCCTAGTGCACTATAGCACAATTATGTCTGCTATCCTCACTTCTTTAATTTGATTATTGAATTGCTCCCATATGCATTACAATAACAACACCAAAGAACTTGCATGGGTCAGAGCATAATTTCTTGTATAGATGGTGTCCTGCATTTTACTGATGACCTTAACAGATCCAAGTCACCCTTGACCAAGCCGCCTTAATCATTTTGACCACCACAGTCAGTTGGAGATCATTCAAGTGGGATTATACTCTCTCCATATATTGTTTCCCAAATGGGAACTCCAGATATGATCCATTGAAATAATCTGTTTGTCTCCCCAGAAATTTCCTTCAGATGATCACAATAAATATGGTGGTGATGATTTCACAAATCAAATTTGTCATAGCCAAGTGGAAGTCCCTAAAATTCACTTGGTAGGAACACTGAAAATCCATTCCCATGTCATCTAAATCCTGTACATTTCATCATGAATATTTTCTGAAGTACAGTTTTTCTGTCACTTCATTGAGGTGGGAAAATAGGGGGCCATTTATTTTGTTGAAAAATAATACAGCTTGGCGAAGTCAGCACATCTGTAGTAGTTCTTATGCATTTCCAATGCAATGCAAAATATGTACTAATCTGCACTAGCAGTATATATGATGACTTTGCTTAAAGTTTATTTTTTTATTTTTAAGGTTGACTTGTGCAGCAAAAAGCTAGACCGAGCAGAAAAATTACTTGGTGGCCTTGGAGGTGAGAAAACCCGCTGGAGCGAGTCTGCTTTGGACCTGGGACAGCAGTACATCAATCTGACGGGTGATATTCTTGTCTCATCAGGCATAGTGGCTTACTTAGGAGCCTTCACATCCCATTACCGACATGTAAGGAAAGAAAGAATACAGCAAATTACAGTATCAAATAAGCAATAGTTTTGGCCGACTTCCCAGATTCATATATCCTTGGCTTGGAACAAAAAGCAGAGATAAAATAATATGTTAATATGTTAATATGTTTTTAAGAAACATATGAAATTGTACTGCTCAATCTAAACCAGGATTGTTTGTTCTCTATGGTATTAAGCAGGGAACTTACTTAGCCCTGCTGTTTGAGCTCCTTCTAGCTGGTAGTGCCTGAGATTGAATCAGGTATTTGGCACACTAAGCAAATGTTCTATAACTGCTTTGCCAGGGAAGGACTCCTCCAACTCATGCATTTCTAGCATTCAGCATAGCTAGCAAAAACTATATTGGGGCTGAGGTTTCTTATTGACTGATGTCCATACAAAGATTTCAACTCACTCCCCAGTTTCCCATTTCACTATAAAAAGCTAACTTTCCTTCTACAATCTGGTATTTAAAAACATGAGACCTGATCTTTTTCCAACAAACAGTATACAAACAAAAAATGTTTGAATTCCTTATATGTAAAGCTAGTTATGATTTCATTGAAGGCAGTGTAACTCCTGCCTTCAATGAATTGATCATACCTAGCTTCAGCTAGATCTAGGCTAATGTTTCTAATGATTTGAGGGATACAGACTTGCATTTAGGTTATGTCCCTTTATGGCTATTGCAGTGTAACAGCACCAAGTGCACACAGCCTGGCCACTACCACAAGCAGCATATGGCGGCAGCAGTAAAGCCTTTACAGGAGGGAGATAGGGTGGTATGAGACAGGAATGGGTGAAATGAGGAAGTGACCGGGTGAGAGGAGTGCAGATCAGGCCTAGGAAGTCAGTGGGTTTGGTGGCAGAGTCGTTGTAAGGGCAGTGATGAGGTAATAGAACTTTGCAATCTCAGAAAGCATCATAGAAATATGTTGTGTTTTAACAATAATATATCAAATACAGTAATATCAAATAAAATGATAATGTAGGAACACAGATTTGCCCTGACAACTGCAGAAAACTTTGGTACTTAGCTCTCATGCTGCATTTCATTTATAAAGCTAACACTCGTTCTCTTGAATCCAGCAGATTCATAGGTCCAGCAGATTCATAGGTAGCGTGGGCTGACATGTAGTATTTTTCCATTTCAGTCTCAAGCTTCTGAGTGGATGTCAACATTGAAAGCAAAAGGCATCCCTTGTTCAGAAGATTATTCTCTCACAGGTACTCTGGGAGAACCAGTGAAAATCAGAGCTTGGAACATTGCTGGTTTGCCTTCTGATTCATTTTCTATCGACAATGGTATCATTATCTCGTAAGTGGATGTTGAAGATAGACACTGTTTTATGTCTTATGCATAATTTTCTTTTGTCCTGTACACTGCTTTAAAATGCTAGTAGCTTCAACTTCACTTTTTTTTTTTATTGAGCAGCACAAACCAAAGTGGCCACTTGGGATGACACAAGTCATTTGCACTGGCCATGAGTGTTACATAACTTTCTATAAAGCACGTCTGAGACATTTATCCTCTGCTGTACCACATCATTTGTGGTAACAAATGTGGTAACATGTCCTTTGGTAAACCACATCACATGGTCCCCCTGTTCAAAGTACTGCTGGGAATTATTGGTGAGTTACTTCTGGGCTGGTAGACCAAATGCAATGCAACTAATACCAGTAAGAGGCTAGGGATGGACCCAAGACATTTTTTGAGTGTGGGAAAGCATTCCTTGAAGCTCTGCCCACCACGCTGAACTGCCAACCCCTGTTCATTATATCATGTTCCTGATCTTGCTGCTCGACAGTTGGTATCCAGGAATCCCAAAAAGACTAACTAAAGTATCACTGGTTAAGAAACACTGTTCTCTGTAGGAGGGAGAGAGGGTGCTCAGAACTGATTGGGTTGTGCCTCTCCCCCACGCAGGCAGGCTGGATGTGAAGTCTTCTCCCTCTAGGAGAGGGCATCCAGGATCCCAGTCTTATCCAGTCTCGCCAAGAGCAGGGCATGTCTGGAGCTCTCTGCTCTATTCTTCTTACTTATTCACTCCCTCCAACTGCTCCAGAGGCTCTCTGGCACACACAGTGGTGCTGTTGGCCCAGAGGTCGGGCTGAAGAGAGGGAGCGACATGGGATAAGCAGAGGACCGGAGGAGCGCATCCTACTGTGGAGCACCCTCGGCACCACTCACAGGGTAGTGCAAGGAGACAGCGGAGGACTGGAGAAGCGCATCCTGCTGAGGAGCGCCCCCGGCACTGCTTACAGGGCATTGTAAAGAAATGGCGCCACTGGCTCTGCCAATGGAGCAGTGCCAGGAACCAATGGAGGCCCAGCAGAGGCCTACCCCAAAGGAGCAGCGTTGGCCCTGCTTGACTGGAGGCTCAGCATGCACTGCTCGTGTGGGTGCAACGTGAGGTGTGCATGGTGGCTGAGGAGACTGCCTTCCTGCACACCCACCACTTTGTGCCTGTACCCGGCGGCCATTGTGCAGGCCTCCCTGTCAGGTATGTTTAAGGAGGCAGTGGAAGAGGTGCCTCCATGACATGCTGAGGGCTTGTCAGGACCAGCAGTTCCTTGAAGGTCCTCAGCCTCGCCTCAGGTAAGGAGGATTATGAGCAGTGGTGGGCTTCAGCAGGTTCGTACCTACTCTTTAGAACCGGTTGTTAATGAGAGATAGGACATATAAAGTTAAAAAATGGCCATTTAAAAGTGGCTCCCAGATGGGCAGTGGCAGGCATCTGGTCCAAGTCAGAAGCAGGTTTCCACTTTCCTTCATTCTGATGTAGTGCCATCCCTCAAAGGGTGGGGGTGGTCTAGACTATGGCAGCCATTTTAAGAAGGCTGCATGTCAGAGCAGCCATTTTGTTCTCATGCTTCATTGTGAACAGATAATGGAGGACAGAGCATCCTCATCTGGGAGGGGAGGAGCCTTTCCCAAGAGTCTTCCTAACCCTCTGAGGCAGTGATTTTCAACCTTTTTTCATCTCACAGCACACTTAACAAGGCACTGAAATTGCAAAGGTACACTGTCAGTTGTTTTTATCATTGACAAGGCACACGAGACTGTTCAAATCCCCCAATTTTCCTATTAATGAATGTCAGTCTCTAAATAGCCATGGCACACCTGAGGACTTTCTGCGGCACACCAGTGTGCCATGGCACACTGGTTGAAAATCAATGCTTTAAGGTATTAGGCAAAAGAAAGCCCACAGAAAGTGGAGTACCTAGATCCCCTCAGCCCCCTCCAAGGGTCCAATTCCTCTATTTGGATGTGGATGGCTCCCTCTCGGACCCGAGGGCTAAGGTGTCTGGGGGCTTTGAGGCACCATTGCATGTGGACCCTGGGGATGATTTTGCCTCTTATCCTCCAAATCTGACAACGAGGTTTCTACTTTGCCCCTCAAAGCTGTACCTAGAGTGCTGTCCAGGGCTACTGCTGTTTTGAATTTGGCCATCACTACTAAGTGCTGGGGCTTCAACCCCTTCTAAGGTCAAGATCTTTCACCAGGAACCCTGTAAACCTCCAGTGATACAAGTTCCTACAGACCGTACCACACAGCCATCTCTAAACAGTATTCACAAGCACAGGAAGGGGGACTCCCTTCTGGTGGACACGTCTTCTGGCCTGTGCAGGACACTGGACATTGATACTTATCAACACAGCCTCACGTGGGAGGCTGTCAATCCTCTCTTCCAGATCAGAGCCATAAAACTGGTGTCAGGCAGATGGAGAGGTTTCAATGTTTTGTTGGTTTTCATAATCCCCAAACAGAATGGCAGCCAGAGGGCCATTCTGGATCTGAACTCGTTAAATTATTTCCTCAAACGAGGAAATTCAGAGTGGAGACATTAAGGGCTGTTCTGACCCCCTGCAGGAGTGGGACTACCTTGCTTCAGTCGACCTCACAGAAGCATATTTGCATAACTTCATTTTAATAAATAAATAAATGAAAATTCTGGTATGGAAAGTGCCATTTCCAGTGCAGATCAATTCCCTTCGAATGTACAACATGCCATGTGTGTTTACCAAACCGCTGGTGGCTTTGGTGGCTCACTTGAGGTATTGGGGAGTAGCCCAGCCCATCCTTACCTGGATGAGTTCTTAATCAGATCTCTGTTCAGGCAAAAGCCCTGGAGGACATCCAGCTCATACACCAATGTCTCCACGCAATGGGAGTACGAGTCTCCTTATTCCCATTCAGAGTTTAGAACATCTGGAGCTTCTTCTGGGGGTAACACTCTCACAGGTCAGGCGACTTTCCTCACACCAGGTTTTCCAGAAAGCCCAGTATGCCATTCAGACATTTGACCTGGCGTTAGCCAAGTTACAGGGACTTTTGGTAAGGTATGAGAACCTGGTAGTCTGGTCATGATTCTGCCTCTGGCCATTTCAGTGTCTACTCCAGTCCCATAGGTGAAGTGGGGAAAACACCTGAAGCTTCTTCTGTCCAAGGACAGCCTTTTGTGGTGGTTGCTTCCACACAGGCTCTCTCAGTGAAAGAGTATGGGGCTTCTGGTTTGTGGAATCCTCACCATGGCTGCATCTCTGATAGGTTGGTGACACATCTAGATGGGGAATTTGTTGAGGGGACCTAGTCCTTATAGGAACCGCACCACAGCATAGATTGGCTAGAGCTCAAATTGATACACCTGGCTCTGAAGTACTTAAACAATGTCTTACAGGAGTCACATATCTTGGTACAAATAGGCAACATGACCACCAAGGCATATGTGAATCATCAAGGGGGTACAGACATCTAATGAATTGCTCCTCTTTTTGTGGTCTTTTCAGGGACTTACTATCCCTGAAAGTGTAATACTTAGCCAGTACAGCCAATGTGACAGGGTTGACTAAGCCATCAGAAGCTAAGCAACGCAAGGTGGCAGCTACGCCCCAAGGTCCTTAAGATGGCCAAGTCGCCCTTCAACACCAGTGGCCAGGAGGTCTGCTGTATGCTTTTCCTCCTCTCGCATTACTCTAGCTATTTCTAAGGAGGAGAATAGCAACATCAGGTGGAGGTCAAACTGGTTGCTTCTCTCTGGCCAGGGTGTTCGTGGTTTCCAGATCTGCTGCTGCTCAGCCTGGGGCAAAAGTGGAAATTATCCACCAGGCCAGATCTCTTGAGACAGGGTCCACTCTTTCATCCCCACCTGGAACTGTTTTCTCTCTTTTAAAAGGGTCTCCTGAAAAGCTCTCTCTCTCTTTTAAAAGGGTTCCTGAAAAGAGCATAGCCTCCAAGAAAGCCTCTACAACTAAGATATGGTGCAACATAGGAAAAAATTTACATCTTGGTGTCTACAAAGGGCCTTTCCCCCATTAATGCGAAGCCTAAGCAAATTTTAGGTTCCCCCCGGATGGCCTGGACTTGTACTAAACACCAGTACCTTAAAGAGATAATAAGCACTAGTACCTTCAAGAGGCAGGTAGCAACCTTGGGCTGTAGCAACTCTGGGGGCAGCTTAGTGTAAATTGGTGGCTTCTTAGCCATATGTGAACTGTTTCTTGAGTGGGGTAGGCAATATTAATTTTCCCCAGGTCCACCAATTCCCTTTTTGGGGATCTCCAAGTGGTTTTTTCTGGAACAGGAGCCCACAGTAACAGGGTGACCAGATGACTGGAAAAACCCAGATTTGTCTGGATTTTTAGCCTCCTGTCCGGGTGTCCTACATTTTGTCTTCATTGTCCTGTGTTTTGGCTTCATTTTTTAACTTCGTGATGGTGCACAGTACACAATCATGGCATATGTCATTGAATTCATATTGAAGAGCAGAATCCATTGCAAAAATCGGTTTTGAGATATCTCATTCCTATCAAAAGTTATGACCAAAAAACAAAAATATAAAAACAAAAAAATACATTTTTGGCATTTTTTTAAGTGGTTAGGAATTTTGGCCTAGGAATAGGAATTTTGGCCTTGGAGTTCAGGAATTCGGGGTTTGGCATCTGGTCATCCTGCACCCTGTTTTTCTAAACCTTTTCCTATCAGCAGTCTATAGGAGGAGGTTTAGAATGAACAGCTCAGCATAAACCTGACAATTTTTACCCAAATTTCTAGTGAAATCAAATCACTTTCAGGCTAGTGGCCTGAAAGAATCAACTGTAACACCAAATGATGTGTGCTGATTTTTGTCTTTCTCTAGGAATGCAAGGAGATGGCCTCTTATGATAGATCCTCAGGGTCAAGCAAATAAGTGGGTAAAAAATATGGAGAAAGCAAATAGTTTGCATGTCATCAAGCTCAGTGACAGTGAATTTGTGAGAACACTAGAAAACTGTGTTCAGTTTGGCACACCCGGTAAGCAAAAACATCCTTAAAGTAGAGATTGCTAAGGAACTTGGTGAAGGTCAACTCTAAGCTAATTCAAAAATTAAACATTCAAAATCATTCTTTTTTGGTGGTTCATTTAACTCTAGCAATATTCGCTGAAATATCGATCTATCTACAGTATTAATATACCACTTTTGAACTAAAAAAGATAATAAAGCGGTTTACAAGAAAATGAAAAAAAATTAATAGCTAATGCGTCCATGTTCCAAAAGGGCGCACAAACTAAAATGCAAAAAGAACACCAGCAGAAGCCACTTGAACAGACATTGCTGGGGTTGTGTAGGGCCAGTTACTAAATAAAGGAGAAACAACCACTTGAATGACTGCCTCTTGTCCAGTTAGCAGGGGTGGTAACAAATATCATCAAGATGGAAACTCCTGGTGATTTATGATTCACCTTGTTGTACCATATTTGTTTGAGGCATTTATTGTACTTTATTTTATTTATTTATTATTAAATTTGTTTTCTGCCTTTCTCCCTGAAGGGCACCCAAAATGACTAACAATCAACAGAATGTAATAACAGTAAAATACAATTAAAAATAAAATACAGTTAAAACAATGTCAAAACAACCAATCATCAGTAAAACCAAACCAAAGGTAGCTTAAAGCCATTATGCAGCCTCAAACGCTCTTTTAAATTAAAAAGGTCTTTAGGGAGAGAGGAGGCTGATTCTCCTTAATTCAAAGGAGAATAATGCATTCATTCTATATTTGCTTTTGTCTCAGTGCGATTTGTCAAGAACTATATGCTGAAACACTCCTGCTTGAACTGCTAATCCATGTCCACAGTACATTCAATCATCAGATTTCTCTAATCCAGCATTTCTCAAAGTATTCTCCTAGGAGCCTAGAGACCCCATGTCTGGAGATCCTTTCAGGGGCTCACCATAAGTGGCGTCCATCTACCTCCCTCCTTCCTCAGTTTGCTAATCTTACTCTCCTGCTTCTGTGCCTCTTCTTTCTCTCCTGTTCTCTAGTATTTGACATTGGGCTTGGTGCTGTACCAACATCACTCTGGGGCTCTCTGAGACTCCTTTTAGTTTATGACAGTGATGGCATCACACATGCTTTTATGCTTTCAATTTGTTTAATTGTATCTATCTAATAGATTTGGACCTTCAGTCAAACCACCACTACAGGATAAAATTGGCACTACATCATCCATTTTTTCATATTGTTCTATGCATTGTCCATATTCTTTCAGGTGTTAAATATTATTGGTATAACTTTTACAGTGATTTTATTTAAAATGTGTGTGTGACATGCTGCCAGATACACTATTAAAACTTTTTTTAATGATCTTTTTTTTTAAAAAAGACAATGCTATTTCCAGTTTTACTTTGAAACTATTGAAACCATTATGTTTCAAGAACACTGTTTTTCCTCTCTATTTTTTGCCTGTTTCTTGCAAATTCAGGATTTTATGGTTTAATAAAGTCTATTTTGTTGTGTTAAAAGTTTTGCTGGAAAACATTGGAGAAGAGCTGGATCCTATTCTTGAGCCACTTTTGCTGAAACAGACATTCAAGCAATCTGGTAGCATCTGTATCCGCCTGGGAGATTCTACTATTGAATATGCTCTTGACTTTCGCTTTTATATCACGACCAAGCTGAGGAATCCACACTATCTCCCAGAGACTTCCGTCAAAGTGAGCATTTTGCTTAACCTGCATGTTTGTTTTAATAAGCAAGGAATTCTATCAGCCGTGTAATCCTTACCACCAGGGTGACCAGATGACCGGAAAACCCGGATTTGTCTGAATTTTTAGCCTCCTGTCCAGGTGTCCTACATTTTGGCATCATTGTTCTACATTTTGGCTTCATTTTGAAACTTTGTGATAGTGCACAGTACCTCATCATGCCATATGTCATTGGATTCATATTGAAGGGCAAAATCCAATGCCAAAATCAGTTTGGAGATATCTCCTTCCTATCAAAATTTATGGTCAAAAAACAAAAAAAACTTTTTGGGCAATCTTTTTAAGCGGGTAGGAATTTTGGCCTGGGATTAGGAATTTTGGCCCTGGGGTTCAGGAATTTTGGGTTTGGCATCTGGTCACCCTGCTTACCATAGCATTCTCTCTTGTAGTTCTTTGGGTGTGTATGTGTTTGTGTGTATGTGTGTTGTCTATTGCTTTTAAATTTTAAAGAAATTTTTATTTGTGAAATCATATTTTTAATATTTAAATTCCATATTCATGCAAGAGCAAAAACAATTCTACAAATTGGAGAAAAAGTATCCAAAATATGCAAGTTATAGTCCAATCATTGGAGCGAAAGTACTAACAGATTTGAAGATTTTCATCAGTGCTTTCATCAGTGAAAAAACAGCAATTATACCATAGGTATTAATGATAAACAAACCCATCTAAAGATAGCTGAAGAATACCCATAGATTTTGTGTTACTTTTGCTTCTCTTGAATAGAGGCCCACAATGAGTATACAACCGATAATTGTGTTATATACTGTGTTAAGTGTTGAATCAAAATTATTGATTGTGTTAAGTGTTGAATCAAAATTATTAGAAACTGCCAACTACAGAGAATCTCAGCTGCATGCAGTTAGTTGATTCAGTGCAATTATTCCCCAACTTTATCCTGCCCTTTCACCATGCTTATCTTTCCCCTGCCCTACCACTGTATAAATCACTCTTCATCAACCCACTAAACCTACAATGTGGAAGAGTGTTAAGCTTCAGATGTCCACATTACATAAGAACTTAAGAAAAGCCTCCACTGGATCAGGGCAAAGGCCTGTCCATCTTCCTTTATCACACAGCGGCCCACCAGATGCCTCAGGAAGCACATCTACATCCAGGTGGCTGTCCCCCCACATCTGACATTTTGAGGTTGTCCATGTCTACACACTCCCCTCATGGCTCGTAACCTGTGATGGTCCTTTCCTCTAGGAATTTGTCCCGTCCCTTCTTGAAGGCATTAAGGCTAGATGCCATCACCACATCCTGTGGCAGGGAGTTACACAGACCAACTACACGCTGGGTAAAGGGTCTTTTTTTAAATTTACAGGTAACATTATTGAACTTTATGATCACACCAGAAGGGATGCAAGATCAGCTTCTTGGAATAGTTGTTGCAAGAGAAAGGCCAGATCTTGAAGAAGAAAAGCAAGCCCTAATCTTACAAGGAGCTGAAAACAAAAGGTATTTTTAAAAGAAATTAGCAATAAGTGTCTCAGCAGACATAGCAGAGAGGTAATAGTTGGGTGAAGTTTGTTTTTCTCAGGGAGAGATATGGGGACATTACGGGTGCCCTTGATACAAGAAGTTGATCATATTCCTTGAGGACTATCGTTTATGCAAAGATGTGTTATCTAAAATTTTACAAAAAGGTGAGTTCAGATTATTTTCCCTCAATGTGAAAAGTGGGGCTTCCATCTTCCATCACCTTGTGATTAAATTGACATGGAGCTTATTGAGGGAAGAAGACAAGGTGACTAGAAAATATGATTTTTGAGGCTTGCCAAACCCATGTTGACAAGAAATTTGACCACTTGATGGATGTCTCCAACATCGAAGATGATGCCAGAAGGCTCCAGAGAAATCAGTGGGAAAAAGATACCAGTAATTCATTGAGCCTTTGCTGATATATATTGGAAGAGTCCTCGCCACAAAAATTAAAAGGAGCACAGGGAAGCATTTCTTGGTTGTTTCTCTTCCAGATGTACCTTTTAAATAAGTTGACTTGCAGAATATCAAATAAGGACTGGTTCTCTAAGAAGTGTATGTAAAAAAATTCTTGCACTGCCTTGGGAGTTTGTGTGATGATGTATTACTACCTGGGCATTTGTTGCAAATTTTCTTGGCATCCATCAGTCTTGAAAGACTATGGTATCATGCTCGATGCTGACACTGCATGCGAAGCATGAAGGCCTGCAAATATAACCTTTTAAAAAGCATGAGAGGCCCATGTCCTATAAATCAACACAGGAGAGACAACAGAGGAAGGAGAAGAATATACAATGATTTCCATTATGCATACATAGGCTTCGTCTGCAATTCTAACCTTCGGTTAGGCCGCCATAAGCCCTGGCATAAATACTCCACCTCGTGGTGTCACAAAAGTGCCAAATGGGACTTGTATGTCATTTATGGAGGGGGTTAGGCCACTGCACAGGCATACACTGACCTCCTCACACCACCACAGGAAGATATGCCAGGTGAGTTAGGCCAGCCTAAATTGGTTAGGATTGCATCCCAGTCCCTCATCTTATTCCCCATCACCAGCCCAAATTCACCCATGGCAAAAAAGGCACAAACCTTATGGGGTTCGGGTGGAGTGAACCAAATGGGAGATAAGTAAAAATGTTTTTAAATACCTCTGTTTTGTGTTCTATTACAACACTGTTCCACTGATTTATCTAGCCTGAATGGATTGGGTTGTCAGGTACAGTAGAGTGTAAGGATATATCCTAGAGTTGCTTTCTGGAACCATTCCTTTATAAAACTGCATCTCACACATCAGGCTTATAAACTACTAGTGAAATGTACTCACGTTGTGGGAGTAAAATACCTCCCCTACGCCATCACCCCCTAACACGCCACCCCTATAGTGCCACACACACCCATGCGCGACATGCCCCCACCCTATGTGCCATCACCCCACAACTGTGGGCACCCCTGTGTTGATCAGTCTTCAATGTTAAGTACAGTGATGCCTCACATAACAAATTTAATTCATTCTGGAGGCATGTTTGTTACATGAAACATTCTTTACGTGAAGCGGATTTTCCCATAGGAAATAATGGAAACTCATACGATTGGTTCCACAACCCCAAAAATATTCATATAAAAATATTAACTGGATGTAAAAATGACGATAGAACACTGGGATTGAATTCAAAACATGCATTCAATGTGCATGATCTTATGAAGTCTACTTTGGCTGCAGTGCTAAAGACACTTTCCTGGGAGCAAGACCCATTTAACACAATGGGGCTTACTTCTAGGTAGACATGGTTAGGAGGCTGCAATCCAAGACACCTTCAAAGTGTCTCCCCACTTTCTCCTTCTCTCCATCTTGAGCCTCTCTCTCCCCTGTTCCCTTCTGGCTAGCCCTGAGCTGCTTCCCTCTTCTCCACTGCTCTTCTCTCCCTCTGCCCAGCGGACACCCGGCCACAGGAGGAACAGCATGGAAGTGTTGCTTTCACTATGGTTGGGTGTGCTAGACAGCTCTGACACTTTTTAAACAGGCTGCCAGCCAGAGCATCTGCTCCAACCGCCAACGAATGTGTTTTTTACGTGAAGCATAGTTTGTTATGTGAAGCAAAATCCTAGAGAAATTTTTGTGTTACGTGAAACATACTTACGTGAGGCATTCTTTACGTGAGGCGCCACTGTATAGGCCAAAAATGCGTTACATCCCTTTTCAGCCCCTTATGGTTAAATTTCTAGAAATTGGGTCTTGGTGGGTGCTCCCATCACATAAGGAATATGCTCCCCAAATTTCATTCTTCTAGGTCCAGGGCTTGGGGCAGAGTGGCCATCAGTCAGGGATTCTTCAATGTAAAGTATAGGGAGGAAACGTACCCACGTTGTCGTCTCACACAGTACAAACGCTGAGGAAGTATAAGAGATGGTGGCTCCTGTTCTTAGTATTGGCCATGCATCCCTCATAACCATAACCTTTTATCCTCTGCATCCCATTAAATTTGCTTAAATTGGTTAGGATTATGCCCTTGGGGAGAGCAACCCCATTTGATACCATATCTTGGGACACACACATTGCTTATTATCTTTTCTGGATTGGCCCTCATCCAGTTCATCACTTTTCCCAAACACTGAACATTATAAGATTTCTCTTGGATGCTCAAATTAAATTAAAAATTCAATATAAAAACCTCATCATTAGTTTAGTAACATGTTTTAAACTTAAGAGGGTACCTATTTGTTTGTATGGAATCCTTTTTCATAGTTTGATGCTTCCTGCTCGGGATTATTTGCAGCTTTCCTAACATGACTATTTGGTCTTTTTCTATAGACAGCTCAAAGAAATAGAGGACAAAATTTTAGAAGTTCTTTCAGCTTCTGAAGGGAACATCTTGGAGGATGAGACTGCCATCAAGATTCTGTCCTCTTCCAAAGCTTTAGCCAATGAGATTACAGAGAAGCAAGCTATAGCAGAAGAAACAGAAAGGAAGATAGATAACACTCGAATGGGCTACCGGCCAATTGCAATTCATTCATCAATCCTGTTTTTTTCCATTGCTGATCTAGCCCATATTGAGCCCATGTACCAATATTCTCTGACTTGGTTTATCAATCTTTTTGTCATGTCCATAGACAATTCTGAGAAGTCTGATATTTTAGAAGCGAGGTAAGAAAAAATTTCTATTCAGTAACATTTTTTTATGTTTATTTGAGCTATGAAATATCCAACTGCTCCTTACAGATTGTTTCGTACACTTGAAGGTTCTGTTGAATCTTGTGTTGTCTTTAAAAACACTGGGCATGAGAAAACTAAAGTTTGGTATTTTTATCTTTGTTCATCTTCCTCTTCTCTTGGACGTTGTGACTAGTAATAGGAAAATACTGAATGTCATTCATTTTCTACTACACTTTTAGACTGTATGCCAACTTTACTAAACCCTGTTTTGGGACAGCCATTCTTTCTTTTGGCCTCTGTCTTTTTAAAAACCCATTGGCATTCCCTCTCTGTTTCTTTCACTTGCCTTGTTTTAGCCAACCTTTTAATACATTCCTTTGTATTGCTCACTTGGTTTCCATTCCTCAAAATGTGAGTTGTCACACTTTTCCAGATCACTTAGCTCTTGCTATTTTTCGTTTTGGTTTCTGCTCAAGTGAGGATCTTCCAGATTTTGGCAGATTTATCCTCCTCCCCTTTACAGAGTGAATGCCCAAGACAGTTGGAAATGGTCCAAAACCAGTGCTAGTAACAAGGGGGCACGAGTGTGCCAGACATTGTGCCTGTGTTTGGCTTTCTTCAAACATAGTTTTATCTCTGGAAAGTTTGCCTCTCTCGAATTGTTTTGTATTATTCTGCCAACAAATCAATGCTCTAAGTTTATACATATCCTCAGTTGTGAGTAAACTGACCAGAGCAACAAAAATCTAACAGGCTTGTAATTGTGATTCTTGAGCAGTTCACTTCAAAGCAAGATTAATTTGGATTTCTTCCTTCCTGTCCTGTTGATGCTTTCAGGCTGAAGATTCTCAAGGATCATTTTACATACTCCCTCTACGTAAACATCTGCCGTTCGCTTTTTGAAAAAGATAAGCTGCTCTTCTCCTTCTGTCTGAATGTCAACCTCTTAAAGCATGACAAACTGGTCAGTGCTGCTAGACAATTTGCTCTGTAGTGTTGAGCTCATAGATCTGTTCATGAGTCTTGAAATGCTACCATCCCCCCTTATTACTTCTTCCTCTCATCTTTGTAGGAGCATCTTGGGTCTGACAGTACAGAAACAAACAGGAAAGTTGGATAGTAATTTACTGTGAACAACCCTTGCTCCAACTGAAGTAATAGATCAGAACAGACAGGATCAAATAAACTGTAATGGCCCCTTTTGTCACCTCCTGTTCTTGGCCAAGAGGCTAGCTATAATAATATCCTTCAGTCATTGGTGGCAGTGCTGCAGTGTTCCAGACAAGCTGCTTCCCCAGTTGCCAAGCTTAAGAGAATAATGTAGACTAGAGTAAGGTAATTAAATCCCTGTTACTAATCTATCAGGTCTATCAGGGATCACTTAAACCTTGTTGTGGGGGTGGTGCTCAAATTCTCTGGCAGCAATGATCTGCCTTTATCTATATAAAAGCAGGCCTCTGTCAGTCTGGAAAGACTGTGGTGTGCTCGGCGCTGCATATGCTTCCTGCATACGCAGGAAGGGTAGAAAAGCCTTGGGAAAAATATTAGGACTTAGAAAAAGAGGAGCAGAGGTCTGAAAAAAACATAACACCTATCATCAGAAGTTGGGGAACAAGTTAGAGTGGAGTATAGGATAGGATGTGATGAATAGGAAAACTAGGCAAGACAACAGGCTAAGAGATAAAGGACCAGAAAAAGTCATATTTTGATGAAATGAGCCAAATCTGTAACTGAATGTCACATGCTTAATTTGTACAGCATTTAAATATTCTGCATTTGGATTTTCTGCCAAAATGGCTTGGGTGGTGGGCCTTGTTTGCTGGTTCAGATTGTCTGGACCCATTTTGCTAGCAAGTTTCCACACAGGCATGTCAGCATGTAATTGAAATGCTTTTGACCTTGTGTAGTTTTGTTTTTATTCCAGGCCCCTGTCATACAAACAGCTTGGGTGTAGGAACCCTGTGTTCATTAAATGCTGAGGCAGTCATGTGACTTTTGGCTGGCACCTACAGAACGCTGTACAGATTGGCATTCTGTCTACCTACAGTGTGAGCAAGGCTATTTTAGCAGTCACAGTAGCCTATAAAAAGCTGTTCCATGAGGCATTCCTAATGCACCAGTGGCAGCCACACCACTGGACCCAATGATTGTGGTCTCATTGCATGGACCAAATCTGGGGTGATCTACTATCACCTGCAATAAATAATATGCCCGTGTTTATAAATCCCAATGTTCATAAGCTGGGTTTTGTTTTTATTGATTGCAGATTAATGAGGATGAGTGGAAGTTTCTGCTTACTGGAGGCATCGGCCTAGACAATCCCTATTCCAACCCTTGCCCTTGGCTTCCACCAAAATCTTGGGATGAAATCTGTCGCCTGGATGAACTACCTCACTTCAAGCGCATTCGAAAGGAATTTATGCACTTGAAGGAAGGATGGAAAGCAGTCTATGATAGTTTGGTATGCTGCCTGCTATTTTTTATCTCGTTTGGCTAGCTACACATAGACTTTTAATTTCCAGGCAATCATGGTGATGCCACATATGCTTGGAATAGTCACTTAACATTATGGCCATGACATTTCACTGGTACCAATTAGCATGCTCTATTTTGAGCAGTATTTGATTGTTCATGGGATTGGACTGTTGTGAAGATTTCTTCTTGGATAAAGAAATAACCTGCTAGACCAGAGATTATGTCCTCCTCTCTGTGGATCTTCCTGAAGCCTTGTCATCACTTTGATCTATAAATTAGAGTACGCTTCCAAGTTTCATGCAAAAGCCCGAAGTGGGCTCCTATTCAGTTGCATAACTAGGTGATTATGGGGTCCATAATTTTTTTACACCTCCATATGACAAAATTATTTAATTATTATCGTTATCAATACAATCAATAATAATAATAATAATAAAACTTAAATAAAATATTAATAATTTCATATTTTTATACCACCCTTTTATACCACCATTTGGGTTGGTGTATGTAGTTCCTCCCCTTCTTTTCTCCTTACAACAACCCTGTATTACCTCTGTATTACCTTCTTTTCTCCTTACAACAACCCTGTATTATCTCCTTACAATCAACCCTGTATGAGGCTGAGAGATAGTAAAGATAGACAAGAAATTAATAATAATGGGCAGAAAATATGTGCAGTGAATATTTCCTCACAAACAGTGGGTGAATGTCAGTACCCTCCCCTGATATCACTCCCTTGCATGTAGTACTCCATGATATACTGCCCCAGCATCTAGAGCCCAGGTCATCTTGCCTGGAAGAGGAAAAGGAGGACAATGAAGATTTTTTTCCCAAGTCATGTTCTAAAAAAGGACATGTTCTGGAAAAAGAGGACATGTAGTCACTCTCCACCAAATGAATTCTATCTTATAGCCTGCCTGCAACAACACCCAATACAAATACAAAAAAATCAATAAGCTGTTCATTTACCACTCAGGCCTTTTAAAGGGGGGCAGAGATGAGGCTACCTTCTGGAGTACTGGCTGAGCTCCACGTTTGCTGAATCAGGACCAACCTGGGAGACTTTCATTCCTCTGAGCCTTACCTAAACTGGAGGCCAGGCATGGTTTCTTACTTGCATATAAACACAACTGCAGTTTTCTTCCAATTTCCATAGAGCTCAATGCTGTGGAGCCTGGGGCAGGAATTTCCTTCTGGGGTGAATGTTGGAGCTCCATTCATTGGATCAGGACCTACTTCCTCTTAGCCTTATCTAAGGCAGGTTGGCCTACTCACAAGTAAAGGCATATGGCTCCATTTCAGTTTATATAGGGTCAGTGCAATTAAAAGGGACATTTTCTGGGGTGATTTTGGAGGCTGTGGTCATTAAATCAGGACCATTCTGATGTCCTTAGATTCCTCTCAGCTTGCTTTTTCTGATGGACTATAGAACCTTCACCTACTTTGAGCTCAATGCACAAGAGCTCAAAGCATATTTTTAGTTTTTTGGCAATAACTTTTGATAGCAATGAGGTATTCAAAATTGGATTTGTGCAATGGATTCTGCTCTTCAATACAAATCCAACGGTATATGACATGATGGGATTGCTCCATTTCTTCACGTCGTTATGATGTTGTCACCCCCTTATGGATGGTACCTGGGATGGAGCGCCCCCTCCATCCCTCTCTTAACTATGCCACTGCTCCTACCTGCAAATTGTAGTGGTGGTAAGCTTCACAGAAGTGTGCAGAGAAAGCTGAGGCCCAAAAAACCCAGATAAGGAGAAATGCCCTTTTGTCCACCCAATACCATCATGGCTCCCATTCGTGGACCGCTCCTCTGAAGGTAACCCTGTTTTACTTCCAGTTGTGGGTTGAGACCCAACACTTTGAGTATCACTGTGTTTGACCATTTAATGCAATGATTTGCTTTAAGTACAGAGCTTCAAGCTAGTTCTTGAGTGTAAAGGCCCAGTGCAGAGCTACTTGGAAAACTAACAAATCAGGAGGATAAAAGAAGGGGGAAAGCAAACTTTCTCAATTTAGTGTGTCCAATTAATTTTGCAGTTTAGTACAGCATGGAGAACTGGTTCACTTTTCCGTCACAAAAAAAGGAAGAAAGTGGGACCATGAGCACAGAAGCCTTTTGCCTATCATGGTTCATTTTTTTAGCACTGAAACATAGCATTGCAACTGAATCAGGCTGCTGTTTAGAAGTTAACTGTCTTCCCTTTCTCAATATACCCACTTATTAGAACTGCAGGCTTGAATATGTGGAATTTACATAATGGTACTCAATACACGTTAGGCAAAATGAGAGACTTTGATTTTTGGCCAGAAAATGAAGCAATTTAGCCTGTAATGAAACAAAATAAAAATAAACCAGTGTATTTGCAGGAGCCTCATCATGAAGACTTTCCTGACGAATGGCAAGACAAAATTGAAGGTTTCCAGAGGATGCTTGTTATTCGTTGCCTAAGGCCTGACAAAGTAAGTGTGATTTGACACAAGACATTTTCTAGCTTAGGTGCTGTTCCCTGTACTCAGGAAGGAGGGTGTTCTTCACCAGTGGTAGTCGCCCCTCCCCCATCAAGAGGCTGGACGAAGTCAGTTCTCCTCCCTGAGGGGCAGCACCACTATCTCCAGTCTCGTCCAGCCTCGCTGTGTGGCAGGACGAAGTCTGGGAGCTCTGCTTCCCTCCTTTTCTCCTCTCTTTCTTCTCTCTCTCTTTCTTTCTCTATTTCTCTGCGCTCTCCTGTGGTCGTGCTCCTCCTCCTCCTCCAGACCAACGGGCAGCGCGGAGCCTCCCTGGCTGGCTAGCCATCGGAGGAGGTCTCCCAATGCCTCAGCAGGGACGACCTGCTCAGCAAGGAGCCGGAGGCCGGGAGGGGGCCAACTGAGCGCGTCCCGCCGCAACGAGCGGGCGTGCAGGGCAGCAGCCAGAAGCAGCTGCAGCAAGGCAGCATGCATTGCGCGCAGCTGTCCTGCACCCTTGCGGCATCTGGAGATGCGCTCTACAGGGCTCTGCGCTTCCCAGCGTTGTTCTTCTGGTCGGCCCTGGGGAGAGAGGGCGACCAAGCAGTGGAAGCAACGCATGGCACATCAGGCTTCCCGCCGGCCGCCATTTTGTCTAGTAGGAAGTCCTTTTTAAAAACTGATATAGTTTGATCAGCCCAGGATGCTTGAGAATATGTCTTGCGATGTATTTGACTGTGGTGGAAGATGCTGGCCTCCTGCTTTGTTCTCATTAATACGGAGTACCTACAACTGAAAACCGTAAGCCAAATCTACAGTGGTTTTAAGGCAAAGCATGTGGTGAAGGCACAACTGATGGATGGGCTTGCATTCCATCACTGACTGTCAATTTCAGAGAACCGGGCATTAGAAATGTATGCTATTATAGCTTGCTGGCCTTGTGTTTCTCTTCCTAGATTATTCCGATGGTCCAGGAGTTTATCATTGACAACTTGGGACGCATGTTTATTGAACCACCTCCTTTTGACTTGTCCAAAGCTTTTGGTGATAGTCATTGCTGTGCACCGTTGATTTTTGTGTTGTCCCCTGGTGCAGATCCTATGGCAGCTCTTCTCAAGTTTGCAGATGACCAGGTATGTTTATGACTGTTAACGATGACATGGGCAACTAACTCTTCATGTTGCAATGTATTGGCCTCCAGTGTATTCCACAGGGGACTTTTAGCATGTTGATGTCTCCTTGGGATATTTGTTCCCTTGCCCCAATCAAGACCAAGCAGCCACCATGAGTCCAAGTCCACACTGACCTGTGAATGCAGACCTGGGAAGGAGATTAGGATTTGACAAGTGCTGTTACTGACCCCATCCCTTTTCTGGGGCCACGCTCTCCTCCTGATCCCATATCTTCCTTGTTCTACCTTCTCCCTTCCCACCTGTGCACATGTGATTTTCATGGGGAACTGAGTCTTCTCCACACAGAAAACTACTGTTTAAGACAGTGGTTCTCAATCTTCCTAACGCCGTGACCCCTTTATAAGTTCCTCATGTTGTGGGGACCCCCAACCATAAAATTATTTTCATTGCTACTTTATAACTGTAATTTTGCTACTGTAATGAATTGTAATGTAAATATCCGATATGCAGGATGTATTTTCATTGTTACAAAAGAAATGTGTGTTCTATGCACACATTGAACACAATGGGGTTTATGTCAGAGTAGGCATGCATAGGATTGGGCCCTGAGGCTGCATTCCTTTTCACATTTACATTGGAATAAAGGCCCCCTGACTATAATGGGATTTATTTCAGAGTAGGCATGCATAGGATTGGGCCCTGAGGCTGTCAGTCAGCTCCAGTGCGCGCGCAGCTACAGCCGGAGGTCTGGCAAGCCTGACCTGGCCCCCTGCACCAGGGGTCTTTAGGCGACCCCCAGGAAAGCACTAGGCGACCCCCAAAGGGGTCCCGACCCCCACTTTGAGAAACGCTGGCTTAAGATATAACCTTAGTAAGAAAAATTCCCATGAAGCAAACTTGTTGAATCTTACTAGCAATTCTGTTAACTTAGAAGCAAAAGGAATTGAAAGATTCTTTAATTTGACAGTTGCAAACTGTATTACCAGTAGTTGTATAGTGGGGAGTAGAACTTGACAAGCTGACATTGCTTCATTAAATGGAGCATTGTAGCAAATGCAGCATTGTAGACATGGGCCAAATCAGAAATTTATTTGATTTTTTTTAATGTACAAATATCTTACATATGCAGGGCTTTGGTGCAGCAAAGCTTAGCTCCTTGTCACTCGGCCAAGGTCAAGGTCCCATTGCCATGCGCATGATAGAGAAAGCAGTGAAGGAAGGCTCTTGGGTGGTCCTGCAGAATTGTCATCTAGCAACATCATGGATGCCAATGTTGGAAAAAGTGTGTGAGGTAAATACTCTTAGTAGTGTAACAAAACCATGTTTTCCTTTCCATGCCAATAGTAAAATAGTTACTGCATCTCACGCACATAAAATGCTATTATTGCCCAAGGGACTTGCTGTCTGGTTTCCTCTTTTATGTATATCAGTTAATGTCACTAATGGTGCCAACGATCCCTGCAGTGAAAGAAACACACAAACTGACTTGCTCCTTCTACAGGAATAAATCAGGCAGCCACTTCAAATTGAAGAGTTGCATACATGCAAGAAAATTCCTGTGCCCGGAATTCAGGGCAGAATTTGGAGAGTTGTTAGTCCTGAGGAAAGATTTAAAAAATTGCATTAAAATCAAAATTAGACTAGAATGATAAGCAGCTTGGCACAAATGCAGACTTTTCTATCAGTGCTGGCATAGGTTACTGGGGCAACCTTCTGACCTCGGATCCCCTAATTTCTTCCTGTTGAGAGCTTAGGCATTCCTGCCATCACTACTGATGGTATAGGGTTGTCATGTAGGCAAGCATCTGATGGGTATTTTCCAAAACTCAAGCTGTATGTAGCAATCTTTAGCACCAGCCCTGCCTTCACACTGACCATTAAAAAAAACTTGTTCCAGAACACAACCATATTTGAAACTGACTTTAGCATAAAAGCTTGATATGTAACTTTGGTGGATAGTCCCTGTTCTTTACATGGAATTTTCTTCTCTTCTAGGAACTGAATCCAGACACAACACATCCTGATTTCCGCTTGTGGCTTACAAGCTACCCATCTCCCAACTTTCCTGTTTCTGTACTTCAGAATGGAGTGAAAATGACAAATGAGGCACCCAAAGGTCTACGGGCAAATGTGATCCGTTCGTATCTGATGGATCCCATCTCCGATGCAGAGTTTTTTAACAGCTGCAAAAGGCCTGTTAGTACTCTGTTCTTAGCCTTGATCTCTCCTTCCTGTACAGCATATCTTCTGAGTGCAGATATTATGTGTATTCCGCTAAACCTACCCTAACAGCTAACCCAGCCAGTTCTATATCTGCCAAACAAAATAGCCCTTCCTCTCTCCACTGATGGCAATATTGATTATTGGCTTTTGGGATGCAGTTATGCAGATATTTTAAAGTTTTTATTTTACCTCTCAAGTTTCAGTCCTCCTCCACTGAGCTTTATGGCTCAGTCATATCAAAAGGAAGCACTGGGGCATAGTCACATGAGGATTTAGGAAGGATTGGTCTATTAATGGTATGCCCATAATAATGGACAGCTTAATTCTACATAAGCTCTTCAACTCCCTCGCCCTCCTAATGCAACTGCATCAATAGAGCATGTATTGCATCTTTGGGAGGGAAGCAGTTGGAAAACTATCAGGGTAAGCGAACTTTTGTTCATGATCCCATGGAAAGCTTCTGTCACTGCCATGCATTTCCTGCTATTTTGCTGTTCCAAAATGTGTAATAATGACAAAAAGGGAGGTGGAAGGGACTAGGATAATGGCTCATCACTCCAGCCCCCAGTTTGCCTCTGCTGGGAACCTTCCCATTCTATATCTCCCCTTCCCATTTTTTCTCTATCAGACTTATCTTTCCAGATCAGATGGGAGGGACATCCTGCTATGAGTGCTGCTGGTATCCATTTTACAGCGGCAAACCCCTCTGTGCACCAGCCTAGTCCTAGATACGATACTGATAACAACTTGCCATTTGTAATCAGCTTTTTAAAGTAATGGTGCAGACTGTGGAGCCACCTGCTTGTTTTCATGATTTGTTTTTAGAGACCAAGGCTGCAATCCTAAAGACACTTTCCTGGGAGTACAACTCATTGAATTCAATGGGGCTTACTTTTGAGTAGACATGATTAGGATTATAATCCAAATGGGCCGAACCCAATATTATTGTGCTTAAAATGTCTGATCTTTTATTGCTTTCTTGCACTTAAAAAGAAAAATAAAATAAAAAAGAACAATGCTAACATATTTCAGAACAACAAAAGTTGAACAACCATTTTAGAAGAATGAAATGGCAGGAGTATTGAGAACCAGCCTTTGGGTTTCAGGGCTGAGATTCTTCAAGCACAGCTGAGGCTGCACATAAAGTACTATTGGTCAAATGTGAATCATACTCCGGGGGTAATTCTGGAACCATTATAGCACAACTTTTCATGCTCTACCAGGATGACATCAAAAGTCCCAGGCCAAGACAAAGGTGTCTACAACACAGTTCTGTCTCATTCCAGTGCCACTCCTCCTCCTAAAGTTGCATTAAACCCTCCTTATATTTATGAAACCCACTTCTGTGGAGACTTCCTTAAACCTGGAAGGAATTGGAGCTTTGTCACTAAACTGCATATCTGTTTTGTTTAAAAGGCTAGAGTATATAAAGTACAGGTGACAACAAGAAGCCCATTTGTTTAAACTGAAAGTTGGAGGCAATTTTTAAACAAGAAATTGAATGTTTAGGCCCTACCAATCCCTGGTAGTTTACCTCTCCATGGCTAGTAAGCACCTGTCGGGTTGGGACACTGGGAACGTAAATAAGGGATTTAGGCCTGATTCAGTTTTCCTCACTCACATGCGAGGCTGGATTATGACCTTGTGGAGCCCTTGACTAATAAAATTATAGGCCCCACTCAGACGGAGCAGCCCTCTAACTCACCCACACCTGTCTTGAATTTTTTTTACATTATATAGCCAAAAAGTGAGCTAAAAACAAAATATACCCTACATTCACAAATAAGTGTTTAGGAAGATGATAAATAAACATGGACATCTCAAATAAAGGGCTTCAAACACGGACCAGTTATTGCAAATAAAGGGCCACAAACAGGCCACTTTAAAACTGGGTTTTCAGACACTTGGGCCTCCTTTTTAAAGTGGAAATTTCATATAAGGTTAAGTGAATTATTCAGCAGTGCAAAATATTGTAATAATATACTCATTTTTCCAAAAATATATATATTTGAAAATCTCTTACTGGGGCTCCTCAAGCTTGGGGCTCCAAGTGCGAGGGAGCCCTAGGCTGCAGACTGTACTGGCCTATAGGATAATCTGAACTTGCTCACATGCCCTCTTTGAAATAAGCTGCATGAGGGCACTCTGAGCTCCTAGGAAGACGTGCAGACTATCAGGGTTATCAGTAAAAGAAATTAGCAGTGAAGTTACAACGACAGTACAGGGAACTATTTCTCACATGCTTTTCTTTTTCTTAAAGACTGAATTCAAGAAGCTGCTGTATGGCCTCTGTTTCTTCCATGCGTTGGTCCAAGAGAGGCGAAAATTTGGACCATTGGGTTGGAATATTCCTTATGAATTCAATGAGACTGACCTGCGGATCAGTGTGCAGCAGTTGCATATGTTCCTGAATCAATACGATGTAATGCAAAAATCTATACTCTTTTAAAATTCTTTTCTGATTAAAAGCCTAGATCTCAAAAATAAGCTTTAATAAGGATCTTAAGAGTAGCTATTTGCTGCTCATGGAATGCTGAAAGTGTCTATTGTGTAATGTTTAGAGTCTGTCCCTGCTCAACTACAAACTTGCTGGATGATCTTGGGCTCTTCATTGTGTCTCAGGCTACCCTTGCTTGACAAGACAAGGTTATGATATCATTGTGATTTACAAACTAGGGAAGATGAACAGTATACAGGCATCCATGTACAGTATACAGGCACCCTCCACTTTCTGACAGTTTTTTGGTGGTCTTGCTCTTTCAGCATCTTTCAGTTATATCCAGAACTCATTCATTCAACACATGCTCCACTCTTTCAATCTCTCTCTGGTCTGAAGCCTCAAATTGTTTTCCCTGATGTTGATTTGTATGTAACATGGTGATCAAACTTTTTCTGGCAACTCCTGATGACTTTCTTCAGTAAACAACCATCGTTCGTTTTGTTCATCATTCGTCCTTTGTTCATTTTACTGGAAACATGTTACATATTTTGGCTATGTGTTAATAAATACTGTATGTGTTATTTAGGCTTTGGCCATATTTGCATTTGCAAGCTGTAAATGATTGAATTCCACTTTTCAATGGTTTTACTTTTGGAGCATCCTCCACTCCCTAACCCAGTGATTTTCAACCAGTGTGCCATGGCACACTGGTGTGCCACGGATAGTCCTCAAGTGTGCCACAGGAATTTGGGGATTGACATTGAAAGGAAAATTGGAGGATTTGAACTGTCTGGTGTGCCTTGTCATTGATAAAAACAATTGATGGTGTGCCTTGACAATTTCAGTGCCTTGTTAAGCGTGCCATGAGATGAAAAAGGTTGAAAATCACTGCCCTGACCCATCCAATAAGTGGGAGATAACTGTACCAATATTTGGGGGTAGGGCACAGCAGGGTTAGCTTTTTGTAGATATGAATATAAATACTGACTGTTAATTGAAAAGATCAATAGTAGAGCTCAAATTATCTTTTATCAAAACCTTTTTCGGGATTTAGGTATAACCTAATTAACAGCAGATTTTTCACCCATGATTTTACCTCAAAGTGAATGTGGTTCACCCAATAAATCCATGGAAGTTCTTAGAACCCTCACAGATGCTAAGACTCTACCTGTATAGAGCTCAAATTCCTAATAAGTTTTCTTTCTATACAAATGTTGATGATTAGTGTCACCTTGTTGAGAGCACTCTCAAAAGTCACATGGGAGCTTTTTTTTGTTTATGTTTCAGGAATTACCACTTGATGCTCTCCGCTACATGACTGGTGAATGTAATTATGGCGGCCGGGTCACTGATGATTGGGACCGACGCACTCTGCGCAGCATTTTAAACAAGTTCTACAATACAGTTATTGTTATGGATCCAGACTACAAGTTTGATTCCAGTGGCCTTTATTATGCTCCTCCTGAAGGCGAAGTAAGAATCTTGCCCTGTCTTGTGCTCAGTACAGCAGAGACTACTGCTGGCTCTGACTTCATTGAAATGAATAGAAACTGTTCAAGGGCTAGAAATAAAATGAGGAATCAACTTTCAAGCATATCATTTTAGGAGCTGTCATTTTAAATCATTTTTCTGTTTGCCTTTTTTGGTGTGTATTATGTGTGTTAATAGTTTTATAGGGTTTACTTGCAAAAAAGCATATCAATTCCTTTGGCAAGACTTCCTTAAATACTTCTAAGACAGTAGAAGCAGACAGATAGTTACATAATAAGATCCTAATACAGAGCGGACTTGAAATCAGAGCAGGGATGAAATGACTCAAGGGCTGCAATCCTATGCACGCTTGCCTAGGACTAAACTATTGAACAGTGAGACATAATTCTGAGTAAACATGCATAGAATTATTCTGTAATAGTTGTGTTAGAGAGAAAATATATCTACCTCTCCTTTAGGAGTTTGAATACAGCCAGCAGGTAGGTCTTTGCAAGAAGAAACAGAAAGCAGGATTCTTGCATGTTTCTGTTATGGGTTCATGCAGCATTCAGGCCCAAATACAGCTGTGAGGATCAGATCCCAATTTTCCAGTCCTCCAGTTCTCCCTTTTATTCTCTAAAACCACAAAGCCACCCAACAATTCTTCTGATTGGCTATAACAGCCAGCTCACAACCTTGGCAATTCGTGATGTTGACAGCTCAACATGTGGCCACTGGCCCACATTGTGGTTTGGGACAGACACATAGAGTCATCTTGACCTGAACTTTTCCATTGCTTTTCTGCCACATCATATTTTCACCATCTGGGCCTTGGGTCCCAAGCCTCTTCCAGCTAGACTAATTTTTTTATCTGGGGCATAAGTGAGCCTTTCTATTTTCTTTTCATCAGTTGCCTAGAATCTAGGGAATGGCAGATAAATTGCATCACTAGGATTAGCATCCCCCCCCCCCCCCCCACATGAAGGACCTCTCCCATTGTTAGCCCAGCTCCTGTCAACCTACTAGTTCAAAAGCATACAAATGCAAATAGATAATTGATACCAGTTTCATGAGAAAGACAACATCCTGGTGACAGTCCCCTGCAACAGGCCAGTCAGGATTCCCCAAATTGCATCAATCGTGGATTGGATGAAAACTCCAATCCACAACAAGCAGACACCATCACCATAGGGTACAAACGCTGAAGAAGTTGCCTTTTATTTTACTTTTATTACTTTTAGTTTACTTTTATTACTTTTAATTACAAGACTGTCATAGAATACAAAATAATAAAGAAAATACGAAATAGAAAGAAAAATAAAACAAATTAACCTGCACTAAGTCTCAAGTCTTTCAGGCTGCAGTCTGCCCCCTTATACAGGAGTGAGTCCCACTGATTATAATAGGGCTTACTTTAGAGTAAACATGCAAGGCTAGGTCTCTCAGGCTCCTTTCCATTGTAAGAGTGAGCCCCATTGTCTGTAATAGGCTTACTTCAGAGTAGACATCCATAATCTGATGTCTCAAGAGAGACTGAGCACGTGCTGGTGGAGTGCCAAAACCAGCCATATCCTGGCCAGGACTATTTTTCACTTGTTTATCAAGACATCACTTGTATATCAATTCAAAGCATATTAAGAAATGTTTGCTTGTCTTGCAAAGCATTCTCAATCCAAATTACTATCAGTCCAAGGTTTTACTGTTCTGCATGTGCCTGCATTACAGATGTATCTTTACAGTAGTAAGGCACTCCCTCCATATTAATTGTGCTCATTATGATAGGTATTTTTGCCAGGTGTGCTGATCAGTGCTGCTTTTCATAGAATCCTTTTATATTGGATCTTTTTATTCAGATCATTTAAGTTTGTTGAAACAAGAAGTCTAAGGGAGTGAGCTGAAAAAGGCATATTCTCCCTATACCATGTATATGTATATGATCCCTATACTATGTATATGTATATGATCAAGCCATTTATATTTTACATTCCTGATCTCTTTCAGTATTTGAGCTACATAGACTATACAAAGACCCTTCCTTTAAACCCTGCCCCAGAGATCTTTGGGATGAACGCCAATGCTGATATCACTAAGGATCAATCAGAAACACAACTGCTGTTTGATAATATACTTCTAACTCAGGTATGTCATATTTTCACATTAGACATTAGAGGCAGTTAAAAATATTGCCTCTGTAGTTCCTGCTGTTGGTATTTATTCTTGATAAGGTTTTGTGGATGAATTTTCCAGAAAATCTGCTATTCATGGAAAATCTTTTCACAACTGTTACTACAGTCTTAGTCCTCACACTTTTTCAGGTGGAACACCATGATTAGCTTTTATAAGAGCAATTGCAGGGAGTTCACAAAAAGATTTAATCATGGAGAATTCAAGAAGACCGGATTTGGATGCAAAATCAACTTTCACTCTTTTTAAGCCTTGGGTAACCATGCAAGTTTTCTGCAGGGCTCCCCACAACCCACAAAATCTTGTAGGGACCTCTGCGAAGGTTAAAAATTCCTTCTTTCCCCTGCAGGGAGATGATCACTGCCCAAGCCCCACAAAGACTCAAGTAGTAGAGCTCCCTGAAAGTTTGAGAACCACCAAGTTAAGCCCAGCACATTTGATTAAATTTTGTATGCTGTTCTTTAAAGTCTCGTACGTCTGGAGGTGGTGCAAAATCATCAGATGAAATTGTTCGTGAAGTGGCAAGTGACATCCAAAGTAAACTTCCCAATGACTTTCACATTGAAGCAGCAATGAGGAGATACCCAACAACCTATACCCAGAGCATGAACACTGTGCTTGTTCAAGAGATGGGGCGATTTAATAAACTGCTGCAAACAATCCGTGAGTCCTGTATCAACATTCAGAAAGCAATAAAGGTGAGAAGTGCACATTCTTGAAGATAGGTCCAGTTGAAACAGTTTGGTGAAAGTATCTGTCAGCTTCCATCAACCACAGTCCCTCAGTGTCATCCGGCCTCACTGTCATCTGGATGTGTCTTTGGGAGCTTCTGCTCCCATCTCCTCCTTTCTTTCATCCCTCTCTCTCATCCTCTCCTTCCCTCCTCTCTCACTTCACTCTCCTCGGCCTACCTGCCCTTCTCTTGGCCTGCCCACCAGAGCCCGCGGGACCTCAGCACCTAAGAAAGAGAATGAAGTATCTGTTTGCTTTTAGAAGCATCAGTCATGTGCATTTTTAGGATAACTGTCAAAATCAAAGCAATTTGTTGATCATATTAACTTGATATACCACATGTTAAACAATACAAAGGAAGGTCCTCAAATCTCTTCCCTCACATCTCAATCAGGGTCTGGTCGTGATGTCTGCAGAACTGGAGGAAGTGGTAATTAGCATTTTGAAAGGCAAAATTCCAGGCATGTGGATGAAAAAGTCTTACCCAAGCCTCAAGCCACTTGGCAGCTACGTGAATGACTTTCTTACCAGACTAAAGTTTTTACAGGTAAGCACATTGTGCAAAATTATTCAACCTTCCTTTTTCTTTCTTGATGTCAGGTGACAAATACATACTATCCTAACTGACACACACACACAGACCAGTCTGTTTTTTATAATGAATGTCTTCGAATCCTACAATAGATTGAATTTTTTGTAAAGATCTAATTTGTGGGATTTGAAGGTCCAAATTTCAGAAAAACTACAAATTGCTGAAAAATTGAGATCCAGGCAATAACCTTTCATAGTTGCGTGGATTGTCTAGAGGTAGGTCTTGCAATTTATGCAGTTTACCTGTATGAAAGGAACAGTGTCATTTTCAGCTCTTTAGGATTTTATTAGCTATTTGATTTTTTCCAAGCTCATAAATTGAACCCAAAGAGTCCTATTGTGTGAGCAAAAGTAATTTCTGCTTATGCAAAGCTGGCCACATCTGGTTTTGGTCATTACTGCTACTTTCCATGCTGTTCTGGAAGGTCACAAAGAACACTATTGGGCAGAAATGACTGCAATAGGAGTGGGCATGCCAGCCGGCTGCTGGCCAGTCATCCTAATGTTTGAGTGGAATTCTATTTATACTTCTCTAAATCCATTCCTAAATATCAAGCTGCATCACCAACTTCTTTTTTCTTCCTGTCATCTTTGGGTGCAACAGACATGGTATGACAATGGAAACCCTCCAGTGTTTTGGCTTTCTGGGTTTTTCTTCACTCAAGCCTTCTTAACTGGTGCCCAGCAAAATTTTGCCAGGAAATACACAATCCCAATTGACTTGCTAGGATTTGACTATGAAGTTCTTGAGGACAAGGAGTACAAACACGGTCCTGAAGATGGTGAGTGGAATCATTTTTTTCATTAAAAACTCTGGTGCTGGGAGAAGTGCATCACATTTTTATCTTGTTTTTTCTCCAAGTGTTTGGAGTGTTTAAAATTTTTAAAAAATATATTTTTTTTTCTCCACTACATACTTGGAGATAACTGCAGTGGCTCAGTGGTTAAAGGTGCTGCGCCGGTTGATTTGATGATTGGCAGGTCAAGCAGTTTGAGCCTTGGATAATGCATGATGGAGTGAGCTCCCATCACTTGTCCCACCTTTTGCCAACCTAGCAGTTCGAAAGTATGCAAATGCAAGTAGATAAATAGGTACCACTTCGGTGGGAAAAGCAACATCCTAACAACAGGCCTCTGTGACAGTCTAGCCAGGTTTCCCCATGTCATGTCAATCATCTAAGCAGACCCTGGCATGTAGTGGAAATAACATAAGATGATGATGTATACTTGGAGGGGGAAAACATATTTGATACTATATTGAATGTTTGGCTGACCCAAGGTCACCTAGTGAACTTCATAGCCTAGCAGGTCTTTAAGCAGGTCTTCCTCATCTACATCTAAGACTTAAACCACAGTGACTAAGTCCAGCCATTATTTTATTTCCCATATTTGCAACTTTGTAAACATGCTTAGATTAATCCTGAGAGAAAAAGGTTTTCAAAGGTCTTTGAGACAACCATCAAACTTTTAACACAGTGGCCCAGCTGTTCTCATGACTTCTTCACACATTTATTTCTGTATATTCAATCACTTGCAGAAATACCAAACAATTTGGTATTTAGGATCATAATGTGTAATCAGTATGTACATGGCTGCTTGAATTAGACACACTGTGGGAAAATATAATTGCTACTTCCATTTGTGTGTCCATATACCCAGATCTTATCAGAACATGATACCTGAAAGCTATTAATAGGCAGTTGTTTCCTTTCATAATAATTACTATCCACTCCTATAATCCAAAATAAACACTATAGCATTTATGATAAATTGGTTGGCTCCTCTTCATGTTATAAAGGTATACTTAGAAATCTGCAAAGTTTCCGTTGAGAACCCCTGCTGATGCCAGAATTTGCAGATAATGGAATCCATGGGTTGGGGCACTCAAACCTATGAACTCAACAGGAATCATGGTCCAATCATGTGCAGAGGTTTTTGGACACCCCTGAATTGGTTAAAGACCTCTGTGGGCCTCGGAAAGGTTCCCTGGATGTGACCAGAATAAGATTCCAGTAATGTCTGGGAGACTCAGTGGGTCTGAGCTGCAGATTTGGGACCTGTTGTGGGTCATATTTGTGGTTTCCTAATCTGTAAATAAAAAGAACCCACTTATATGTTGTTTCTGTGTTGACATGCATTCTTATTTTCCTATCCAACTAAATATAGGAGTCTACATTCATGGATTGTTCTTGGATGGTGCTCGCTGGAACAGGAAGACTAAGAAGCTTGGGGAATCTCTTCCCAAAATCCTTTATGATAACATGCCAGTGGTTGGTATTTGCTTTGTAACAAGATTTAAATTGAGGACACCGACCAGTGGAATTAACCTGCAGTCTATACACTAGCAGTACTCAAACTGGTGGGTCATAACCCACAAGTTTGGGTAAAGGTTCCCCTTCCCATGTAAGGGGCCAGGGAAGTGTAAGAAACAGTGAAGCAGTCCCAAAGTTTGCACTGTTATAGGGTTTGGGTGAGGAAGGTGCTTTTGCTTACTCATGACTGCTGCTGAAGGTAAGATGAGCCCCATGCAACCCTCTGTACAGTAGATGCTCCCTGATCTTAATAACAAAACAAGTGATCGCAAAACACAAACCGGAAGTGCTTTGCAATAGCTTTTTTTAAGATTCTAACATGAGGAAGCCATGTGGAGGGCTACATGGAGCTCCCTGTACTGCCTGCAGCAGCCTTGAGTAAGTGCTGCATCACTCCTTTGCCCTCTCCCCTGCAAAGACTTGCTTAGGAGTATAACTTCCCTAAAGTTTGAGAACCACTATTACATACTACAGTGCATTTTATGTCTGGATAGGAATATATAGGACTAGACTGTTAGAGGTGGATTCATTCATGTAGTTTCATTAGTCATTCATTTCTTATTGCCCCAAAGTTGTGTTATGCCACAGTGATTTTTAACCTTTTTTGTCTCACAGCACAGTGGCAAAGCACTAAAATGGTCAGGACAGACTATCAGTTTTTTGGCAGTTGACAAAAGCGCACTGTGTTGCCAGTGGCGGTGGGGGGCTCACATCCCCCAATGGCTCTTTTAATAAATGACCCTCTCAAATTCCCACAGGATACCTGGAGAACTATTTGTGGGGAACCATTCTCAGAACAGAATATTGATCTGCTTTTACTGAAATGAATCATGTTTAAGACGTTAAGACCTTGGTGCAGAGTTATTTCTGTTATGGCTAGTTTACACATGTTTAGCAGCATTAATACTAAGCTTGGTCATTTACATGCATGTTGAATTCATCCTATCTGAAATTTAGCTGTAGCCGTATGTGCAATTTCTTAGGGGTTAAGACCTTCTGAATCCAATTATATGGGTGGGACCTAGGTATCCACAGGGATCTTTTCTTGGACTTTGCTGATACCATAAATCAAGCAATCTGCAATATTTGCTCCTTTAACCTAGGGGCTTCCTGAGGCCTAAAGAGGCAGCACTTATTGACTTGCTGCCTCTGTGAGCTTCAGAATGACCCCTAGTGATGAATAAACTGGAAGTGGCTTCTTTGTCTTTTAAGGCATTCTGAGACTTGGGAAAGCCCTCAAGAGGGCTCCAGGCTTCAGAAAGCCCTCTGGAAGGGACCAGTGCTCAGCTCCAGTCCCTTTCAGAGGGATCAGCCAAATCTGGCTCAATGTGGATTTGGTGGACTTGCATTGAGCCAGATCTGCAGATGAAAATTCCATAAACAGGCTCCACCTGTTCTAACTTTTGGAGTAAACATGGATGTATTTTTCCATACACTGGCTAATATTTTGGCACAGCTTGAGCCACTGAGGAAGGAATTGGGGTATTTGGGTGTCATAGTTAATCCTTCTCTCTGTCAAAAAAAATGTAGTTTATATTCTGTCATGACCGCACATGAAGTATACAATTTACAATGTCTGTTTTCTCCCCCTTTTTCACAGATGTGGCTAAAGCCTTGCAGAAGATCAGACATTCCAGAAAGACCCAGTTATTTGGCTCCAGTGTACAAGACGAGTGAGAGAAGAGGAACTCTCTCTACTACAGGCCATTCTACCAACTTTGTGATTGCAATGATTCTTCCTTCAGATCAACCAGAACATCATTGGATTGGACGAGGTGTGGCACTTTTATGCCAACTTAACGCTTAACCCAAAAGAGACGCATTCACAGACTGTATACCTTTCTAGTGAGCCTTGTATTTTTAATCACAACTTTTTTTAAGAAATTGAACTGATTGATAACTTTTAAATATTTTATTTGTACCTTTCCAGAGGGAGTGTGTGGGTGTGGGTGTGGATGCGCTTTTTAAACAAAGTTAAAAATTCCTTAAAACAGAATGGAAATTAAAGAAATACTTCTCTATAAGAACCAACTGTGTGTTTGTTTCTTCAATAATTTCATTTATTGGTTGGTTGGTTTCTGCATCCCCTCTAAATAAGTAGCATGAATAATATAAATACAACACAGTTAACAAGTCAGCTAGAAAAAATGTAGTGGAATTCCAATTGTGTCCAAATTTAGTGAGAATTTAGTTATAATTGGATTACGTTCATAGTTAGAATTGGATTCTGTTCAGAGGTTTCATTGTATTTAGACATGTTTCTATAAATTGAGTGATTTTTAATAAATGTTTTATGGGACTTTATTAGAGGCTCACTGAATTTATGGAAACTAATTATCAGAGGAAATCATTGCTTTACAGATATCTTGCCTATTTATTTATTTACTAGCAAAAACCGTACCTGCGTTGCGGGAGTAACATTTCCCTATACGCCATCCCCCCACAGCGCATGAAGACCCCATGCACAACTCCCCCCATGCGCATCTGTCCCCTGTGCGCAACTTTCCCCCATGCACATCATCCCCCCATGCACATCAATCCTCCATGTGCAACTTCCCCCCATGCGCAACATCCCCCCATGCACAACATCCCCATCAGCAACAACCCCCATGCGAAACATCCCCCATGCGCATCAACAACCCATGCGCATCAGTCCCCCATGTGCAACTTCCCCCCATGCGCAACTTCCCCCATGCACATCAGTCCCCTGTGCGCAACTTCCCCTGTGCGCATCATCTCCCCATGCACATCAATCCTCCATGCACAACATCCCCCCGTGCGCATCAGTCCCCCACACGCAACTTCCCACCACGCACAACTTCCCACCACGCGCATCAGTCCCCCATGTGCATCAGTCCCCCATGTGCATCATTCCCCATGCGCATCAACACCCCATGCGCATCAACCCACCATGCGCATCAACCCACCATTCGCAATTTCTCATGTGCAACCCCCATGCGCAGCATTCTCCCCCGTGCAAGCTCTTCCTCCGAACAATATCCCCGCAGTGCACCAGGCACTGAGCACCAAATTGGCTGATGTTGGTCAGTCTCCCAGTATAGGTCAGTTAAGTATAGGTCAAAAACAGGTTGCATCCCTTTTCAGCCCCTTAAAGGTTAAATTTCTCCACATGGGTTCTATGTGGGTGTTCAGGTGACAGAAGGAACTCCCTCCCAGAATTACATGCTTCTAGGCCCAGCAGTTGGGGCGGAATGTTGACGAGTCATCAATTCTCCAATGCAAAGTATAGGGAGGAAAACGCATTGCGCCCCTTTTCACCCCCTTCTGGTTGGGATTTCTGAAAACCGGTTCTTAGTGCACCCCTCGGTCACAGAAGGAACACCCACCCCAAATTTCACACTTCTAGGCTCGGCGGTTTTGGCAGGGCATTGATGAGTCAGTCAGTGAGTCAGCGACTTTTCTCTTTTATATATATAGATTTATTTATTTATTAATGTCCTGCCTTTCTTCCTAAAGGAAGGATACACAAGGCAGCAAACAGTATTTAAAACAAACAGAATAAAATACAGTAAAAACTAGATAAAAACAATAAAAAACCAAATAGTAAAATACAATTAAAACTATATAAAAAGAATAAAAACCCAGGTTAAAAAACAAGCAGACAGCAATGATATTACCTTAATTACCTAAGAAAAACCATCATAAGCCTGTCTGAATAAAAGAGTCTTAAGGCCACCCTGGAAGGACTGCAGAGAGAAGGCTTTCCTTAACTCAGTGGGGAGTTAAGGCACCCATATGGTGGATTCCATCACCAAGAAGGCCGTTTCTGGCTGTAATCCCTCTTTTCAGTTGTGGCACAACCAACAGGACCCCTCTGCTGACCTCAGAGAGCTGACTAGATTGTATGGAAGAAGGTGGTCTTTCAAGTATGCTGGTCCCAGGCTGTTAATGGCTTTATAGGTTATAGTCAACACCTTGAATTGGGCTCAGAAACAAATTGGCAGCCAATGTAATCTTGACAGTCAAACCACTGACCTCCAGCAACCATGTGAGCTGCTGCCATCTGCACTAATTGCAACTTCCTGACCATCTTCAAGAGCAGCCTCTTGTAGAGTGTGTTACAATAATCTAATCTTGATGTCACCATGGCATGGTCCACCATGGCCAGATCTGACTGAGGCAGATACGGCTGCAGCTGGCACAGCAGCTACAGCTGGGAAAGGTGCCCATGGCGACATCTGATTCCTGGGCATCCGGGAGCAGCTGCGAATTCAGGATAACCCCCATGTGACAGACCCATGGTTTGTTATGCCAGCCTTAACAGGCTGAATAGGATGCAATCCTATTCATGTCTACTCAGAAGTAAGTTCCATTGAGTTCAATAGGGCTTACTCCCAGGAAAGAGGTGTTCGGATTGCTGCCTAAGTTGGTTTGGGTTGCACCTGTGCCTCTAATGCATTGTAGCATTGCATCTGGAAGTAACATCACCAGTTACTTCTGGTGGTACTTCCAATAGGTATACTGGTTCAAAGTAGTATGGCAAGGACAAATGTTAAGAAACACTGACCTAGAGAAACATATTGGGATTCAGAAAACCTTGGCTTATACTGTAAAATCAAGCATCAGAGGAATTTGAAACTTGGAACTTGGAGTTTTATAGAGACCTAGCAATACAGTTCTCTGGAGAAAACCAGGGGCCCAATCCTAATCAATCTTCCAGCCCCAATGCAGCTCCTACATAAGAGAAAAAATACTTGTATTCCCTTACATTAAGTAGGCTTCCATTGATTCACTGTGCAGAAAATCGCTGCGCAGAAAATTTGTGCCTTGGGGATCCTGACACTAACCTTGGTACTTAGTACTCTCACCAAACTAATATTTCCAAAGTTCTTTGGGAGTGGGGAATGAAACAAACCAACCAATGAATTTTTTTAAATTAATGTTTTAATGTAGAAATTTGCCAAAACATTTTGCTTTTTTATTTTAAGAAAGATTTTAGAATTCTGACATCTTAAGAACTCTTCTAAAAGCCTCCTTGACCTCCTTGTTTCTCAGGCTGTAGACAAGAGGGTTCAACATCGGAATCACCACAGTATAGAACAAAGAAGCACCTTTGTCTTGTTCCAAGCTATATGTGGAGCTAGGCCTTAAATACATAAAGAAAATTGTCCCGTAGAATAAGCTAACAACCATCAAGTGAGAAGTACAAGTGGAAAGGGCTTTGTGTCTGCTCTGAGAAGAACGGATCTTGAAAATGGTGGATAGGATACAGATATAGGAGATAAAGATTATCATTGTAGTACCAACACAGTTTATACTAACTTGTGCAAACAGCACTGACTCATTGATGTGGGTATCAGAGCAAGACAATTTCAGAAGTGGGGGAATATCACAGAAATAATGTTTTATCACATTTGGCCCACAAAAGCACAAAGAAAAGGTGAACCCAGTGTGTATGACTGCATACAAAAACCCAAGAGCATACGAACCAGCTGCAAGCTCGATGCACATTTTTGTAGACATTATGGTAGAATAATGCAGAGGGTTACAGATAGCAACATACCGGTCATATGCCATTACAGCCAGCAGGAGACATTCAGTACTCCCGCATATAACAAAGACAAACATTTGTGCTGCACACCCCCAAAAAGCAATGTTCTTTTTCTCTGCTGAGAGATCTGCCAATATTTTTGGAGTGATGGCAGAGGAATAGTTGACATCCACAAAAGCCAAATGGCAAAGAAAGAAATACATAGGACTGTGAAGTTTTGAGTCAATCCTAATTAAAAAGATAATCCCCAGATTCCCAATCAGAGTGACGATATAGATCAAGAGAAGCAACATGAATAAGAGCACCTTTAGATCAGTCCTGTTTGTGATTCCAGAAAAAATGAACTCAGTGACTCTGGTTTGATTGTGTGGAGTCATTTCCATCTGACTTACCTTCTGGGAGCAAAAAGCAGAAATAACATTAAATAAAATCATGAGAGCCCAATCCTGAGAATCCAACCCTATGCATGTCTACTTAGATGTAAGTCCCATTATAGTCAAAGGTGCTAACTCCCAAGCAAGTGTGGATAGTGTTGCGGCCACAGAGTTTTGGGTAGAACTGCAATTACAGAGTTACAGAGGCCAACATGAAAGAAAACCAAAACCAAGCTGAGAAGTAAATAATACTAACCAATAAAAGTCATACACAGATTTTGGAAGTTTGGGGTCAATTTGTCTCAAACTCCTGAATATCACCCAAGGAATGTTTATGACTGATACGCAGTTTCTTCTGAGAACTAGTAGGGCCTCTTTTTTTGCAGATTTGACATTCATGGATTTGTCCCACCATGAATGCCAAACCCTCAGATGTCCCCCTTGCAGCCTCACAGATGTGACCAGATCCATGCACTCACATCTGGGAGGCTTTATGAACCTTAAAGAAACCTATGCCACCTCACACAGCCTCTCTGAAGTTCAGAATGGCACCTGGAGCACTTCTTGGACAATTTCCAGTTTTATCAGAAGTTACCCCAAAATAATCTCCAAGACATGACCAGAACCTTGCATCTGGAAGGTTTTATGAGTCTCAGCGCACCCCAGGCCACTTTGCACAGTCTCTCCAAGACTTAGAAAGCCCTTTGGTTTTCAGGCAACTTCTAGAAATAACTGAAAAAGCACTTCAGAGGGCCATTCTGAGCCTTGGAGAGGCTGGCTGAGGTAGCATGCCACTCTCCGAGATTTAGAACAGTTCCAGACATGATTGAAGTTCTTGTCACATTGGGAAGACAAGTGGGCTCTGAAAACTGCCGATTGTTATCCACAATTGTCAGCATCTGCATGAGATCTGGGAACAGAACCCCCAGGGATAAAGAGGTTCCACCTCTAACACTCAGTCTGGCAAGCAATATGTTAAAATAAAAATCTGTAACTCAGAAAATTCTGTTGCAGGAAAGTGTCTTCCTAACAGTCCTTTCTTTATATTTTTTTGTTTTTTCTCTCACATTGTATCCTACCTCTCCTATCCTACCTCCAAATAATTCAAATTTGCAGCCATAAATTTCTCACCCTTGTTTATCAACGTACTCTCAAGCAGATATCTTCTGCAAAGAATTTCTAATCTGAGAGGGTCCCACACAGATTCTTTGCCAAAACGTTCCAAAAGCACAACTGAGATTCAATTTCAATTCTCAGTCACATTCCATATGAGACAGGAATTTTGTGATTCCCCCATGAAATATTTCCATACTGATATAGAAAGAAGTGAACACTTCAGGCTGAATTCATCCTTAATCTACAGTGAATTCCCCATACTTAGTAATCCAGAATCAATTATCTACAGTATCTCTTATCCAAGTTAAGTTGCAAATATATATATATAACATAAACAGCATTCCATTGATTTCTGCTAGTTGTTTTTGGAATACCTTACCCACTGTTAGATAACACCTATGAAATGGAACACCAGGTGACTCTGAAGAAAATTATCTAAATAAGACATCACTGTATTTATTCACTGTCTTGTCTCCTGGGAACTAATCCCTAATGTTCTCTTGTGCTCATTAAATGCTGCTATGGAGAAACAGCCCAACCCTATCCAAGTCTTATGACGCTGGATATTGTGGTCTACCACTGTAAGTCCACTGAAATAACATTACATAAACAAATAAAACAGACTGAGAACACAATCCTATGCATGTCTAATCAGTACATGTAAAGACTTAGTACATTTTTAAAAAATCATAATAGGAAACAACAAGAAATATTATCATTCTATCTTGACTCACTTCCTTAAGGGAAATAACTCATTGCATGTATTTTGTTTAATCTCTCTGCATAGATCCATTTTTGGATAACAGAAGTGGGCTGTATTATAAAGTTCTTGCATTGAATGCTTCCCTTGCCTGTAGCAATATGGGTGATCCCAATATATGTGTTGTACATCTAACATCTAGCTTACCAGTCTGGAAAACCTGAAGAGCTGATAGGGGCTCTGATGGACGTGTCCTAGGTTCATCAGCATGCTCGTTCTGAAAGATAGATGGATTTTCTATAAAACAAATTATATGTTTAGTCCATTGCAACTCAATACCTGTTTGCTTTCATAGAATAGACCTTTGGCTCACACCATACAAATGAACCAGTTTTTGCTATTTTGAATGTGCTCTTTTTCTATAAGCCAGCATCTAGCATTTATTGTTACTGTAACATGGACTCAAAAGCTTGGACTGAACAGCAACATACAAGTTTTATGTGTATGTATTTCTTACAATAAAAAACCACAAGCCTCAAACACTCAGATTGTTTGAAAGAACTGATCCGGCAACATGTTTTCTTCTCAGTTTCTTTTACACCTTTATCACCTCACACTTTCTCATCCTCTTTGGGGGCAAAGATATGCTTTGCCTTTTCTAGCTCCGTGGCACAGTCAGCGTAGTCACACCTCACTAGCACCTTATTGCTTTGCTGACTATAGAAGAAATTACAGTGGCACAACAGCCATTGGTGTTGGTTGGCAACCCTGCACTTGTGTGTTTCTCTTTCAGATACTGCTCTCTCCCAGATCTTGTGAAAAAAAGCTTTTGATTTTTTCTTAACCAATAAGGAAACCTCCATAGCTCCCTGCCAAACCCAGGTACAGATAGGAATACTGTGGCGGAGAAGGATCAAGTCACCTGGCAGCATTGGACAGATTGCAAAACAGGAACAAGGGGAGTTGGTAGAGATACACACTGGCCACATGACCATGACACCAGCTAGCAAAAGGAGATGGACAACCAAGTGACCTGCTCAGATATGGCTCAGATATAGAATTGACATCAGAAATCCTGGTCACATCCAAGTCACAAGCAGCAGTCAAAATCCTGCATGATGGCTGCTTGTGCTGCCAGGGAAATGGCTGAACCAGCACTTCCCTGGCAGCACAGCAACAGAGTCTGTTTGGATCCTGGTCAGTTATGTGGATGAAAATCTTTATCTTCCCACATCGATGGGGCATATCACCTCCCTCAATCTGACTATATAGCAGGCTGCCAAACAGCCTATGGGTGCCTGTAGAGCTGCATGCGCTTCATGGCAACTCAACAGTTGGTGGAGGGCTGTAAAGTGGCCTTTTACATTGATAGAGAGCTTCACTAATACCCTGTTGCCACCTGATGTTTCCTGGTCTGCCTTGCACTTTCAATGGCTAAAAAACTGAGGAGGGTAACTGTAATACCCTCCTGGACAACTGTGTTGATGCCCCTTGGGTCATGCTGGTCACTGGGCTGGCTCCTCAGAATGGGTGGACTCTCCCTGGGTTCCATACTTCCTGGCCAGGCAGGAACATGTTCCCCAGAGCCATGTTGTGGAACAACCACCTTGATTGATGCCTTTGATGTCTTCATTAGACAACCTCTAGATAGATGCAGCCACCAGAACGACATCTTCAGCATTCCAAATGTACACTCCACAACCATGTAACCACAACCATGTAAGGAACATCTGTTTTATCTGGCCATGGAGACTCTATTGGGTAAGTTGTCATGAAGTAATACTGCAGTGGAATTGCCATATTCACCTGGAAAATGAAGGCAGCCACTTGTCACCCATGTGCTGGTATGGTCCCCCTCAGTCCCAGGTCTATGCATCTACTTAGGAGCTAGCTTTTCCCCGTTGGTTATAATGCTATGGTGGCCTTGAGGGCAGAGATGCCAACCATATAGATGACATGTCTATTGAGGAGGAACTTTGGGAATGATAGTGGTGAAGAATCCCCCCAAAACACAGATTGCTTTGCTATTAAGGTTATGTTTGTGATGCCTGTGTGGTACATCCCAAGCGCATCACATATGTGTGACATCAACAGTGGAGACGTTGGTTAGGAAACCCTCAACGGCATAGATGTCCTCACACAGGCAATACAGATATTCCTCAGGAGTGAGGAAAGTGATGCAGTCAGGCAGGTTTGGGGGCATCACATCTAAAACTATACTGGCACACAAATTGCTGAAGGACTGGGAAATGCCATGTTCCCATGAGATAGGATTGCCATTTGTTCTGGAAAACTGGGACTGTCCTGGTTTTCAGGGATTGCGTTCATAAAACTGGCAAGTTTGACAGGGGGTCCTGTCCTGGTTTTGTGGAAGAGATTTATGGCAACCCTATTGTGAGAGAACGACCTCTCTCCCATCCTCAGGCACTAGAGAGCAATGAGGATCTTCTGGGAGATGACAATGTTCTTTCATGCAGGAATGGAGTGGGATCCCAGGCATCCCGGCACATCTCCACCACAGCCACCCTGACTAGAATGAGCATCTGGATGCAAGCTCACATGTAAATGGAACCTCAGGGATATGGGACTGGTTCTGTTAGTTTGGCAGCACAATCCAGAGCAACTAATCTGTCCACATAAGATCCCTTGGGTTGCCCTATCTATCACTAGGCTGGAGCAACTGCAAGATGCTCCACCCCAGTTACTCTGGAAGAGGCTTAGGGCAGAGCAAGGCAACATAGGGTGCCCTAAGAGGGGTGAACCTGCTCTGCCCTAACTGCTCTGCCCTAAGCAGTTCAGGAGAGGCATGTTGAGGGCATGTTTAGCATTGCCTAGGGCAGAGCAGTTACTCTGTATCCAAAGCCTGTTTCCAAGGCAGAAATGCCCTCTTCCAGCCCTCAGAGTTATACCACCTCAGGAGCAGGTGTAGTAATGAGTAGACCCTTAGGGGTCCATGATAAGGCCTGAGTAAGAATGGTACTGTTGACCAAAAATCTGAGTTCTTGGCCAGCCTAGCTGCAACCCCTGCCTCTCAGCCCACTAACCTGGGGATACAGCAGGCCACTCCAAACATCCACCCTCCACTAGAGGAACTGCAGCTGTAACTGGTTGTCAGGAACTTCTGGGCTTTCTTATAAGGCAGACACCACAGCTGTTCCTTGTTCAGTGTGATCTGAGGGGTGTCTCCTCAGGAACAAGTCCTCCCCATGTGTCAATTACTTAGCATGCTCTGGAGCAGTTAGGGCAGCCCAGGCTTCCTGACTCTCTGAATGCAGCATAACTTTATGTTCTGGATACAGAATAGTTAGGAGAGAGCAGTTAGGGCAGAGCAGGCTGAACTTGCTCTGGATTGCACCCGCAGTGCTTCTCATGCTGCTTCTGTTACTCTACCAAATAGTAACCAAATGAACTTGGGGCATAGTCTGTGTGGATTAGCCTTAAGTCTGAGTCTATAGACTTAAGGAAATACACAGAGAGTATATGTGAGGTGAAACATCTGGCTTGTTATAACTTGTTTTTGTCCCCCGTGCTATTACACAGAACATTCCCATACTCAGATCTGAGTGATATCTGCATACATTCACCAGTGACTCAGTTTCCATTCAAGTTAATGATAAACATTGTGTTTTTCCATAGAATAAAACTGAACCCATGACAATTTGAGTTCTCTCAGTTGTTTGTCTACATTGACAGCCAACTTAAAGCTCTCAAAGGACCAAATCACCACTAAATACATTAGGGAGTAGGTTATTAGAAAAATGCACTTTTAAATAAATATATAGGAAGGTGAAGTCATTTGAAATGGTAGTAAGAAACAGAAAGCTCCTTGACAGGTAGGCTGGGCAACTGGTTGCTTTAACTATAAGCCAATTTTGATGAGACCTAGGGTGAGATTTGCTAAGTCAGAGTAGAAACTGTACAAAATTCTACATTGTAATGTATGAGGAATGCTACAATATCAGCTTGATCTCCTTAATCAACCAGTGCCCAGGTGCAGAGTTGTCTGTCTTTCCAGGGAACTGCAGCAGGTTGCTTATATTGAGAAGCCAGCATTTGGGGGGACCTAGTATGTTGAAGGCTTACATCCTAGTCCTGCAACACAAAATTCCTGCTTATCTGTTATGTGTTTCAAGTCTGCTGGTGCAAGTGTGCAGAAGCTCTGGTCATGTCACAATTTCTCCCTGATACCCCAATAAGATGAGATAGTGTAAAGGGCTGTATTTCAGTGATAGTGTGGATAAATAATACAATAAACATAGGGTGCCTCCAGAGTAACTACAGGGAGTCCGTGCTCTGGTGTAAAAACAATTTACTCTGGATTGCAATATGAATTTCCCATAGGTTTTCACTAGGTGTAGCCATAACTACAGGTGCATGTAATGTCTTTTACATTCTCCCATAGCTACTCTGGATTTTAGGGATAAAACATCTCTAAACTGAATATAGTCAGTGCAATAAACTGTAATGATACTTTCAGGCAAGGATGATGTGTAAAGTGCCTCTGGATTTATGCCTCATCAGCACTTAAGCAATGACTGCTCCATTTCAGTATCATGAAGCAGAGGATCTACAACAGAGGATCTACAACAAAATATTTACGGGAGAGACCCCAGTCCAAAAAGATGTGTACCTATAGGTAGTTCATTTAATGCTGAAGAGGTTCAGTGCCCAAGGTAAAGCTCAAGAAATGCATGACTTGACTTTCTAATTAAGTCCTAGCCTCCAGCAGCAGATGCAAAGAAATAAATGGCAAATGTCAACGACACCACAAGCAAAGTGAAAGAATTCATTCTGTTTGGAATCACTGACCGCTCAGACCTACAGGTTCCCCTCTTTGTCGTCTTCCTCCTGAACTATGTGATCACTGTGATGGGAAATCTGGGCATCATCTTTTTAATCAGGACTGATATCCATCTCCACACCCCCATGTACTTCTTCCTCAGTCATTTGGCTTTTGTAGATCTTTGCTATTCCTCTGTCATTGCTCCTAAAATGCTGGCAAACTTTTTATCAGCTAAGAAAACAATTTCCTACTATGCATGTGCAGCACAGTTGGGCTGCTTCTTGACTTTCATGATCACAGAGTGTTTCCTATTGGCAGTGATGGCCTATGATCGCTATGTGGCCATCTGTAACCCACTGCTTTATCAGACTCTTATGTCCCAGAGAGTCTGCATCCTGTTGGTTGCAGGACCTTATATCTACAGCTTTTGCGTTGCCCTCTTTCATACAATAGTAACCTTTCGTTTATCCTTCTGCTCTGCTAATGTGGTCAACCATTTCTACTGTGATGACCTCCCACTCTTAGCACTTTCCTGTTCTGACACAAGCACCAAGCAGATACTGATTTATGCTTTTGCTGGTTTTGACATGATATGCTCCCTACTCATTGTCCTCATCTCCTACATTTTCATTCTCTCCGCTATCCTGAGAATCCGCTCTGCTCAAGGCCGACTCAAAGCCTTCTCCACATGTGCTTCACATCTAACAGCTGTCACCATCTTTTACGGGACTCTAATCTTTATGTATTTACAACCTAGTACAAATCATTCTCTAGCAACAGATAAAATAGCCTCTGTGTTCTACACGCTGGTGATCCCTATGCTGAATCCTCTGATCTACAGCCTGAGAAATAAGGAGGTGAAGGATGCTCTGAAGAGAACAACTGAAAAAATTGTGATTATTCTCCGATGATATAATTTATAAACACTGATGGTCTAAATTATGTTAGTTCCAGCAACAATATGTAATAGAAAGTGTTGGGCATCTCAAGGTTCAACTTAGCAACAGGTAGATGTATTAGAAACACTGTAAACTGAACTCTCACATGCACCTGGAACATTTTAATCCTGCCTTTTCTTGCTGTATTCATTGACCACTTGTGCCCCTTTTGCCCCATTATACTAAATAAAAACCAGCACACAAACAGCTTTTCTCTCATGATACTTTCAGGGGATGGTAACATTTAAGATGCCTCAGGATGTATGATTCATCCTAAACAATGGCTGCATTATCTAGTATCAGAAACCACAGACTCTCAAAAAAGATCCATAGGTCAAAACTTGGAGAGACATCTATCCCCATAGGTGTGTTCAGTGATGTAGCTAGAGGGTGCAAAGGGTGCAGTTGGACCAGGCTACAAGCTTTAAGGGTTAACAAGCTGAGCTTGACACTAGTGGTAAAAATTGTTAAAAACAAGGTATGTTTGAATGATAATGCACAAGTCCAAACTGTAAAACAAGGTAAGTGCAGTTGTATTAGTATTACCATAACATCATCCATCATGAAGAGAATCAGTGCACTGGCAGAAGGTGGACAAAGATTTCCAAGATTTGCTTTCTGAAAAAAGGAATCTTGTCTGCACTAGGGGATTGTTCGGTCATTTCATGTTCCATGGACTGCCAATATGCAATCTCTTCCTATAAGCATTACATGGATGTGATTTCGATTGGGGGCAAAAACAAAACCAAAAACCACACATGAAGTTTGTGAGCTGCTAAGCGTCTGACTTTCTTTTTTGTACTGAAGGGAAAGATATTTTGTAATTGTCCAACAACATGCTGCTATGTTGTTGTCAGTTTCATCCACAACTGTGTCTGTCTGTTTAGAGAAGTGTAGCAGGTTGTTTATACTAGTTTTCCATAATACTGAATGTAAACAGCATTTGGGCTCTGATTAAAATTAACTTATGAAAATCATATAGGAGGCAAGAATATTGTGATATTGATGGCCATTCCACACATTGTGTGTGAAGAAGCCTATTTCTGTTCACAACTGTATACAGAAAAAGGAACTGCTCTCTGGTGGTCCTTATCCAGTTGAACATTTGACTGTTTATCTAAAAAATATTTTAACAGTTTTGCTGCAGTCCTATCCACACTTTCCTGTGAATAAGCCCCACTGAATGCAATGGGACTTACATCTGAGAAGACATGCTTAGGATTGCACTCTCTTAAAAATGCATAATCTATTTGGACAAGTTGATACCATCACAAAGCACCCTTATGCTGCCGAAGACACAGCCTATATTTTGGATCTTGGAAAACCAACCCCCGTGACTACAGGAGTTAAGATGTTGCCTGGGGAAGCATTGTTTTCTCCATCAAACATACCTCACAGGTTGGAAACTGTGAGGATAAATGACATAAGCAATATGAAAGACTTTTTAAACAGAATAAAGAATAAAAATGAAGAATAACTTTTCTTCAGTAATACTTTCTAATGGTGATGATGTTGACTGCCACAGAATGTGTGCCTCATCAGCACCTAAAATATGAATGCTCCATTTCAATATCACAGAGCAGTGATTGTCAACCTTTTTCATCTCATGGCACACTAACAAGGCACTGAAATTGTCAAGGCACACTATCAGTAGTTTTTACCATTGACAAGGCACATCAGGCTGTTCAAATCCCCCAGTTTTCCTATTAATTAATGTCAATCCCCAAATTACTGTTGCACACCTGAGGACTATCTGTGGCACACCAGTGTGCCACGGCACACTTGTTGAAAATCACAGTCACAGAGTATAGAGATGAATATAGTTCAGTTGCCCTCCTGGAGAGACACCTATCAACACATGTTTCTATGTTTGTGCTTCTCCTTAATTAAGATCAATTACTTTTGTAAAATTCTGCTTATTGGGTTGCACAGCTGCCTCTCTGATTCAGTCATGAAATCCTGAAGCAGTGTCAATTGTTCCACAACAGTTCCACAACTATGCTGAAATAATTCATTCTGTTTGGAATCACTGACCGCTCAGATCTGCAGATCCCCTTCTTGTAGTCCTCCTGAACTATATAATTACTTGGAAACCTGGGGATCATCATGTTAATAATGCTCACCTCCATACCTCCATGTAGTCTTTCCTCAGCCATTTGGCTTTTGGGGATCTCTGCTATTCATCTGCCATTGCCCCTGAGATGCTGGCAATCTTTCTATTAGCTAAGAAAACATTTTCCTATTAAGCATGTGCATCACAGTTGGGCTGCTTTATAACTTTTGTGACCACATAACTTTTTTCGGCTGTTGGTGATGGCCTATGATCGTTATACAGCAGTCTGCAACCCACTGCTTTATTGGATTCTCACATCCCACAAAGTCTGCATTATCTTTTTGCAGTATCATATGTGTTCAGCTTTCATGTCACCTTGTCCCAAACGAGTATATTTCATTTGTCCTTCTGATGTGCTAACATGATCAGCCTGTGATCTGATGTGCTACTGTGATGACTTCCCACTCTTAGAACTTTCCTGTACTGAAGAAGTACTAAACACATACTGATTTGTGTTTCAGCAGCTTTCGGTATAATATTCTCCCTTCTCATTGTCTTTTTTTCTGTGTTTTCATCCTCTCTTCCATCTTCAGCCTATGGCCAAAGCAAAGCCTTCTTCCTCTCTGCTTCTCACCTGACAGCTGTCACCATATTCTAGGGGACTCTGATGTTTATGTATCTGTAGCCTAGCATGAACCACTCTCTACGAATGGATAAAATAGCCTCTGTGTTCCACACACAGGTGATCCTTATGCTGAATCCCTTGATCTACAGCCCGAGAAACAAAGAGGTGAATGAAGTTCTGGAGAGAACAAAGGGAAAAATTATGGTTTTTCTCTGATTGTTAGGGAATAAATTATTTTCATAAAATTGGGATCTCCGATTCATTTTAGTTTCAGTAATAAAATATGTTGTCCATCTGGAGGTTCATTGTGAAAGGCAGATGTATGAAAGACTCTCGAATTGAACTATCACATGTACCCATCATTCACATGCTACCTGGAACCTTACGGTCCTGCCCTTTTGGCTATCTTTATTGTTTATGACCCTTACTATCCTCTCCACCCTATTCTTCTTCTGACCTGGTGCATTCAAATGCGGGCACCTCTTTGCAAGGTGCATTAACTTTCCCAATGTTGGGTAATGGAAGAGGTTGTTGCAGCAACAGTGGGCAGCAGAAAGGTGTTGATTGTGAGCAATGGGGCCAACCAGTGATCCAGTCACAGCACCTATTTAGAACAAGTCATCACAGTTCTGCTGACATAAATGATTGTTAAGCTGTGGCCGTTTTGGAAAATCCATTCAAAGTGGCAGCATTGTTTTTGCTGCTGTCGCTGCTGACAGCAGGCAAAATTGGGTACAGAAGTGTAAGATCCCAGTAGCACCAGTGTGCACAAGGATCCTGTCCCTATTTCCTTTACTATCCCATGTCAGCAATATGGCTGGCATTTTGAGAACAATTTTGACCGTGGAAAAAGTTTTCTGTTCTGCTGAGAACTTTGTGACTACCCCTTCCATCAGAGAGACACTACTGGGTTTGGGTTGGACCCATGGATTTGCACATCCACAGGTTTTGGTAGCCAAGGGGACTCCAGGAACAGATCCCCATAGATACTGAGGCCCAACTGGAAAAAGAATAGAATGATTAAAAGACCTATAATCTTGGGGAAGGAAGAAGCAAATGGACAACAGGACCATGGGCACTGTGCTTGTGAGATGCTGGGAGCAGCTTCCACAGTGGAAGACAAACAAGGGGTGACCCAAAGTGATCCAGACCTAATTGCATTGCCTTCTAGTCTGACACAGGAGGAAAGGGAAGCTTCCCTCTCTCACACACCTTTATTTCATGTTGAATCAAACACATGGATATGATATAACTGATAATGCAGTTCCACCTGTATTTTTCACAGCCACTTGGAATCCAGGGCAGTGAAATGGGAGGCACGGCCAGGCTTGGATTTGTTCTGTTCATCAGAGATCATTCCCACACTCAAACCTTCCTGATGTTCAAACACATTCTCATTTACCAGGTTCATGGGATTTCCATTCAGAATTTTAACTCTTCAAGTAAACATGTTTTGTATTTCTCTCTTCCCGACTGTACACTTTTTTCTTCCCAATGCCAGCCAATTTAGATCTCACAAAGGAGTCAGTCTCTTCTGGATACACCAGGGAGTAGGTTGCTAGAGAAAGTTCCATATAAATAAATGCCTGAGAAGGTGAAGTAGAACAGAAATTGCACGCAAATTGCAACCTGTAATATAAGGTGAGTGCAGTAGATTTAGCTTTACATAAGATCAAGTTCCATGTAGACAAACAGTGCACTTGCAGAAGGGGGATTAGCTCAGGAGCTTTTCCAAGATTTTCTTAATGGAAAATAAAGGAATCTGACACATACAAGAGGATTGTTACATCATTTCATAGATTACCATAATGGATTTTCTTAGTATAAGAGTTACAAGGGGATGATTCAGATTAGGCGCATAACACAAAATGAAACCCACATTAGAATGGAGATGTTTGTGAGCTGCTAGGTGTGCCAGAACAACAATTTGTAAACTTTTGTTTTATGTAATGAGAGGGAAGATATTCTGTTATTGTCCAACAAAATTTTTCTATATATCATTCTGCTGATTCATCCAAGATTGTGTATATCTTTTTAGAGAAATGTAGCAGGTTGTTTATATTAGATGTTCCTTAGTACTGGATGCAAATTGCATTTGGTCTCGGGATGAAACGAAAATATGAAAACTGTATAGGATGCAAGAATAGTGTGGTTTTGATTCCATTCCACATATTATGGGTCAGAAAGCCCAGTTATGCCACCTGGCAGAAAAAGGAGCAGCACCCTCTGGTGATCTTTATTCATTTGAGAATTTTCCTGTTTACCTGAAATATATTATCTACACTTTTTTGTTTAAAGATGTGGAAACTGATTTGGACAAATTGACACCAACTTCATCCTTGTGCTACAGAAGTCAAAGCGTATGTTTTGTTTCTTGGAAAAACCATCTCCATAAGTACAGGACTTTCCAGGTCACCTGGGAAAGCACTGTTTTCACCATTAAACATACCTTATATGTTGAAATTGTGAGGAAAAGTGACATATGCCATAGGAAAGACTTTCAAAATAGTGGTCTTAAAATAAAATAAAAATGACAAATAATATTTCTTCAGGAATGAGATGAGATGGTGATGATGTTGACTGCAACAAGTGGATGCCTCATTGACACCTAAACAATGAATTCTCCATTTCAACTTCACAACGTACAGGCAAGAAAGTTCACGTGACCTCTTGGAAATACACATATTTATTTGATCTTCCACTTATAATTAAGATAAAACTAAGGAATTAATTTTGTTAGATTCTGCTTATCAGATTGCTGAGTTGCCTCTCTGATTCACTCATGTCATCCTGAATAGATGAGGAAGAGGAAACAAATGGCAAATGTCAATCATAGCACAACAGTAGTGAAGGAGTTCCTTCTAATTGGAATTACTGATCGATCAGACTTGCAGATCCCCATCTTTGTAGTGTTCTTCCTGAATTATATAGTCACAGTAATAGGAAATTTGGGAATTATCATTTTAATCAGGTGTGATGCTCACCTCCACACCCCCATGTACTTCTTCCTCAGCCACTTAGCTTTTGTGGATCTTTGCTATTCCTCTGTCATTGCCCCTAAGATGCTGGCAAACTTTCTATCAGCTAAGAAAACAATTTCCTTCTATGCATGTGCAGCACAGTTGTGTTGCTTCTTGACTTTTATGATCACAGAGCTTTTTCTTCTACCAGTAATGGCCTATGACCGCTATGTGGCCATATGCAACCCATTGCTTTATCGAACTGTCATGTCCCAAAGCATCTGCCTCCAGTTGGTTGTGGGACCCTATATATATGGTTTTTTTGTTGCCCTGCTTCAGACAATAGTCACCTTTCATTTGTCCTTCTGCTCTGCTAACGTGATCAACCATTTCTATTGTGATGACCTCCCACTCTTGGAGCTTTCATGTTCTGACACAAGCACTAAACAGATACTGATTTATGCTTTTGCTGGTTTTAATATAATATTCTAACTTCTCATTATCCTCATCTCCTACATTTTCATCCTCTCTTCCATCCTGAGAATCCGGTCAGCTCATGGCGAAGCAAAGCCTTCTCCACCTGTGCTTCTCACCTGACAGCTGTTACCATCTTTTATGGGACTCTGATGTTTATTTATCTGCAACCTCGTACAAACCACTCTCTAGCCACAGATAAAATTGCCTCTGTGTTCTACACACTGGTGATCCCTATGCTGAATCCCCTCATCTACAGTCTGAGAAACAAGGAAGTGAAAGATGCTCTGAAGAGAACAACAAAGAAAATTATGACTGTTCTCCAATGAATCAATGTTGAACATATGTACTCCAATTTACATTAGCTGCAGTAAGAAAATTAAGATAAGGTAAGAACCTAAGAACATTTGAAGCAATCTGAACGTTTGAAAAGAGAAGCAATTGCTCTGCTGGATGGAGAGGGAGGCCAAGGGAAGATAAAAGGAGACTTAGAAATGGCCGATAAACTCACATGGGTTATTTGCACCTGACTTCATGAGTGAAGAACCTGGAGAAAGTTTGCAGCCTGAAGAGCCCTTACTTTATACCCTACAATCCAGAGTAACTACAGGAGCATTTAAGAGACATTAGTTACATTAGTCCCGTAATTACGGCATCACCTAGTAAAAACCTATGGAAAATTCATATTGCAATCCAGAGTAAATTGTTCTTACAGCGGAGCAAGGACTCCCCATAGTTACTCTGGATTGCACCCTAAGATAAACAGAGATTAAAAGAGAAGACATAGTGGCCTTAATTGACAATTAAAAGGTCAAGTCACCAGGCCTAGATAGCATCCACCCAAGAATTATTAGGAAACTGAAGAACAAAATTATTGATCTACTGACTAAAATATGCATATTGTTCTTTACAATAGCAATAGTGCCAGAGGATTGGAGGATAGCAAATATCACATCAATCTTTTAAAAGGGTACCATACAGTGGTACCTTGATTTATGAGCATAATTTATTCAGGAAGCATGCTGTTAATAAAAAACGTTTGTATAGTGAAGCAAATTTTCCCATAAGAAATAATAGAAACTCAGATGATTCATTCCACAACCCAAAAATATTCATATAAAAATTATTACAATAGTGCAGCATAATACAAAATAATAAAGATAATATAAAATATAAAATAAATATAAAACAAATTATTCTACACTCAGTCTCTCAGGTCTTTCAGGTTACACTCTGCCCCTCCCCCTTATACAGGAATGAGGCCCATAGATTATAGTAGGGCTAAGGCTGCAATCCTGAAGATACTTTCCTGGGAGAAAAATCCATTGAACACAATGGGGCTAACTGTTGAGTTGACATGATTAGGATTGTGCTCTTACTTTAGAGTAGACATGTAAAGTTTGGTCTTACACGGGAGTGAGCCCCATTGACTAACAGGCTTACTTCAGAGCAGATGTGCATAGGCTGGTCTCTCAGAAGAGGCTGAGCAGGTGCTGACGGAGTGCCAAAATCAGTCATATCCTGGCAGGAACTAATTTTTTCACTTGTATTGCAAGACATTGCTTGTATTGCAAGACAAATTTATTAGAAATGTTTGTTTGTCTTGAAAAAAGCTCTCAATCCAAGGTTTTACTGTAATTCTATTCTTGATTAAATTATTTTATGTTTTTATGTATATATAGCCCTGTGTATGAACCCTGAGCCATCTAAATCCTGGCTAGCTGCATCCTGCTAAATCCTGTCTAGTAGTAGTCATACTACTAAAGAAAACCAGGTTTGAGAGTTTTTCATTCAATTGTGGCACTGCTGGTACATGTGTATTTGTATTTGCAAATACAAATACACAAACACTGCTAAAACAATAAAACTATGCTCGAATTTTACTTTTTCCAAATAGTCACATGGTCATTCTAACACCTGAGCATATTGGAGGGAGGTGGTAGCTCTTTTATCAGTTGTACCAGCACGGATGTAGACATCCACAATGGAATAAAAAGAGAATGAAGACTAGTCAACCAACTCCTTATATATCTTGGAGTGAACTCCTGAGAATCAGACAGAATTCCAGAAAGGCACACAAACCAAACGGACTAATGAAAGTGTCATTGAAATATGGCATTTCTCAACAGGTGAAGCAGTAGAGTAGCAAGTAGAGAGCAAGGGAGATGCTTTCACAGAACACCAGAACTAGAGGACAGCCACTAAAATTGAATGTTGGGGGCGGGGGTTAGAATAAAGAAAATATTTCTTTACCCAGCAAGTGATTGGTCTGTGGAACTCCTTGCTATGGGATGTGGCAATGACATACAGTGTGTGTGCGTGTATGCATGCGAGCATGCATGCGTGTACACACATAGATAGATATATGTAGGTAATTTCAAAATTCCAGATTCAGGGGAGGAAACTTCCTGGGGCATCTGGTATGCTTCTGTGAGATACAAGAAGCTGGACTAGATGGGGCTTTGGCTATGTTTTTATGTTCAGGTCTGGTGCAGGTGGGGACCCCCTTGAAGCTTAGCTGTTCCACTGAGATTTACCAACCTTTCTGGGGGTGGGGGACACAACATGCTGCTCAAGTGCACAAAGTGACAAGTGGAGCACAGAGAGGCCTTCCACCCACACCTGTATCAGTTTGGCTTCAAATCTGAGCCGTTCTGGAGTGATTCTCTCTCTCTCTCTCTCTCTCTCTCTCTCTCTCTGTGTGTGTGTGTGTGTGTGTGTGTGTGGGCATAAATTGTGACACAGGTAGAGAACTGCTTCTTAATGCTTAAGGCCCCACCTATATGAGCAATGACATGCAGACAGGAACAATATCCAGGACATTAAGATCTACAAATTTGGCAAACAGGATGTCCTGGCATCAGAGTACAAGTAGATATTTTGTTCAACCAGCAGCTCTGTCTCTTATTAGCAGCTTCTGCTTCAGCCCAGTGAGATTATATTAAATCAAGCATTTGAGCATCTGCATCATATCCTTTCCTCTGGAGAAGCAAATGAATCCATAAATTAGTTACAGAGGACATGATTTGTGACAAGTCATTGTTGGCATTCCCTATTTACCAGGCCCTATTATTTTTAATGATAAGATACATAACTTGATAATTATTCTCTGTACAGTTTGTCTGGCCCTCAGAGGGCTTCATTTTTTCCCCTTACTATGGGACAATGTGATGCAAAGTGCATATTTATGAGTTCACAAAGGAAATAATGCTCTGCATCAGTTTCTGTGACCTCTATTTTATTTTATTTTATTTTATTTTATTTTATTTATTTATTTATTTATTTATTTATACCAACCAAAATCTACCAACCAAATCAAATTCTTATGTTATGTTCCAGTTTTTCACTCAGTTTACCTTACGTTAGTTTGTTTCAATTTACACAAACTAGTACACATATAAAAGACTCCACTGTAGATCTGGTGATAGCCATGTATCTATAATGCATAAGATAATTACTGGTCCTAACACGGAGAACTGGAATTCAGAGAATTCTTAATTTCCAGATATAGCCTATTTACTCAAATCTAATGCTCACCTTTTCAGCCGAATTTAGGGTGAAATCCAGAGTAACTACAGGGAGCCCTTGCTCTGGAATAAGAACAAATTCCTCTGGATTGCAATATGAATTTCCCATAGGTTTTCACTAAGTGGTGCAGTAACTATGGGTGCACGTAATGTCTCTTACGTACTCCTGTAGTTACTCTAGATTGTGCCCATAGTCTCCAAAATTGAGGTGCGCATAGATTTGAGTAAATGCATGCATTTTGATTATAAATATAGGTCAGTATTTAGTTTAACAGTTTACTAAAGCAGGCCTCCGTCAGTCTTGAAAGACTATGGTATCGTGCTTGGCGCTGCATATGCTGCATGCGAAGCACAAAAGCCTGGGTTGGATTGTTATGGAGGATAGGCTGTTACCCAAGCAGCAAATCCCCCCTCTCCATGCCACTGAATTAGTCCAATGGAAAGCCAGAGCCCATACGATTGGATCCAGCTGGCGTCGCAGAGCTGGGCTAAGGACAGGAGCTCACCCTGTCTTGTGGGGCCAACCCGGGTCTCGAACCCTGGCCTGCTGGTTAACAGGCACAGCATCTTAACCTCTTGCACCACCCACAGCCCACAGCTTTATATATATAAAGAAGACAATATAGAAACTGCCCTTTATAAAAGTAAAGATAGCTGTAACTTCAAAAAAGGAACCTACTGCAGAAAAAGAAAAATCACATTAAAAATATACCGAGTGGCAGCAGCATATCAATTTCAACTTGCAGCCTGAATGCATTAATAACCAGCTGTATTTTTACCATAGAAGGTAAAAGAAGCTGATCAGTGATTGAGTGACAGAGATAATTAGTGTATGGTCTGTCTAGGCTGACTAGCATCATGGGATGTGCCATCAAGGGATGACTCCTTATTTTCTAATGAACCCACCCCATTTCTTTAAATAAGCTGAATACCTACATACAATGTACGATGAGGGAATAAATGCACAATATGAAAGCAGACGTGCTTAGCAGAAGTTGGCAAAATCTGCAACAATCACTCAGGTGACACCGACGTGGCAGGCAGAGAAAGAGTCTTCTTATTTGCGAGTAGGACACATGAGATTTCTGAAACCATTTTCTGTTTCTGGATTGGTGAATTTGAAGACCTTTGATGCTGGGGCCCTGATAATGCAACACAACATTGAAACAGCATTTTGACCATTGCCAGTTCATCTGTAGGATTTCAGCCTGTTGGGTTTCTTTTGGATGAACAGTATCATGTGGATTCTTGACAAGCTGTGGAGTTTCCTATAAGTTATTTGAGAATTTCTGCACTTTGCTTGAAAGAATACTGAGCTGCAGAACTGGACCTGGATGATTTCTAGTTGATGTTCCTGGAGCGCCTGCATGGTGCTGTTGGTTACTAGCTGAGTATGAAACTTGCAATTCTCTTGGCCAGTAATAAAGAAACATTTTTTTTTATAGAGTAGCGCCCAGAATCATGGAAATCACAATTGTAGATTAGTGGAATTCAGGGTGACAAAGACAGTGGATGACAAAAGGCATGTCTCCCCAGAATAACTGATACTTTTTTTAAGGAAGTGGGCAAAGCGATAGGTATCTTATTTAAGTATTTATTGGTTGTAAATAATTTGTTCTTAGCAACGTTGTTCATTTACATTACAAAACAATGCAGTTCATTTACATTTTGATTTTTTTCCAAAAGAAAAATAAAATGAATTTTTTTATTAAATCTCTTCACAGTCATGCCAATGAAGCAATCTATGTATTTTGTTTACTTAAAGATTTCATGTATTCAGTTTTATTTTAAAACATGCTTATGGTTCATAAACTCACATGCACTTTCTAAGTGCACATTTTCATTGCTTTCCATTCTACAACAGAGATATAAAGACAATAATACATTTTATTTACCAGTCCATTTATTTTATTTATATCTACAGACCTTGGCTGTGAGCCTAGGGCCCCGTTAAAAAATGTTTCCAGTTAAACCCTACAATTCCTAATTCATGCCCTTCTTAGTGGGATGCCATCGTCGATTTCTAGATACAAGACTGAGTCAAGAGATGGCTGCTCTAGACCAGTTTCATGCTTCACATTCACTCATCCCATTACTGACTGGGCAATGAACATAGGAATGTTTATAGGTAAACATAGGCACTCCATAAGAATCTAGAGGGATAGCATCCTATTTTCTAATCTGGCTACTTGAATGTACCCATCAATAACTTTAGGCTGGAAATAAAAAATAGGGGAAAAAACTATGTTCTTATTTGTTCACAAAATACTCATGAATGACCTGTTTTTCAGTGTGAACGAGAGTCTGCTTCATTATGGGCATTCAGATTTTAGATCTTATTCCATTCTCTAGAATTAATCTGACTGGAATCATGCAAGGCATGAATGGAACCCAAGTGTCTGAGTTTGTCCTCTTAGGATTCTCAGATTGTTCTGAAGTGGAAATCCCCTTGTTCTTTCTCTTCCTACTCATTTACCTACTGACTCTGATGGGGAACCTGGGTATAATTCTGCTGATTCAGACGGACCCTCTCCTGCAGTCTCCAATGTATTTTTTCCTCAGCAACCTGTCCTTCATTGATGTGTGTTACTCCTCCATCATCCTCCCCCGGCTACTGTACGATCTCCTGACACACCGGAAGGTGATTTCGTATAATGCATGTGCAGCTCAATTGTGCTTCTTTGGGTTATTTGCCACAACAGAGTGCTATCTTCTGGCTGCCATGGCTTATGATCGCTTTGTTGCCATCTGTAACCCTCTTCTTTATCCAGTCAAGATGGACAAAAAGATCTGCCTACAGCTTGTAGTTGGGTGCTACCTGGTGGGGTTTGTAAATATCATTTTCCATGCCAGTAGTATCTTTAGGTTGCCTTTCTGTGGTCCCAATGAAATCAGCTCCTTCTTCTGTGACATTCCTCCTTTGCTAAGGCTTTCCTGTTCAGACAGTAATATTTCCACTGTGATGCACATCATCTCCACCTTCGTTGTGGTGGGCAATGCAGTGTTTGTTCTTATCTCCTACAGTTTCATTGTTTCCACCATCTTGAAGATGCGCTCGTCCACAGGCAGGAGCAAGACCTTCTCCACTTGTGCCTCACACTTGACAGCCATCATACTGTACTATGGCTCTCTGACATTCATGTATGTGCAGCCTGGAGGACTTGAGGCAGTGGAACAAGGCAAAATAGTGTCCGTCTTCTACACCATTGCGATCCCCATGCTGAACCCTGTCATCTACAGTCTAAGGAATGATGAGGTAAAAAAATCCCTGAAGAGAAAACTAAGCAGAAAAATCTTTCTTCAGCTTCCAAAACTGTGAGATGTGGAGATTATTGTTGCCCAGTCTGCACACCCAACTGGTTGTATACAACAAGCAAGTTCTATGTATTTCATATACTGTAGTTCACTAATCTAATTAACCCCACAATCCAGAGTAACTATGGGAGCACGTAAGAGACATTACGTGTACCCGTAGTTACAGCACATCTAGTTAAAACCTATGGGAAATTCATATTGCAATCCAGAGCAAATTGTTCTTACACCGGAGCAAGGACTCCCCGTAGTTACTCTGGATTGTGCCCTAAGTGTGTACCTGCCAACACTGTAGAATTTCAATATAACGTTTTGGAAAGTGAAAATTGTCTACTGAAAAAGAATTTCATCTGAATTTGGAGACAATCACGTAAAGCAGTGGTGTCCAAACTTTTTGGAAGGAGGATCAAATCATCTGTCTGACACTGTGTCAGGGGCCAGAAAAATTAATATAAAATAAAAATAAATTAATCTCTCTATATAAAAAAAACTGAAAAGTCACTGACTGGCTGACTCACTGACTGACTCAAACTCACTCACTCATTCAACACCCAGTCAAAACTGCTGGACCAAGAAGTGTGAAATTTGAGGAGGGTGCATGGGGGTGTTGCGCTCGGGGTGTTGTGCATGAGAGGGTGATGCGCATGGGGGTGTTGCGCATGGGAGATGATGCGCATGGGGAGGTGATGTGCATGGGAGGTGATGCATATGGGAGGTGTTGTTTGCATAGCTACACAGTATTTGGTACAAACACACTTGTGTACCAAATACTGTGTACCTATGCAAATATTTACATTTATGATATATAACTGCTGTTCCCTCATTTTTGACTGACATGGGAGGAGTTGTGCATGGGGGTGTTGCACATCGGGGTGATGCACATCGGGGGGTCTTGTGCATGGGGGGCATGAGCGCAATGTGTGCATGAGTGCAGTGGGGGCATGATGCGCAATGGGGGATGGCATATGGGGGCATTTTCCTCCTGCAGCACGGTTACATTTCCCTAGTAATAAATAAAATTATTAATGTTCCATGTTTGAATAAGTTGACATAAATTTAAATATAAGAGTATATTAGATACATTACAAGGTTTGTCAATGGGCCAGATAGAGGGGTCTTGCCACATTGAGGCTTGCTGCAGGCTGCATGTGGACCCAGGGCCAGGGTTTGGACACCCCTGACATAAAATGACAGGTTGCTAAATATAATGCTTTGACAACCATAAATATATCCCAGATTCAACAGTGTCCAAAAGTGGATTACTAAGCAGAAAAGTTATAAGTTTTGTTAAAATATTTAGAATAAATTTTCCTGTTTCTCCATACCCATTCTGCTCCCAAAGCATTTCAGAATACAGGAAATATCTAGAAAATAGAATCAGCTGGATCTCTTGCAAAGTACAAGATAATCTTGTATGTTTTAATCTGCAATAAAATTTAAACCTGCAGGGGAAAATGTACTGTAGAACCTGGCTGCACAATTAGTTGTTTATTACTAGTGTTGTTGCTGTTATTTCTCATTCATATATACAGGCATGGGCCCAAGCCGGTTCAGGCTGGATCGCCCAAACCGGTTGTTTCCCAGACCCTGCCGCTACCGAACCGGAGGGTTTTTACCCAGAAAACCCAGCGTACCAGTTTGGTATGCTGGGAGGAGGAGGAGACACAGTACGCGTGCACCAACTTTGACGCACGCGCATTGCATCTCCTCCTGCTGGGGAAGAGGCACAGCGCACGCACTGGAGCTGGCACGCGCGATGTGCATCTCCTCCCACTGGAGGAGACACACTGCGCAAGCACTGAGGTGGAGGAGACGCACTGCGCATGCGCCAACCCCCAGGGTTGGCGCGTGCGTACTGTGTCTCCTCCAACTGGAGGAGACACACTGCGCATGCGCCGGGGTTTGGCGCATGCGCAGTGCGCCGGGGTTGGGGTCTGCCCCTAGCCCCTCCCCGGTCCCGCCCCTGACCCCGGCCCTGCCCCTTGACCCCAGCCCCACCCCCAACTTCCGGCGAACCGGTTATTGGTTAAGGCGGGGCCCACCACTGCATATATACCTATATATTCAATGGTCCATCAACATCCTTTCAGTATCTATAGGTGTCCCCTGGGTGTCTTGTCCTCCATGTTGCCTTACTGCCATCAGGACTCTATCCCAGAGTACTCCTCCTGCACCAGCTGTTGCTATTTCTGCTCATGCCTCAGTCCCTGATTCACTATGAGTGCCCCATCCATGCTGCCACTGCTATTAAGGGGGCCAAGCATTTTGCCCACACGACAAACGCCAAGTTGCCCTTGCAGAGTGAGGTAAATGCAAAGGATCTGGATCTGGCCCTTGGCAAGGGCTCCAGCTATGCCATATAGTGCACAACTTTCTTGGAGACCATTAATAAGACTATGCATGCAGTGAGATTCCATTGGTATATGGCAAAGACTTACCACAAATGGCTGAGGGACATTTTGAACCTGCTCTGCAAAGCTGTCTGGCATGGGCACTGGGCACTGTCAAAACCCCAAGAGATCTAGATGTCCAGAACAGCCCAAGGGGTGCATAGGGTGTGATACATGGAAAGCTATGTGCAGTTTTCCTATGCCTCCTGTGGCTGGAGGCATCCTGGACACTTGCCTACTTTGTGAGTACTTTGGGATATGCTGTGTGGGGCACCCTTGCTTGGAGTGGTCTCTGGGTAGCATCTCTTTGAGAACCCCTTAGCTATTTTACTTATATATTGGCAAGTATGTGGTGCACCCCTGGGTTTCTAACACTGACCACAGCAGCTACCTTGGGCAGAGGTATTACAGCCAGGGGACTGTGCCAGGGGATTGAGCCTGGGATGACATGTGACCCTCCAGGTGCCACAAAGCATCTACTCCAGTGCCCCACTTGTTCATTTATGTCTTTGGCAGAGGTGCACATGGAGTATTCTGCCTATGCACAATTCTCTTGCATCCTTTTGGATGGCATGTCCATAAGTGTGTAACCCCTCCCTGTCCTCTGCACCTCCAAACCTGCACAAACCCATGGCATTTGTTTCTTTATTCAAGTCAGAAGCACATACATCGGAATTTTTTTACAAAGAACACTAAAAAGAAGTTAATTAGATATCATTTAATTAGAAGTTGATTAAATGTAGCCCAAAACCAGACTACCTCGACAGCATTTTCCCTTGCCAACATAAGAACTTCATCTGATCATACAGAAGGACATCATATGCACTGGAGTATATGTGGAATGGTTTGTTCTTCTCCACATTCACTCAGCCCTTATTTCATGGTGTATCCCCATTTATCCCCATATATCCCCATGGGCTGGGGGTGGCGCAAGTGGCTAAGACACTGTGCTTGTTAACCAGCAGGCCAGAGTTCGAGACCCGGGTCGGCCCCACAAGACAGGGTGGGCTCCTGTCCTTAGCCCAGCTCTGCGACGCCAGCTGGATCCAATCGTATGGGCTCTGCCTTTCCATTGGACTAATTCAGTGGCATGGGGACGGGGGATTTGCTGCTTGGGTAAAGCCTATCCTCCATAACAATCCAACTCAGGCTTTTGTGCTTCGCATGCAGCATATGCAGCACCGAGCACAATAGCATAGTCTTTCAAGACTGACGGAGGCCTGCTTATCCCCATTTCCACAGCTTGTCCTTAGATCTTCCTACCCCAGCATGCAGTCTATTTCAGGATTTCCATACAAGTCACGGTTTTTCTTGGCCAGGTAGCTGGCATGCACATGGTTGGACCCATTCATTCGGCATCTCTCCACTCTCTTTTCATAGGTCCATGGCAGTCTGTGGCACTGACAGTTAGGAGGGGCTGCAGTTCTAAGAAAACTATTACATTATCTCAGTCTCATCTGTGGAAGTTGATGGCCATACAGTGGGGTGGTTAACAGAGATGTGGCATCTGTGAACTGCCTCATTGGGGCTCTAGGTCTTGAGAAGGTTGGGGCCTTCCTTCTCCTCCATCTTTGTCTGGGTCCTGGCTGGGAAAATACAGGTGTTTTTAATCTACTGACAATGAGAAGTATATGAGCAAGTCTTTTCTTGAGCTATATGAGTAACTAGCAAAAAGCGTAACCGCGTTGCGGGTGTAACATTTCCCCCTATGCCATCCCCCCATGGCGCAGAAACACCCCATGTGCCACTTCCCCCATGCGCATCATCCCCCCATGCACATCGTCCTCCCATGTGCATCGTCCCACATGCGCATCATCTCCCCATGTGCAATGTCCCCTTTTGCACAACTTCCCCCCATGCGCAACTTCCCCCATGTGCATCATCCCCCCATGCGCATCATCCCCCATGCGCAACTTTCCCCCATGCGCAACTTTCCCATGCGCATCATGACCCCATGTGCATCATATCCCCATGTGCATCATGTCCCCATGTGCAAATTTTCCCCATGTGCAACTTCCTCCATGCGCATTACCCCCGTGCGCATCATCCCCCATATGCATCATCCCCCATGCGCAACTTCCACCCATGCACAACTTCCACCCATGTGCAACTTTCCCCCATGCACATCATCCCCTCATGTGCAACTTTCCCCCATGCGCATTATCCGCCAATGCACAACTTTTCCCCATGCGCAACTTTCCCCCATGCGCATCATCCCCCATGCGCAACTTTCCCCCATGTGCATCAACCCCCATGCACAACTTTTCCCCATGCACAACTTTCCCCCATGCGCATCATACCCCCATGCGCAACTTCCACCCATGCGCATCATCCCCTCATGTGCAACTTTCCCCATGCGCATCATCTGCCAATGCGCAACTTTTCCCCAACCACAACTTCCCCCATGCGCAACTTCCCCCCATGCACAACATTCCTCTCATGAGCAACATCCTCCCATGCGCATCAGTCCCCTATGCGAAACTTCCCCCATGCACAACTTCCCCCATGCACAAGTTCCCCCCATGCGCATCATCCTCCCATGCGCAATTTTCCTCCATGCGCAACTTCCGCCCACCCGCAGCATCCTCGCCAGTGCAACCTCTTCCTCCGAAAAACATCCCCCAGTTCACCAGGCACTGAGAACCAAATTGGCTGATGTTGTTCAGTCCCCCATGTTAAGTATAGGGCAGAAACACGTTGCCCCCTTTTCAGCCCCTGAAGGTTAAATTTCTCCAGATGGTTCTTGGTGGGAGTTCAGGTGACAGAAGGAACTCCCAGAATTCCATGCTTCAGGCCCAGCAGTTGGGGCGGAATGTTGATGAGTCAGCAATTCTCAATGCAAAGTATAGGGAGGAAAACACGTTGCGCCCCTTTTCACCCCCTTCTGGTTGGAATTTCCAAAAACCAGTTCTTAGTGCACCCCTCAGTCACGGAAGGAACACCCACCCCATATTTCACACTTCTAGGTCCAGCGGTTTTGGCAGGGTGGTGATGAGTCAGTGAGTCAGTGAGTCAGTGAGTGACTTTTCTCTTTTATATATATAGATTCTAGGCCCAGTGGTTTTGGCAGGGTGGTGATGAGTCAGTCAGTCAGTCAGTCAGTGACTTTTCTCTTTTATATATATAGATAGAGCATCAACTGAAAGACATATGTTAGCTTGCCATCCATCTCTACTCATTGAAAGTTATGCAACAGACTGCCAAGAAACAGTTGGTCTAGTGGGGTCCAGTGAGGTCCAGCTGTGCTAGCTGATTCACTATCCGCCATTGGATAGCCCTGCTGAGTAGCAGTTGGCCTCTCACTAGTCACTGGAAGTAGGTAGGTTATAGTTGTTCCTTGGGGGTCTGTGCAGTTTCTTCATCAGTGAGAGAGCTGCCTGTGAGGTGCAAGGAGAAGTATAGTGAGAATAACTTGACAGCAACATTATTTGCATCTGCTCACTGGCTTGTGATGCATGCTGGCATCCATGGTGCAGTAGAGAGACTTTTGCACTGTGGTCTGTTGTTGCACCAGCGTACACAGTATTACACTATGGGCAAAATACAGAGTAACTACGGGGAGTCCTTGCTCTGGTGTGAGAACAACTTATTGTGGATTCCAATATGAATTTCTCATAGGTTTTCACCAGGTGGTACAGTAACTACGGGTGCATGTAAAGTCTCTTACGTGCTCCTGTAGTTACTCTGGATTTGGGGGTATGGGTGTTGTGGATAGGATTGTATCTTTAATTAATTCCACAGAGCACATGCACTATTATGAATCCTCAAAGGACTTCCACAGCCTAAGAATAAAAACCCTGCTCTCCCCTGGAAAAAGGAGTCCATACTTTCTTTCCATACTTGGCCTAGATGATTTACAACCGAATGATTACAAAAATAAGCTTCACAAGGACATATTTATATATACACAATCAGAAGAGGATTGATTCCGGTGCCTTTACCAAATGGTCACATCATGTGCTTTGGTGCAGAAGCAAAAGACGCATGTTTAACCTGGCATTTGCATTGGTAATCCTTTGGTTTCTTTTGGAATAAAAGGTAAGAACTTCTTCTTGGGCCTTTGTACAATAGCCTCAAAAATGGGTGGCTTTGGAAGGGCTTTTGATTTCAATTGGAAATTCTGGGGGTTTAGCTGGTTCACTGATGTCACTGACAGAACAAACTGATTCACTCACCTGCACTAATTCACTTGCCTTCATTACTGCCCCTTTTCTCCCTATATTTGGGTGGGAAGGAATATGGATTAGGAGCCATAGATTCTTTTATTCAGTTCTAGGAGGAAAGAGCAAACTAATGCTTTTCACCACAATTTAGTTTAGCTATTAGGTAGTAGAGAATTAATACGAGATATTATTATGCAGTAGTGTCATCAATTTATTTATTTGTTTGTTTGTTTGTTTATTTATAGTGTCATCTATTTATTTGAAGGGGAAAATATAGTTTAAAAACTTACATACCAATCTCTCCCTCTTCTTTCTGTTTGTGGGAAGGTTGAAGTAAGGCACCTCATGTATGTATTTGGCCCACTTCTGCCTGGTTTCAATATTACACCTAAATGGCTTGCAGGTAGCTGAGAAATTTCTTTCCTTTATTATGTTTTATATGTTCGATGTCAAAGTTTAAAAGGGGGAGAATTTAAATTTTTTTCCTTACTCTCCTGTATAATTTCAGCTGGAGAACTTCTCTTTCATATTTCACAAGTTGAGAAATACATGTGGTGGGGATCTGGCCATGAAGAACCACACCACAGTGACTGAGTTCATCCTGCTTGGATTGACAGATCAACCTAAACTGCAGATTCCTCTTTTTGTGATCTTCCTTGGCATTTATAGTGCAAGCTTGTTGGGAAACCTGGGGATGATCCTGTTAATTGTACGTGATTCTCGACTTCACACCCCCATGTACTTCTTCCTCTGCCACTTGTCCTTTGCGGACTTTTGCTACTCTACTGTCATCACTCCTAAGATGCTGGTGAACTTTGTAACTGATGTTAACACAATTTCCTTCAGTGGGTGTGCTGTGCAGTTCTACTTCTTTGGCTCATTTGCAGGCATTGAAGGTTTCCTTTTGGCTGTGATGGCCTATGACAGGTACAACGCTATCTGCAACCCTCTCTTGTACAAGGCTATTATGTCATGGAAAATCTGTACCTACTTGGTAGTTGCCTCATTTCTAGCTGGGTTCATGAATGCAGCAATACACACTTATTTCACCTTTCATCTCCAATTCTGCAGCTCCAACATCATCAACCATTTCTTCTGTGACACGCCTCCTCTCCTAGCACTCTCATGTTCTGACATACACATCAACCTGGTCATCATTTTCATTTTTGCCAGCTTCAATGAACTGAGTTGCCTAATCACCATTCTCATCTCCTACGTCTATATACTTTCTGCGATCTTACGGATATCCTCTTCCGAAGGGAGACGCAAAGCCTTCTCCACCTGTGCCTCCCACTTACTGGCTGTTACCATATTCTTTGGAACGATCTTGTTCATGTATTTGAGACCCAGCTCAAGCCATTCTATGGACCAAGACAAAATTGTATCTGTCTTCTACACTGTGGTTATCCCCATGCTGAATCCCCTAATCTACAGTCTAAGGAACAGAGAGGTAAAAGAAGCTCTGAGAAAAGCAGTGGGCAGGAGACTGTGTGTTTAATACATTGTGAACCCAGTACTATGTATGTCATCTCAGAAGTCAGTCCCATTATAGTGAATGGGACTTACCCCCAGGTGTGGATAGAACTGCAACCTCTCCTGCAACATGCTTGTAGCATTTCAGACACTTTAGTAGTGGCCTGCCTTGATCAGAATTGTACTTACATATTTACCCTAAATAATTGGGCAAAGAGGCACCCTTCAAAGGAGTGTCTTCTTATATTTAACAGGGGAAGAACAACTGTCCCTCTTCAACCCAGAATGGAGTCTTCTCTAGCAGTTGCTACTGTTATCTCTTATGCGTCTCTTTATAGATTGTAAGCCTTTTGGGGACATGGGCCACTTATTCTTTCTTCGAAAAGATCGCTCTGAAGCAGTTACTGATCCGATAGCAGAATTTTTGGTGGCTGTCTTTAAAAAAAGTAGTCTTAAAAAAAAGTTGTCACCTGTGAATTATTATTTGGGATTTGACAGCATTGCCATGTTCCACAATGATGTTTAAAAATGTTTTAATTTTTAATGTGTATTTCATTGCATTTGAATGCCAATAAAGTTATACGAAATGAAATATTCTTTTGCTATGTAAACAGCTTTGTAAACTACTTTTTGCTGGAAAGTGTTATATATAAATATTTTATTATTAATAATTAAAGTGACACTAATGAAGTTGGTGATAGCAGATAATGTCCAGTGGCAAGATGCTTCCTAGTTCACAACAAACTGTGTTTTTGAAAAAAAAAATGCTGCACAGGATATCTAATAACATGTACATTTATGGATCTCTTTCCAGTTGCATGCAGTAGGAACTCTTATGAGGTCCAGAACGCAAGTAAGAAATACAAGTTGCTGTGTAAATTATGATACCAATTCAATCCAAGAGTAATTTGAAATACACAGAAACACAAACGCACGTGCAATGAAGAGATCAATTCAGTTTTGATTCAGTGAATGAGAAGTGGGTCTCCTGCAAAAATTTTATCCTGGCGAGTGCTTGGATTGGATTACCTGGACTGGAACTGATTAATTGCCACTAGCTCTGGAATTATTAATTATATTAAGGGGCAATCCTAAGAAACTTAGGCCGGCTTAACATGTCATATCTTTCTGTGGTGATGTTGGGAAGGTTGTTGTATGCCTGTGCAGTGGCCTTTGGAACAATCTTGTTCATGTATTTGAGACTGGAGTGGAACATAATTGTCTTATGGCAATTTTGTGACTCCACCAAGTCAGCACACTTTCCTGGGAGTCAGTACTATTGAACACAATGGAACTTATTTCTGAGTAGAGATGCTTAGGATCGCACTGTAAGCAGGGTGACCAGACCTCCAGATTACCCCGAGGCCTCCTACAAAACCCCTCTCTCTGGGCGGAAACCCCGGAGCCCCCCTGGGATTCCCCCTACGGTAGACCCCCCTCATGCATACTGGCCTCAAACGAGCACATTTGAGAAAAAATAATGTTGAAGTCACTTGTGTTGCTTTAAACTGCTTTGAAAGCATCTTACATGTTTGGGTCTGAATCATGAATGTTGAAGTCACTTGTGTTGCTTTAAACTGCTTTGAAAGCATCTTACTTGTTTGGGACTGAGTCATGCATGTTAAAAGGTTTCCAGTTTTAAAAGTGTTGAAATTAAGTACATGAAAGCAATACAAGTATTTTTACTTTATTTTAACATGTCCTACATTTGTCCTACATTTTTGGGTATCCTACAATTTTTTAAGTGGGAAGGAGTTTTGGCTTGGGAGGTAGGATTTTTGGCCTGGGAGGTAGGAATTCTGGACTTGGGGTTCAGGAATTTTGTGTTTGGCATCTGGTCACCCTGACTGTAAGTTGGATTTTTATGTGGATCTGGTTTTTTTTAATTAACAAATGCACCTTTTATTGATCTGTGTCTTTGTAAGCCATCTTGAAAAAAATTATATGTTTAAGTTGGGTGAAAATACAAAAAAGCAAATACAATACTGTTATGATAGTGCAGCTTTACTTTTTTGTTAAATGAGTTGGTAAATATTTAGTACATAGTATTTATACATTGTATTTAATTTTTCATGTTTTATAGATGCAATAATAAAGAACAAAAGCAGTGATAAAATGAGGTATTTGCTCTCTTTTGTTTGCATCTCATTCTTGTGTTCATTTTGTGTTCATTTTCTACTCTGTGCCTGATTCAAATCGTTATGCAGATCATCATCATTATCAAGAAAAGTTCAAAAAGTTACATAGTAAAACACAAAAAATAATGAATGTACATTGTGCATTACATCCAAAAAGTGATGTAAACACATTACATTTACCACATAAAATTAGAGGTTCTACAAGTACAATAGGATATGTAAAAAGAAAAATGAGGTCTGAATGATTGTGTAAACAAAAGCACTGAAAAACTATTGAAGGCTGTAAAAGTGGAGACTTTTAAAAACTAAGAAACTAACTCAGGAACTAAAGGCTGAATATAAAAAGCAGCAATCGGAAAAGAAGTTGAGTAGCTGGTAAAAGTGGCTTAAAATTCAAACACTTTCAACATAATACATCTGATATATAGTAGAGAATTGAAACATCTGGCTTGTTGATACAGTGATGCCTCACGTAACAAATTTAATTCGTTCTAGAGGCATGTTCTTTATGTGAAATGTTCTTTACGTGAAGCAGATTTTCCCATAGGAAATAATGCAAACTCAGACGATTGGTTCCACAACCCCAAAAATATTCATATAAAAATATTAACTGGATGTAAAAATGATGACAGAACACTGGGATTGAATTCAAAACATGCATTCAGTGTGCACGATCCTATGACGTCTACTTAGACTTCAGTCCTAAAGACACTTTCCTGGGAGTAAGACCCATTTAACACAATGGGGCTTACTTCTGGGTAGACATGATTAGGAGGCTGCAATCCAAGACACCTTCAAAGTATCTCCCCACTCTCTCCTTCTCTTCATCCTGAGCCTCTCTCTCCCCTGCTCTCTTCTGGCTAGCCCCAAGCTGCTTCCCTCTTCTCCACTGCTCTTCTCTCCCTCTGCCCAGCGGATGCCCGGCCACAGGAGGAACAGCGTGGAAGTGCTGCTTTCACTATGGGCAGGTGCACTAGGCAGCCCTGACGCTTTTTAAACAGGCTGCCGGCCAGCGCGTCTGCCCCAACTGCCAACAAATGTGTTCTTTACGTGTAGCACAGTTTGTTACGTGAAACAGAATCCTAGAGAAATTTTTGTTTGTTACGTGAAACATACTTTACATGAGGCATTCTTTACGTGAGGCGCCATTGTATTCCTATTTCTAGAGATATCTGAGTCAATGAAAAAAAATTAGAAAGAATGGTAAAATACTGAGACCTGGCAATTGAAATCAAACAACTGAAATCAAACAGTTGAAATCAAACAACAATGAACAAAACATATCAAAGTGTCTCCATTATCACTGGAGCACTTGGAATAATTTTGAAAAGTTTTGTGAATTATTTTAAACTGTAGCTTACTGAAATAAAACTATCAGAACGGAGGGAAACCCATCATTTTTACAAACATCAATAATTGGGGAGCCAAGATGAGGTAGTAGTAAGGGAGCTGGACTGAGATCTAGAAGTTCCATGTTCATTTCCACTGAACTGTACCAGATATTCTGCCTTTGTTGGAGGGAAGGTGGAGTACCAAAGGACATGAAGGACGCTAATATTGTCACACTGTACAAGAACAAAGGCGACAGGGGTGACTGCAACAACTACCGTGGCATCTCTCTTCTTAGTGTTGTAGGGAAGCTGCTTGCCCGAGTCATACTGAAGAGGCTTCAGGTGCTTGCAGAGAGAATCTATCCTGAATCACAGTGTGGATTTCGAGCCAACAGGTCCACCACTGATATGGTATTTTCCCTTCGACAGTTGCAAGAGAAATGTAGGGAACAAAGACAGCCACTCTTTGTAGCCTTCATAGACCTTACAAAGGCTTTTGATTTGGTTAGTAGGGATGGCCTTTTTAAAATCCTCCCCAAGATTGGATGCCCACCTAAGCTCCTCAACATCATCAGGTCCTTTCACGAGGACATGAAGGGCACTGTAGTTTTTGATGGCTTAACATCAGACTCCTTTCACATCCGAAGTGGAGTGAAGCAGGGCTGCGTCCTCGCACCAACTTTATTTGGGATCTTTTTTGCTGTCATGCTGAAACATGCTTTTGGAAACGCAACAGAGGGAATCTATCTCCGGACCAGATCAGATGGAAAACTATACAATCCTTCCAGACTAAGAGCAAAGTCCACAGTACGGCTGAAATGCTTGCGGGAGTTCCTCTTCGCCGATGACGCTGCTGTTACTGCTCACTCTGCTGAAGACCTTCAACAACTTATGGACCGTTTTAGCAAAGCCTGCCAAGACTTTGGACTAACAATCAGGCTTAATAAGAAGCTGACGAAACATACAAAGATCCAGGTCTATAGAGCTTCCGTCCTGAGCACACTCTTGTACTGCAGCGAGTCTTGGACCCTTTATGCATGGCAGGAGAGAAAGCTGAACACCTTCCATATGCGCTGTCTCCGACATATTCTTGGCATCACCTGGCGTGACAAAGTTTCAAACGACACAGTCTTGGAATGTGCTGGAATTTCTAGCATGTTCACACTTCTGAAACAGTGGCGTCTACGCTGGCTTGGGCATGTCGTGAGAATGGCTGATGGTCGGATTCCAAAAGATCTCCTATATGGAGAATTAGTGCAGGGAAAGCGCCCTAGAGGGAGACCACAGCTGCGATACAAGGACATCTGCAGGAGGGATCTAAAAGCCTCGGGAATGGACATCAACAGCTGGGAAACCTTGACCTCCAGTCGTTCAGCGTGGAGGCAAAAGACCCAGCATGGCCTTCTCCAACTGGAAGAGACACTTGTTCGGCAGGCTAAAGCAAAGAGACAGACCCAAAAGCAGCGAAACCTGGGACCCGGGCAGGGGACGGAATTTAACTGTCCTCAGTGTGGAAGGGATGGACACTCTCACATTGGCCTCTTTAGCCACACTAGATGTTGTTTCAGGATCTCCAATCAGAGCACGATACCATAGTCTTTCGAGACTGAAGGATGCCAATGAGGCTGTTACCCAAGCACAAATCCCCCTCTCCACGCCACTGAATTAGACCAATGGAAAGGCAGAGCCAATACAATTGGATCCAGCTGGCGTTGCAGAGCTGGGCTAAGGACAGGCGCTCACCCTGTCTTGTGGGGCCGACCCGGGTCTCGAACCTTGGCCTGCTGGTTAACAGGCACAGCGTCTTTACCACTTGCGCCACCCACAGCCCATAACTGAGGTAACTGATTCAATATATTTTTTTTAACTGAGGTAACTGATCAATATATAAAGTATATAGGCCAGGAAAAGGGTGACCACGTGCCAAACTCAAAATTTCCTGTCAAGTCCTCCAAAATTCCTGTTCCCCAAGCCAAAATTCCTACCTGGTTAAAAAAATGCAGGACACCCCAAAAATGTAGGACAAATGTAGGACATGTAAAAATAAAGCAAATGTACTTGTATTGCTTTCTTGTACTTAATTTCAACACTTTTTAAATTGAAAAACTCTTAACATGCATGATTCTGACCCAGACATGTAAGACACACTCAAAGCAGTTTGCAGCAACAGAACACATGCAAGTGATGGGAAAGGGAGGTGGAAGAGGTAAGTATGGAAGTACTGTGTTGCATAGGCAAGGACCCCTCCTGCTACTCAGGAGTAAGCTGCATTGACTTAATGGGCTTACTTCTGAGTAGACATGGCTGAGATTGGGCTTACTTGGGGAAACTGCTGGTGGGCTGCTGGTGCTGGTGCCTGGTTAGGGACTGCCCCGGGTCGGCAAGGATTAGTATTGGCAGACCAGGCAGCCACTTCCTTCAATAGTATGGCTATGCAGGTGTGCGCAGCTCTAATCAGGAAGCAGTGCTTCCTTAAGGCGTGATCCTGGCATGGGTGGCGCATCTGCCCCTGGGATCATGCTGCGTGTGTCTCCACTTTCACTCTCCCAGATTGGGAGCCTCCAGATTGGCATCATCTTTTGGAGGCGGTGACAGCAGGGTGGCCATATAAAATTGAGTACAGTTAACCAGTGCATAAAAGAGGGAATTTAGGCTCAAAGTGGAAGGATTTAAAAACAGCACTAACATAACTTCCCACTTCTATGCAATGGTTAAAAGTACAGGCACTCTGTCCTCCATTCTATATGGTCATTCAGGGTGACAGGCAGCTGCCTGCTAGCAATTGGGCCAGTGGCAGCTGGCCCAAGAACCGGTTCCCTGGAAGTGGGCAGGGCCAAGCCGGGTCAGAGGCGGGGTCAGGGGCAGGGCCAGGGTCAGGTGGCAGGGCCGGGGAGCTTTTAATTTTAAAAAAAATTAAAAATTAAAAAAAATTAAAATTGGTCAGAATTGGGCTCTCAGACTGCAGTGCCAGCCACACTTTCCTGGGAGTAAGTCCCATTGACTGTCATGGGACTTACTTCTGAGTAGTCAGGACTGGAAAAAAAGTCTGCAATATAATGTGATAAAATGGCAGGGGAGAGATAACTGTGCATAGTGGGTTTTTTAAATGGTCCTTTCCCTGGGGAGAGGATATCCAGAGGAGATGTCCTGGGAAAAGAGGACACAGGCACCCCAGAGGAGGGGGAGGCTGCAGGCTGCAGTGCCAGCCACTTTCCTGGGAGTAAGACCCATTAATTGTCATGGGACTTACCTCTGAGTAGTCATGCATGGGATTGGGCTCTCAGGCTGCACCCTGTCCACACTTTCCTGGGAGTAAGACCCACTGACTGTAATGGGATCAACTTCTGAGTAGACCTGCCTAGACTTGCTCCCTGAGGATGCACCCTGTCCACACTTTCCTGGAAGTAAGACCCATTGACTATACTGGGACTTACTTCAGAGTAGACCTGCACAGGATGGGGCTCTGAGGCTGCAGTCCTCTCCACATGGATCCCTCTCAGCCTCCCTGGCCGGCTGGGAGAGGCTGGGAGAGCGTGGTGGAGCCGCACGGATCCCTCTCAGCCTCCCTGGCCTGCCCTCTTCCCTCTCAACCTCCCTGACCAGCCAGGAGAGGCTGGGGAGAGCCGCGCAGATGCTTCTCAGCCTCCCTGGCTGGGAGGCTGGGAGAGCGCAGAACCGGTCCACATGGTTCTGGGGGCCTCCTGCCGCTGCTGGCTCGCTAGCAGCAGCGAGATTGGAAGAACAGGTTCCCTAGAACCGGAACGATCCCCCTTAGGCCCACCACAGGTTGGCATGTTGGGAAGCACTGTTCTGCTCGGCTACACCTGCCCTAATTCAACCACATTCGATAACAAAACTTTCTTTGGAGTGAGGATTAGGGTGCATTCAAAATTTCTATTTTCCCTGCTCCTTATGTTTCTTTTGCCAAGGCAGTCTATTTTGAAAAGTGTTGCACTCATAACAACACTTTGGGGCTCAAACTGACTACCTTCAAGGCTTAGAGAAAGGTTTTCTTCATACACAAGAGCAGAAATATTTCTAGCCCTTCACAGAAGTGCAGTGGTACCTTGAATAAAGATTGTTTTGTGTGGAGAGCAAAATTTTCTCAAAAATTTTGACTTGCATAAAGAGCATTTCTGAGGAAGTTTGGAATAGGCTTCCATGGCAAGGGAACCCACAGGGGGGACGAGGGGAATAGCTTGAGCTACAGTGGGGCTCCGGACAAAGTTTGGAATAGGCTTCCATGGCCAGGGAACTCATGGGAAGTCGGAGGGGGAGCAGATCTGTGTGTGGCAGCGTGGAAGGTGTGCCTTATCAATATTCTAGTGCTGCTCCCCATCAGCAGCTTGGGAATGTTAAAGTTGCACATAAAGACAAAGAGCACAATCCTAACCATGTCTACTTGAAAGTAAGCTCCATTGTATTCAATGGGTCTTACTCCCAGGAAAGTGTCTTTAGGATTGCTGCCATAGATTCCACTGAGCCAATGGATAGCAGTGATTCCATTAGTGATTGTGAAAGAGCACAATCCTATTCATGATTACTTAGAAGTAAGCCCCATTGTATCCAATGGGTTTTACTCCCAGGAAAGTGTCTTTAGGATTGCAGCCAAAGTCATCCTCCTCTCTATAACACTCACATCAGCCATGAAGGTTTTCAAAGGTACAATACAGTTAGTACTGTACAGCATTTTCTTTATTGCAGCGTGTTTGTATTACTGTATATTACAGTAATCGTTTTTATATACAGTTAATATTTTATATGAATATTTTTTGGGTTATGGAACCAATCATCTGAGTTTCCATTATTTCCTATGGGAAAATCTGCTTCACGTAAAGAGCGTTTCCCATGACAAGCATGCCTCCGGAACGAATTAAACTTGTTACGTGAGGCGCCACCGTAAATGATGAGTGGTTCTTCTAGAACCCAAACCCCACATAAGTATTCAGGTCAAGATCTCACCCAGTGATAGTTCTTTTTAGTAAACCTGAGCAAACATAATTCTGATGTGAAAAGGGGTTTTTTTTAAGGTGCTATATATTACATTCAAAGGCTCCCCAACAGAAAAAGTATTAAAACTGTGGGATTTTAACAAAATAAAATAAAAAAGCTTCAGTGAAATGAAATATTTTTCTATATAAAACTCAGTAACTACAAGTTGATGTAGAAAGGTGGAAAATATTCATAACTTGAAAATATTCATAATTTGTCCATGGCAATGAGACAGGTGGCAGAAGACTAGAATGAGTGTCATAACAATAGCCACAGCTGGCGTCTATAAATCTATTAATTCTAGGGTTTGTATCAAAAGATGCTTTTAATTAGCTTTAAAGAATTCAACAAATTTCAATTCTACAAAGGTGTGAAGATAATTATTCTTGGATCATAGTATCAATCCTTTCAAGGAAAGAAATAACTTAAAAGAAGATTTGTGAGAATGAAAGGCAATTTTAGAAATCAGTGTGCTAGACACAATATCCAACAAAACTGTTTTTATATACTTATACAATATTAACTTTTCAACAGAAATGTTCATAAAGCAGTTTACCTAGCAAAAACATACCCATCATTTACCAGACATCTGTAAGCATTAAAAATTTCATTCTTCTTTTCATTTGGATTTGGAAATGCTTTGAAAATAACCTAATTGATGATTTCCTTGAAAGCATGTATAAATACTTTTAATTAAATAATACTTTCTTTGACAACAGTCTCTTTAGGGCGCCTTTCACTTCCTTATTTCTTAGGCTGTAGATCAATGGATTCAACATGGGGATGATCACCACAAAGAACACAGAGGCTATTTTACCTTCTTCAATAGACCGGCTGGAAGGATGTCTGATATACTTTGCAAAAAGTGTTCCATAGAAGACAGTGACAGCTGTCAGGTGCGAACCACATGTGGAGAAGGCTTTGTATCTACCATCAGCAGAGTGAAGCTTCAGGATGGTGCAGAGAATGAAAAGGTAGGATGTAAGAATAACAACAAGACTACTTATGAGATTGATACCAAAAGAGATCAACATTAGGGTAAACTTGATATGGGTGTCAGAACAAGAGATATTTAAGAGAGGTGGATCAGCACAGAAAAAGTGATTTAGAACATAGGGGCCACAGAAGGTCAAGCGGAAGGTGAATATGGTCTGAATCATGGCGTCAAAGAAACTATATACAGAGGGAACTGCCACCAGCCAGACACACATTCTCCGTGACATTTTTGTGGTGTATAGTAGTGGACTGCAGATGGCAACATACCTGTCGTATGCCATGGCAGCCAAAATGAAGGACTCCGTGAACAACAAAGCAATGAAAAGATAACATTGGATCAAGCACCCAATGAAAGAAATGCCTTTATAGTCTACAAAATTAGCTAGCAACCTGGGTGTGACATTAGAGGAATAGCAGATGTCCACAAAAGATAAATTGCTGAGGAAGAAGTACATGGGAGTGTGGAGTTGGCTGTCCACCTTTATTAAGGTGATCATTCCCAGGTTCCACAACAAGGTGATGACATAAATGACCAAGAAAAAAGCAAAGAGAGGAAGTTGCAGATCTTGACGATCTGTGAGTCCCAAAAATATGAAGTCAGGTAGTAGGATTGTGTGATTTTTTTCCGCCATTGCTTCAAGAGTGGTGTCTGCTGAGACAAAGAAAAACATGAGTAGAAAAGCAAGCACAACACAAATAATGTGTTAATTGAAAATCTTATTTTTGTGGTCAATTTCATCCTTCTGTGCTCACAAAATGTGCTTTTTTTGTCTGGTTGTTTTTAAATTGGCACAAAAAGGATATTTCCGCCTTTGCCGCTCCACCAAATTAGCATACAGATTACTTATTGAGTTTTTTGTCTGGTTGTTTTTAAACAACATTTTAAACACATTAAGTGTGTATGAATGGCAGGTAATGAAGCACCTATGTATTTAAGTAAAGAAATTGAAAACACCAAAGATATGGTGATGACATGAAGAGGATGCTCTGAAAGGAGTTAAGCATATAGAGTAATAAAATATATACAGGTAATTAACTTTCTCCTGAAATGGATGCATCACTTAATAGGAAATTGAATTATTCTGTTTTTTATACCCTGATGTTTGGAGGCTGAGCTCAGATGAACCTATGGAGATATTCTCCACCAACACTTTTCACCTCAGTGTACTGTGGAACTATTAACAGCAATTAGTGGTACTTGCCAAAATTCACTGCTGGAAGTTCAGCTATCATGAAGATGACTCCAGAAAGAGGTACTTCCAATTCCAGCACTTCAGAGACATCTTTGTTATTGATTTACCTTTGATGCTCTGGAACAATAACATTTGAAATAGAAAGAACATTGCAGAAACAATGTCTCCGGGATCTCATGGTACATTCACTCCTACTTTGCTAAATAAAGGAGACCTGCAATTGTGGGGATGGACAGTCCTGTGCCCTTCATTGTGAATGCTCTAAATCAGTGTGCCAGGTACTTATGGGTACCAGGACAATGTTATGGATGTGTGGGCTCCCTTCAGAATTGTTTCTCTTATTAAAACTCATTTTTCTTTCATTTCAATTCCTTGGGCATTTTGGCATTTCACTCAAAAATTCACTTTAGGTGAGATCTGATTACAGATTCCTAAAATCCTGGGCAGAAGCTGATTTGGAACTTTTCAAGGGAATGTTGATGAACAGCATGAACTACTGCACCCTTTACTCCCCATTTGTTTAAAAGCAAAAAAACCTGGAAAATACCTTCTGAGGTCCAGCTAGACCTGGTTGCACTCCTGATATCATAAACGTACCACAAGGTCTGAAACATTTCTACAAATTAGTTGTGACTCCAAGCCCTTTTGTCTCTCTGCTCCAGTGGTGACAATGGCAGCATCAGCTGTTGAAGTGATAGGGGTATGTGAATCTCATTCTCTCCTTCACTACACCTCTTCCCTCTCCTTTCTTGACACCTGAAAAGACTGACACACTACAATATGATGCCTGATGTTTGCAGGTGACAGGAGAAAGGAGAGGACTTTTCATCCAGCTTGAATTGCAATCTGATTTGGAGATGAGCGTATACTGGTGCCAAATATTCAAAATTCTGAATAAGCAATAACACAATAAAAGTTTGATGACCTAACAAACAGGTTTCAGCATGGAAGAATCCCTAAAGAATTAGCCCTTCCACGATTCCTTTCTGAATGAGGCTGGATCATTCATATCAGCACATGAAGTTTGCAGTTGTCACTTAAGAAATGGATGCAGTTGCCACTATATTGGATCCTAATGTAAAACACACAGAGACACAGACATACTGGCACACAAACAGGCAGTCACATACATTAGTGAAATCAAGCATACAAACGGAAACATAAAGCTTACCTCAATTAGAGAGGAGTCATTGCCATGCAGAGTGCTGCCAGTCAAATGAACAGGGCTCTTATAACCACCTAAGAGCCCAGGGAGTGTATTTCTGATGAATCCTATGTTCTAAATATCGGTCTCAGAGCTCTCAGATAAATCTTTAATAACTCTGGGGGATTCTCATGGGCTGCTGGCTATGAGAAGGTGGCATTTCCCCCCTTTTTTCCCTATGTAATGCATTTAACCTACCTGAATTTAACCCTACAATCTAGAGAAACTACGGGAGCATGTAAGAGACATTTACGTCGACGTAGTTAAGGCACCACCTAGTGAAAACCTATGGGAAATTCATATTGCAATCCAGAGTAAATTGTTCTTATGTCAGAGCAAGGACTCCCTGAAGTTACTCTGGATTGTGCCCTATGTTACACAATTTACAGAAGGACTGTGTGATCCAGGGAGCCTAATCCTATTCTTCTCCCTCCTCAGGCAGTTACCCACACCAGGACAGCAATGGTCAGTGTGACTTCAGCTATTCCTTAGAGGGGGTTGCATTCTGCAGCCTGGGCTCCTGGGTGAGAAACATGACAAGGGACCCAAGACTGCTGTCAGTTTGGAGGGTGCTTGAGCATTACTTTGCATTAGTGTTTAAGGGAAGGTGAGTGAGAAAGGAAAGGTGCCAGAAGAAGAGACAGACTGTTACCCTGGTCTTGGGTCCTGGGTAGTTGCGGGAATGGGGAGCTTGATGCAGCACCAGTGAATCAAAATCACAAGATGAGGAGACAAAGGGCAGCCTATGATGCAGGATGTTATAGGCAAAATCTTTATAGCACAATACACAGACTTTTGGGGGGCAAGCTCATTTTGGATCATTCTTTTGCACCTTTAGAGTCTTTGATGGACAATCTATGGTGGAGATGGCAGCCTTTTATTGTGAAGCACACTAAGGATGCATGTCACAAGGGAACGGGAGTGGGGTACTATTGGCAACAGCTGTAAGACCCTCAAGTGATAATCTAGTCCTTCCATAGACTGCCATCATACTACACTTAGGGCACAACTGAGAGTGCTGATATAAGACACTTGTGCTGGCCCAGAGAGTCACAAACATGCCAGAAAGCTTGTCTGTGACACTGGAGAGGAGGGAAGGACAGCACAGGGAGTAGTACTGGTCTTCCCATGCTGACGCAGGCCCCAAAGGAGATGTGAGTTTCACTGGCCTATCCATGCTGTCTGTGAGAGAGCCCTGTAATCCCTGAGAAGTGAGGGACATTCTGCTTCCCTCACCTTCAGAGAGTGTTCTGTGATCTGGGGAGGCTGCACACACCTATATGAAAGTAATTATGAACTAGTTTGAAAGCCATCCCCTTTCTGTGTGTGTGAAAGTGCTTATGAACTGATTTGAATTCATTCATTCAAGTTCGGGCTCTAATACATTCATTTATGTAAAGCCTACAGTGCTCTCTCAACTATACCACAGGGACCCTTTGGAACTGTATTAAATAATTAATTTGGCAGATAAATGTCTGCATTTTTTTCCTTAGAAATGAACTATTATTATTATTGTATTATAAATTGTATTATTAGGATATCTACCCTACCATACTAGTGGGTTGCAAAGGGTGGGAGTCATCTTCTTTTGGCTCCAAGCAGCCTACAAGACCACTGGGATGCTCCACTTAAGGGACCTCAGGCTGCAGAGAGGGAGTTAGAGATAAATAAATCAAATATTTAGCTATTTGTAACTACTTTTACAATTGATCCACTTATTACTTCAGATTTGGCCTTAGGAAACAATGTCTTGGGCCTAACTATATACCTGTGCTGTCTGGGCAAGCACCAATTGCAAAAGTGCTATAGGCTATTAATGTGCTGTTGTTGAGAACCGGGACCAGTGCAGAGACCCACAGCAGCTGATCCTGGGTCTCAGTCCCAGGAAGTCATCTCCATAGAGAAGCAGGTGATAATTGCCAGAAGCCAGCAGAAAGGCTTTTCAAGGTGGGAGAACTCAAGGGAAAGTTGGGAAGAGGGAAAACCTGGTAAGGTAAGAAGGACGATCAGGCCCAGGCGGGGCAGAGATACCAGCAGATTATGCTGCCAAATCCTATGCCTCCTGCAGCCTGCAGAGCCCTACAAAGGCCTCCTTGATTCTGCACCAGAAAATATATCTGGCATAGCTTCAAGAAGACCCATTGAGGCTGCATTACAAAAGTCACTCTGATGAGACAGCAGTAGCTACCCCAACTACATAGGAAGCAGAAGCAGCCATTTCTGTGCTCCCTCCCCCTTCCAAGACATTTTTTTTAGTCTGAAATGAAGATGGGATATCAGATGAAAAAAAAAGTTATAGAAAATTTTTAGCTTAAAATTGCTGGCAAAAGTTATATTTATACACTTTCCCAATATTCCCAGTTTCTGATACTTTCAGAGATGGAAAAGTATTGAATTTGGTTAACTGATTCTGCACTATAATTACTCCAAAATTCAGACAGAACATTTAAGGGTTTATTTTTTCCCAGTGGAAGCCTCTCAGGTTAATATCACTCTTCAAAAAATTATATTGAAGGACTAATATGTTGCCAAATACAGGATTCAATTAGCAAATGAAATGAAATACATCAGATGGCCTGAGGGTATGTGGTGTGTAGCCCTGGGCAATACTGCTGTAATCTGTGCAAAGAGATAGGTGTACTGGAGGTACAACACCAAGTCTTGAATCAGTTTCTATCCCCTTGAATCAAGTTGCCCATGAGTCATAATGGGTGGTCATGGAAGCAGCAGGGGGAAAAAGCTAGCTAACACACATGCAAAACAGAATTGCAAACACACAAAGACAAGTTTTTTTGAGTTGTTTTTAGGATACAACCCCTGAATTCCATGCATGACTCAAGTCATGAAAAAGTGTGTTTTTGTGACTCGAGACCAAGTCAACCAAGTCATGACTCAAAGTGACATCTCACAATTTTGATGCCTGAAGAAATATTTTTCTGCTTTGTTGTCTCTTCAGCCTGTCTGCTCCTGGCTGTGCATGCCTCTGGGAGAGTGAAAGTGGAGGTGCGTGCAGCCTGACCCTGGATCACACCCAGTGATGGGATTCAAAGAAATTAACAACCAGTTCTCTGCCCATCTGGCAACCACTTTTAAATGGCTATTTTTAAACTTTATATGTCCTATCTCTTGTTAACCACCAGTTCTATAGAGTAGGTGCGAACCTGCTGGAGCCCACCATGATATTAAGCCTTGCTGACCGGGGGCAGCCCCTAACACTGCCCCCCAAGCACCTTCCTACTAGGCACCAGCAGCCTCCCCAGGTAAGCCCAATCTCAGCCATGTCTACTCAGAAGTAAGCCCATTAAGTCAATGGAACTTACTCCTGAGTCAGGGGGACATCCTCACTTATGCAGCCCAGTCCTATCCATGTTTAATTTTAATTGGGAAGTTTAATTGGGACATTTTAATTGGGAAGTTGGAAAAAATATGAGCTAGACGGGGCAATCGTTAGGTGGATCCGCAACTGGCTCGACGGCCGCATTTAAAGGGTTTTAGTAAATGGTTCTGTGTCAACCTGGAGGTCGGTTTCAAGTGGGGTAACCCAAGGCTCTGTCTTGGGACCAGTTCTCTTTAACATTTTCATTAATGACTTAGAGGAAGGGATACAGGGAAGCCTCATCAAATTTGCAGATGACATCAAGCTGGGAGGAGTAGCAAACACAACAGAAGATAGGAGAAACCTCCAGGAGGAGAAGTGCCAGGTTCTGCACTTGGGCAATAAAAACCAAAAATACAGGTGTAAAATGGGGGATACTTGGCTTGGCAGCACAACATGTGAGTGGGATCTTGGAGTCACCGTGGATCACAAGATGAACATGAGTCAGCAGTGTGATGTGTCTGCAAAGAAGGCAAATACCATTTTAGGCTGCATTAAGAGGACTGTAGCTTCCAAGTCGTGAGAAGTTCTAGTTCCTCTTTATTCAGCATTGGTGAGACCTCACCTTGAGTACTGTGTTCAGTTCTGGGCACCTCACTTTAAGAAAGATGCAGCCAAACTGGAGCAAGTCCAGAGGAGAGCGACAAGAATGATCAGTGGGATGGAAGGGAAGCCCTACGAGGAAAGGTTGGGGGAACTTGGGATGTTCAGCCTGGAGAAGAGGAGGCTGAGGGGAGATATGATTGCCCTCCTCAGATACCTGAAGGGCTGTCATAGGGAGGAAGGGGCTCATTTGTTCATAGCTACTTCTGAAAGCAGAACTAGAACCAATGGGTACAAACTGCAAGAGAGGAGATTCCTGTTGAATATCCAGAAAAAATTCCTGATGGTTCAGGCAGTTCGGCAGTGGAACAGATTGCCAAGGGAGGTGGTGGACTCTCCCTCACTGGGGATCTTCAAGCAGAGGCTCGACGAGCACCTGTTGGGGATGCTCTAGGGGGATTTCCTGCTGCAGGCAGGGGGTTGGATTAGATGACCTACTAGGTCCCTTCCAGCTCTATGATTCTATGATTCTATGTCTACTCAGAAGTAAGCCAGTTAAGTCAATGGAGCTTACTCCTGAGTCAGCGGGTCCTTGCCTATGCAGCCTACCTCTTCCCTATTTACTTCTCCCACCTCCCTTTCCTCTCGCATGTGTTGTGTTGCTGCAAACTGCTTTGAGGGTATCTTACATGTCTGGGTCAGAATCATGCATGTTAAAAGATCTTCAGTTTTTAAAGTGTTGAAATTAAGTACAGGAAAGCAATACAAGTATTTTTGTTTTATTTTTACATGTCCTACATTTGTCCTACTTTTTTGTGGGTATCCTGCTTTTTTTTACCAAGTAGGAATTTTGGCTTGGGGGACAGGAACTTTGGGGAACTTGGCAGTAAATTTTGGGTTTGGCATCTGTTCACCCTTTCTCCGTCCTACACTTTATATATTGAATCAGTTACCAAAATGAAAATCATGTAGTCCAATTAAATTGGAAAAACCCATATGCTGACTGTTTGTTGTTAGAAGCCCATGAGAATCCCCATCCCACCCCAGAGCTGTTAGAAATTTCCACATGAGGGAGGCTCAGAAGAAAACAGGCTTGAAGCTTCTTTGAGCTGAAACACTGGTAAAAACATCGTAGAAACACTCTCCCGAGGCTCAAAGATGCTTATAAAGTCTTCAGCTTCATTCAGCTGACAGCACTCTCGGACTCCACATGGCTATGGAAATGTCTTCTTCTTCACCAGGTAGGTTTTCACTAGGTAGGCAGCCATTAGTTGTGCTTGTGGGTAGAAGATCTTTCATTATTCGGCCATTCAACTGAACACAAACTTGTACATCCTAAAGCCTTGCTTTTCTTCCCCACATTTCTAGTATATCTAGATTCATAGGGTACATTACAACTTCCCACTCCCAGGAATACTGCTACACTGGTTTCACAGCATATATAGAGATATATATGTACCACCAAATCAAACCACTGTAATAGAATTCAAAACATTGTAATATAATACAAAACACAATTACTGTAATATTAATAAAAATACTGTAATATACTGTATAGTAAAACAGAAAAGAAAAACCTTTATGGCCAAGGATGACTAATTTTCACTAAAAGAGACACTCGTGTCTTTTGAGCAACTATAACAAGGAACCTTCAAATGACATTTGCGTTTGTCTCCTTTTGAGGATTCCACAGAAATGTGACATTGCATGGTCATTAGACAGATTCATCGCTCGCACTGCTACAGCCTTATTTGAGTGGTGCTTTTCTACCTTTCACAATTTTCCAATGTTTACAAATGTCCTTAATGTCATTTGATGTGAGGGATTCCTCCTCCTTATTCTCCTCCTCTGCAGATGAGATCTCCTCCATAATCTCTTGCTGTTGCTCACAATGCAGATCCATCAATTTGTTCATTTTAAAACAAATTTTTGTTGTAAAACTGTTTGTCTTACAAGGCAGAATTTCTTAGAAATTTTAGTTTGTCTTACAAAGCAGTTGTGCTAAAAGATACCACTGTACCATCTAGGGGAAAAGTTAAGATGTATTTTTATCATGTGTTAAGATTTTTTGGTAGTTTTTTGGGGGGATAGGGTGGGGGGGAGAGGGCATGAGCACTACCTTAACTCCAGAGCCCAGGTCAACTAGGCAAGTTGGGACCTCCACAGCCAATGTTTGCTGGGTGGGTAATACCGGGCTCCCAACTGAAGCTGTTGTCTATCTGCTGGGTACACCCAGGCTCTCATTCCAATTCCAGCCGTCACTTCCATGCTGGTAGACTTGGGCTCCCAGCTGTGCTGGGGCTGCTCCCCATCCCAGCAGGCATACTTCCCACTGGCACAAAAACTGGGGAAGCCACACTCCCACCCATGGCTCCCTGTTGGAACAGGTACAGTCAAAAACAGGTTGTATGTGTGTGAACACACCAGATTAGATTGTAATCCAAACTGTAATCCAAACTGGAGAAAAATTCTCCCACTTCATTTAACGTACTGTTGCCACCACAGAAGCAGACAACCAAAATGGCTTGAATTCACAATAGATTTGTGCAGAGATTTCTGACCCTCTAGCACCCTTATGATATTAGGAACACAACACAGAGAGTCTGAACTGGCCTGAAGAATTATTTGTGTGTGAATTATTTGTTTACCATACTAAATTCTGAAGTGTGTCGGTGAGTCTGTGTGTGCACACACATGGGTGCATGCAAGTGTCTGTCTCTGGAAGTGTGGATGTGGGTGGGTGTGAATGATCCCCACCGGTGATCTCATCTAATAGTTCTCAAGTTGGCTTTTTCCATGGGTTTTAAGAAGGGAGACCAAACAGAATGGAGGACAGTCTTTACCTTTAAGCACAGAAGAGGGAATTGAGGTAGATGCTGCTTTTTATATCCTTCTATGATGAGCTAAACCTACCTCAATTCCCTCTTCTATGCAATGGTGAGAGACACTCTGTCCTCCATTCTATATGGTCACCCCGGTTTTATGAAGCTGTAATCAAATGAACATTTGAGGGTTGCATTTAAATTGAGGAATACATTTTTGTGAGACACACTGAGGACCACCTTCATTGTTTTCTGCTCTGGCAAAGAACTTGAGGAATTTCAGCAAAAGAAAAAAGAGTTTGGATCATCGTCACAGTTCTGAGGACAGTCCACAACATCTAGGATGCTGTCAGGTTTGCTGAAATTGGACCCTGGCTCACTTGATTCAGAGAATTCATAAACGAATTGAATCATGCAAAAATAGATTCTACAGTAAAAAACTTTCTACAGTAAACTTTCACTTTTGACTTCACCACAAGAACCACATTACAGTGTTGGAACAGTACAAATAGATCACTGGTTATTCTATAGACTTATATTGAATTTTACACAAAGGCAATGTAAGGTGAAATCTATAGAAGAACCACCTGAATAGAGTTTAATTGTAGTGATTTTCATGTGTACAGAAAAGTCAATATTGGAAAAACAATTAAAATCAGAAAAGGAGGCAATTTCTAAAATATACAAGTTGTTGTTGAAATTTGAAATAGAAGATATATACGTTAGACAATGTATGATTGAATTGGTGAAGAACACCTGCTGTTAGCTTTAAGTGGAAAAATAGGAGAAATTATGGATAAAGCAAATAACGTTTATTCTGAATGTGAATATAAAGGATGATTATTTATAGGTGGTATATGACACCAAGGGCAAAATCCAGAGTAAATACAGGGAGTCCTTGCTCTGGTGTAAGAACAATTTACTCTGGATTCCAATATGAATTTCCCATAGGTTTTCACTAGGATGTGCAGTAACTACGAGTGCATGTAATGTCTCTTACGTGCTTCCCGTAGTTACTCTGGATTTGGGGGCAAGAGTGCAATCATAACCAATTTTAAGCTAGCTCCACTCACCTCTCCTATTCCCACTGTAGCATGAGGGATTAAGAAACAGTGTGTGTGTGTGTGTGTGTGTGTGTGTGTGTGTGTGTGTTTTGTGTGTGTGTGTGTGTGTGTGTGACAATGTTTCTTAATCAATATAAATATATACTTAATCAACCCATCACAAATATATATGGCACATTCTAAGTATTTGCAAAAATGCTTTATCTCCCACTGTGCTGACATTTTTGATGCTTTTCATCTCAGCAGGCATCACCCATGTACCAATGGCTGAAAGAAATCACACTGTGGTATCTCAGTTCATTCTTTTGGGGATCACGGACCAACAAGAGCTGCAGCTTCCTCTCTTTATGTTGTTCTTGGCCATTTATATCACCACCCTGCTAGGGAACCTGGGAATGTTCACCCTAATAAAGATAGACAGCCAACTCCACACTCCCATGTACTTCTTCCTCAGCTGTTTATCTTTAGTAGACCTCTGCTATTCCTCTAATGTCACTCCCAGGTTGATAGCTAATTTTGTCGGCTACAAAGCCATTTCTTTCAGTGCTTGATACAGTGTTACCTTTTCATTGCGCTGGCGCTCACAAAATCCTTCATTTTGGCTGCAATGGCATATGACAGATATGTTGCCATCTGCAATCCACTCTTATATACCACAAAAATGTCACGGAGAATGTGCGTTGGGCTGGTGGCAGTTCCTTCTGCGTACTGTTTCTTTGATGCCATGATACAGACCATATTCACCTTCCGCTTAACCTTCTGTAACTCCAATGTTATCAATCACTTTCACTGTGCCAACCCACCTCTGCTAAAAATTTCTTGCTCTGACACCCAGGTCAAACATACCCTAATGTTGATATCTGCTAGTTTTAATCTCATCAGCTGACTTGTTTTTATTCTGATCTCCTACCTTTTTATCCTCTCCACCATCCTGAAGATTCACTCTGGGGGAGCAAGGTACAAAGCCTTCTCCACATGTGGTTCACACCTGACAGCTGTCACTCTCTTCTATGGATCCCTTTTTATTATGTATGTTAGACGTCCTTCCAGCAAGTCTCTTGAAGAAGGTAAAATAGTCTCCGTGTTCTATGTGGTGATGATCCCCATGTTGAATCCTCTGATCTACAGCTTAAGAAATAAGGAAGTGAAGGGTTCCCTGGCGAGGTGGTTAGAGAGGAAAGTGTTATTGCATTAGAAGTGTTGACCTGGTGTATTGACCCACATGCTTTTAAAGAAAATCACAATGGAGGAATTATTTTCATTGTCTTTCCAAGTTGAAAAACCACTTTATTATTCTTACAAATGTGTATCATGCATCTGCTTTTAATATTATGAAAATACGTTTCCATATAAGTTGCTCTGTGAACTAATGAAAGACTGTATTGGATCTTCCCAAGTTATGAACATACAATTTATGAACATCACCCAGGAAAAATTGCAGTAGTCTTTGTTTTTGTAGCAGTAGTTATTGGTAAGCATACAAGCAACAACCACTATAAACAAAGAAGAACACAACAAAAATGGGAGCTGACAAGAGAAATGAAGAAAAGATCTGTTTTCAATAGGTTTTCCTGTGCTAGCCTGGAAATGTAACAACATTTATAAAATTGAAAATATATTCCAGGTTACAAAATATTTATTATTATTCCAGGTGTTAACTGGTGCCATGCAACTTATACAAGTCCCAGGCTAAGATATAAATTTCAACTATCAATGCATCATTTTATTTATTTACTTGTCTAAGGGATTTATACCCTTTTATCCCGTGCAAAGCAAATGCCCAAGGCACCTTACAAAGCTGTAGCTCCCCCCCTCATGCTGTCCTCACAACAACCCTGTGAGGTAGGTGAGGTTAAGAGTGACTGGCCCAAGGAATCTTCATGGCGAATGAGGGATTTGAACATGGAACTTCCAGCTCTCAGTCCAGCTCCCTTACCACTACCCCATCTTGGCTCCCCATTATTAACGTTTGTAAAAATTATGGTTTTTCCCCCAGTTATGATAGTTTTATTTCAGTATGCTACAATTGTTTAAAATAATTCACAAAACTTTTCAAAATTAATCCAAGTGCCCCAACGATAATGGAGACCACTTGGATATGTTGTGTTCATAGTTGTTTGATTTCAATTGCCAGGTCTCAGTATTTTATCATTCTTTCTAATTCTTTTTCATTAACTCAGATATCTCTAGAAATTGGAATATTAGCCAGTCAGACGTTTCAATTTTCTATTATATATCAGATGTATTATGTTGAAAGTGCTTGTTTGAATTTTAAGCCACTTCTACACAATGTTGCATGTGTACACCTGTCGGGCAGGCAGAAATAGTTTAAAAAAAACCCACAGGATTGACTAGCCCTACAATCCAGAGTAACTACGGGAGCATGTAAGATACATTACGTGTACCCGTAGTTACTGCACCACCTAATGAAAACCTAGGGAAATTCATATTGCAATCCAGAGCAAATTGTTCTTACACCGGAGCAAGGACTCCCCGTAGTTACTCTGGATTGCACCCTTATTCATTCTCCCAACCCCTTCCAAACCCGATGTTTCCTAACATTTTTCCTTCAATATTTTTCAGATGATGTTCATACAGTGGTTTATTTTACCAGCTATTCAAACTCTTTTTAAATTATTGTATTTTATATTCAGCCTTTAGTTTCTTAGTTTTTTATAATAGTCTCCATTTTTACAGCCTTCAATAGTTTTTCAATGCTTTTGTTTACACAATTATTCAGATCTCATTTTTCTTTTTACATATCTTATTGTACTTGTAGAACCTCTAATTTTATGTCGTAGATATAATATGTTTATATCGCTTTTTTGGATGTAATGACAGTGTACATTCACTTTTTTGTGTTTTACTATGTAACTTCTTGAAATTTTCTTGATGATGATGATCTGCATAATGATTTGAATCAGGCACTGAGTTGAAAATGAACACAAGAATGAGATGAAATGCAAACAAAAGAGAACAAATATCTCATTTTAACACTGCTTTTAACACTGCTTTTGCTCTTTATCATTGCATCCATAAAACATGAAAGATTAAATATGATGTATAAATACTATGTACTGAATATTTAATACTGAATATTTACCAACTCATTTAACATAAAAGTAAAGTATGTACAGTATTATATTTGCGTTTTTGTATTTACACCCCACTTAAAAATTTAAGATGGCTTTCAAAGATATAGATCAATAAAAGGTGCATTTGTTAATTTAAAAAAACCAGATCCACATAAAAATTCAACCTACGGTGCCACCCTAAGCATCTCTACTCAGAAATGTCCCATTGTGTTCAATAGTAAGCCTCCCAGGAAAGCATCTTTGATTGCAGTCTCCTATGTCTACTCAGAAGTAAGCCCCATTGTGTTAAATGGGGCTTACTCCTAGGAAAGGAGTAAGGATGTGTGGAGGATGTAACACATCCATTGTTAGGATGTGTGAGACGCTGCTGATGTGCAGAGCTAGCAGAGAGCGTATTGTAGAGGAAATAGGCAGCAGCAGCACAAACAAGAGACAGCTGGTTCGAATAACAGATAGTATATTGTCTCACAGAAGGCAGAAGATAAAGCCAGTAGCACAGTCCAAGGTCAAAGCACAGCAAAATCAGTCAGTACATACAGCAAGTCCAAGGGTAATCCGATAGTAGTAAGTCAGTAAATCAAGTCTGAGATCAGTCCAGTTTGCAACAGTTCAGTCCACCAGAGTATCCAACAGCATATACTCCTCTCTTCAACCCACAAACTGTAATAGTCCAATACTTCCAATATTCCAATAGTCCAATGTGGTGGAACACCAATCAGATACTAATGTTGCAATCAGGTGACCAATGACTCAGCACTTTCAGTTTTGCTGATTCATGCTGCAAGGGGATTTCCAGATTGCATCAGCCAGATTGTATCAGACTTTTCTTTACTGTATTGCATCATCCTAGAACCAACTTGCCTGAACTAATATGTTTTTCAAACTTAAATCCCAACAAGTGTCTTTGATTGCAGCCTCCTCACCATGTCTACCCAGAAGTAAGCCAGATCCACATAAAAATTCAACTTACGGTGCCATCCTAAGCATCTCTACTCAGAAATAAGTCCCATTGTGTTCAATAGTAAGCCTCCCAGGAAAGCATCTTTGATTGCAGTCTCCTAACTATGTCTACTCAGAAGTTAGCCCCATTGTGTTAAATGGGGCTTACTCCCAGGTAAGTGTCTTTAGGATTGCAGCCTAAGTAGGCTTCATGGGATCATGCACATTGAATGCATGTTTTGAATTCAATTTCAGTGTTTTGTCATCATTTTTACATCCGGTTAATATTTTTATATGAATATTTTGGGGGTTGTGGAACCAATCGTCTTAGGCTTACCTTGGCTGCTGCTGGAGGTTCAAGGTGGTTGGTGGAGGTTCAAGGTGGTTGGTGGTTGGTGGTTGATGGTTTTTTTTATTTCAAAACAAATCAAATAACTACTGTGCAAAGAGCTTGTTTGCAAATTTGTGTAAATTTAGGTTGATAAATGTTTGAGCATCTTTTTTCTTTTTCCTTTTTTACAATTCCATCCATCAAAGACAGGAAGCAATGACAGGAAGGGTGACCAGATCTCATAACCACAAAAGAGGACAAGGGACTTTAAAATGTAGGACATCCCAAAAAAATGTAGGGTATGGCCAGTGGTGACCCCGGCCTGGCCCAAGTACCGGTTCTCCAGAAGTGGGCAGGGCCAGGGGTGGGGCCAGGCTCAGGGGCGGGGTCAACGTCAGGGGGAGGTTTTTAATTTAAAAATAATTTTTTAAAAAATAAAATAAAAATTACTTACATGAGTAGACCTGCATAGGACGGGGCTCTGAGGCTGCAGTCCTCTCCACACTTTCCTGGGAGTAAGTCCCATTGATAAACTGGGACTAACTTCTGAGTAGACCTGTATAGGAGGCGCTGCGCTCCTCCTTTTTAGGCTCCCCGGCCAGCTGGGGAAGCAGGGAGAGCGGCTGTTAAGCCCCCCCGGCCTGCAGGGGGAAGCGAGGAGAGCACGCTGGCGCGGTGCGCCTCCTTTTTAGGCTCCCCAGCCAACCGGGGAAGCAGGGAGAGCGATTTGACAAGGAAACAGGGAAAGGATTTGACAAGGTCCCACTCACATGTTGTGCTGCCAAGCCAAGTATCCCCCATTTTATACCTTTGTTTTTGGTTTTTATTGCCCAAGTGCAGAACCTTGCACTTCTCCCTGTTGAAATTCATTCTGTTTGTTACAGCCCAGGATTCCAGTTTATCCAGATCCTCCTGGAGGTTTCTCCTGTCTTCTGTTGTGTTTGCTACTCCTCCCAGCTTGGTGTCATCTGCAAATTTGATCAGGCTCCCCCATATCCCTTCTTCCAAATCATTAATGAAAATGTTAAAGAGAACCGGGCCCAAGACAGCGCCTTGGGGTACCCCACTTGAAACCGACCTCCAGGTTGACACAGAACCATTTACTAAAACCCTTTGTGTGTGGTCATTGAGCCAGTTGCAGATCCACCTAACAACTGCCTCATCTAGCCCATATTTTTCCAACTTCCCAATTAAAATGTCATGTGGGACCTTGTCAAATTCTTTGCTGAAGTCAAGATAAATGACATCCACAGCATTGCCACTGTCCAGTAAGCTCGTAACCCGATCAAAAAGGGAGATCAGATTTATCTGGCAAGATTTATTCTTGGTAAATCCATGCTGGGTTCTTTTGATCACCGAGTACTTGTCTAGATGTGCACAAATTGTGTGTTTTATTATTTGTTCTAATATCTTTCCCGGGACTGAAGTCAAACTGACTGGTCTATAATTTCCCGGGTCTTCTTTTTTCCCCTTCTTAAAGATTGGGACTACATTTGCCCTCTTCCAGTCCAGTGGCACTTCTCCACTCCTCAAGGATTTCTCAAAGACGATCGACAGAGGCTCTGCAAGGACATCTGCCAGTTCCTTAAGAACTCGAGGATGCAGCTCATCCGATCCAAATGACTTGAATTCATTATAGTATCTTTGTTTAAGGCTGCAAATCTGAAAGGCACTTGGGCCAGCCTAATGTCAGTTAGGCCAGCCTAGCTGCAACAGAGAAGGCTTGGGCCAGTTTATGTCCACTTAGGCTGGCCCAAGACAGATGGACCTGAACCAGCCTAGCACTGTCAGCCTTGGCAGCCTCACAGGGGTGTACTGAAGGCATGTTGAACATGGCCTAGAACAGTGCAGTTAGGCTGTATCCAGAACCTATTACCACAGCAGATATCATGCCTAATCACAGCTCCTCTGAATTATGCCACCTTAGGAGCAATCAGAAATCTAAGTAGACCCATGGGGCAGGGTTGCCATACCTCCTGTATTTTCCGGAGGTCTCCTCCAAAACGCCGCTTTGTCTGGGAGGAATGAGAGCCCCTCCGGACTCCGGTATTTGGGCAGCTTGTGCTGGCCCTTTAAATTTTTTTAAACTGCAGGCAGCTCAGAGACTTCTGGCTGGCTCGCACCGCCCACCCACAACCCGGAGGGGCTTTCCCCGCACTCGCGCCACTCCGAGGGCGCAGGGGGGCTTTCCCCAGGTGCGCACGCCACTTGGATGGTGCGGGGGGCTTCCCCCAGGCCAATCCTATGCATCCCTACTCAAAAGTGAGCCCCATTAGAGAGAAAGGGGCTTACTCCCAGGTAAACTGAGGGGCCAATCCTATGCATGCCTACTCAAAAGTAAGCCCCATTAGAGAGAAAGGGGCTTACTCCCAGGTAAACTGAGGGGCCAATCCTATGCATGCCTACTCAAAAGTAAGCCCCATTAGAGAGAAAGGGGCTTACTCCCAGGTAAACTGAGGGGCCAATCCTATGCATGCCTACTCAAAAGTAAGCCCCATTAGAGAGAAAGGGGCTTACTCCCAGGTAAACTGTGGTAGGATTGCCGTCTGGGGGGCCAATCCTATGCATGCTGCACCTCTGCAGAACAGGTGAGCTTGTATTTGTGTGCGTCTGTGTAGAACAATGCATGGGGTGTTTGTGTGTGAGAGAGAGTGCATGGTGTATGTCAGTGCATATCACTGACATGCCTTGTATTGCTGCAAATTGCTCTGGGGGAGGGGGCTTTAGGATTTCTCTGGGGGAAATGGGCTTTACAGGAATTTTCTCAGGAATTTTGGCTTGGACTGGGAGGAAATTTGGCCTTAAATCAGGAATTTTGGGGTTGCTGTGCAGGAATTTCCAGTTTGGCGTCTGGTAACCCTGCCATGGGGTGCATGATAAGCCAGAGTAAAAATGGAAACAAAATAAAAATTTCTAAGTCTTTGGTCAGCCTAAGCACCTGTCTCTCAACCTCAGGATATTGCACAACTACAACAGCCCATCTCAGGATATGGCTCAACTCCCATTGTGATCATGCTGCCCTTGTGCTGCTCCCTCTTCAGCAGCAGTTAGGCCAGCCTAAAGGGCCCGTGGATTTGACCTGTCATCTCAGATTATGGCCTACATAAGGGCAGATTAGCTGGCTTAACTCTCTGGCCTAAATGTACCCTAAATTACCTAATATGTTATATGACTTTGTAAAAGATTAAAAGAAATGTAAACTGAAAATTGCATGTTTGCCACACAACTTCTAATATATTTTTTCCCGTTAGTATTTTTTCTTGGTTTTTTCTATCCTTTTCAATAAAATAAATAAACAATGGGAAGCAGGGTAAAATACTTGAGGAAGACTACAACTAAGGATTGGCTTGAAGATTTCAGAAATCGACATGAGTTCCTGTTTGGACTCCCATTTGGGTTTTATTTGAATGTAAACATAAAAGAAGGGTGCTGTAATGATGCTTCTGGAGTTATATTGTGATTTGAACCCAAAAGAGTTGGCCACATTTGTCAGAAAATTGTTTTATTTTGTGTACTTTTGTCAGTTCCACGAATGACTTTTTGTATTTCATTGCAAAATTCCCGCCACAGGAAGAGGGGAAATTTCAAAATAAAGAGCATTGTAATGAGCATCCTTAATTATTTAGGGTTTGAAGGATGGAAGAATTTGATCCTTTGGGATTGTTGTTTTTCATGGTCCTATGTGTGCAATGCAAGCCTTACACCAGTCAGTGGGGCCCTGGGGTTCTTAACTGGGAATATAAATGCCTCCTCTCTGACATGCTAAGGAGACAACACAGAAGAAAAACCAAGGAACAAACGGAGCTTCTGTCGATTCCAAACAAGCAGTAAAGATTCCTGGGACAACTTTCAGGTGGGAAGCAGCTCCATGTGGAGACGACTCATGCTTTGTTAAGCCAGAGTTTATATGATCTATGTTCTGAGGATTTTAGGGTAATGTAAGAAGTTGATGTTTCTCCTTAAAAAGAACCTGGGAAAATATCAAAATTAAAGTTTTCATCTTGTTGAGAATATTGACTCAGGTTGACTTTGAATGCCAAGCAATTCTTCCCTCAGTGACAGAAGCTGTACGAGACTGGCACCAGTCAGGTGCAAACCTTTCTAAGCCACAAAGCTCTACCATAAAGCTGTAAAGCAGTGGTATTTGAGCATTTCAGCCCAGGTTCCCCATTCAAACTTAAAAATATGTCTGGGATCCCTGTCAAACTTACTGGGATGTAACATCATTGTGATGTCAGAGCTCCTCTATGCCTACTTAGAAGCATGTCTCCTTGTGTTCAATGAGACTAGCTCCCAGGAAAGCCCAGTAGTGCCAGTTCCAAGATGGTTGATCCAACCCTCTCACAATCCCCCTGACACAAGGTCACAATCCAAGAGAGCCCCGTCCCCCACTTTGAGTACCTCAGCTCCACTGCTTTTTTCTGGATAAAAAAGGTGCCAGTACTCACCGCAGGTCATCCCCATATAACTAATTATTAATTAGCTGCTGGGATAGGCAGGTGGGAAGAGGTGCTGTTACTGAGTACTGGCGAGTACCCCAGGAAAGAAAGCCCTGCTCAGCTCAAAGTCTTCAAATGTGCTCTTCCAAGAGGAGTGTAATGAAAATGGCTGTGTAGCGTATCATACATCAAGCTGTTCTCCATTAGAGGGTCATCATTACTTCCTATTTAGCAGCCAGCATTAATACCCCATGTTTGGTTCCTCAAAGGAGTCTAAACCCTGGAAATAGGAAGATTCTGGAAACAAGGTGCAATGGAGTTTATAGCCACAATTAGTCATAATAGGTGGTGAAAGGCACAGGGATGTGCGCCCTGTCAAAGCTGTAAGCTGCTCTTGTAGTTCTTATAGAAATGATTGGGTTCTTATATTGTAGACCACTTCATTTTGCCCTCAACAGAAGGCTATAGGAGCAGGAGAAAAGAAGTATTTGGACAATGCAGATGCTTGTCAGTCTTTCCCGGGGCCAGTCCATCCATTTGGCAAACTGAATCAGGGTGTATCAATGGCAGATTGTACGGGGCTGAGAGGTGGCAAATTTGCAGTGTCTTTTCACACTGAGACTGCTGCCGCCATTGCCTCTTTCCTGTCCACCATGGATGCAACCTGCACTTTCTACCTTCTAAGCTGAAAGCAAACAAAAAAGTGGATCACCAGCTCCAAACTGTGATCCTTGCACTTGGTAAGGAGTTCCTTGTACATTTTCTTTCAGTTGTGGAAATGCAAGAATTCCAATTTGATTTACAGGGACGACAGGAAGACAGGAATTCCTTCATTTGTGTGGTCTCTTTAAACTGAATGTGGAAGTCCTGCACTTCTACAACTGAAGGTGAGGAGCATGGTAAATTGCCTTTTTGCAAAAAATGAGGTGGTTGTCCCAGTGTTGTGCTGCCACTACTCTTTCTTCATCACATTTGGGTTATGTGAGAGTTTCTGAGTGAAAACTCTCATAACTAGACTCCTACTAGATAGAGAAAGGAACCTGAGATGAAAGTCAAACCTGGATTGATTAAAGAACTCCAGTAATTTTAAGTAAATCAAGCAGCAGCAGTCTGGATCAAGTTGATCTATGTAATAGCTAAGATTTACAGTAAAATACATCCTATAGGAACATGGACTGCAGAATCAAATAATTTCCTTTCCTTCCCTACTAGTCTAGTTGTTTCTAAACTCCAGTACAACAATAACTTTGTGCAGCACATTTGGGATTGAACTTGTTCAACTTGTTGAATTTGGGATTGAACTTTTTATGCCAGTTCATTGTATTGTAAAGTGGTATATAAATACTGTTTTGAAATTTGGTAGAAAACAAGGCAATAAAGCAAAGTGAAGAAAGGCCTAGATTATAAAGTAGCTTACTCTCCATATGGTCATGTACTCTAATGCCTAGAAAAATATGAATAATGTCAATAGTTTGGATGCTCTTTAATTTTGATTTAGAAATATTACATCTAATGTGTGAACATCTTTTTTTTTAGGAAAAGTCACAAGATACAATAGCTTACACTTTTTTCTGATCATAATCCTGACAGAGGTGATTAGGAGATAAAGTGGACCGAGCTTCAGAAGGAACCAGTGCAGGCAGCCTCTTCTCTGTCTTCCTATTCTAAGCTGTAGAGAAGTTTCTCCTGTGTTGTGGTTTCTGTTTGGCCTTCAAGCCTCAGTTCAATCACCACTTACTGGGATTTTCCCCCCATGATGTCTGTGGGCAATTATACCCAAGTGACAGAATTCATATTCTTGGGCTTCACAGACAATCCACGTTTAGAAATTGTACTCTTTGTGGTGTTTTTGTTCATCTATGTGGCTAATGTGGTGGGAAACGTGGGTATGATCCTCCTCATCATCATAGATGAGCAACTCCACACACCCATGTATTTTTTCCTTTGCCACCTCTCCTTAGTGGACTTAGGTTACTCCACAGCCATCGCCCCACGCATGCTGGCTGACTTTTTACGCCAGAGCAAGATCATCTCCTTCTCCAGCTGTGCCACTCAGTTTGCATTCTTTGTGGGCTTTGTAGATGCTGAATGCTATGTTTTGGCTGCCATGGCATATGACCGTTATGTGGCCATTTGCCGTCCTCTCCATTATACCACAATCATGTCAAAGCAGGTCTGTCTGGTATTGGTGATTGGTTCCTATATAGCAGGTCTTATAAGCTTAGTATCTCATACCAGCCTGACCTTCAGCTTAAATTTCTGTGGCTCCAATATCATCAACCATTTCTTCTGTGAGATCCCTCCACTCCTAGCTTTGTCCTGCTCTGACACCTATGTGAGTGAGATCCTCCTCTTCAGCCTTTGTGGATTCATTGAGTTTAGCACTATCCTCATCATCCTTATCTCCTACCTCTTCATCTTCTCTGCCATCTTGAGGATCCGCTCGGCTGAGGGCAGGCACAAGGCTTTCTCTACCTGTGCTTCGCACCTTACTGGGGTGACTCTCTTTTATGGGACAGTCATGTTTATGTACCTGAGGCCTACATCCAGCTACTCGTTAGATCAGGACAAATGGGCTTCTGTGTTCTACACAGTGGTGATTCCTATGCTGAATCCCCTGATCTATAGCCTGAGGAATAAAGATGTAAAAGAAGCTTTTAAAAGGATCATCAACAAGAAGGTGTTATCTCAATAAGATCTTCTCAACTGTGACATGTTAGAAGGTTTAAAAAAGTTTATAAAAAGGTTATGGGAAGACCATAACATGTGCTTAATATTATTGTTTAAAATTATGATGGAAGAATCTACTGATCTGTATAAAGATGAAAAATATGTAAAGTTTAATACATTAAAGAATGATAGTAACTGTTCCTTTGTAATATGATGGTTTAATAAAGAAATAGGGAACACAAGATACATTTCCATGGTATACTGTGATATCTCTATCCATCTTTCAAGAGTGACGTCTCTAGACGGACATCTGGAAGAAGCTCCAGCAGCCATAACTCCTCCACAGGATGTAGAGGAGCCAGCACCACTGCACCACACCACAAGAGAGTTTAGTTAAGATTGGGCTGAGAGGGTAAGAAGTTAAGAGGGTAAGAAGAAGTGGTAAGAAGAGAAAGTATACGTCAGTGGTAGAGCATTTTGGCAACTTGCTTAGATGCCTTTAAGAAGGGATAGGACAAATTTGTGAAAGGAAAAGTCAATAACAGCTGATAAGCCATGACAGGTATTGTGCAATCTCCTTATTTTAGATGCCAACTATAGGGAAAGGCACCAGGGTGCAGGTGTCTTGTTGTCCTGTGTGTACCCTGAGATATCTGGTGGCCCACTGTGTGATACAGAAAGCTGGACTAAATGGGTCTTTGGCTTGATCCAGTAGGCTCTTATGTTCTTATGTAAGCATCCTTATCTTGAGCTTTCTTGCACAGACACATTACGCAGACCTGACATGTTGCCCCACTGCCCCATCTTTTTGCCCCACTATTAATCTGGTTTCTCTATATCTATAATTTTCAAACACTGTTGTGGCCACAGATGGTCTGCAGGTGTGCTGCAGGAGTTTAGGGAGAATCATTTATAAGTGAGGAAGTTGAGGGATTTGAGACCCCTACCAGAAACATGGTGTACCTTGTCCATGGTAAAAAAAAACTAAAAATAAAAACTGGTACACTTTGACAATTTTAGGACCTTGTCAGTGTGCCATACCCTTGTGTATGAATGTATACATTGCTCAATCAGAATAGTACTCCATGCACCTGATGAAATTAGCTCTAAATTATGAAAGTTTACACCACAATATAGTTTTTAACTTTTAAGACTCCTTTTAGCTGTAACCAACTAATATGGCTGCCACTATAGAATTTATCAAGAAAAAGCTGATCCACAAGAGACAGCAAATCCCCAAGTGCTTCCCTTAACGTTGGTGTAATTTTCCCTTTCCCTCCTCCCTTTTCTTCTCTTCTAATATACCAAAGGGATAAAAATTGTGAGACAGCTACGCTTCAGCTCCATAACTGCTTGGCTTCATCTCCAGGTAAAAATTACCTATTTTTTTAATTTTGAGAAGTCCTACTTCCTAATATATTTCTCTAGTAAAAATTGTTCGCTACTGACATGCAATCTGTTTTGCTAAGACAAGGAAGCATGTGCTATATTTTTTTTAAAAATACTACACTTGTGCTCCTTCTGTGTAAAAGAGATTGCATGTCTCTTGGACTGGCAGCTTATGGCACTTTTACTTGCACCTGCAAGTTGTCAGAACAAACATTCATGCAGCCATTTCAGGGTGTGAAGAGAAACTATCAAGTGCTTTGAGCTTATCAACTGTCTTTGGCAAAAGTATCAAACTCTGTCCAAAGATTCAGCTTGTACGAGAAAAAAATTCAGAAACTTCTTATGGTCTTCCCCGTATAGTTAGTGTTCTTTTACCTCGTATATCCAATCAAGACTTCCAAAAAAGATGTGCATTTGATACTCGCCTTCCAGCTCACTGCATAAACAGTCATGCCTGTTCATATCCATGGGCATGGATTCAGGAACATTCCCCACCCTTAACTAAAACTGCTGATATCAGGGAACCCTTCCAGCCCTATCCTATCCAGGACCACCTTAGAATGTGCAGTGATACCAATATTTTGTGTGTTGCATGCTTTGGGCCAGCAAGAGACTGGGCAGCCTAGCATAGGTAAGATAGAGTATATTTACAAAGGCTGCCTGCTCCCCAATCGGACTTCTCAAATCTTTTCCAGTTCTTTTGCTCCCATAAGAGCCGCTGGGGGTGGTCTGGGCCAGAGAGATAAGAAGAACCAGCATGTATGGCTGTCACCATGAACCAACCCCTCGTGCCCACTTGGGCCCAATCTTACCCAATCTGCCCCTGCCACCAACTTACCTGTATGGAGGGATTCTGTGAGCCTCTCTGCCACACCTTTTGTATAAACTAGTAGACCACAAAATCCATAATTGGATCCTGTGAATTAAATTGCGCCATTACAAAACAACTCTATACGTTCACCTGGCTGGAAGTAAACAGCACAATCCTAACTATGTCTACTCAAAAGTAAGCCCCACTGTGTTCAATGGGTCTTACTCCCAGGAAAGTGTATTTAGGATTGCAGCATGTGTCCCATGAATTTTATGGTACTTCTGAATAGCCATGCATAGGATTGTGCAGTGAAGTCTCCTCACAGATCTAAAAGGTATACTTTATTTTAAACTTTGTCTATAAATTTCAGGGCTTCCATGAATTGCTTATTCTTACCCAGAGTATAATAATATGGGATTTACACTGTTATTCAATAATTAACAACTATGATTTTGTTGATTGCTCCTTTTCTATCTCAGGCAATATGCAGTGAATATGTATGCAAAAAATGGTCCCAGCAGAAAGAAGAGCTTGAACTGGGATCCATTTTTCAGCCTTCCAATCAAAGAAACTTTATCTCAACCATTATACTGTATCTGACAACTATTCAGCTACAATTTTCCACATGGAAAATTAAAATGTTCTGCCACTGGGGAAGATGCATAGACTGAGTGAAATAATGTACTGCTATGCACTGTTAATGTTAATGAGGTTGCATGAGCAGGACCAGTGTGTGCCACAAAATGCTTATGTAGACCAGTCAGACTGATATTTTCCTTATCTTCATAGATTCAATAATATGAATGAAATGGTCAACGGCAATGAAACATCTGTGATAGAGTTTGTATTCCTTGGGTTTTCCTGCCAGCCAAGGGTCCAGGTGTTCCTCTTTGTGGTGTTTCTGGTTTGTTATCTGCTCACAGTGTCTGGGAACCTTATCATCATCTCTGTTGTCAAAGCAGACCCTCAGCTTCATACGCCCATGTATTTTTTTCTTATCAATTTGTCCTTCTTAGATATTTTTTATGTTACGACTAATGTCCCTCAGATGCTGATGAATCTTGTGACCAGATTCAAAACAATTACATTTCAAGGCTGTGCAATCCAGATGTACTTTTCTTTGGCATTTGGCATGACAGAGTGCTTTCTACTTGGAATCATGGCCTATGACCGTTATGTGGCCATCTGTCAGCCTTTGTATTACATGGTTGTCATCAACTGGAAGACTTGCATTCAACTGGCTGCCTTTTGCTGGATCAGCAGTTTAATGAGTTCATTGATCATTAACATGTTTGTCATACAATTGCCTTTCTGTGGTCCTAATGTATTGAACCATTACTTCTGTGAAGTCCCAGCTGTGCTTTCCTTGGCTTGCACTGACACAGCTCTCGTTGAAATTGTTGTGTTTGTTTTCAGCATCATCATTGTCTTCATCCCTTTTATTTTAATTATTATCTCTTATACCTACATTTTATTTGCGGTACTGAAGATCCGAACTAGGCAAGGAAGAGTCAAAGCATTCTCCACCTGCGCATCCCACCTCACTGTGGTAACCATATTTTATGGGACAGCCATTTTCATGTACATGCGGCCAAGGTCTAAATCCTCACGAGACAGGGACAAAGTGATTGCAATGTTTTATACCATTATAATGCCAATGCTCAACCCCATGATATATAGTCTGAGGAACAAGGATGTGAAGAATGCCCTGGGTAGAACCCTCAGAAGTTGACTTAGCAGCAAGATTGTGTTTGGCCTTGTACCCACATCAGTGATGGGATTCAAAGAAATTAACAACCAGTTCTATGCCCATCTGACAGCCACTTTTAAATGGCTATTTTTAAACTTTATATGTCCTATCTCTCGTTAACAACCTACTCTATAGAGTAGGTGCGAACCTGCTGGAGCCCACCACTGACCCACATAGTTGCGCACAATGCCATAAGGCACATTTATGGGATATTGCATGGACCCAGTCATGCCTAGTGTGAGCCAAGTTGGGATAGTGTGGTGAGAGGCTGGTAGTCCACTCTCAGAGGTCATCTGGAACAATGGCAGTAGAGAGGTGAGTAGGGATGTGGAAGAAGGCAGGAAGGGGGCATTTCAGGGTGGAGGGTGGTAAAGAGGGCAGGGAGGAGCCACGGCAGTAAGGAGGAGGGGAGGGAGGGGTGGCAGTATGGAGGAGGGGAGGGAGTAAGGCAGGAGGGGTGGGATGAGTGGAGCTCAGTTCCACTGGATCCTGAGTATTATGTTGGGCTTCACAGCCCAACATGAGCCCTGATTCTGCACCAGCTCAAGGGCTGCCACAGAATTGAGTAGCTCCATTGTGTGGTTACTTTCCTTATCAATGGGAAGGGAACAAAAATCTCCTTCTCCTAAGGAGATGGCAGTGGCTGCCTGGAGTGTGATAGAATCCAACGCAGCCATTTTGGTGCTGCTAAGGCCCCACACTCTAGGCAGTTCAGGACTGTTAATTATTAAGGACTGTTAAGTTTGTATCATGTTAGTATTTTTGATATGTGCAATAATTATTATTATTCACTTATATCAATTATTCACAATAAAGGTGCACAGTACATAGATATTGATTTATTTCATGAATCCATTGTACTTCTACTTTATTTACAAGACTTTATTCCTCAAAATTCTGAGCAGGCCTCCGTCAGTCTTGAAAGACTATGGTATTGTCCTTGGTGCTGCAACGCTGCATGCAAAGCACGAAAGCCTGGGTTAGATTGTTATGGAGGATATGCCCCTGCTAACTGGGCAAGAGACACTCTTTCAAGTGGGTGTTCCTCTTTTCTTTAGCAGGGGCAGAGTAACAGGCTCTACACACCCCAGCAATGTCTGCTCTAGTGGCTTCTGCTGGTGTTCTTATTGCATTTTAGATTGTGAGCCCTTTTGGGACAGGTACCCATTAGCTATTAATTAGCTATTAATTTTTTTCATTTTCTTGTAAACCGCTTTGTGAACTTTTCAGTTGAAAAGAGGTATATAAATACTGTAGATAGATAGATTAGATAGATTAGATGGATGGATGGATGGATGGATGGATGGATGGATGGATGGATGGATGGATGGATGGATGGATAGATAGATAGATAGATAGATAGATAGATAGATAGATAGATAGATAGATAGATAGGATAGGATAGGATAGGATAGGATAGGATAGGATAGGATAGGATAGTCTGTTACCCAAGCAGCAAATCCCCCCTCTCCATGCCACTGAATTAGTCCAATGGAAAGGCAGAGCCGATATGACTGGATCCAGACTGGATCCAGCTGGCGTCGCAGAGCTGGGCTAAGGACAGGAGCTCACCCTGTCTTGTGGGGCTGACCCAGGTCTCAAACCCTGGCCTGCTAGTTAACAGGCACAGTGTCTTAGCTTGTAAAATTACTCTAAATTACTCTAAAATTAGAGTACAGGATAATATGAAATTATGAACTCTAAAATTAAAAATGAATGTAAACCATTTAAATGTAAGGCTGACTAATTACAATTTTCCTTGTCTGAACTCACATCCCTTTCCCCTTTCATGTATTTGAGAATCTTCAGCAAACGAACTCCTAGAGAGGCAGCAGAGCCTCTGAGGGGCGCACTGCAGGTCGAGCCCGCCATTCCCTGCAGCCGCGCGCCTCCTCCGGACCACAGAGACCCGGCACGAGCAGCTGGAGAGGCTGCAGAGCCTCTGAGGGTGGGCGCTGGTGGTCGCACCCACCATGTTGTGCCACCACGCACCTCCTCTGGACCCCGGAGAGCCGGCGCAAGCGGCTGGAGAGGCGGGAGAGCCTCTGGGCAGGTGCTGGTGGTCGCACCCGCCATTTAAAAATTTTTTTTAACTGACCTGCGTATAAGCCAAGGTGGGTTTTTGAGCTCATTTTTTGTGCCAAAAAAACTCGGCTTATACATGAGTATATACAGTACTTGATCACCCCCCAAATAAGCATGACAGATAGGCTTGGGTTACAGGACCACTTTATTATTAACCATAACACCAGCCACTTGGAGGGAAAAACCCTAACTTCACTCCCAGTGTGTAGGCAACTAACCCTACAATCCAGAGTAACTACAGGAGCACGTAAGATACATTTACGTTGACGAAGTTATGGCACCAGTTAGTGAAAACCGATGGGAAATTCATATTGCAATCCAGAGTAAATTGATCTTACGTCAGAGCAAAGACTCCCCATTGTTACTCTAGCTTGCGCCCTAAAATACTGGGACTGGTGACAATTGTCAGCCTTTCCCAGGTCATCCTGACTCCAAGTGAAATTCAATCATAGACCAAGTAAGCTTATCACTGCCTGAAAGGTACAGGCAACTGGACAGTACAGATTCCTACAGGTCAAGCCAGAGGTAGTCTTTGCATGTTTCAGCCAGGGGGCTTGCCTGTCAACCTCACCATCTCAGACAAGTGTCATCTGAGTGATTCTGGCTCAGCCCCTGATGTTGCTGACCAATCATTGAAGCCCTTTCTACCCAGTTTGTGCCACAATCTGCCAAAAGTGGCCATAAAAGGCAACAAGGGGTAAGGACAAACTAATTCACTACCTGCTACTTAATCAGGATGAAAAAACCTCTGCCTACTGGTAATTAGGATGAAAACTAAGATTCCTACCTGTCTCCCATAAAGGGCAAACTCATCTCAAATTGTACAAAGAATGGTTGGGAGGGGGATTGGCAATCACAAAAATACTGAAGTAGGTAAGGAGAAAATCCTGTTTGGGCATCCATCAAATATCCTGGGTGTACCTGCAGATCCAGGCCTTGTGTCTAATTTCACACTTTCCAAATCCCCTCCATCCTCTTGCACTGACCAAAGCTGTAAGGCCAAGGATATTAGTTATTCTTGGTGTACCAAAACAGTTCCTGTTATTAAAAAATTCCTTGTAACTGTTTCCTAAAGACATTTGTGCCTTGTAACCAATAATTGTAATTAATAGGTGCTTGCCTATGTGTGATACATGTTCTCTCCTAAAACTGTTCTAATAGTTTGTTGGGTCCAAATGACCCAGGCCCAATTCCCTTTAGTCTAATCTGGCCCCCATAGCAAGGCCAGCCACACTATGCCAGAAAAATAGAAGGCCAGGCAGAAAACATCCAGGCCAAAACGATAAAGATGGAATGTAGCAAAAATACATGTTTTATGCAATTAAGCAATAACCACAAGCAGCCCTGACAATGCGCATTCTCAAAAGAGTTGGTGACTTGTTGCAAGTTTGCTTTCCGGCCTGCCCATCCACTGCTTGTCATCATTCTCTGAATCCCACCCTTGCGCAAAAAATCTAGCAAACCAGGGTCAAAGCTTTGCTTTCAGTCACTTGTACCCCTCCTCCTTGCCCCCTCCCAATTTAAACTGTCCTATAAAGGTGATTTCCTAATTATGTTTCAGGGCTAGTATATTCATTCTGGGCTTGCCAGCCCCCCTGTACAGGTGGTCAATAAAGGATCTGTATAGCATCCTCCTGCCTCGTTGGCTGTTTCTCCGACCAAAGAACTGAGGCTTGCCCATTCGGGCTCATGGGCAACACTGGAAACTTCACTAGTGGCAAAAATCCTTCCAACAGAATCTGGACTAGACAGACAGACAGACAGACAGTCATCAAACCCTGGAGCAGACTGCCAAGCAAGGCATGAGATTTCCAAGCCTATGAAACATGAGGAGGAGGCCAAGCAAAATGCAAAATGCTACATACACCACCATAAATTTATGTAACAATAATCAATGATAGATGTGTTTTTAAATCTCTCAGAGGCTGTCATCTGCCCACATCAAAATATTGCAAAAAAAAGTGAGATGTCTACTTATATGTCTCATGAATATGGTTATTGATAGGGCAGTTGGTTTTTTCCCAGTATACATGGAAAGTGGTGACTTGGTGGTCTAATCCTAATAGGGTTTTATGCTGCTGGAAATCACTTTCTGGCAGTATAAGGTCCTTTAAGACTGCCACAAAGTGTGGCATGCTATGCAGTGCAGCCTGGCTGCCATCACAAGTGGAAAGTGGTCAGATTTCCAGCCAGCAGAGGAGCTCCAATATCAGCTCAAGAGGCAAGAGGGAAATGGAGGAGGGATGGAATGGGGCAGGGAAGAAGAGGAACTCCTCTGGAGAATGAAGGGTATGCCCCGTTGGCATTGCTGCATCACTTCAAGATTTAAGTGATGCATCAAATTTAAGATTTCCCTCTCTTATACAGTGTTATAGCACCATAAATACTTTTCTAATTTCTTCTATACTTCCTTATACATTAAAAGGACCACATGATATAATGTATTTCAACTACATTAAAAGGACTTATAGAAAGCATTCCTAGAACTATTTTTAAGATACTTTTAAGATACGTAATGTGCACATGGGGGAAATCTGTACAGAGACCAACTTCAGTGACCAATGAAACAACTTAGTGAAATGGTACAAAGGAGCATGTGGTTAATCATGCACCAGTAGACAACTTTTCTTGTAGGGATGATAATAATACAGTAATGGGGAGGGGAGCATCAGTAATAAATTGCAATGCATTATATTCAGCAGTTGCAATAACTAACCCTAAACAACAGCACAAATCTGTAAGCTGTATGCCATGATAGCATGAGATGAGTACTATAACCAAATACTGTACAATGATTTAATTGAACTGGAGCTTTGAAGTACAGTCCCATTTGCAACACTTCTGGGATCAAGCTCTTCTGGGAGAACAGAACCTCCTGAATAAATAATCTTTCACTTTTTCCAGTCAGCAGTCCTGGAAGAGAAGGAAGGAAATTCATTCTTCCCATGCTTGCTGAGATCAGCTTCTTCTGATAATTCAGGTGAAAAATGCCGATCTTTTTCTCCTGTTCAATTTTCATGACTTCTAGCCATGACATCTTTTTGGGTGGGTCCTTGGACATTTTATCACTCTAAAAAGTTGATCTCAAATCTCAAGCTAAAAGATTTGAGAACCACTGCAATAAGGTGTTATTAAGTTACGTATAAACCCCTTGGGGGTGACCGTTGGGGCTGGCTAAAATAATGGTTTTATTAAGAATAATACCATTACATTATATTCCTTTGAATGTATAATTTAAAGGAGAATGCAGTGACATTAACCACTTTGAAATTTCTTTATTCTATTAAAATATATGTAAAAAAAAATCCAGAGGTGGTGGGACAATGGCACATAACCACGCCCAACATCCAGGTTGTTGCTTCACTCATTGCATTGGGATAACGCAAACCCTAGTGACGTCTCTGGATGCAGCATCAAACACTCCCTTTCTTTTTGCTACCCAAGAACCCCTGTGCCAGTTGACATTCAGGATGCATACCAGGAGGATCCTTTTTGATATTTTTTGCCATTATTTCTCCTTCTCCTCTATGCTCTGCAAGTCATACTTCAAGCACCCACTGAACCACCTTTCCAAGAAAGAAGTCTTGATTCCCTGACTTCACTTCCCTCCCAGAACTAGCTATTGGCAGACCCTTCAGGGTTTGCCTATATAATGCTTTTCTTTCTTCTCAGTTTTTATCATATCTTGCTTACTATATCTTGGCAACTAGCCCTGTGATCCCTGCAACAAGACTTATCTCAGTAGGTACGGACACAAACACTACTATCTTTTGTGTCTCATGTGCAGTCAAGTTATCCCTTCAATAAAATCAACGTATTGTTGTGCTCCTGTTGATGCCTTCTTCCTCATTTCATGCCAGACTGGTTGTGTTATGATGAGCCACTACACTTGCAGCACAATATATCTAAATTCCTGCATGCCATGGTGGTGTAGCATTGGTGGCACAGGCCATGGTGCATCCCAAAAGGGAGTTTTAGATGCTGGAGGCCATCAAAGTATAAGGGGACATTTGTCCCCTAGCCCTAGGATAAACCTCAGCAATCATAATTGTTTACTCCAGGTCAATTCAAATTAATTCAGACTGAGTTGATCCATGCAGGCGGATCAAGTCCAGAAAGGGAATAAAGATATGGTGTGTTGTGCTGCTTTACATTTTCTTTCTAATGATTCAACAAAACCACTGAATGTTGACCACCCAAAGGACTGAAGGAAAGTGGTCAATATATGGAGGCAGTCAACATATGGAACAATTGTACTGATATGTGCATGTGCCTCATTTTATATTACAGCAAAATTTTTCAGTCAACATGCGTAGAGAAAAGACAAAAAAGTAAAACCTAGTTATATCTCATACAACTGCTTTGTTATTGTGCCTAAAGAGTGTTTCTTACACTTTAAAACTTATGTCTTTCTTTTTTTTCTTTCACAGTTAAATATATTGTAGTCTTTGATGTTCTTCTTGAAAGAAATTTATTGCTACCAATTCTTCATTTCATTTTTTCTTGCCCTTGATACAGACTGGACTCAACTGGTCAAGTTAAGGAGAGAAAATAAAGAGTAAATTAATACTGTATATCAAGGTCCATGTGGTCAAGATACAACTTACTGAGGTGATCAGTATAGAGAGGTTTGCTTTATGTTCTGTATATATGGCATATGTCTGCTCTGGAAAAATTAGGTCAATGTAGGGAGGTGGTCAATATATGGTGGTGGTCAGCTATGGAGGTTTTGATATATAGGTATCCTCTGCAGAAATCTTTGTGTGACAGCAGGAACTTGCAAGGTAGAAAGAGTATTTCCAGTTTGCTAACTGTAAAAGCATCACAAACAACACTGTAAACTAAAAAAAGATTGGCTTCCTCTTTTCAACCATTTCCACTTTTTACCACTTCTCAAGTCCCTAAACTGTCAGATAAAGGGGGATGCCTGTATATAGTATTACTATATTATTTTTTAAAGACTGTTGTGTGTCATTAAATCATTAAATGAGTACAAATTTGCCAAAACGTTTTCATCATTTTGGCCGCTAGTTTATTTTAATAAAAAGATCTTAATGATAACAAAATGAGGGATGCAATCCTAAATACACTTTCCTGGGAGTAGGCCCCATTCAATACAATAGGACTTACTTCTGAGCAGACGTGCTTACGATTGCACTGTTTGTTTCCAGTTACAAAGCTGAAGGACCAGCAGAGCTTTGAAGTGAAACTGCAACTGCATCAACTATCTCAATGAGAACCCCATAAAACAAGTATGAGATCAATTAACTTTCAATGCATTTTTTATTTGTAAGCTGTTCGCCAAAGAAAATGGGTTCTGTACAGTAGGACCAAAATATTGGTGAAATGTAAAGCTGTAGAAGTGGTTGTTTCTGATGAGTAAGAAAGGATGAGTAAGAAATTATTCTCCAATCTCACTTTGAGTTAAACACACACACACAATTTTCAAACACCTGTAGCTATGAGTCATCACAAATAATGTGTGCTAAATTTTCTCAGGTATCTCCTGACAGCATAAATAAGAGATTCATGGAAGGAGGAAATCACACCAGAGTAACAGAGTTCATCCTTCTGGGACTCACAACAAACCCCACTCTACAGTTGATCCTGTTTGTGGTGTTTCTCATCATCTATATTGCCAGCCTATCTGGGAATATTGCTCTCATTGTTTTAATCTGCAGCTGTTCACATCTTCATACCCCCATGTATTTCTTCCTTGGTAATCTGTCCTTCTTGGACCTCTGGTATTCTTCTGTCTATGCCCCTCGGATCTTGCTGAACTGTGTCTCACGGGACAAGAGCATTTCTTTTGGAGGTTGTGCCTCCCAATTCTTCTTCTCCGCTGGTCTTGCATACAGCGAGTGCTATCTTCTAGCAGCAATGGCTTATGATCGTTATGTGGCAATTGCCAAACCGCTGTTGTACACCATTACCATGTCCCGAAAGCTTTGCACAGGCCTGGTGGCCCTCTCATATATAGGGGGTTTCATCAATGCCAGTGTTCTAACTAGTGAAACTTTCACATTGCACTTCTGTCGTGGCAATGTCATTGATGATTTCTTCTGTGATGTGCCTCCTCTGGTGAAGCTTTCCTGTGATGTGCCCAAGAACTATCAGCTCATGCTCTTCCTTCTCCTGACATTTAATATCATTGCACCTTCAGCTTTCATCCTTGCATCTTATGCCTTCATCCTGGTAGCCATCCTGAGGATCCGCTCAACTGAAGGCAGGCGCAAAGCTTTCTCCACATGTGCTTCCCACCTGACAGCAGTAACCTTGTACTATGGCTCCATTCTGTTCATATACTCACGCCCCAGCTCTAGTTATGCCTTAGACAGGGACAAATGGGCCTCTACATTCTACACAGTGCTTTTCCCCCTGCTGAATCCTATGATTTACAGCTTACGGAACAAGGATGTAAAAGCAGCTGTTAAGAAGTTGACAAATGGAAGGATACATTTTTAAAAGATAAAGACTGCATAATGATTTGAGGAATGGATTTGATCATAATGATAGCAAGTTGTATGTCAAATATTTATACTCAATCATTGTCACAATCTCTAAAATATGAAATATGTATGATACATGGTACTTAAATTTGGAATTGCAAGACATTCTAACTCTGTATGAAACAAAGCTACAGAGTTTTCTTGTGTGAGTTTCAGAATAATACATCTGAGTGTTTAACATGGTAGCCATAAATTAGAGATTTACCCTACAATCCAGAGTAACTATGGGAGCACCTAAGAGACATTAGGTGCACCCATAGTTACTGCACCACTTAGTGAAAACCTATGGGAAATTCATATTGCAATCCAGAGTAAATTGTTCTTACACCGTAGCAAGGACTCCCCGTAGTTACTCTGGATTGGGCCCTAAGGGTGCTATCCTAACCAATATTGGTCAGTACAACTCCCCATTCCTGTGATAATGTGGGGAGGCTGGTGCATTTCTGAGCACTGGTCTAAATCCTCCACAGGAATGGGACAGAAGTGTCTTGGCACTTTATTGACACCCTCAGGGCAGCACAGGACTTGTGCTGGGACTTATGGGTGTTAGGATTGCAGCCTTAGAGCTCAATTGCAAGGTGCCCTAGGGCTGGGGCCAATGCAAATCCCTTGCACAGGCCCAGTGCCATCACAAAATGGCCTTGAGACTTTTGCACTGACGTATGTAGGGACAGGCTGGCATATGCATCAACCTCCCTAGTCCCAATCCTCAGTCAGCCTGTGTGATGCATTTCCATTGAACTAGTCTCCAACCTGTTGGCCAACTGGGAATTGGAAGAGTAGGGAGATATAACTTTTTAAATCTTATCTTCCTTTCCACTCCCTGGTCCTCGCTAAGCCTACCCAGCTCTACATCAGCTATTTTGCTGACATAAAGGCAGAGTCAGTCTGGGGTTTTTTTCCACACAGATATACCTTGCAGTTTTCTTAGGGTGACCATATGTCCTCTTTTTCTAGGGATCCACAGTCCCAGATTGTGTCCTGGAAAAATACTTCAGTGTCCTCCTTTTCCTTGTAAGCAACCAGCATGTAGCATTCTGTAATAAATAAATTACGTAATAGTTTTAAATTTAATAAGAATATAGTGTTTAAATTAAGCACATGAAAGCAATATACATGAGTGTTTTTAGCTTTTATTTTGTCATGTCCTACATTTTTCTTGGGTGTCCTACATTTGGGGGGCTTGTCCTCTTCTTTTTGTTATGGCATATGGTCATCCTGAGTTTGCTGCCTCATTCTCTGACCTGGAAGTAATTGCAGTGACATCACCTCATTTCTGAACCCCGAGTTGAAGCCTCTCCTTGCACAATTACTGTACATACTGTACAGCTCTGAGCCTTCCTCTTCCTCTCCTGCAAGCTTAAGAAAAATGAAGCCCAGTGTGGCATTGTGCCAGGAGTTGCAGCCACTTCTGTCGTGATTCTGCCACACTCTGGGCTACATCTTACATCTCCTCCAAGGAGAAAAATGACACAGCCTAGCACAGTATGGAATTGTGCTGTGAATGGCTGGAACGCCCGGCACAATTCCATTCTGGGGCACCAGAGCTTAATCTTCAAGATCTGTTCGGTAGTATTTCAGACCCTTCTTCAGGATTATCTTAACCTTCTGCCTTATCTTTTTCTAATCGTTGTTGTTGTTTAGTCGTTCAGTCGTGTCCAACTCTTCATGACCCCATAGTACACATAAAACCAGTAGTGGCAAGATATTTCAGCTAATGAACTGAATTTAATTTAATCCCAAGGTTTATACCTCCAGAAGGAAAACTCCAAACAAATTGTATTTGGCCAACATCACAATATAATCCTGGTGGAGCACTGAGGTCTTGTGGCATTAAAGAAGCCACTGGGATGTTACTCATTAGACAGTGGAATGCTCTAGATAAATGCCATCTTTGTTCTCAAGATCTACAGATGCAATGTGGGAAAATTGCTGTTTTACATAAAGTAGTCCTGGTACTCAGCAAGCTAATACTTATTTTGTTCAGGTGTAACACTGTATCATGTGTACTGGTTGCCAGCAATAATGGAATACATATATTAATTTTAAAGAAACCATTTTCAGAAAATATTTCACATGCCCTCTTTGGTTTCTCTTGAATCTGAAATATTTCCACTGAGTAGCACTGACAGAGAGGACATGATGGAAGCCCATGCTTGATAAGGCAAGTCTATTAAAGTGAAGATAATTTGTGATAATTTGAGGCTGGACATAAAGATGGCACAAATCATGTGAACAGTTTCTTGCTAAGACGTGCAAAGTTATCTGAGTGAATATAAAATAATTAAATAAGTTTTGAATGAGAAGAGAATGTAATGCTAAATATGGCACTTTTGCATCTTCCATTCACACGGGTGTTCCTTTGTATCGACCCTTTTGTAGACCCCATTTTGTAAGCGTGTAATTACAGCTATGGCGCTTCCAAGAAGTTATTGTCTATTGTCTCCTTTTTTAATATAGTATTTTTATGTTATACATGTTTAGGATTGTGCCCTCAGAACTAGTTGTGGGTCACCTAGACATACCCCCTCCCAAGAATCCTAAAAAACATTGTTCTTTATACCCAGTCAGACAGGCTAAGGGCACAATCCAGAGTAACTACGGGGAGTCCTTGCTCCGGTGTAAGAACAATTTGCTGTGGATTGCAGTATGAATTTCCCATAGGTTTTCATTAGATGGTGCAGTAACTACGGGTACACGTAATGTCTCTTACGTGCTCCCGTAGTTACTCTGGATTGTAGGGCCAGGCTACAATCCAGAGTTAGGGCAGTGAGGAGTGCCCTAGCTGGGCTGCCCCAACTATTCTGAATCCGGAAGGGAAAGTTATACTGGATCCAGAGAATCAGCAAGCCTGGGCATGCTTAGTAGGCATCAAGTCAGTGACACCTGGGCTTGCTCCCGAGGAGACCCCCCTCAGTGCCATTTTGCAGTGGCAAAATTCTACTCAAAAATATAAACCTGCTCTATTGGTAACAGCAGGGTGTACACACATCTAGCCCTTTCTGACACACTTCAGCTACTTTTGGTAAAATATAAACATCATTTTTGGGAATAGAAAATAATAAGGAAAACTAGGATGTGTTACTGAACATATACTTGTCAGTCTTTTAGCCTGCAATCCTGTTCATACTTACCTGGGAGTAAGCCACACTGGTTCTACTGGCACTTAATTCTGTGAAGAGGTAGATGTTCTTAGGTAGGTAGAGGTAGTTGTTTTGTGGACCATACATTCAATATAAAACTTAACTTGATGTTAATCACATTTAAGAACTCTGCATATCTCTTATTTTCAGATCATAACTTGCATTATTGGGGGGAGAGTGAATCCAAATTGGGATTATGGCACTGACAAACAATCCAACCCCCCTCTCTTAAACCACAGTTCTTAAACCACACTTCTTCTGGTGTACTTCTATGGCATTTTATAGAGACAATGTGATTAACATTTCCTATAGCTAGGTTCTTGATTAGCTAGGTTAAATGGCATATCCTAGAAGTTGTGCACTCCCAAGAGAAGGTAAAACTGCTTAAGATCTTGAGGCATGTGTGCGGAAGAGTAATGGATACTTCTGAAGGGGAAAGGTGATATCTTTAAGAAGCTGGGACAAGCATTTGATCCCTTATGCTTGCCCCACCCTGGCCCTAACCCCTCCCCCATTGCAGGCACATCTCAACCAACGCCCATATACTATCTAGAGATGGCACCCTTCACATTGTTGCACTGTGTTATTTGATAGTCAGATAACTCATATTCTTAGCCGATGAAGAACTCTCCAAATACAACTCTTTGATTCTGTTGTAATCATCAATAAATTTGATATACACTTTCAATTTTCCTCTGATTTGATTCCTATTATAGATTCATGGAGGAAGGAAATCACACCAAAGTTACAGAGTTCATCCTTCTTGGATTCACAACAAACCCCAAGCTGCAGCTGATTCTGTTTGTGGTGTTTCTCATCATCTATTTAGCTAGCCTATCTGGGAATATTGCACTCATTGCAATCATCTGTTGCAGCTCTTGTCTCCACACACCAATGTATTTCTTCATTGGTAATCTGTCCTTCTTGGACCTCTGGTATTCCTCTATCTACACCCCTAAAATCCTAGTCAATTGTATCTTTGAGGACAAGAGCATTTCCTTTGAAAGTTGTGCTGCCCAGTTCTTCTTCTCTGCTGGCCTTGCTTATAGCGAATGTTATCTCCTGGCTGCAATGGCTTATGATCGTTACATGGTCATTGCCATGCCACTAGTTTATGCCACAGCTGTGTCCAGGAAGCTATGCACAGGGCTGGTGGCCCTCTCATATCTAAATGGTTTTGGCAATGCTATAATCATCACTTCAGAAACCTTCACTTTGAGCTTCTGTGAGGGCAATATCATTGATGATTTCTTCTGTGTCCTACCTCCATTAGTGAAGCTGGCCTGCAACGTGCCTGAGAGCTACCAGTCTGTGCTGTACTTCATTTTTGTTTCTAATGTCATTATCCCCTTAGCATCCCCTCGCCTCCCATGCCTTCATCTTGGCAGCCATCTTGAGGATCCACTCCACTGAAGGCAGACTCAAAGCCTTCTCCACATGTGCTTCCCATCTGACAGCCGTGATCTTGTACTATGGCACCATCCTGTTTATCTACTCACGCCCAAGCTCCAGTTATGCTTTAGAAAGGGATAAAGTAGTGTTCTGTTTTCTACACAGTAGTGATCCCTATGCTGACTCCTCTGATTTATAGCCTGAGGAACAAGGAGGTGAAGGATGCTCTGAAGAAACTGACAAAGAAATGGAGGGTGGAATAAATAAATGGGACTAGAAGCATGATTTTTTATTATTATACAAGAATTTCTTAGACTTCTTGCTCTACATGTGTGCATTGAAATATCCTCAGAATTTGTGAGTCACATTCATTTCATTCATTTCCATTTTTTAAATACGAATAAAACCCAATCCCTCTCCTGCTCACCATTATTTTTATCTATGTGAATATGATAATTACTATATGCAAACAGTAAAAGATGTGTGTGCAATTAAAACACCTAATGTGTGCAATTATTGTTTTGCACCTTGCCAATATGAAAAAACTGTTATTGTTAGTCCCAGTGGTACTCCTGAGGGGGTCAGAGGAAAAAGTGCCCTGGGGTGCCATGATACCTATGGAAGCAGCACCACCACTCATGACTCCCTCTCATAATCCTGCCTCCACCTCTTGCTCTCTGGAGCCCTTCCAAGGGTGGGGAAGGCCTTGCCACTCTCCGAAAAGCCTTCTGATGCTTTTAGAGGGCTGTTAAACATATGACAAAACAAGATGTAATGCTTTAAGATTCTCTGGAGGTGTCAGAAGACTTTCAGAGGGACAGAGGACTGTTCTAGTCATGAACAGAAAAGCTGCAATCTTAAAGACAATTTCCCACTGAACACAATGGGGCTTACATATGAGTAGACATAGTTAGGATTGTACTTATGTCTCTAATGGCAGTCTCCTGGGGATGGGCAGCATTCTGCATCCTGGCAGCAGGTAGCAAGTTGGCTACTATCACAAGTGATTACTCCCACAGTTTGAACCCTGTAATTTGAATGTTGTTCCCCATTGGCATAGCAATAACACTTGGAAGGTCAGAGAAACATAATCTTCAATGTTGACCATGTTTTTAACAGGCGACAGCTTTTTTGTGTGTCTTTCTCTCTAACTCACTCATTCACATGGTATGGATGTGAGTGTGGGGTTCAATCCTATATACGGGGGTTAATGAAAAGGAGCCTGAGACACCTAGCCTTGCATGTTTACTCTAAAGTAAGCCCATTATAATCAGTGGGGCTCACTCCTGAATAAGAGGGAGCAGATTGCATCTTGAAAGACTTAGCCTTGCATGTCTACCCAAATGTAAGGTCTACTAGAGTTATATAGTGATTCTATACTATAGTTATATTTAATGTCATCTAAGAACTGAAATACAAGCTAGTAGTTCTTGCATACATTATAGCCCCAGGACCAATGTTTTAGAATGAAAATCTGCTGAAAACCAATTAAACTGAATTCAATCATGGCCAGATCTACAGCTGAATGTGACATCCTCAATTTAAGGTTCAAACCTAAGCAAATTTTTCTGCAAAGTAGCTAAATTATATCTTCTGCAAAAAGTGGAGGAAAAGATTTCCAAAATCAAGAATGTCCATGCATACTAGAAACCAGCTCACCTTTTGAGGACTTTTCTGAGGGCATTCTTTACCTCCTGGTTTCTCAGACTGTAGATCAAGGGGTTCAACATGGGAGTCACCACTACATAAAATAGAGAGGCAATTTTGTCTACATTACGAATCCCATTAGAACTGGGTCTTGCATACATAAAAGCGCATCCACCATAGAAAACTGAAATAGCTGTCAGGTGTGAGGTACAAGTAGAGAAGGCCTTCTGACGGCTTTTGGCAGAGCGGATTTTTAGGATTGTGACCAGAATGTAGGTGTAAGAGGTGATGACAATCAGGCTAGTTGAAATCATATTGAACCCCACAAAAACATATATCAAAATGTAATTGAGAGTGATGTCAGAGCAAGAAAGAGCAAAGAGAGGAGGGCCTTCACAGTAAAAATTATTAATGATATTTGGGCCACAGTAGGTTAGCCTAGCTCCAGCAACTATGTGTACCAAATTACATATGATTCCAGGAAAATAAGAAAGAACTACTAACAGGACACATTTTTTTCGGGACATGACAACTAGATAGAGCAGTGGGTTACAAATAGCCACATAGCGGTCATAGGCCATTACAGCCAGTAGGAAACACTCAGTAGTAGCACCAATAGCATACAAGTAAAGTTGAGTGAAACAATCAGCAAAGGAAATGGTCTTCTTATTTCTAAAGAAATCACTTAGGAACTTGGGTGTGACAGATGAAGAATAGCAGATGTCCAAAGCAGACAAGTTGCTGAGGAAAAAGTACATAGGAGTGTGAAGTTGGGGACTACACCAGATGAGGACTATCATACCCAAGTTCCCTGCCAGGGTGACAGCATAAACAAGGAGGAATAGCAAAAAGAGGATCATCTGGAGGTGAGGATGGTCTGTCAATCCTGTGAGTACGAACTCAGTCACTTGGGTGTTGTTTCCCTTTGCCATCGCTGAATCACTGTGGAGATCAGAAAAGCAAAAATTAATTGCCTAATAGTCTTTCTGAGGGCAGGGTGACCAGATTTTTCTGGATCTGTCCTCTTTTTTAGCCTTCTGTACAGGTATCATCCAAAAGAGCTTCATTGTCCTCCATTTTGGAACTTTGCAGTGGCTTGCAGTACCCCATCATATGTCATTGGATTTGTAGTGAAGAGCAGGATCCAATGCAAAAATCATTTTTGAAATATCTTCTTCCTATCAAAAAACTATATTCCAAAATTATTTTGAAATATCTTCTTCCTATCATCAAAAAACTAAAAATCAAAAATATGCATTGAGCTCTATAGGAAAGTGCCCAATATTGTGCCTTTACTCATGAGTAGGCAAATGTGCCATTGTCAGCCGGAAAGGCCAGGCTAAGAAGAATCCAAGACCTTGTCCTCCTTTATAGATTCTGGCATCTGGTCACCCTGTCTGATGAACACTTTCTCAAATAGAGCAAAGTGAGTTGGGAGGTAGCAGCAGTACATATACAATGAAAAATGTTTACTCTGCCTGGACAGTTGGAAGTCTATTTCACTTCAGCTCATCCCATAGAAAAGAAGACGCTTTTGGTGGCTTATCATGTAAAAGACATAATTTTTCAGACATACTTCTTTCCTACCGTGGGCACTAATGATTCATGGAGGAAGGAAATCACATCAACGTAACAGAGTTCATCCTTCTTGGATTCACAACAAACCCCAAGCTGCAGCTGATTCTGTTTGTGGTGTTTCTCATCATCTATTTAGCTAGCCTATCTGGGAATATTGCACTCATTGCAATCATCTGTTGCATCTCTGTCTCCACACACCAATGTATTTCTTCATTGGTAATCTGTCCTTTTTGGACCTCTGGTATTGACCCCTAAAATCCTAGTCAATTGTATCCCTTGTTATCCACTGATGTTCCTTTCTGGAACCTCCTGTGGATAGTATGTAAAGAAAACAATAGAAAAATAGGTTTTAAGACCCACTTCCAGGTCTCAGGCTCCTCTGTTGTGCATAATGAAATAAGGTACTGCCTCAATATCTGAAGGGGTTTGATTCTAGGACTGAAAAATGGAATGACTGCTTGCGTGACTACCTCTCTACAACAGTAAGAAAAGCAGTTTTTTAATACTGTGATTTGGAGTGGCCATTCATGTTGAGTCAAATTAGTGTGTAAAAAATCAGTGTAAAACAAGATTGGTCCTGTATTTCATTGTAGCATGATAATGAGCAGTTTGTCTGAATCTATACACCATCATAAAACTTCCTTTAGGCTGCAGTTCTTCCTAGGAATAAGGAAAGTCAGGGGGACGTACTTTTGAATATATAACTATAGTATTGTGCTCATCAAGTAGGTTTTCTAAAGGAGCAGTTCAGACAATCCGCTTTTTTACAGAAAAAACAAAAAATGGTTTGAATTACTCCAGATGTAAAGAGAATAACAATAATGAATGTTCCCAGAGAGTTCTAATAAATGAGAGTTGATCAAAAAAGGATTGTGGCTAATTCTCGCCCTTACACTGAATCTCACTTCATTGCTACGTGAATTTCATCCATCACATGTTGTTCCTTCCCTCCAAGACAGATCAACCACTACTAAAATGGCCATCATTGGGCTTGTTTGGTGTTCTGGAGCACATGTGAAAAGTACAATTCTGACTCATACCCAGGATACAGCTCCCTAGAAATTCTTTGCAACCTGGGGCAAAATCCAGAGCAGTTACAGATCCACGCAGTTACATCACCCTGTACTGTTATTTTATGGAAGGTCACCTTAACTGCTCCATCTCAAAGGGCTTAATTTGACTTTAGGATATGGGGCCTGCTAGAGTTCTCTAGCAGATATGCATGGCTCCTTACTAGGTTATCAATGTGCTACAATATTCTCCTAAGGGAGTGAATTAACAGCTGGTATGAAGCATCATCATTCACAACATATATGCAGAACTTTTGGTCAGCCTTTCTGTGAAGACAAACAATTCTCCTTTGGTCTTTCCTTAAAATGAAAACACCAGTAAAAAGCTTCTTCACAGTTGTGTGATTTATAAATATACTCATGATTTACCCGCTATCATGGTGACCAGATATCATAGCCACAAAAGAGGACAAGCCCCCTTCAATGAAGGACACCCAAGAAAAATGTGGGATATGACAAAATAAAAGCTAAAAGCACTCATACACATTACTGGACTTTCATTTGGTTATTTTAAACACCATATTATTTTTTAATTAAATTCATAACATATAATTTATCACATATAATTATTAATTCCAAGAAGGCTATATCCTGCCTGCTCACAAGGAAAAGGAGGATAATGAACATTTTTCCAGGACACTACACTTAAAAATAGAAGCTGTCCTAGGAAAAAGGACATATGGTCACCTTGCCCACAATGGTTTTCTTCCATCTCTTCCATTTTCTTCCAAAATGGAACTGAATTTATCCCATGTCATTTACCTCAATTGCATCACCAGAACTTCTAAAGAATTCTCATTGTTTCAAAGATTTTGATTGCTGAATTGATGTATCCATATGAAATCTTTTGATTTCTGTCACGGTGTATTGGAAGCCAGACTTGCATCAAGGCTGGATGAGTCAAGAAATAATGGCTGTTTCTGTAAATATTGGCAATGTAAAGGAAGATCACTGTTCTGCTGGGTAAAATGCTTGCTTAGAGACCCGATTCCCTGAAGTGTTTTAGACCCCAGAGATAACTAATTGCATTTGCAGCTAGACAGTAACACTAACGTAAACTGGATTACAACGTAAGATTTAGCAATGGTGAATGTAAAATACAAGGGAAACGGTATGATTCCCAGGACAGTACTGAGAAGGACCATGTTACCCTGTGGGAAATCCAGTGCATCTCCCCACCTTACAGCCCATCAAACCTTAATCCATCCATTTCTGTCTGCACACATCTGTCTGTACATTCTTTCTGCACACATCTGGACCCTGTTGACTTTAATATGCAACACTGGGCAAAAATAGGATCATAAGATCCAATTAGGATTGGGCCTTCAAATCCACAACTTGTGCCATTGCAGATTGCAAACACTGAAGCTAAGAGGAAATTTGGCTATGGAAATATCTTGGCTAGGATTAGAGACAAACATCACAATCCAGAGTAACGACGGGACCTCTTACGTCAGTGGTTCTCAAACTTCCTAATGCCATGACCCCTTAATACAGTTTCTCATGTTGTGGGGACCCCCAACCATAAAATTATTTTAGTTGCTACTTCATAATTGTAATTTTGCTACTGTTATGAATAGTAATGCAAATATCTGATATGCAGGATGCATTTTCATTGTTACAAACTGAACATAATTAAAGCATAGTGATTAATCATAAAAACAATACGTAATGATAGATAGATAGATAGATAGATAGATAGATAGATAGATAGATAGATAGATAGATAGATAGATAGATAGATAAGAGGGGGTGACTAGGAAGAAAGAAAGAAAGGAAGGAAGGAAGGAAGGAAGGAAGGAAGGAAGAGAGGGAGGGAGGGAGGAACGGAAAGGTAAGTATCTGGGTGAGAAGAGGCCTCCATAGAATTGGGATCTCAGGCAGCAGAGCCAGCCACTGTTTCCTGGGAGTAAGTCCCATTCGCTATCATGGGACTAACTTCTGAGTAGACATGCATAGAACTGGGCTCTAAGGCTGCAATCCTCCCCGCCCCCAAGGCTCCACATTGTCTCACAGCTGCTCAGAGGCTCCTTCTGAGCTGCTTCTCAGGGGCTTCTTCCAGCCGCAGTGGCTCCAGCGTTTCTGCCAAGTCTTTCCACCTGGTCCCCTGCACCAGGAGTCTTTAGGCGACCCCCAGGAAAGCTCCAGGCGACCCCCACTTTGAGAAACACTGTCTTACGTCAATATAAGAGACATTTAATAGTGGTGGGCTCCAGAAGGTTTGCATCTACTCTATCGAACTGGTTGTTAACTATGGGCTTAGAACTGGTTGTTAATTTCTTTGAATCCCATCGCTGCATTTACGTTGACGTAGTTACGGCACCACCTATGGGAAATGAATAGAGCAATCCAGAGTAAATTTTTCTTACGTCAATGTAAGAGGTCCCATAGTTACTTTGGATTGTGCAGTGTGATGGCAATCCTAAGCCCCAGTTAGGCCAGCAAAAGCCCCAACACTAGTCCCATGTTGGCTGTAAGGCACTTCTGTGCCATTCCTGGGTTAGGTCAGTGCACAGACATGTGCTTGCCTCCCCTTATCACCACAGGAAGAGGAAGGCCAGTGAGTTGTGCCAGCCTAGGTTGGGACTGCACCCTAATCCTATTTTACTTCCCCTCAGTGATGCTGCCACAGAATAATGCTACCACTGCATCCTGTGGATAATTGTGGAGGTCTCTTCTCAGTAAGGAAACATTTGTTCCCTTAACTTAGGATAGTGAGGTCTGGGACAGGTCCAGGTGTACCCATGCCGTGGGATCAAATTTGATTAATTGGCCACTGCCCATCAAACCCACTCACATCCTCGGTCCAGTCCACCTCCTTGCCACAGGATGTGGTGATGGCATCTAGCCTCAGTGCCTTTAAGAAATGATTGGATAAATTCCAAGAGGAAAGGACCATCACAGGTTACAAACCATGGCGGGTGTGGGTGTGTGGGTATGTTCATGCATGCATAAATAGATGTAGATGCAGACAACCTTAAAATGCCAGATGCAGGGGAAGGCACCTGGTTACAGTTCTTGTATGCTTCCTGAGGCATCTGGTGGGCTGCTATGAGATACAGGAAGCTGGACTAGATGGACCTTTTGTCTAATCCAGCAGAGACTCTTCTTATGTTCATTCATCTCCCGTTCCATTGCCTCTGTGTTCTTTCCTTCATCCCCATTCTGCTCTTGCCCATCAATCCTGCCTTTCCTATCAGCCGTGACAGGGCCTGAGAGAACCCCCAGTGTATGTGCATCTCTTGACCATACATCATCAGTGCATGCAGACCATGTAGTAAGACTGCCATTCTGGTGTCATGCACTTCTGTCAGAGTGTCTTTACCACAACATAATCAGCACTGGCTGAACACTCTGTTGGACTGTAACTGAATTCATGGCAGAGCATTTATTTCAGCTCAGTCCTTTTACTTTGCTATACTAGCTCTCAAATCGTTCTTGCTTCATTGGCTATGCGCAAACCTGAACTGTTTCTGGAGTGATCTGCTGAAGATAGAATGACATATAGTATGACAGACAAAATATGGAGTTGCCATTCGATGGAGGAGGATGAAAACACAAGCAGGAGATGATACAGGGAATCAAAAAACAAAAGGGTGAAATAGTTTGTTGTGCTATATATGTTTGCAAATAAAGGTGGTAGTTGTGAAACATGCAGCAACATTTTAATTGATATTTAGAAGTGTGTTACCTAGGCACTAATAGAATAAAAATAATAGCAGAAGGATGCTCCAAAACAGGCCTTCAGCTAGCAGAGTGCAAGTTCCATCATTGGAAGGTGCTGATAGGATTGGGCCATACATTTCAATGCCAATCGCATCACTGCTGGGCCATTCAGAACATGGTTCTTCAGTTAGACACCTTCTGAACAGTCAGTGTTTTTAATGCGCATGGTTCTTGTAGTCATTCTTGGAATGACATTATTTTTAGGCATGTTCACAAGTGTTCAGAGCTCATATCTTCATTCCGGGAATTCAATATTCCCAGATTATTTTCTATCTAGAATTGGGTAATCCCCATTCAGTTTTGGTGGGGAGAGTTTTTAAATAATTGTAAGTATGTTTAGAGACAATCTCTTCATTAAGAGGATAAATGGGACTCAATAAATGATAGCATTTCACAAAAGACCTATATCCTCCTGTAGATGTGGAGTAGAACTGATGGCCTTATACATGACATCCATCAGCCTTGAAAGACTATATGGTATTGTGCTCGACACTGCATGTGAAGCATGAAGACCTGGGTAGATTGATATGGAGGATAGGCTGTTACCCAAGCAGCAAATCCCCCCTCCATGCCATTGAAATAGTCCAGTGGAATGGCAGAGCCAATATGATTGGTTCCAGCTGCGTCACAGAGCTGGGCTAAGGACAGGAGCTCACCCTGTCTTGACCAGAGCTCAACCTGGATCTCGAACCCTGGCCTTCTGGATTACAGGCACAGTGTCTTAACCACTTGTGCCACCCACTGCCACTGTTGAACTGATCGCCAATGCACAGGGCAAGCATTCAATCTGAATATATGAATCTGATTTTGAGTATGAATTTGAATTTGAGTTTGATTCTCTGTAATCAAAGAATGATACAATTGCTTACACAAGAGAACAGATTTTATTGACATGATATGAAGCAAAATGATGAGAATGGCATTATAGAAAAGTTTAACTGCAGGTGTGTTTTCATCAATGTAACAGAAGTATACCTTCTACAAAACGTGGAGGAAAAGAAGTTATCCTAAAACAGGAATGTCCATGCAAGTTAGAAAACAGCTCACCTTTTCAGGAGTTTTCTCACAGCTTTTTTTAATTCCTGGTTTCTTAAACTATAAATCAAAGGGTTCAACATGGGAGTCACCACTACATAAAACAGAGAGGCAATTTTGTCTACACTGTGAGTCCCCTTAGAACTGGGTCGTGCATATATGAAGCCACAACATCCATAAAAAAATGGAGATAGCTGTCAGGTGTGAGGTACAAGTAGAGAAGGCCTTCTGACGGCTTTCGGCAGAGCGGATCTTTAGAATTGTGACCAGAATGTAGGTGTAAGAGGTGAGGACAATCAGATTAGTTGATATCATATTGAAGCCCACGAACACATATATAAAAATGTAATTGAGAGAAATGTCAGAGCAAGAGAGAGCAAAGAGAGGAGGGCCTTCACAGTAAAAATGGTTAATGATATTTGGCCACAGTAGGTTAGCCTAGCTCCAGCAACTGTATGTACCAAATTACATATGATTCCGGCAGTGTATGAAAGAGTTACTAACAGGATGCACTTTCTTCGGGACATGACAGTCAGATAAAGCAGTGGGTTGCATATGGCTACATAACGGTCATATGCCATTACAGCCAGAAGGTAACATTCAGTAGTGGCACCCACAGAATAAAAGTAGAGTTGAGCAAAACAACCAGCAAAAGAAATTGTCCTCTTTGTTTTAAAGAAATCACTTAGGAACTTGGGTGTAACAGATGACGAATAGCAGATATCCAAAGCAGACAAGTTGCTGAGGAAAAAGTACATAGGAGTTTGGAGTTGGGGACTGCACCAGATTAGGACTATCATACCCAGGTTCCCTGCTAGAGTGACAACATAAACAACAAGGAACAATACAAAGAGGATGATCCGGAGCTGAGGCTGGTCTGTTAACCCTGTGAGTACAAACTCAGTTACTTGAGTGTTGTTTCCTCCTGGCATCGTAACACTGTGGAGATCAGAGAAGGATAGTCAGTATAAGAAAAAAGGAGTCAGGGGGACTTACTTCTATGTAAATTTGTATAGGATTTGATCTCTAGGATTAGACTACTAGTGACAAGAATCTTTACTACTACTACCTTTAGCCTTTGGTTCTGTAGCTCCAATCTCATCAACCATTTCTTCTGTGATGTCCCTCCTCTCCTGGCAATCTCTTGTTCAGACACCCACATCAATGAGATTCTGCTTTTTGTTTTTGGTGGGTTTTTTGATGTGAGCTCCCTTTCTGTCATTCTTGTCTCATATGCCTTCATTTTCGGAACTATCCTAAGAATGCCCTCAGGGAAGCTTAAAGCTTTCTCCACCTGTGGTGCTCACTTCACAGGGGTCACAATATTTTCTGGAACTATGATTTTCATGTATCTACGGCCCACTTCTGTCTACTCTCTGGACCAAGACAAATGGGCATCAGTTTTCTACACTGTGGTGATCCCCATGCTCAACCCTCTGATCTACAGCCTGAGGAACAAGGACGTTAAAGAAGCTTTTCAGAAACTGATCAAGAAGAAGCTTGATTCTTTTTTAACCAGATGACTAGCCCAGGCATCTCCCACTTATTGGACAGGTTTGGGGACCAAAGCACCATCTAAAAGTGCAAACCACTGAAAAGTGGAACCCAGAGTTTTTCAGCTTGTATCTGCAAAATGGTCACCAAAAAGACATAAATATCATTTGCAAAAGCCTGTATAATGCATAATTATTGACACACAGTCAAAATACATAACAAAGTACAGTATAATGAACAGAGACATGTTTGGGAAATGAATATCTTATGTATTTGAAGTATTTGAAGGAAATGCCAAAAACAGTTTGTTCATCATGTCACATGCAAATCAACATTAGGGAAGAAAACATTAGCTTTTAGACAAGCAGAGAGAGGTTGAAACAGTGGAGCATGTGTTGAATGTATGAGTTCTGGGTGTAATTGAAAGATGTTGAAAGAGTGGAATAAAAAAAAACAGCCAGAAAGTAGGGGATCCCTGTATTTTCTTGAAGCTGCAGGTCTGTAGGGAGCTTTCTCTCATTTGGTGATGAATTCCTGAGGATTCATATATTGTATATGAATATACAATATTCATATACATGTCAGGAACTGGAGTTCCTGACATGGAGGGTCTGGAGGAGCCCAATGAGCATACACAGGGTTAGTGCAGCCAGGAAAAGCCCAAATGCCTATGTTGGGATGCTTGTTTTGTTGATGGCAGGGCCATCATTTGGCACCCCAATGACCGTGATCATGAGATCAGATTCAGACACCTGACTGATAGGGTTCACTTATCAACAGACAACACATTTTCAAACAGATGGGGTTCACTTATCAAACAGATGGGGTTCACTTATCAACAGACAACACATTTTTCTTGCAGACTTGCAAGATTTTTAAAGGAGGGTGCATAAGTCCCACAAGGTGTCACATGGTGTGAGAAGGTCAGAGTCACCTTCTGGTGTAACGATGAGGTAAGCAGTAAAGGGGTGAATCAGGACCAATCCAATAATACCTGATAGGCTCAAATATGTTGACTGGCAAGCCCCTTGTTTGTAATGTGCTAAAAGGCTAATGTAAGCTGCCAGCCTTCTAACTTGCTCACTTGTGCTGACCAGCTTCCTCAACCATTTGGGGGATGGTAAGGATAGGCTCACTCAGTTATTGAATGAGCAACATCTAGGAGTCAGTTGCACATCCATTTACACTGGGGAGTAGTAGATAGCTGGAATCATTTTTCCCAATTTAGATCCCTGCATGGCCTTAGTGTCCTGATAATAAACTGCCCCAGTTAAAGTTAATAATTCCAAGCCTGTGTCTTATTTGGGATGCAATTTTAAAGAATTTCACTCCATGTGTATTGCTCAACATTGAACAAGCTAGTGAAGTTTACAACTTCCAAAACACTTGATAAAAGAAAAATTGACATAAACATAAGATATTTATCTGAGCACAGAGACATGTGGGCACAGAAGGGCACAACCATCAGTAGTATGGTGCAGAGTCCTACCATACGGACTCGCATCTCCAGTGAACTGCAAGATAGTCAGATTAGCCACACTGCATCATCCTTGACCCTTTCTTGCTACTGTCTGTGCAAAAACACTATATATACTCTGTCAATATAAATGTGATTGCTAAACTACCATTTAGTTAGGTAGGAGGAGGACCCCATTTAGTTTTCCATACATGTTTTATGTTTTATATTCAGATTGTTTGCTATGCACATGGAATATTTCTCCTGCACATGGAAGAGAGTTGCCAGATCAAATACCAGATTTCTTTATGCCTCAGTTCTCAATTTTGAAACAAATTTATTTACAGCATTTATATCCTGCTATTCTCCTCAAGTGACATCCAAAGCAAGGGCAAAGACCATAATTTCTAAAATAAAGGTTTTCAAACTTTTAGCACTAGGACCCACTGTTAAGAATGAAAACCTGTCATGATATGATGTCATGAAGTGAATAAATCAGGATTTTTTTAACAATCCTAGCTATAATCTTGTTATGACTATTGGAGTATGCTAATATGGCACAATCTAAAAAATGAGGTTGGTGTGGGTTGACATCGGTTGGGCAGCACTGATGGCTGAATTTGCTTTGGATTCACTGGAATTTAACTCACTTGTAACACTTGAGAAACAAGGAAGAGTTTGTGTTAATCTCCCAATGATGACCCTTCTGTGTGTCCTCATTTTAAATTACCGTAAATGTATCTTTAGTCTATCTTGTGGATTTTGGTAGATAATGAGTGTTGTATAAGCATAGAGGATAATGCTTCAGTCCAGAGGCACACTATTCAAAAAATATGAAGATGGCATAGCAGAAGCTTCAAAGAGAATCACGGTGGACTCAAAAATTTATGCTTTTATTTTGTCTCAATGATTCGAGATTCTTGCAGAGATCTAGATCACTGGTTTAGCAGAACAGATGAGGTGAGTGCCGGGGTGATGATTTGTCCTCTTTTCCCCAGAACATGTCCTCATTTTTAGCCTTGTGTCCTGGGGGAAAAAACCTTCTACTTTTCCTTCAGAGCAGGCAGCATGGAGTCTTCTTGTAATTAATAAATTAGATGGAATAAATTTAAAACGTGGCATGAGACGTGGCAAGGAATCTATCTATCTATCTATCTGTCTAAAAGCGGTATATAAATACTGTGTGAAAATCAAATAACCAATGGCTCCCTATTCCAAAATTGAGGCTGGCCTAACTTACATGGCACATCTTTCCATAGTGGTGTGGGGAGGTTGGTGTATGCCTGTGCAGTGTGTGCCTGTGTAGTGGCCTAACCAATCAGTGTTTTTTGCTTTTATTTTGTCATGTCCTACTTTTTTCTTGGGTGTCCTGTGTTTTAAGGGCCCTTGTCCTCATGCAGTTATGACATCTGGTCACCCTGGGTAATTGCACAACCTTATCCTCATTTTTGTTCATATTGTCCTGCATGAAAGAGGTGACAACACCTCTTTCATGCATCTCAGAAGAAAATACTGCGACCATTTCAGGATTTCACTGAAGATAATTTCAGTTGCAAGTCAACCCAAAGAACAGATTATGAGAAGGCCTGCTGGTCAGAATACTCTGGCTCTCAGACACTTAAGGCAATTCTTCTTCTGGATGAAGTAATAGACTTCAACAGTATAAGAGCTGGAACAGCCAGATAACTAATTTATCATTCTCTTCCCCTGGTGAATAAAAAAAATTTCCCTGGGACTGATAAATTTGTTTACTTCTAATCTGACAGTCTGTCCTGGGTCTAGTTAAGAGCAATGGCACTATGAGACCATCTTGCCAAGAGAATTTTTCTTCTCTTGTAAGCCAACTCTTGAGAGGCTAATTAGCAAACTTAAGAGGATGAAAACTTTCAAGAGTACATCTGTTACTGTGAAAATGATCAGGCATGTCAAAATGGAAAGAAAACTTGATATCAGACAATTGGGAAGTTCCACATAAAGCACACTGCACACTTGTTTCCAAATCAAATTATGTGCATGGACACGATTGATATTGGAAAGAATAAGGAATCAGCTAATGGGAAAAACATTTATTTCAACATTTTATTTACTGATTTTTTATTTGCTGAGTAGAATGGCATAAGAAAAAAAGAAACGCCTGAGAAGACTTTGTCAAGTGGTCTTGGGCTGCAATCCTAAAGACACTTTCCTGGGAGTAAGACCCATTGGACACAATGGGGCTTAAATCTGAGTAGACATGGTTAGGCTTAAATCTGAGTAGACATTGTGCTCTTACACTTATATTAAGCGTGGGATTGGTAATTACTCCTCTTCATCATAACCAAGAGCACAATCCCAACCATGTCTACTCAAAAGTAAGCCCCATTGTGTTCAATGGGTCTTACTCCCAGGAAAGTGTCTTTAGGATTGCAGCCTCTAGGCCTGTAAAGGTAAAGGTGTCTCTGGCATAAACCCCAGTGCTGAGCAGGGGGTGTCACAAAAGTCTGCCCCACTCATTGGGGGGTTAGGCCACTGCAAAGGCATATGTCAACATCCCCACCCTATCTAGAAAAGATGTAACATGTAAATTAGGCCAGGCTGAATTTTGGGATAGGGAGTCATTGATTATTTTATTTTCTTTGTAAATCTCTTTGTGAACTTTTGTTACTGAGAAAAAACGTTATATAAATCATCATCATAATTCAGCTGTTGACTGTTGTTATTCCCACAGTGTACCTTGTTTGACATTCTTCCATGACATTATGTAGGATAGGTGACATCTGTCAGTGAAAGCTGCCATTTTTGCTATTTTACCTCCACTCTGTACCCCAAAGCATTCATATTGGAGGACCTTGGAACATTAGCCCTGACCCATTGACCCACCCACCCACCTCTCAGACTGGTCCAAAGCAATGGGAAATAAAATTGAAGGCTTTGAAGATAGAAATAATGAGCCATAATCCAGAGTAACTAGGGGAGCACGTAAGAGACTTAACGTGCACCCGTAGTTACTGTACCACCTAGTGAAAACCTATGGGAAATTCATACTGGAATCCAGAGTAAGTTGTTCTTACACCGGACCAAGGACTCCCCGTAGTTACTCTGGATTTTGCCCATGTTTTGAGGGGATTTTCTACAGGCAACAAGGAAAGAGAAAATAGCCAGCAGCAAACTAATTTAAATGTCCTTTGGTTCTACTCAAGGTTTATATGAGATGGGAAAAGGGGAAATAAAAATTAAACAGCATCCAGTTGCATTTCCAGCTGGCTGCTCTGTATTTCTAAAGGTTCCCAGCTTTCTGAGGTTCTTTGATAATTATTGCAGTGATTATTGCAGTCACTGCTACAGTTTCACTGGATTTATTATATCTGGGCAAGTTTATAAGTGTCCAGTTGTCAGCTCACCTGCAAGGAAGTAAAATTGTTAAAATTGTTTCCTCTCTGATTGGGCATTTCCTTCCTCAAACACATACTTCAGCAAGTCTCTAGGGCTAGAGTGTGAAATGAAAAAAAATAAAAGTAAAAAGCTTGCATGGGTTTGGAATTTGTGGTCATATCCTGTCCAGTTCATAGATCCCATAGAATATGGTGAGGACTGGGAGGTGAGATATGTGAGTGGAGAAGGCTTTCTGCTGGCTCCTGGCTGAGGGGATCTTTAAAATAGTAACCAGGATATAAGCATAGGAAGTGAGGACACTCAGACTGGTTACTATCATATTGAAGTCAACAAATACAAAAATCAACCTATCATTGACATGATGTCAGAACAAGAAAGGGCAAAGAGTGGAGGGCCTTCACAATAAAAATTCTGGGACCAAACATTGGGACCACAGAAGGAGGGGCCACGCAGCAATTGTGTGTATCAAAGCATTTATTACCCCAGCACTACAGCATAGGGCTTTGAGCTGAAAGCGCTTTCTTTGGGACATGATGACAAAATACAGCAAAGGGTTAAATATAGCCACATAACGATCATAGGCCATCACAGCCTGGAGGTAGCACTCCACTGTAGCAAATACACTATAAAAGTTAAATTGAATGAAACAACCCACAATAGAAATAGTCTTCTTCCTTTTTAAGAAATCAGTTAGAAACTTGGGGTGACAAATTATGAATAAAAGATGTCCAGGATGGACAAATTAATGAGGAAAAAGTATACTGGAGTGTGGAGTTGAGGATTTATCTGGATTACAATGATCATACCCAGGTTTCCCAGTACTGTAGTGTGATGGTATAAACAGTAAGGAATAAAATGAAGAGGGTGATCTGGAGCTGTGGAAGGTCTGTTAATCCATTGAGGATGAACTCAGTCACCTGACTTATTTTCAGCTGTCATTGCTGTAAGCTGTGGAGATCAGAAATGCATTTACTGCAATGGATCCTGGAACTCAAAATTTAGTAGCCTGGTAGGAATATAAATGTCTGAGACCAAACCTGCCTTTGGAACTCATAGTGCAATCAAATAGGATAGGTTCCACTGATTTCAATGAGGCTTACTCCCAAGAAAGTCCTCTTAGGATTTCAGCCATTTTCTCAAAGCAAAGTGTAGAAGTCAAGCATATAGTGAGAAACTTCCAATCTGCTACAGCAGTGTCATTGCTTCTGTCATGCTCTAAAGAATAGAGCTCCAAAAGGAATGGTTTTGGCAGTGATTTTCTTACATCGCTGGTTCAAAAAAATGCATCTGCACCTCAGCTTCATCTTCAATATTTCTTAAGAATTCTTCGTCTTTCACTTTTCTTTCTCTCAGTTGTGATTCATGAAATCAACAATAAAAATCCTTCTAGAAGTATGATGGAAGTCGTATTTATACTGATTCTAGAGAACTCAGGAGATTCTGCAGCAAACAGTGATGTCTTGGGAACAGTGAAGGAGGAAAAGGCAGTTCTTCTGGGGCAAGCATTCTTTGAGACATGCTCCCTGAATTGTCTCGGGTGCTGGATACATTAATTTGTGCCCATTATACAGTACTGCGAAGATGATATAAGATACATTTTAAAGGTTTTAAGTCCCTTCACGGATGTTTCAAGGACCCCAACAAAGCCCACCACCAAAACCTGCCCTCAGAACTTCTCAGAGCACATTGACTCCAGCCACAATTTGAGTGGTTACTGCATTTTTTCTTCACAGTATCTACACATCAAATTGTTCTAAGACTTGGGGGGGAATAGCAACTATCTTGAGAAACTGACTTTGGAGAGCATAATTTTTCCCCACACTGTCCAGGGGGAAATGTAGTTAAAAAATGTTTCCCACCTGTTAGCAGCTGTCAAGAGAAACTGTGAAGTAAAAACAAAATTTAAAAAGGACCTGATGGTAGCACAAAGTTGTTCATGATGAGGTTTTTTTATTTCATTATTTATCTTATGCATGCAGGGTGGTGTGGACACTATCCTGAAAAGCACAACCCAGGTCACCATTGTGATTTAATAGAAACAGAACTGAAGACACAAGAGGCCTCAAAGACCCTGGTCAGAAGGAAGGTCAAACTTTCAATAGTGAGGTCAATTATTCTCCACCCTTCTTTTTCAGGCTGGCTTAATTGGGCTCAAACCTGCTTATTGGGAAATTCCATAGGTCACTTCACCTTGTCTGTGCAACACATTTAATCTTATAAACAAAAGCCACCTTCTAAGACCTTGATTTGGGGAAAAACAAGTTCATAGCAGCACACACACACACACACACACACACACATGAAGGATGCTGACCTGGCTGCCCACACCATCCCTATGGTCAAACTTCATGAAAGGGACATGCTAATGGAACAAGTGGCCTTCTCAGCTAGCTACCTCACCATCAACCAGTTACTATGTCAATGAGAGCACTCATTCGAGACTTGGTATAAACTCAGGATGGTTATATTGATGGCAGAACTAGTGTTCCATTAGCAAATACAGCACTATTTTACAGAGGTCATAAACCCCTTTTCCATAGTATGGGAAAACACATGTTGCCAGAGTGCTTGTGGAGAGACCATAGAGGCCCTATACACGGCAGTGGATTTGGGAAGCCTGTACGGGAGGAGCACTGAAGTGGGTGGGTATTATGGGGTCATGATGGGGCAGGGAGAAGGGCAGATGGGTACAGAAGAGGATAGTTTCGGTGTCATCCACTGAATCAAACCCTGATCACAGGTCTGGGATTCCAGATCAGACCATCCTAGCAATTTCACTGACATAGGTCCAAGTAGACCCATCCAGGCTCCAGAGGCTTACCCCTGTGTATCATCTGCCCCTGGAAACAAATGTTCCCTTTCCTAGAAGAGAGTAGGCACCCAGGATCAGTAATCCTTGCTCCCTTTTCTATTCCATCCTTTCTTCTCTTCCTGTGCAAAGCTGAAGCCTCTTTGCTTGTGAGTCGCTGCACAACACCCTCCTTTTCCCTGGGAACACTGTTCTGCCTCTCTTGCCCTTCTTCCTCCTTTGCACTGACTCAGGTTATGTGCAGCATTTCTTAAACTACCAGTGATAATAGGAACTACCAGTGATAACTGGGGTGGTGTCTAGTGTTACTCATGGACAGCTTCCACCCCACAGCAAGACTTGGAACACGACAGAACAAACAGTGGCAGAAGGTCCACTTTGGTGGGCAGAGCTCCAAAGCATGCTTTTCTGTCCTCAATGAAGGAGCTCCCGTCTTGTCCCTGAGACTCTTACTGGTGTTTTGTCTCCAAACCAGAAGGGAGAACTGGAACAACCAGCTTCAGAATTCATACCATGGACACTTGGGTTCACATAGTGCCAGTCCCTGAATGAAAACAGTTATAGTATCTCTATATCATTACAATTAGAAGTACCTCTTTAATGAAGCATTTCCTGTTGCTCTTCTCATTTACAAGTCTGCACTGACCATTGACTTCCTACATTCATTTGGGGAGAAATGAGCAAATGGTATTTCATTTGAACCACAAACCATGTTCATATTAGCAAATTAATCGTCTTCTGGTAAAGGATGTAGCATTTTCTCTGGATTTCTTTTTTCCCCAAGGCAGAAATTTATCATAGACAACCATTTGCACACCTTTACACATCTGTGTTGCCAAGGAAAAACAGGCACTCCACTGGGAGCAAGTCCCAAAGTCACAAACTCTCAATATTAGGAGTCCTCCTCATGTGTTGTAACTGCATATGCAGAAAGTCAGTGCACTGCAGAAGGACCTTTCAGAAATCCATGGGTGAGTACAACTCACCACTGCCATAGAATAATAGAAGGAATAATGGAATTCCTTTCCATAAAAGGAATGGTAATCAAGCTTTAGTTCTTTATGCTTCAAGGCTTTGATAGTGAGAACATCAAAGATACAAGGAGCAAGCAGGGATATCAGTTGTGAGAAATCAGGTAAGTTAGAATCAAACTTCTCCTTAACAATACCAACAAAGGCTTCAATCTTATATAGTCCATACTTACCTAGGAGTAAGTCCCATTGAATTCAATACGGATTACTTAGGGAGTACGCATGCTGTATATCTGATTGCACTGATTTTATTTTGAGTACACATGTATATGTTTGCACTGGCTTTATATTATATAGGAAAATGTGATAAAGGGCACAATCCTAACCAATTTAAGGCCAGCCTACCTCACCTTGCATATCTTCCCATGATGGTGTGGGGATGTCTGTATATGCCTGTGCACTGACCTAACTGGCCTGTGGGTGCCGCAAGTGGTTAAGACACTGTGCCTGTTAACCAGCAGGCCAGGGTTCAAGACCCAGGTCCCCACAAGACAAGATGAGCTCCTGTCCTTAGACTAGCTCTGCAACACAGCTGGAACCAATCGTATCAGCTTTGCCATTCCATTGAACTATTTCAGTGGGGTGGAGAGAGGGGATCTACTGCTTGGGTAACAGCCTATCCTCCATATCATTCTACCCAGGCCTTCGTGCTTTGCATGCAGTGTTAAGCACAATACCATAGTCTTTTGAGACTGATGGATGCCGAGTTTTTTAAGTGGCCTAACCCATTCCCAGGAGTTGGTCAGAAGTGCCTTATTGCATTTATGTGACATCCTTGGATCAGCACAGTACTTATGCCGGGGCTTATGCCAGCCAAAGTGGAGGTTAGGATTACAGCCAAAGACAGGTTGGATGAGCTATGAACAGCTTTTGGCTATTGTGTGTCTCTCAGGAAGCAAAGTGCTTTTCACTCGGGAATCAGAATGAATTCAAATCTGGTTAGATTTAGCAAGATACTGCAGATTCATTTTAAGGCACTTGATGAGACAATGTGACTGGAAGCTTCTACCTAAACTGAGTGTGTGACTTTTGTGATTTTTAGATGAGGCAGGAATGTCAGCAGGTCAATCTCTTCTAAAAGGAAAAAGAAGAAAAACTGTTTCTGATTTTTCTCTATCATTTACAACCAATAAATGTACACATACCCTGAATTCCTTGACTTTCCTTACCTAAGGCTACAATCCTAACCTCCAGTTCGACTGGCATAGGTTCCTAGAACAAGTCCCATGCTGGTCTTGGGGTGTTGCAAATGAGCCTTAAGGAATTTGTGCACCGCTGCTAGGGGGATTACAGGAACAGGGAGCGGGTGAGTTGTGCCATCAGAAATTGGTTAGAATTGAGCCCAAAGTTGACCTGTTGAATTAATTCAGGAGGACTGTAAGATGTTACAGCTGCCATTTATGTTCCAACAATCAGATATATTGGAACATTGAAACTTTAAGTTGGCTTACAGCTCAATAATATGATCAAAAGCCAAGCTTAGAATTCTGGATTTATTTCAGGAACCTTATAATAACAAGAAACATATTTTTTAATAAAAAATGCAAATTTTTTAAAAATGATAAATTTGTAATTTATAAGCTGTTCTTCTCTGTTACTTCACTTTCATTGTCCTCACGCTAGTGAATTTCTCAACCGAGAAGTATTTCATTTCCAAGAGATTTCCATAGTTATCTTTCTCATGTGAATTCTAACAAGCTGATGACATAACGATAGGTTGTTCTTTAGGCAAATTAGTTTTTGAAATGTTAATGTATTAGATTAGATCCAAAATGACAATACAAAGTAGACTTTACCTAAAGCCTGTGATATGCAATGATTTGTTTATTACTCAACCTGCACATATAACTGATCTTTTCATGACAAAATCCTATAAGCCACCAATGGAGTGCATGCAGCATTCTATGGTGAAGGGAAGCCTGGGAGCTTACTACAATGATAGACCACCTAGTCTCCAATGGGCCTCCTCAAACCTACAGTATATCAGTTCTTTTACTGGGCAGCGCAAGTGGTTAAGACACTGTGCCGGTTGACCAGTAGGCAAGGGTTTGAGACCTGGGTCCCCAAAAGACAGGGTGAGCTCCTGTCCTTAGCCCAGCTCTGTGACGCAGCTGGAACCAATCGTATCGGCTCTGCCTTTCCATTGGACTATTTCAGTGGCGTGGAGAGGGGGGATTTGGTGCCTGGGTAACAGCCTATCCTTCATATCAATCTACCTAGGACATCGTGTTTCGCATGCAGCATCCAGCACGATATCATAGTCTTTCAAGACTGATGGATGCCAAGCTTTTACTGACATAAATCTGAGGAGATTCCAGGGAGGGATGGTAGGTCTGGGCCAGGAAGGGGGAACAGAACCTTAGGAACCACTGCTGCCCACACAGGGAGGCTCCATAGCACAAGATCACAGCACTGCATTTGCTTCCACAACTGGATTTAGGGCGCAATCCAGAGTAACTACAGGAGCCCGTAAGAGACTTTATGTGTACCCATAACTGCTGCACTACTTAGTGAAAACCTATGGGAAATTCATATTGCAGTCCAGAGCAAATTGTTCTTACACCGGAGCAAGGACTCCACATAGTTACTCTGGATTGCGCCCTTTATGGCAGAAGGTCAGAGCAGATCCATTGCCATAAATCACCAGTAGAAATGGGAATAACATCAAGGCAGGGGCACTAACTCTTTGGTTGTGTTATCCAGATCAGGGTGTCCCTTCAGCTGCAATTTAACTATGAATTAAAAGTCCCATTAGCACCAATGGTACTATTCTCACTGGCCACATAGCAGCCATGGGTGGGGGGAGGTTGGTTCAGATTCAAACTGTAGCAGGAACAAAGAGTTTAATCCCTCCCTCCCCACGATCCTAATTCTGATCAGGCCTAATCACATCTGCTGTTTAACAAAGGAAAAACAAGTTTGGCCCTCAGATATCCCTGACCCTTGGGGAGTTATAGAAAACATGTCCTGATGTTTGGGTACTCTTTCTTCCACAGGCACACTGAGTTAAGCTACAATGGTCCAATTGAATCACACCACTGTGTCCGAGTTCATTCTAACAGGATTCACAGATGATCCACTGCTCCGTATTTCCCTTTTTGTGGTGTTTCTAAACATATATGTGATCACAATTGTGGGAAATCTTGGAATGATTGCTTTAATTCGCCTTGACTCCCAACTTCAAACTCCCATGTACTTTTTCCTCAGCAACTTGTCCCTCTCTGATCTCTGTTACTCCACTGTCATTGTCCCCCAAACTTTGGTGAACTTCTTGGCTGAGAAGAAATCCATTTCATTCACTGGCTGCGCTGTTCAGTTCTATTTCTATGCAGTGTTTGCCACTGTAGAGTGTCTCCTTCTTGCTGCCATGGCCTATGACCGCTATGTAGCCATCTGCAACCCACTGCTGTACCCTATTGTCATGTCCAGGAAGGTTTGCAACTGCCTGGTGCTGGCTTCATATCTGGTGGGGTGTGCCAATGGCATGATACACACAAACACCACCTTCCGCCTTCCCTTCTGCAGTTCCAATGTCATTGACCACTTCTTTTGTGACGTACCCCTCATCCTGAAGCTCGCCTGCTCTGATACTCTGCTCAACCACATACTGCTTCTTATTATTTCTTCCCTGATAGGCCTATGTTCTTTTGTCACCATCCTTGTCTCATATGTGTACATCCTCATCACCATTCAGAGGATCAACTCTTCTGAAGGAAGAAAGAAAACCTTCTCTACCTGTGCCTCCCACCTGATAGCCATCAGCTTGTTCTATACCACCATCCTTTTCATCTACCTGAAGCCCACCTCAAGCTACTCTGAAGGGCAAGACCAAGTTGCTGCCGTCTTTTATACAGTGGTCATCCCAATGGTGAACCCACTGATTTACAGCCTGCGGAATAAGGAGGTGAAGGAAGCTTTGAAAAGGATTGTAAGGAGAAAGGGGGTGTCCATTGAGTACCCATAAAGTCTTTGACTGAATACAAAACTCACTTCCTGAATTGAACATTGAGGCTGATCTACGACTTTTTGGCACCTGAGGCAGGATGTCAAATGCTGCCCCTGCCGGTACCCAGTGAAGTGGGAATCTCTGCTCCCCCCCAGTGGAGACATGTGGGGGGACAGAAGTGGGTGCACCTCACCCATCTTCTGCCTGAAATGATTGCTTCAATAGGCCTCAGGGATAGGCCAACCTTACTGAAAATTATCACAGGCATAGGGCATGCATGCATTGGCATCTTTCAGTCTCGAATGACTATGGTATTGTGCTCTGAGTGTCCTCTGCAGAGCACGATGGCCTGGGTAGATTTATATGGAGGATAGACTGTTACCCAAACAGCAAATCCCCCCTCTCCATGCCACTGAAATATTCCAATGGAATGGCAGAGCTGATACGATTGGTTCCAACTGTGTTGCAGGAGTTACCAGAACATGATTGTACACCGTCATGAACTGCTTCCAGGACTCCAGCTCCAGATTTTGCCTCGAGGTTGACTCCTGAAGCCTTTCCCATGGATGGGTATAGCCACAAGGCAGTGGAGGTTTGAGGTGGGAGTTTTCCTTCTCTAGACAACCCACGTCCAGTGGGATTTTGGACAGGTTTAATCCGGCTCCTCAACAAAGTCTTGTCTGGCATGGGAGTCCCTGCCAGTAGCTACACTATTGCATAGCCAGCATAGCCCTTTGAATCACTGGAGCACACAATCCCACCACCATGAAAAGATACTGTCCATCGGTGGGTGACATAGGGCACTGCAGTCATAAAATGGGTCAACATGAGAAATGTAGTTAATGGCTATGGGCTTTCCAGTTCAAAAAGTGTTTTTGAAAGGACGTCAGAAGGTTAAAAATCCTATAGTGATTTCAAGGTATCTAGATCTCTGGCAGATGTGCATATTTCATGGAAACACTTATCAGGTTAAAAATAGACAATAAAGTATGGTATTGTACCAATGGACAATACTGGTATTCATCCAGTCAATACAGCTCTATGTTTTACATACTGTACCATGGCAAGAGTAATTTGTCCCTACAAAAACCTTGCCTCTTAGATTTTTTTACAATGGGACACACAAGATAAATAACAGAATGAAAATTAATAATGTCTTAATGGTCAGTCTGCCTGGATTCAATCCATGTCATACTGTATATTAAAAATGAGCTCCTGCTTTCTCCTAAATTTTTGCTTAGATATTGCTGCTGGATTTTTTTCCCATTTAACTTTTTCCCAGGATGGATCTTTCCCCATACCAGACTATACAGAAAAAAATTACAATATCATGCACACAACCTATGTGAAACGGCTTAACTAGGGTTGGTGTAATCTCAATTAACTTAATTTCAGTGCAATACTAAGCATGTCTACTCAGAAGTATGTCCCACTGTGTTCAATAGTACTTACTCCCAGGAAAGTGTGGTTATGATTGCAGCCTAAAATATATAACATAACAGGTCTCTCAACAAATCATAATCAAAACCAAACCAGTGGCCACCTTGATGACATTCACCAACTGAATGAGACTTGTAGTATTAATTCTGATACATGGAAATGAGAGAGCTGACATACCCCCAAATCCAGAGTAACTATGGGAGCATGTAAAAGATTTTACGTGCACCTGTAGTTACTGCACCACCTTGTGAAAACCTATGGGAAATTCATATTGGAATCCAGAGTAAGTTGTTCTTACACCGGAGCAAGGACTCCCCATAGTTTCTCTGGATTTTGCCCTGAAACTAATGCCTATTGGTTCCCTCCTGCGTCATAATAACACAGGGATTTTCAGCATTTTTCAGCTGATGACTCACCTTCCAAGTCACTAAAAATCCCAAAGCACACCGCCAGATTTTTTTTAAATTTACATTGAATTATTACAAGTACATTTAAATTTTATATGCTGTATATGTATATGGAAATTAAATTCACAACCAGCTGAGACTGTACTTCTTTGAGATCACAATCCTAACCATGTCTACTCAAAAGTAAGCCCCACTGTGTACTCCCAGGAAAGTTTCTTCTAAAGACAGTTTCCTGGGAGTAAGACCCATTGAATACAATGGAACTTAGTTTCGAGTAGACATGGTTAGGATTGTGCTCTTAGTGTGAATTGATCTTTTTCATAAAGTTATCAGGAGGTAACTTGTTTATCTGGCACCTCTGATGAAAAGAAGTCATCATCCCTGCTCCCCACTTTTAAACATAAAAAACTGCTTAAAATAAGAAGAATAAAATTAAAAAAATGTTTTGCCGTCAAATTTTTATCAGATGTATCAGATAAAGAAGAAATGAGATTCATGTAGGGATGTGGGAAGAGAGAAAGATAATGAGAGGCAATTCTAGACATTTGGAAACTGGACATGGAGCAGGGTCACAATCTGTCCTCTTTTTCCAGGACATGTTCTTTTCTTTAGCACTCTGTTCTGGGGAAAAAAATATCTTCATTGTCCTTCTTTTCTTTGTGAGCAGGCAGCATAGAGCTGTCTTGTAAATTAATAAATTAACAGTGCAATCCGAAGCATATCTACTCAAAAGTAAGTCCCATTGTGTTCAATAGTACTTATTCCCGGGAGGCACACTTTCCTGGGAGTTGGACCCACTGAACACAATGGAGTTTACTTATGAGTAGACATGCTATGATTGTGCTTTATGGGCACAATCCAGAGTAACTACAGGGAATCCTTGCTCCAGATTGCAATATGAATTTCCCATAGGTTTTCACTAGGTGGCGAATAAGTACGGGTGCACGTAATGTCTGTTACATGCTCCTGTAGTTACTCTGGATTGTAGGGTATGTGTATTAAATATTAATTTTAAATTTAATAAGCAAATACTGTTTAAGTATTTGTATATTAAGCACCCGTATATTGCTTATTATTAAATTTAAGACTTTTGCATAAAATTAATTACACACCAACACAAATATATGTGTGTGTAATAAATTTTATGCAGGTTTTAAATGTCATATAAATAAAATAAATGAATATATATATATATACATACATATATATATATATATATATATATATATATATATATATACATATATATATATATATATATATATACATACATATATATATATATATATATATATATATATATATATACACACACACACACACACACATATATATATATATATATATATATATATATATATATATATATATATATATATATATATATATATATATATATATATATAAAGCAGGCCCCCATCAGTCTTGGAAGACTATGGTATCGTGCTCGGCGCTGCATACGCTGCAAGCGAATCACGAAAGCCTGGGTTGGATTGTTATGGATGATATGCTGTTACCCAAGCAGCAAATCCCCCCTCTCCACGCCACTGAATTAGTCCAATGGAAAGGCAGAGCCGATACGATTGGATCCAGCTGGCGTCGCAGAGCTGGGCTAAGGACAGGAGCTCACCCTGTCTTGTGGGGCCAACCTAGGTCTCGAACCCTGGCCTGCTGGTTAACAGTGTCTTAACCACTTCTGCTACCCACAGCCCTGAATATATATATATAAACTTTAAATAAATATATTTAAGTTTAATTTTGCCATGTCCTCCATTTTTATTGGGTGTCCTATTTGTTGGGGTGCCTAATCCTCCTTTTTGGTTATGCTATGGTCAACCTTGACATGGAGGAAAGGGAGGGAAGGAAGATTTCAGAGAGGGAATAAATTGTTTATATGGCAGGCCTACCTGGCTGGCCTACCTGTTCCAGAGCATGTTAGGACTGGACTGCCCAGCTCACAGTTCTTTGCTCACAGCTCTCTCCTTGGTCGCTTGGATTTTTAATTTTTGTGAATGGCTTCATCTTCTTCCACCTACATGCCAAGCGATGTTTTTGTTCCAAAAGGCTATCTTCAAATTACACTTCATTGGAATTAATTAATTTCTACATCCAAATAAAGAAAGGTAATCTTCATGGCCACATGAAGAAAAAATGGCCTCCTGAAATGGATGGTATTTGGAGGACAGAGTCTCCAATGCCAAACTGTCAATGTAAAGTCCCATCTAAATAGCACAGCCTCAGAAATAATTCTGTGCCTACTGAAAGCAGTTCAGTGGTACTCCATATTTGTCAGTTTCATAAGCAGCCAGCATTAAGCCATGTTCTTTCAGTTATCACTGGGAAATGCTCCCATGTCAGAGAACAAAGCGTGATTGTCTGAGACAGCAAGGGTCAGTGCGATGCATAGCGGGCTTGCTGGGTCCCAGGCCGGACGTAAGCCTAGGCGGCTAGCACCCGGGATTTAGGCAAAGTCAACTGGGCAACTGGTTGACCGAGCACCCAGCTGTCTCGACCTTCAGGTTGGTGATGATGGGCACCTTCTGTGTGAGGGTGTGACCTGAGCCACACACACTGAGGCTTTTGCCCGTCCCTATTTTTGTAGCTACCAGCACGACTTCATTAGCAGTCCCCTGTGGTTTTAAATAGTTGTCAGTGATTTAATAAAGTGGCCCTTAAATCCAGCATCTGTCTCTGGCTCTTCATTCTCGCCGTGGGGGGTAAATAATTCTGTGCCTACTGAAGGCAGTTCAGTGGTACTCCATATTTGTCAGTTTCATAAGCAGTCAGCATTAAGCCATGTTCTTTCAGTTATCATTGGGAAATGCTCCCATGTCAGAGAACAAAGCAGCAGAAACTCAACTTCAGGCCTTTTGTCTCAAGCAATAATTTCAAAATAACTGGTAGAAAGAAAAAGTGCTATCAACTCACTGAAGAAATGGGTAAGTTAAAAGAATTCCTTGTTCTTGTTTGAAACATTTATTTACCACTGATCTCTATATCCCATGTCACAAGTTATATTCTGGTGTTTTCCTCTACACTTAATACCTCCCTATCTTGACAAATTAGATGAATTTGAAAGATGAAGGATTTTCACTCCTTTCTCTCTTCCCCAATACCTCTGTCCTTCCTTCAGCTAATGTGGGCTGTGGGTGGCATAAGTGGTTAAGACACTGTGCCTATGAACCAGAAGGCCAGGGTTCGAGACCCAGGTTCCCACAAGACAGGGTGAGTCCTTAGCCCAGCACTACGACGCAGCTGGAACCAATCGTATCGGCTCTGCTGTTCCATTGGGCTATTTCAGTGGCGTGGAGAGGGGGTATTTGCTGCTTGTGTAACAGCCTATTCTCCATATTAACCTACCCAGGCCTTAGTGCTTTGCATACAGCATCGAGCATGATACCATAGTCTTTCAAGACTTATGGATGCCAATACTATACTAATACTTCAGCTCAGCTGGACACGTTTAAGGACAGAACTGCCAAATCTTCAAGATGTAATTGCTGGGAACTATGTTAAAATACAGGAGTAAAAACTAACACAAAAGAGAATCTGTGGATGTGAAAGATATCATTGATTTAAATGTATATAAAATTAAGGTTACAATCCCTAAACATACCCTTATCTATATAATGGAAATTATTTTCAAGCAATCATTTACAAGACGATATTACACAAATCTAAAACTAACAGTATTTCATTGTCAGAATTTCCTTACAAATTATCCTCCAAATGCAGCCCTAAAAAGTTTATTTTTCCCACTTGGACATTATTTTGCCCACAATTATCTAAAAGGTACCATTCGCCACAAGGAAATTCCAGGTCCTCATATCTACACCTATCAGTTCTCTGAGAATTTGCTTGTTGTATTTTCATGCTAGGAAGGAGGCTATAGTCTTCCCAACAGACTCAACATATATAGGGAGCATATTAACTTATTTGCTCCATTTTGGTTTTTACAGGAAAAGAAGCTATGACAGTGGAAAACCACACCACTGTGTCTGAATTCATTTTTGCTGGATTTAATGACTCTTCAAAACTGCAGATCCCTCTCTTTGCATTTTTCCTAGTGGTGTATGTTTTCACCCTGATTGGAAATCTGGGAATGATATTTTTGATCAGAATTAGCTCACAACTTCACACCCCCATGTATTTGTTCCTGAGCAACCTGTCCTTTGTAGATTTCTGCTACTCCTCCGTTGTCACTCCCAAGATGCTGCTAGATTTCCTTGTGAAGAGAAAAGTGATTTCACTGACAGGATGTGCTGTGCAGATGTGGTTTTTTGTTCTCTTTTTAGCTGCCGAGTGTTTCCTCTTATCTGCAATGGCATATGATCGGTATGTGGCCATATCTAATCCATTACTCTATTCAGTTATAATGTCAGAAAGAATCTGTTTCCAGCTGATAATCACTCCCTACCTTATTGGTGTGCTGAATGCAGTCACACAAATAACCCTGACATTTAGACTACCCTTCTGTAATTCCAATGTAATCAACCATTTCTTCTGTGACATCCCAGCTGTCATTGCTCTTGCCTGTTCTGATACCCAACTGAACAAGGCGATCCTTTTTGGCCTGTCTTGTAGCTTTGGAATTCTGAGCACCTCTATTATCATTGTTTCCTATATCTACATCCTCGCTGCCATCCTGCAAATTCACTCCAACGAAGGCAGGCGCAAAGCGTTTTCTACATGCTCAACACATCTCACAGTTGTGTCCATCTTCTATGGGACTCTTTTTTTTACATATGTGCATCCCAGCTCCAACTCCTCAATACATGAGGACAAAGTGATCTCCATGTTCTACACAGTGATCATCCCCATGCTGAACCCCTTGATCTACAGCCTGAGAAACAAAGAAGTGAAAGATGCAGTGAGGAAATTGATCTGGAAGGACAAACCTTTGAATTAAAGAACAAAAAAATTATATACTGGATTCATTACAAATATTATGATTATCATCCACATTATCAGCAATAATAAATTGCTCCATGGCAGATAAAATCCACTTTCTCATACAGAAATAAAATGTTTGGTTGAAAAAAAATGTCAGTTTACATTGTAATTCAGATTACTATTTTCAATACAAAGTTCTGAAGTTTGTTAAGAGAAAGTGGGTGTTAGACATATTGAGGAGGTCCAGATCAGCCATATTATCAGGAACAGAAACATAGGGTCCAAGTAAAGAAATGTTTAAGAGGCTCAAATGGTCAAAGTAAAGAAATGATATAAGCACAATCCTAACCATGTCTACTCAGATGTAAGCCCCATTGTGTCCAATGGGTCTTACTCCCAGGAAAGTGTCTTTAGGATTGCAGCCTAAATTGTTAAGCTGGGGTAAGTCCCTTCCAGGTCATCCAAATATGCTGTAAAGCATATTCATTGTGGAGATGCTGGTGCAAGGACATATGTCAGCCGTCTGTGCTGGAGCAAAGCCTGGCAAAAATAAGTTCATACCAGTGACAAGCCACCAGTGCAAGGGTTTGGGGAGGACACAGGAGTTTGGGGAGCGCTCTGGAAGGCATTTCATGGGTGCTCTAGATTATCAGGGGGACAGCAAGTAGCAAGTTGACCAGTACCGGGCCCGGCATAGGGTGTGGGACCAGTCAATGGTACAGTACTCAGTTTGGTTCTTAGCTCCCTTTTTGAACTGCATGGCTTAATACCAATGGTTCTCAATCTTCCTAAAGCCGTGACCCCTTTATAAGATCCTCATGTTGTGGGGACCCCAAACATAAAATTATTTTCGTTGCTACTTTATAACTGTAATTTTGCTACTATTATGAATCGTAATGTAAACAACCAATATGCGGGATGTATTTTCATTGTTACAAATGAAATGTGTTCTATGCACACATTGAACACAATGGGATTTATTTCAGTGTAGGCATGCATAGGATTGGGCCCTGAGGCTGCAATCCTATCGACATTCACACGGGAGTAAAGGCCTCCCTGACTATAATGGGATTTATTTCAGAGTCGGCATGCATAGAATTGGGCCCTGAGGCTATCAGTCAGCCCCAGTGCGCATGCAGCTACAGCTGGAGGTCTGGCAAGCCTGACTTGGCCTCTTGCACCCGGGGTCTTTAGGCGACCCCCAGGAAAACTCTAGGCGACCCCCAAAGGGGTCCCAACCCCCAATTTGAGAAACGCTGCTTAATACAGTATCAGGCTGCTTCGATCTGCACCAGCAATTTAACAGGCACAGATTTGAGTAACCCCATTATGGTGTGTGGGACAATGTTCGGGGTAAGGGGAAAAATTTCCTTATCCAACAGATCCAGTGACCCCTATTTAACAAGAAGTCATAAACCTGATCACACTCTGCCTGTGGAACTTCTCATGTTTGGGGGGAGTTTTGTGCAAGCACATAATATTTGCTGGGTTATTTTTTTGAGCTAATTGTAGGCCCATGTTCCCAATAGCCACCTTGGAGTAGTTTTGTTTAGAGAAGTTGAGTATGTATAAATGTTTGGGTGTATGTGTATTTAACAGATATTTATATGTTTGTTAAATGGACAGATAAACACACAATAGGCTAGAAATAGCTAAATAACAAAGAGCACAATCCTAACCATGTCTACTCAAAAGCAAGTCCCATTGTGTTCAATGGGTCTTACTCCCAGGAAAGTGTCTTCAGGATTGCAGCCAGAGTTTTACAACATTGGAATAGTATTACACTTTCATACAATGGCGGCTGATAGCAGCATGCAACCAGTAGCTGTTTTGTGAGTGCCATCACAAAAGGTGGCAGTGCTGCAGCCACCCTGCTCCAGTGCTTGAGCAGCTAAACCACTAAGGGGGGCAGAACAAAGATGGGAAGGTGAAAGAACAGGGTATTGTCTAGGAGCGGAGGAAGGTGGGTGGAACAGGGTGGACTGTAGCAGCAGCAACTTATGCCAATATCCTTGTTCCATTTTTCCCTGTTCTCACCCTCCCCCTTTCGAACTTGGCTATGTACCATCATAGTAGCTGATGTAAATCTGACATGAGCAGGGGCATTGTTAGGGGGTGCAGAGGTGCAGCCTGCACCAGGTGATGCACCCAGAGGAATGGCATGCACTGGGGGGCTAAAGAACCCTGAATAAGCAAATTTGCAATGGTGTGCAGTACTCCATTATGTAATATGTCACTGGATTAGTATTGAAGAGCAGAATCCAATGCAAAAATCCATTGTTAAGTAGCTCCTTCCTATCATGTTATGGCCAAAAAACAAAAAAATATGCAGAGTTCTATAGGAAATGAAAGTACAGTACTTTGTTGCACATCTCTACTCATGAGTAAGCAAGCGTGCCACAGTCTCCTGGAAAGGGCAAGCTGAGAGGAATCCAAGGACACCAGAAGGATATTTATCCAATGAATGTAGCTCGCAAAATCACCCCAGAAGGAAGTTACCTCCTCCAATCTTTCCCTTGCACTGAACCCCATTGAAAGTGAAACTGCACAACCGCATTTACTCACAAGTATGCAAATGCGCTTTGGCTGCTGTGGAAAGTCAGTCCAGGGGGTGTAAGCAGTGGTGGGCTCCAGCAGGTTCACACCTACTCTCAGAACTGGTTGTTAACGAGAGACAGGACATATAAAGTTTTAAAATAGCCATTTAAAAGTGGCTGCCAGATGGGTATAGAACCGGTTGTTAATTTCTTTGAATACCATCACTGGGTGTAAGGCTTCCAGAATGGCCCCGATTCCATGCATATAGAGCTTAAATGTGCTCCAAAAGACAGCCCCCTAACACTGAAAATGATAAAAACTGGCTCAGCAGGTTTTTAAAAACTGGCTCAACAGGTGAGGGCTGTGGGTGGCGCAAGTGGTTAAGACACTGTGCCTGTTAACCAGCAGGCCAGGATTCGAGACCCGGGTTGGCCCTACAAGACCGGGTGAGCTCCTGTCCTTAGCCCAGCTCTGCGATGCCAGCTGGATCCAATCGTATCGGCTCTGCCTTTCCACTGGACTAATTCAGTGGCGTGGAGAGGGGGGATTTGCTGCTTGGGTAACAGCCTATCCTCCATAACAATCCAACCCAGGCTTTCGTGCTTCGCATGCAGTGTATGCAGTGCCGAGTACGATACCATAGTCTTTCAAGACTGACGGAAGCTTGAGCTTTTATTTTGTTATCTTCAATACTTTTCTTGGGTGTCCTACATTTTGGGGTGGATTTTTGGGGATTTTATTCACTTGATTTACTTTAATGTATTTACAATTATGTATGTATTTGTTTTAATTTGCTTGATGATGATGTCACTTCTAGCCATAGAGCCAACAGTGGAGCTTATTCTAGAATATGGGAATACTTTCTATACCTGCAAGACACACCTCCAGCTCAGATGGCACAGCTGCATTGCTGAGGACAGTCAGATAGCACTGAGCTGTAAGCACAGGTGGGCAGATGCTGGTTCGGGTGAATAGGCCCAAACCGGATCTTCCCCCGTGGCGGACGCTGGCGAACCGGTCAGAGCCGCAGCTGGCAAGAACCGCGGGGACTGGTTCGGCAGTGGCCGCCACGGGTCTCCTGAAGCTCAGCCCCAGGAGATGCAGTGCGCTAGCATCCAGCTGGATGCACACGCGCTGAGTCTTCTGGGGCCGAGCTCCAGAGATTCGGCTTCAGGAGATTCAGTGCGCATGCGCCAAGCCTGGTGCATGCGCAATGCGGTAGGGTTGGGGCCCGTCCCTCGCCCCACCCCAGCCCCGCCTCCTGACCCCAGCCCTGCCCCCTGACCCTGGCCCGCCCCCCAACTTCCGGCAAACCGGATCTTGGGGCTGGCTGGGCCCATCCCTGGCTGTAAGTAAATGTTTGGCTATACCACTGGAACCTTAATGAATTCAAATGGTTTGCAAGGTGAAGGAAAAATACAAATGTAGTTTCCCATGATTTAGAAAGTTATGTCTCTATTATGTCTTATGTTCATCTTGATAAAACTTTCAGGTAATTGTTATCTAGCTCACAATACTTTCACAGTCTACTGAACATAAATCGGTATATCTGGTGCCTATGTAAGTCCCAAGGTGAACACTTGCCCCAGAATAACTGCCTTCTCTCTCAATCATTCCCAAGACATTAATTACTATTAGCTGCAAAAGTGAAGTTTCTTCAGTCATCTGGAATTGGTCATAAATATGACTTTCATCACACCACTCGAAGCATTTTACTATTGACTTTCTAAATTGCAGCTGAAAGAAAGAACACAGGAAAGAAGGAAAAGGAATTCTTAATTAAATATGGGACATGCATCTGAGGTAAAGGATAAAGAGTAAGTTCAGATGTGTGTGAGTATGCAAATGGGAATATGTGTATATGCCTTTGTGAGAGATATACCAAGGTGGGACATCCTTTGAACAGAAAGAGAACTGAGTCCTTTTTGACTACATGTCAATCCTCAGAACACTGTGGATCAGCACTCTGGAGTATTTAATTTCCATTAGCCTGTTCCAGGAATGTCAAACACAAGGGCTGAACTGAGCAGGGAATGTTCCCAATGAATTGGTAACAATGGACAATGTAACTGAGAGAATGAAAAATTGCCTTATTTTTAATGTAAACTATAGATGCTTTTGAAGTAGGCTACCTCAGGATGCCAGATGCAAGGTAGGGCTCTAGGATGCAGGTCTCTTGTCTTATGTATTGCCTGAGACCTCTGGTGGGCACAATGGTGTGGCGTAAGTTGCCAGCACCCAGGGCAAGGCAAGTATTGAGCCCTCTAACCCATGGACTATTGTAATTAAAGTAAGATGAAATTAATGCAGATATATCTTAAATTATTTAAAATCACCTCATTTGTGCAAATTTTTCAATTACAGAATTGAAATCTACATTGAAATCTAGTTTTTCTTGGTTCATTGTAGATCTCTGATATGCTTTGATTGACTTAAGTTTTATAAAATGTCTTCACACCTGCCATCTGAAACAATGATAGTTTAAAAGATTCTTAAGGCCCAATCCTATTCAACTTTCCAGCAATGATGAAGCCTCAATGCAGCTCCAAGGCAGGGAAACTGATGTTCTCTTATCACAGTGATTTTCAACCCTTATCATCTCATGGCACACTAACAAGGCACTGAAATTTTCAAGGCACACCATCAGTTATTTTTACCATTGACAAGGCACATCAGGCTGTTCAAATCCGCCAATTTTCCTTTTAATTAATGCCAATCTCCAGATCCCACGGCACACTTGTTGACTAGTCATGACACACTGGTTGAAAATCATTGCCTTAACATGAGGAGGCCTCCATGACTGCAACCTTCCACTGCCAGATGCAGTGTACACTCCATTGGTGTGGCTGCATCCACGCTAGAAAGTTAGATAGGACTGGGATCCTAATGTCACAACAAAGTTAGTCAAACTCTCCTGTACTTATCAAAGCAAATTTAAAGCAATCCATTAGTAATGGATTGACTTTGTCATCAGGATTGACTTTGTTATTTAAGACAATATGGCAAAAGGTAGTTTTTGTTTGTTTGTTTTGGCAATTATAGCTGCAGAATTCAACTCTGTATACTTAGCACATGTGTGCCAAATTTGTTCATTGATCAAAATCATCTTTTCATGTCTAGATTAGCAAGTAATCAAATTGCTGGTGGAGCACATTCATCTGTATTGTACATTTTATAATTTCGCCTTAAGCTGATCAATTGATTCCAGTTGCTCTCTGTGTGTTTCTTGTACTAAGGTCAAGCCAGGACTTCAACTCTGCTCAGTAGGCATCTTTTTATGCTTTCCAATTCTACTCTCTGTAGAAATGCCATAAAATTTGCATATCTGCAGACCTTTCTCAGTTGCCCTTGAACTAGACAGTCTAATATTTCCTGGCAAAATAGAGCAAATTCTTTCAACTTTAGCACACAGTGATCAAGGACAAGTCCTTCTTCCTGAGGGTATATCACAGCATCATTCATTTTGGTTGCTCCAGAGTTCCATTCTCCTGAAATTTTGCACCCCAAAGAATATGGTACTTCAGGTAATAGCCCATATCCAACACTATGCCATTAGATGGGCCAATAGAACATACAGGAAGCTGGAGTACATGGGCCTTTGGCCTGATTCTGCAGAGCTCTTCTTAAGTTAGTAAAGATAAAGTGTCCCCCTAGGTTATATTGCTAGTCATGACCTACTGTAGGATGCGGTGGTGCTCATCCCCTTTTCTAAGCCTTTAGAGCCAGCGTTGTCCAAAGACATGCGTTGTCCAAAGACACCTTCCCACAAAAGTGGTACCTATTTATCTACTTGCATTTACATGCTTTCTAACTGCTAGAATGGCAGGAGCTGGGCTAAGGATGGGAGCTCACCCCATCTTATAGGACCCCGGTCTCAGAACCTGGCCTGCTGGTTAACAGGCACAGAGCACAATCCTAACCATGTCTACTCAAAAGTAAGCCTAATTGTGTTGAAAGAGCCTTACTCCCAGGAAAGTGTCTTTAGGATTACAGCAACAGTCTCTTAACCACCTGTGCTACCACAGCCCATCTTATGTGAATATGTCTGTATAATATTGGAGTTGTTAAAAGCAAGATCAACAATGACCACTGAATATCTCTGATTTCTACAGTGTTACAGGCAATGCCAATGGGAAACAACACTCAGGTAACTGAGTTCCTACTCACAGGGTTGACAGACATTCCACAGCTCCAGATCACCCTCTTTATCTTGTTCCTTGCCGTTTACGCCATCACCCTTGGAGGGAACCTTGGCATGATTGTCCTGATCCACTCCAGTCCTCAGCTCCACACTCCTATGTACTTTTTCCTCAGCAACCTGTCACTTTTGGACATCTGTTATTCATTATCCATCACTCCAAAATTCTTGACTGATCTCTTAAAAAAGAAAAAAGTCATTCATTTTGCTGATTGCTTTATTCAGTTCTACTTTTATGGCCTATTTGGCACAGCTGAATGCTACCTTCTGGCTGTGATGGCCTATGACCGCTATGTGGCTATATGCAACATGCTACTCTACTTTGTCACTATGTCCCAAACAAAGTGCTTACAACTGGTAAGTATATCTTATGGTGCTGGGATTATAAATGCCTTAGTTCATACTGTTGCCGCAGCTAGACTATCCTTTTGTGGCCCAAATACTATTAATAATTTTTACTGTGATATCCCCCCATTGTTAGCTCTTTCCTGCTCAGACACCAGTCTCAATGATATTTTATTGTTTGTATTTATTGGGTTCAATGTGATATCAGCCATTCTGACTATTTTCACTTCCTACACCTATATCCTGGTCACCATTTTGAAGATCCGCTCTGCCAAAAGTCGACAGAAAGCCTTCTCTACTTGTACCTCTCATCTCATGGTCATCGCCATGTTCTATGGAGCTGCCAGCTTTGAGTATGCACGACCCAGCTCTAGAAACAATCAAAACCTTGACAAAATAGCCTCTGTGGTGTACACAATTGTGACTCCCATGTTGAACCCATTAATTTACAGTGTGAGGAACAAGGAGGTACAGGATGCCTTCAGAAAAGTCCTGAGTAGAAAAGCAGTTTTTTAGCACATGTGAGCATACCTGTTTTTGGATATTGTACTTTCTGTTTTTTTGTATATTTTAACATCGTCAACGGATTGCTGAAAACACAGCTTCAGAATAGGGCAATATTGTTAGACCTCTATTTTATTATTCTGGAGATTTACAGTAGCCTGAACACTAATCTATTTTAGCATTAGTTAAAATAAACTCCAATTCATAAGATACATATCTACAGTTCATTCCATGAGATGTATGAAGTGAAATCCTCAGAGGACAGGTGAAGTTGTGTGGGGAACCCATCATAGACTGCTGCAGGAAATGATCTCAAAAAGCCACCACGTGGCTTCTCCTGGCCAGCCAGAGGCTCCAATGGCTGCCATGTGGCCACTACGCCCCCTCCAGAGCTTCTCTCTGCCAACCAACCACCCAGGTAAGTGCCCTGTTTGCCCTCTCCCACCCAGCTACTTACCTTTCCCCTCACCCATCCATCTACCCACCTTTCCCCTCCCCCACTCAGATTCCTACCTTTCCCCTCACCCACCCAGCTACTTACCTTTCTCTTCACTCTCCAGCTACTTACCTTTCCCCTTACCTACCCACCCACTCACCTACCTTTCCTCCCACTCACCTTTCCTGCCACCCACCCACCCATCCATCCATCCATCTGCAGGGCTTCTGATGCTGCAAGCTGCTTTTGGAGAGTCTTAGGTGCCTGGGTCAGAATCATGTACGTTGAAGTCACTTGCATGTGTTGTGTTGCTGTAAACTGCTTTGAGGATGTCTTACATGTCTGGGCCAGAATCGTGCATATTAAAAGGTTTTCAATTTAAAAGTGTTGAAATTAAGTATAGGAAACCAATACGAGTATTTTTGTTTTATTTTAACATGTCCTACATTTTTGGGGAGTATCCAGTGATGGGCTTCAAAGAAATTAAGAACCGGTTCTCTGCCCATCTGGCAGCCACTTTTAAATGGCTATTTTTAAACTTTATATGTACTATCTCTTGTTAACAACCGGTTCTATAGAGTAGGTGCGAACCTGCTGGTGCCCACCACTGGGAGTATCCTACATTTTTTTAACTGGGTAGGAATGTTGGCTTGGGGGACAGGAATTTTGGGGAGCTTGGGGGAATTTTGGATTTGGCATCTGGTCACTCTGGCCCAGAAATAATAGAACTTCATAACTTATGAAACTCTTGCAGTGACTGGAAATATAATGAATACCAAAGAATTCCAGAGAACCAAGAGAACATTGTGGAAAAACAACAGCCACCCAGGAAACTGTAGTTGGGACCCAAATTCCCTGAGGAATCCCAAAAATAGACTTCAGATTGGCCTGGTTGGAAGCTGTATAATGATGCATTAAGGCAAGGATCTCTGAACTGTTTATCCGGAGGGCCACGTCAAATACTGGGCATAGTGTTGAGGATTGCACCCTTAGAAAGTGTGTTTAGGATTGCACCCTTAGAGATGGAAGTTAGATGAATGAATAAATTAATTAAAGGGTTCAATTTTCCAGGATTTCTCAAAGAACCAACAGAAATAAAGAACATGCTCATATAGAATATCCCAATCACCTTCTAAAGCCTTCAGAAGACACAAAAAGTTACTTCTGGATTTTGGGGAAACTTGCATGCGATTTTTTAGGCCCTCAGAACACCCTCCTGGTGGGATCTTTTTTAGCAGAGGTCCTCTTTTTCCAGGACATGTCCTCTTTTTCATCCTTGTGCCCTGGAAAAAATTTCCTTGTCTACCTTTTCCTTGTGAGCAAATTAATTACAAATTAATTTTTGTAATTAATAAATTAGATTTAATTAATCATATGTAGACAGGTGGAAGAACCTGTTGTTAATTTGGGGAGGATAGCAGCAAACCGGTAGCTAAGAGGGGGCTGTCATGTTTGAATTGCATGCAACTGTGTTTGAATTTCTCTTAAAGGGTCTCTGGGTCTGTCTTCCCAGAGGTGAAGCTCCACTCCCTCCTCCTTCCTCTCCCCTCCTTCCCCTCCCTAAGGTTATTTTTTAATTTTAAAATACAAATAGACTGTTCCCATTATCATCATTCAGATAAGGCATTGCAATCATCCCACAGCACTCAGACACTCACTGCTGAGATGGGAGGGGTTTGGATCACTATATAAATGTCTCAAAGCTCAATACTTTCAAGGCAGGGTGAGGAGCTTCTTAATGCCCCAAAACTTTGGCTGATGCTATTCAGGAAGGCTGTCTTTGCTAAACATCTTATTTTGATTAAAAATCTTATTTCTAGCAAGTTTTCAGAAGTTATTTCCTTGTGCAGTTCGCAAAGCATGATGGGTTTCTCATATGCAAATGAAGCAGCCTCTCTGGGGATGGTGTTTTTTTTGGATCAGGCACTTTGATATACAGCTTTACAAAGAGGTCCTTGGGTGGGAATAGAGAAGCCAGAGCTACTGAGAAAGTTCTTTAGGTGAGTAGGAGTGTAGGTGAGCATCTGAGTGTTGTGAGGATGAGATCCTCTAGGGCTTTTGGTGAGGGCCATACCTGCCTGCCTCCCTGGGGTGCCTTTGCAGCCCAGTACTAGGCATGGAGAACTACTCAGTATTACCCAGTACTACTCAGGAGTAAGCCACACTGTATAGTAGAGGACTGCAGCCTGTGGCCACAATCCTAGCCACACTTTCCTGGGAGCAATTCCCATTGACTATCATGGGATTTCCTTCTGAGTAGCATAGGATTAGGATTTGAGGCTGCTTTCCCATCCATCTTTCCTGAGAGTAAGCCCACTGACTATAACGGGACTTACTTCTGAGGAGATTGGCAGAGGCTTGCTTGGATCTCTCCCTCCAGCCCTGTTCCTCCAGCCCTGTCTACTTTCCTGAGAGTAAGCCCACTACTTTCCTGAGAGTAAGCCCACTGTCTATAATGGGACTTTCTTCTGAGTAGACATGGTTAGGACTGGGCTCTGAGGCTGCAATCCTATCCACACTTACATGGGAGTAAGCCCCACTGACTAGAATGAGACTTACTTCTAAGTAAGCCTGCATAGGATTGGACTATAAGGCTAAAATCCTGACCACACAGTCCTGGGAGTAAGCCCCATTGACTTGAATGGTACTTACTTCTGAGTAGACACAGTTAGGATTGGGCTCAGGCTGCAATCCTATCCACACTGTGGTCCTTTTGCCCCCCCCCCCACCCCGAGATCTCCCCACCCCATCCTGCCCCTCTGAGAAACCTCTCCTCCTGAGATTTTGGGGAGGCAGTATGGGGGGCACCTGAAGAAATAGCCCCAGTTCCCATCCTGCCCCCCAGGAGCCCAGTCCACTGCCTACCCTGAAGTAAATCCTATTAAAGTCAGTAGGTTTTACTCCCCTGTGAGGATAGGAGTGTCGCCTCAAAGCCCAATCATCTGTCTACTCAGAAGAAGTATTACTCGTTATATTAGTGAAACTTACTCCCTGGAAAGAGTGTATAGGACTGCAGCCAGAAGCTGGTTTCTAAGAGCTTGTAATCCTATGCCTGACTACTCAAAAGTTAATCCCATTTCAATCTATGAAGCTTACTCCCAGGAAACTGTGCAGAGGAATGCAGCATTAGAGCCCAATCCTAATCTTGGCTACTCAGAAGTAAGTCCCATTAGAGTCTGTGGAGCTTACTCTCAGGAAAGTGAATAGGATTGCAGCCAGAGGCTGGTTACTAAGAGCTCAGTCCTTTGCTTGACTACTCAGAAGTCCTATTATATTCAATGAAGCTTACTTACAGGAAAATATGGACAGGACTGTAGCCTTAAGTAGTGGCTTAGAGGCAAACCTCAGCCTGCAGATGGACACTACAGACTCTGGTCCTAAACTGTAGATCAGTGTTTCTCATCCAGTGGAATGAGCACCACCTGTGGAACTTGTGGTAGTGTCTGCTGGTACTTAGGCACCTGGATGCAAGTGTCATATGTGCTCCCTGAGGCAGCTGGTGGGCCTCTGTGTGATTCTGGAAGCTGGACTAGATGGGTCTTTGGTGTGATCCAGTGGAGGCTTTTCTTATGCATTTATGTTCTTATTTGTGGCACCCCTGCACACATTCCCCAAGAGCACAACAAGGCATAACGCATAGGAATAAATTACACAGAACCCAGGGGCTTAATACTGATTGATGCGGTCACAAGTGATACTATTTTTTTGGTAAACTAAAGGTTAAGGTGGTGTGCCCTCCCCCGTCCCGCCCTCTGACCCCGGCCCTGCCCCCAACCCAGCCTGGCCCCACCCACTTCCAGAGAACCAGTTGTTGGGCTAGGCTGGGCCCACCACTGATGTAGACGTGAATCCTAAGCACACTTTCCTAGGAGTAAAACCTATTGACCAAAATGGGCCAAAAATGGACTTACTTCTCAATAGACATGGATAGAATTGTGCTTGGAATACTTTAATTTTTAGGAATAAGTAATATATTGTGTTTAAATTAACCACATGAAATATAATCAGTAATATAGTGTTTAAATTAACCACACACTGTATTATACATTTTTGTCTACATTTGTCTACATGTCTACATTTTTGAGGAGACCTTATTCTCTTTTGCGGTTATGACACCTGGTCATGCTGCCCTAAATTAACAGGAATTCTACTCTATGTGGGAGTGTAACAGGCATATAAGTGGATCCTATAGTTGGTAGAGAGAGTATAGTACAATGATTGTCAACCTTTTTCATCTCATAGCACACTGAACAAAACACTGAAATTGTCAAGACATACCATCAATTGTTTTTACCATTGACAAGGCACACCAGACTGTTCAAATCCCCAATTTTCCTATTAATAAATGTCAATCCCCAAATTCCCACAGCACACCTGAGGACGAGCCATGGCACACTGGTTGAAAATCACTAGTATGGTACGTAGACAGAGTTTTTTATGTAAGCTGACTCCCTCCCACCCCCTTCAGTTCTGTGGCTGGATACAATGTAATTTTATGGAAATGACATCTTTAAAGATGGGGACCCTGACCAACCGGGGACGTTTTCTGGAAAAGGACTCTGATTTGAGGCCTCCTTGAGAGGACAATGGAGAGATACAATGTGTCCTGTACAAAAGTCCTGGAATTTGGGGAGGGCTCTAGGTGAGCTGAGGGACTGAGATTGGGCAGCATGGAGGAGGCTGGGGGTGTCCCTGGGATTCCTTGTGCATGTGCAGAAACCAGCAGGTGAAAGCTCCTGTGAGGTGGAAATGAGCCACATCACCTGATAATCTCAACAGCACATGAAACCGCCATTAAAACAGTAGTTTTCAAACCCCCCAATCAACTTAAGGCCTCCAGAAGTCACAGTGTTACGTCTGTGGCGCAAGTGGTTAAAACACTGTGCCTGTTAACCAGCAGGCCAGGGTTCAAGATCCGGGTCCCTACAAGATGAGGATTTCCTGCTACAGACAGGGGGTTGGACTAGATGATCCACTGGGTCCCTTCCATCTCTATGATTCTATGTGTCCCCTGAATTTTGGGGAAACCAAGAAGTGGTTTTTAGGCTCTCAGAACACTCTCCTGGCATGACCAAAGTACAGCTCAGGTTATGTTAGGTCAAGTGAGCCATAAGCTTTCAGGGGACCAGAGGCTGGCTATGTGCTGCAGAGCGGCTAGCCATGGGCCACATCTGGCTGCCAGGCTAGGGCTTGGAAGCCCCTGCATTATGGTTGAGATATGGGGAGGACCTACAATTACTTCCTATGAGACATTCCAAATGTTTTATTATGGCAAGTGGTGGGTGAGGCCATTGGGCCTGTGTCTCATCTTTTTATTAGGGCCAACCATGGTAGTTACACTGCCATCAAGATTTTTTTTAAAAGCTACAGCAAAACTTCCTCTCAGATTTGTGAAGGAGGCCCAGAACTTTCAGGTGTCTCCCCAAAACACCTATTTAACAGCATAGGTCTAGGACAATCCCAGAGATCTAAGACAAAGTTCTCAAGAAGTTTAACTGACAGCAGGTAGGTAGAGAGCTAAAATGGGGGGACTTATTTTGGGGGAAAATAATAGGAGAAAAAGGAGGTTTGGGGAAAATAGGAGGTTTGGGGGAAAATAATAGGAGAGAAGGCAAGAGAGGGCTTACAGGACAGCTTGGACTCTGGTAGTGCCCAGATCTTAGCAAAAGCCAGACAGCCAAACTCTTAAACCAAAGGAAGGCCCTAGCTGTCTAAACCAGGGGTCTCCGAACCTCAGTCCAGGAGCCAGATGCCTCAATGTGGCCCTCGGCAAGACCCCTCTTTCCGCCCCTTTGGCAAGCCTTGTAATCCACTCCAACAGATTCTTAAAAGTAAATTTATGCAAATGTATTCAAATTTGAAATGAAAATTAGTTCTCTGGCCCCCGCACAGTATCAGAGATATGATGTGGCACTCCTGCTAACTACATTGGAGGCCCCTGGTCTAAACAAACAGATCCCTAATGGTACTAAGTCTGTGAGTTGGCGTTTCAGATTGAATTACCCCTTTCCAAAGAGCTAGGAGGTGAGCAAATCTGAACATAGCCATAATACACAGGCAATGCTATCTAATGTCAGAAAGTTCAAAACACAGACAAGCATCCTTGTGCTTGATTATGAGTAACTTGGTAACTTAGGACACTCTTTTCAGCTTTTTTTTGTTTTGTTTTTTGTTTTTTGACAAAGTGAGCATCTCATGCTACCTTACATGCCCAAGATTCAACCCAATAAACTTTTCAGGTAATTGTAATCTGGCTCACATTGCCTTCACAGTCTACTATTCAGGCTACCCAAACAATGAAGTCTGAAAATGGAATGCTTCAGGGAATCTACTGGTATCCCAAAGGAAACACTTCCCCCAGAACTGCCTTCACTTCGTTGTTCCCAAGACATTCCTGTTTGTTGCAGTGGTAAAATCTCCAGAGTCATTTGCAATTGGTATAAGTATGACTTTTTTATTGCACTGCCGGAATGGTTTTGCTGTTGATTTCATGGGTCAGAACTGCAAGGAATTTCTCTTGAAACAAGGGAAAGATACATGTGAGGTAAAAGGGGTAAGTGCAGATGCGCGCTCTCTCTCTCTGTGTGTGTGTGTGTGTGTGTGTGTGTGAGAGAGAGAGAGAGAGAGAGAGAGAGAGAGACCAGTTTGAGTCTCTCCTTGAAAGAAGGGGAAATTTGAGAAATCATAACCCCTTTCAAATTAGGGCTCAACCTAATTTGGCGTATCCATTTGTGTCTCTATCAGCCTGTTCCTGGAGTGTAAAGCTGAAAGCCTGTGTGCCAGAGGTGTCCCACAGAAGCGCTTTGTCCATGTTACATAATAATCAGGCTGTCCCCAGGACACAAGGCTGAAAAAGAGGACATGTTGGGGAGATCAGCAAAAAAAGAGGATCAGAAAAAGAGGATATATTGGGGAGACCAGCACCGGTCAGATGCTGAGCTATGAACCTACACACAGGCAGCATTGCTGAAAGAGTGGTTATGAAAAAATCCAATTATCATGCAGGCCACACTTTCAGCAGTGTCTTGAAAATATGATCAAGATCAAGACAGATTTTTACTTCCATCATTTGCATCTGAGTTCCCAAGTGAGGAAAAACAGGGTTATTTCTGGTCATCACCTGCTGAATGACATCACTTTCTGCTTAATGACATCACTTCTGGCCTTCAGCAAGTGTGATGAATGCTGTTCAGCCCAGTCTGTGAAATGGATTTGACACCTCTGGACATAAATATCTTCCACTGTCTTACCACAAGCGGAGCCAGTCATGCATACTGAAGAACACAATACTTGACCAAGGTTAAACATTTAGCTAGTGCTTTTGGTTGGCATGGGTGAACTGGGTGTCAATTGTGAGAAGACTGTTTAAAAAAGAATATGCCAGAGTTTGATTTGAAAGTGGTTGTCTATCAATACTGAAAAAAATGAGATCAAGCCAATACTGAAAAAAATGAGATCAAGCCTAAGTCTTTACTTAGGGTAAAGACTACATGCCTGATGAATAATTCTTGAAATGAATTGGAAACAAAGGAAGTTGCCTAATTTTAAATGTAAATGACTAAACAACAATAATAAAATAGCTAACGTAACAAGATTTTAATACTGGTGTTGTTAAAAGCAGTGCCAACAATGGGCCAGTAAACCACAGCCAGAAATTCTCTAATCTCCACAATGTTACAGGTAATGCCAATTGGAAACAACACTCAGGTGACTGAATTCATATTCGCAGGGTTGACAGACATTCCACAGCTCCAGATCACCCTCTTTGTCCTCTTCCTTGCCATTTATACCATCACGCTGGGGGGGAACCTTAGCATGATCATCCTGATCCACTCCAGTCCTCAGCTCCACACTCCTATGTACTTTTTCCTCAGCAACCTGTCACTTTTGGACATCTGTTATTCGTTATCTGTCACTCCAAAATTCTTGACTGATCTCTTAAAAAAGAAAAAAGTCATTCATTTTGCTGACTGTTTCATTCAAATCTATTTTTTTGGCCTATTTGGCACAGCTGAGTGCTATCTCCTGGCTGTAATGGCCTATGACCGCTACATGGCTATATGCTACCCACTACGCTACTTTGTCACTATGTCCCAAACAAAGTGTTTTCAGCTGGTAGCTATATCCTATGGTGCTGGGATTATAAATGCCTTAGTTCATACACTAGCAGCATCTAGACTATCTTTCTGTGGCCCAAATACTATTAATAATTTCTACTGTGATATCCCCCCATTGTTAGCTCTTTCCTGCTCAGATACCAGTCTCAATGATGTTTTAATGTTTGTATTGGTTGGGTTCAATATAATATCAGCCAGTCTGACTATTATCATTTCCTACATCTATATTCTGGTCACCATTTTGAAGATCCGCTCTGCAAAAAGTCGACAGAAAGCCTTCTCTACGTGTACCTCTCATCTAATGGTCATAATCATATTCTATGGATCTGCTAGCTTCATGTATGCACAACCCAGCTCTAGCAGCAATCATAAATTTGATAAAGTAGCCTCTGTTTGGTACACAGCTGTGACTCCTATGTTGAACCCTCTGATCTACAGTGTGAGGAATAAGGAAGTAAGAAATGCCTTCAGAAAAGTCCTTCATAGAAAAGCAGTTTTCTAGCACAAATGAGAGTACGGTACTTGTGGATACTTCATTTGCCTTTACATATTTTAGTGCATATTACAACTTCACCAGATTGAAGAAGGCATAGCTTCAGAATACAGTAATACTGATAGAATGTTATTATAATCATTAAAGAGTATTGTAACACCATGAAGCCTAAATAATTTATTTTAGCATAAATATAATTGAAATACATAAGCATAAATATACATAAGCATAAATTATAAATAAATTAATTGAAACACAAAAGCATAAAAAAGTTAAAATACAATCCACTCTATCAGATACATAGCTACAGTACATTTCATCATGATCTGTCTCCAACAATCACACAACCTCCCCCTTTACAGCAACCAGTCTTTCCAAAATGTAACACACAGCCCAAGCTTAACCATGTCTACTCAGAAGTAAGCCCCATTGTGTTCAGTGGGACTTACTCCCAGGAAAGTGCAGGCAGAGACATGATCTGTCTCCAACCACACAGCCTCCTCTCTTTCCAGCATCCAGTCTATTCAACATGTAACACAGCCCAAGCCTAACCATGTCTACTCAGAAGTAAGCCCCATTGTGTTCAATGGGGCTTATTCCCAGGAAGGTGTCTTACTCCCAGGAAAGCGTCAGGCCCTTGTATATAACACGCTTCCCAGCATGATATCCTGGGCCCTGCCTCCAATCTTTTCAAATCAAGGGGGTAACGTCGGCATATCTAAATATATTTTGGAGTAAAGGGTAAAAAAGTTCTCTGACCCCTGGTCTACAGTATTCCTTCCCTCCCGCATAAACCTTGAGCAACACAAAGGAAACATATATTGGTTGGCAGCTGAATATTTCCCCTTCTTCTTTGTAGCAATTCCCCTCAAAACATTGTTTTATGACTTACTTGTGAAATTAACCTGCATTAATTAATTGCAGGAGCAATATCCCCTGTGCACCATCTACTCCCATTCACTATCTCTTCCATGCACCCTGTCCACTGTACACCATGCCACCACCACCCCATGCTAGTCATAGCAAGACTCCGTCTAATTTTTGTGGAAGAGGCTTGAATTTCTGTGGAAGACGTCTCTCAAAACAACAGCAGTTCCAGAAGACTAAGACAAAGCTCTCACTGAGTTTTACTGACAACAGGCAGGTGGGGAGCTAAAATGGTGAAAAAGAAAATGGGTTGGAAACAAATAACAGAAGAGAGAAGGAAGTTGGAAGCAGGCTTATGTCACAGTTTGGGTCTGGAAGCATTCAGATGCAGATCTTAGAAAAAGTCAAACAAACAAACACTTAAATTAAAGGAAGTTCCTCACATGTCATAGAATCATAGAAACATAGAGTTGGAAGGGAACTAGTAGGTCATCTAGTCCAACCACCTGCCTGCAGCAGGAAATTCTCCTACAGCATCTCCAACAGGTGCTCATTGAGCCTCTGCTTGAAGACCCCCAGTGAGGGAGAGTCCACCACCTCCCTTGGCAATCTGTTCCACTGCTGAACCGTCCTCACTGTCAGGAATTTTTTCCAGATACTAAGTGATCCCTCTTTCTGGACATCGGCATTCAAGACTCCATTACACCTTTCCAAAAAAATTGTGGGATGAATTGGACCATATATTTGTATAGACAATTTTGTCTTAGAGAGCCAAATTCAAAACACACAAAGAACCTTGAGTAAATTGGCAGGTAAGGTCACTCATCCTTTCAGTTGGATTAACTGAGCTTCTCCAACCACCCTCTCAATAAATCAGTAGTCAGGAATGTTCCATTGGAGGCAAGAGCAAGAGTATATTGTTCTTCTGGACCCAAAGAATCAATTAAGACAACAAATTCACAGAACAACCTGTCTGCCTGTTTCCAATCAGTATGTTTTTTCTATAATAATGGCAATTTCAGAATACCTCAGCAAAGTCCTCTTACAATGGTGTTTCCCTTAAAAAGACCAGGTGAGCACGAAAAGGGGGTGCCATGTACATGCAATGGAATAGGGTAGGTTATACATTACATAAGAACATAAGAAGAGCCTCCACAGGATCAGGCCAAAGGCCCACCTAGTCCAGATTCCTGTATCACACAGCAGCCCACCAAGGCACATATGACACTTGCATTCAGTTGCCACCCCCCTCCCACATCTGGCATTTTGAGGTTTCCACCTCTACACACACACCTCATGGCTTGTAACGCATGAGGTCCTTTCCTCTAGGAATTTGTCCAAACCATTCTTAAAGACATTAAACTCTTTTGATTTTAATTATGATTTTGAATTTCTGAAGCCGGGAAAAACATACGCATTTGAAATTTTGAAAAATAGCTATGAAATAAAATTCTGCATTCTTTATTAAACATACTGCGTTGTATTATCATCTGATAGTTCCTTAAAAATAACCCATTCTAATGTTCCCCATTAATGCCAATTAATTCCAGTCAGTGTGGTATACACTGCATACAGGACAAGAGGTCTCCATAAGGTTGGGAAACTTTGTTCCCTTATCTTGGGGTAGCCTCTGCTTTCTCAAGGGCTCTCCTTGAATCTACAGTATTTTGCCAATGCAAGTTTATGGATAGTTCACAGGGAGAGAATCCTCCTCACTGGTGCAAGTTACTGTCACCAGGATCCACTTTTAAGTCACCCAGCCCCATTTGACCTCTCATATTCCCCCACTGACTACCACTTTCTCCTTTAACTTCCCATTAAAGATCCTGGAGCCTGTCCTTCCTCCACATATGATTGCTCACACTGCAAATGGCTACTGTTCTTCACATTGAACTGGATCATGGCCCAGGCCTGCTCTTTGCATCTATTACATCATATCTATTTGTCTACGTTAGAAGCAACATTGGTTTCAAGACACCATCTTTCAATGATATTTCAGAGGAATTTATCTAACCCCTCCTCCCTATGACTCATTGTCACTGCCACCTGAGACTTGATTTATTTCCAAAGTCTAAATCCCCATTGCCACCCTCTTACTAGAAAGTCCCTGTAAATAGTACACCCTTCAAGACAACCAGGCACTCACAATAGGCTATTCAGCAACACTCAAGAATAATCCATAGGTGTCAGATGACAGTGTCCTTCAGACCTACCACCTAAAACTACACCCATGGCAGAGAATCAAGCAAATAGTAGAGATTCAGCTTCATTCCCAGCCCTACTGACATACCACAACTAATCAGAGACAAGAGTTTCAAATTCATTGGAAGAGGAAAACGTGCTACGACAGGAAAATGGGTAAGTGAATGAGCTCATCTATTATTTTCTTTAAAATGCATTTCATCACAGATGGCTAGTACCCACTTTCCAAGCTGCCAGCTTCCAGTGCCCATCATTCAGGCATTCCCAGTTCCTACATCTGGCTTATCCACAAAGTAGGTGCCCATCTCTGTCCTCCTACTAACTTCCACTACTCCTCCTCCTTATTCTACTCCCTGGATTGTAAAAGGAAGAAGGGCACAGATGAAATGTGGAGGAGGGTGATGAGGTAGAATATTGGAACATGGAGAGAGAACATTTGGCATGGAATCTCATGCATCAGGAGACCAGCTCTCTCTGCTTCTTCCCAAATAAGATGAATATAGGAAAAAGGTAAAATATCTTTGCTCCTCTCTGCCTTCCATTGGTTCTCAGTTCTTCATACTGCTGGAGGAAGGTGCAGCAAAATATAATGCTTATGTAGTGCCAAGAAGGCAAAAAAGATTACTAGGAGCTTGCCTGCCTGCCCCTTCTCTCCAGTGATTGCTGTATGCAGATTTCCAGATTTGATCCTCTTCTGTTTGGAATGAACAACAGCTATGGATCCTGGCTTCCAAGCATTCCCTGTACCTGTTCATTTCAATCAGAGGAGACCTGGACTATGGAGGCTGTATGTGACAAAAAGAAAAGGAGCACTGAAAGTGCATCTGCTCCCCCCCCCCCCCCGCCCCCCATGCCTGCAGTAGGAAGGGTGCAAACAGTCACACCTGAGTGGAAATGGGTGGTGGATTCAGTTGGTGCATAAATGTCTCCCATATAAGTTACCAACAGAACATAAATTCTTCTTGTTTGTGACATAAAGCTACTGAGAAGTCACCAGCATTTTAGTTTAAACATGAGAAAAATCTAATGACAAGGGAACATTTGTACTTTCATATGTAAATGCATGTAGCCTTCCTAGCATGGAGAGCAGAATGGCTGCTTGATATATAGTGGAAATGGTTTTGAGGGAGAACACATTAACCCCCTCAAATTTCTCATCTGCGTTCCTATTAGGAAGTTGCTCATCTACATTCCAATTAGAAGGGAACTGGAACATTCCCTTGCTCCAGATTCTTCAGGAGGAGAGGTAGATGAACATTCCTTTGCCCATATTCTAATGGACAACAAAAAGTAAATAGTATCATTTTTCTCATTTTTCCAGTACAAGAATTCGTGGTAGTGAAGAATTGCACCACAGTGCATGATTTCATTTTTGCTGGATTCACAGACTCATCAAACCTACAGATCCTTCTCTTTGCATTCTTCCTTGTAGTATATGCTCTCACACTCACTGGAAATGTGGGAATGATCATCTTAATCAGAAGTTGCTCTCAGCTCCACACCCCCATGTACTTCTTCCTGAGCAACTTGGCCTTTGTAGATGTCTGCTATTCCACGGTTGTCACACCCAAGATGCTGAAGGACTTGGTGGGGAGAAGAAAGACAATTTCTTGGACTGCATGCGCTGTACAGATGTGGTTTTTTGGTCTTTTTTTAGCCACAGAGTGTTTTCTCTTGGCTGCAATGGCCTATGATCGTTATGTGGCCATTTCCAATCCACTGCTCTATCGAATAATTATGTCTCAAAGGGTTTGTGTCCAGCTGATAATTGCCCCCTACCTTCTGGGTGTGCTGAATGCCATGACACACACAACCCTGACGTTTCAACTAACCTTCTGTAACTCCAATGTGATCAACCATTTCTTCTGTGACATCCCTGCAGTCATAGCACTATCCTGTTCAGATACCCAGCTCAACAAGAGAGTTCTTTTTGGTCTGTCTTGCACATTTGGCATAGTGAGTACGTCTGTCATCATCATCTCCTACATCTATATTGTCATGGCCATCCTAAGAATTCCTTCCACAGCAGGCAGACACAAAGCATTCTCTACCTGCTCAACCCATCTCACAGTTGTATCTATCTTCTATGGAACCCTTTTCTTCATGTATGTGCGGCCCAGCTCCAGATACTCAATAGATGAAGACAAGATGGTCTCCATGTTCTACACAGTGATCATCCCCTTGCTGAACCCCTTAATCTACAGCCTCAGAAATAAAGACGTGAAAGATGCAGTGAGGAGACTGATTAGAGGAAAAAACTTTATATAAGATGAAAAATTATCACTATGAGATTGCAAACCTAATTCTCAGTTAGGCTGGTACAAGTCCCATGCTAACCTGGGGGTCTTTCAAAAGTGCCATTAGGCACGTCTGCACCACTCCTGAGGGGTTAGGCCAGTACACAAATGCTGGCCTCTCCACAACACCATGGGAATGGGGGAGACAGGTGAGTTGCCCTGGCTTAAACTGGTTAGTATTGAGCCCTGAGTGTATTATGGAAAATAAGTTTTTAAAAATATCTGGTAAAAGAAAAAATAAATCCTAGGATGAAGAAAGATGTGACTTGGGCTTATTACTTATATGTTTGGATGGACTTTGTCTTCTCCACTCTTAACCACATTAAGATAGCTAAGATATCTCCATTGCTAGTGATGTACACATATTACCAATAGTTTGTTGATGTCTCAAACCTATGGGCCACTTATGATAGCAGAAGACACTTTCTTCTTTCCCCCAGCACAGTTTCCCTAGTCAAGGAGGGACACAATTTCCTTTTTACTTAATTAAATTTGATTTTGTTGTTGTGGAACAGAGGGAAACCAAATCTTCTTCAATAGCAAATAGGTGCTTTAGCTCTGCCTAGTACCAGAGGAAATGGTTGGTGAACAACTGAGGAGCAGGAGGCAGGTTTTTTCCCACTTTTTTAAAAAATCCCCTGGGATGACATCAATTCCATTTGTGACCACTTCCAGGGCAACATTTTGAGCTTTGCACCAGGCCATATGATCATAAGCAATGCAAGCAATCATTCCATTTTTCAGTCCTGGAATAAAACCCCTGCAGATACTGAGGACCTACCTTATTCAAATAGATGAAGGAGAGAATCAAGAAACCAGAAAGTGGGTCTTGAAACCTATTTTTCCATTGATTATATACTGATTTTTTAAATCCATGGGAAGTTCTGAAACAAAACCCTAATGGATAACAAGGGACAACTGTAGTACATGCTTTACCTTCTTGGAGAGTTCTTATTTAAAGTTTACCACAATTTCAGTTTGAAGCACAACTGGAGTTTTTGCTGGGTGTTAATAAATTAAATTAATTTATATTAATTTAATAAATTAAATTAATTTAATTTATTAAATTATGAGACAACGATGGTGACAAAAGAGCATAGGCCTATCATGGAAGAAATAATAATAAGAAGCAGTATGTGGTTGAGCAGAATATCATAGAATCATAGAATCCTAGACTTGAAAGGGACCTAGTAGGTCATCTAGTCCAACCCCCTGCCTCCTCAGGCAGAGTATCAGAGCAGGCAAGCTTCAGGATGAGGGGTACATCACAAGTGGTCAATGACATTGGACCTACAGAAGGGAAGGCGGAAGGTGGTGTTTGTGTGCGTCATGCCATTGGCACACCCCACCAGATATGAAGCCAGCACCAGGCAATTGCAAACCTTCCTGGACATGACAATAGGGTACAGTAGTGGGTTGCAGATGGCTACATAGCCAGGGCTCCCATAAAGCTGGAATTAGCCAGTTTTGTCCGGCTTTTCTGCTTTGGACCGGACTGTCTGGTCCACTGGGGGTCCTGTCCAGCCTTCTGGGAAGTTGGGGGCTACTTTGGGGCACTGGGGAGTCGTTAGGATCAGCAGTGGCTAGCTGCAGCTAGCCACTGCTGAAATACGTTGAAAAAAATCAATGCGCATGATGCAAAGCTAATTATGCTCCAACTGAGCTCCTAGAGAGTCTCTGTGTGTTATGTCTGTGTGTTAAGTTATGCTGCATCCAGAGAGTCAGGAAACCTGGGCTGCCCTAGCTGCTCCAGAGCATGCTCTGGAGGCACAAAGTCAGTGACACCTGTGGAGGACTTGCTCCAGTGATGGGCTTCAAAGAAATTAAGAACCGGTTCTCTGTCCATCTGGCAGCCACTTTTAAATGGCTATTTTTAAACTTTATATGTACTATCTCTTGTTAAGAACCAGTTCTATAGAGTAGGTGCGAACCTGCTGGTGCCCACCACTGACTTGCTCCCTAGGAAACCCCCCTCAGATCACAAGGAACAGCTGTGGTGCTTGCCTTACAAGGAAGCCCAAAAGTTCCTGACAATGAATTTTATGCAAAGCCAGATGCGCAAGGAAATAGATTTATGTACCTGGCATGTGTGCTTGTAGTAAAAAGGAACGGATTTATCTGCCAGCCAAAAATGATACTGATTCCAATAATCTTTTTGACAGTGTAGTTGATAAAATAAGATCACCATCAGTTTTTGTCGATTTTTTCAGACGCACAATCCTATCCTGAATACCTAGTTACTTTTAAAAAAACAAAGATCTCTGTTTTGTGTGTGTCAGATATTTGAACCTGATGTACAGAATTTAAAACATGAATGATATAGAGGTCCTGATATCTGGACAAGTAAAATTGTAGAAAACCAAACTTCTCTATGAAAAGTGGTAATGTGGAACACCTTTGTGAAGTGCCCTGCTGGGGCTAATTGGAGTCATGAGATGATGTGTCATCTGGAGACAGACTGGTCTACTGTGGTCATGTGATCGACCTGTATATGTATGTATGGAGATGCACTGATGGGTGTGTGGCTTTTGTCGGGGGATTTACCTGGAGAAGTGCTGTTGGTTTGCTGGTTTGTGTAACGGTTAGTTGGACTTGCTCTTGACTCTCTGCTCTCTGTAACCTTTGACCTATGGACTGTGCCTTGTGACTACTCATTTTGCCTTCTGATTCAAACAATACAAACATGTGCTTGGAAGACACTGCTGTCTTGTGTTGTTCCTTGGTACTAAAGAGCAGGCAGGCATCCATCAGTCTTGAGAAACTATGGTATCGTGCACGGCACTGCATAAGCTGCATACAAAGCACAAAGGCTTAGGTAGATTGATCTGGAGGATAGGCTTACCCAAGTAGCAAATCCCCCCCTCTCCACGCCACTGAAAGAGTCCAATGGAAAGGCAGAGCCAATACGATTGATTCCAGCTGTGATGCAGAGCAGGGCTAAGGACAGGAGCTCACCCTGTCTTGTGGGGACCGACCTGGGTCTCAAACCCTGGCCATCTGGTTAACAGGCACAGTGTCTTAACCACTTGCGCTGCCCACAGCCTTGGAACTATTTCCTGGTGTTTTCCCACCACACCACTCTGCTTTGGACAAACATCAACCCTGCTGAAAGCTCAGTGTTGCCACCTGTGGGAGAAGTACCTGAGTATCTGTTGATTGGTGGCCCAGTCAGGTGAGATTCCGGCAAGAGGGATTGTATATATTTGAGATACAGTATTTTTAGTGTGGATTGTGTATGATTTTAAATTGTTGTAGAACATGCCAGGAATCCCAAGCAGGAACCTCAAGAGCACCACTGCAGCAGTGGGAGACCACACACACCCATTGGTCCCGGATACATATAGATTTTGCAGAACGTTTCCAAGGCCAGAATTTCTTTATATTAGTTGTTTCATACATTAAGTGGTTGGATATTATACTAGTCACAGCTATAACGTCTTGGGCAGTTAGGGCCCTTTGTAAGATTTTTGCTATCCATGGGTTACCAGACATTTTGTACCTTGGTTTACGAGCATAATTTGTTCCAGAAGCATGCTTGTAATGCAAAACACATGTATATCAAAGCAACTTTTCCCATTAGAAATAATGGAAACTCAGATGATTTGTTCCACAACACAAAAATAGTCATATAAAAATTATTACAATCTATATATGCAGGCCTCTGTCAGTCTTGAAAGACTATGGTATCGTGCTTGGCACTGCATACACTGCATGCGAAGCATGAAAGCATGGGTTGGTTTGTTATGGAGGATGGGCTGTTATCCAAGCAGCAAATCCCCCCTCTCCACGACACTGAATTAGTCCAATGGAAAGACAGAGCCCATACGATTGGATCCAGCTGGCGTCGCAGAGCTGGAGTAAGGACAGGAGCTCACCCTGTCTTGTGAGGCCGACCCGGGTCTCGAACCCTGGCCTGCTGGTTAACAGGCACAGCATCTTAACCGCTTGCGTGACCCACAGCCCTAATATATATCTATATCTATATATATATATATAGTTTATCTATATATAAAACTGAAAAATCACTGACTGACTCACTGACTGACTCATCAACGGCCAGTCAAAACCGCTGGGCCTAAAAGTGTGAAATTTGGGGAGGGTGTTCTTTTCATGATGGAGGCACCCACTAAGAACCAGTTTTTGGATATTCCAACTGGAAGGGGGTGAAAAGGGGTGCAACATGTTTTCCTCCCTATATTTTACATTGAAGAGCCCTGACTGAGGGATGCTCTGCCCCAACCCCCAGACCTTGAAGCATGAAATTTGGGGAGAGTGTTCCTTCTGCGACCGCAACACCCACCAAGAACCGATGTTGAGAAATTTAACCCTTAAGGGGGTAAAAAGGGTAAAACACATATTCCTCCCTTTGCTTTACATTGAAGAATCCCTGACTGATGGATGTTCTGCCCCCACCCCTGGATTGAGAAGCATGAAATCCGGGGAGAGTGTTCCTTCTGTGACATCAATACCCACCAAGAACTGATATTGAGAAATTTAATCCTTAAGGAACTGAAAAAGGGTGTAACGTGTTTTTTATCCTATACGTAACATTGAAGACTGACTGATCAACATCCAGCTGATGCACTGGGAGGGAGGTTGCACAGAAGGTGATGTTGTACATGGAGGAATGTTGTGCAGGAGGGATGGTGCACTTGGGGAGATGGTTCGCATGGGGAGATGTTGTACAGGGGTGTTGCATATGGAGGATAATGCGCATGGGGATGGTGCGCATGAGGGGATGTTGTGCATGGGGGATGTTGCAGATGGGTGGATGATACGCATGGGGTGTTGCATATGGTGCGCATGCATAGATAGTGCGCATGGGTGGATAGAGCGCATGGGGGACGATGCACATGAGGGGTTAATGTGCATGGGGGACGATGCACATGAGGGGTTAATGCACATGGGGGTGTTTTGCATGGGGGGATGGTGCACATGGGGGGACGGTGCACATGGGAATGTTGTACCAGGGGTATTGCGCATGAGGGATAATGCATATGGGGTTTGCATGGGGGGAGGGTGTGCATGGGCAAGAGTGCACATGGGGGGATGTTATATGGGGTAGTGCACATGGAGTGTTGTGCATGGGGGACAGTGCGCATGAGGGGTGCACATGGGGAGCTAATGCACAGTAGTGGGATGGCATACGGGGGGGAATTTTACTCCCGCAATGTGGGTATGTTTTCGCTAGTATTGTAATATAATACAAAATAACAAAGAAAATACAAATTAGAAAGAAAAATAAAACAAATTAACCTGCACTTGGTCTCTCAGGCTGCAATCTGCCCCTCTTACATAGGAGTAAGCCCCACTGATTATAATAGGGCTTACTTTAAAATAGATATGCAAGGTTGGATATCTCAAGTTCCATTCCATTGCTGTCTTACATAGGAGTGAGCCCCATTGACAGTAATAGGCTTACTTCAGAGTACACATACATAGGCTGGTCTTTTAGGAGAGGCTGAACAGATACTGCTGGAGCACCAAAACCAGATTATTGCAGCCGGGACTATTATTTGTTTGCTTTTCTATCAAGACATTGTTTGTATATCAAATCAAAATGTATTCAAAATGTTTGCTTATTTTGCAAAACATTCTCAATCCAAGGTTGTACATATTTATTAATTACAAGATGGTTCCATGCTGCCTGCTCAGAAGGAAAAAGGGGACAATGAAGGTTTTTTCCAGGACGCAAGGCTTAAAAAAGAGGACCTATCCGGGAAAAAGAGGACTTATGGTCACACTGATGTAGCCCTTGAGTTATGGGAAACTGTTCTTCTATCTTTAAACTGGCAAATCCTACATATGCTTGCTGTTCACAGATAAATGCAGCAGATGGCAGTAATGCACCACGACTGCAGTAGCACATAGCTAATGGCATCCCTTTGATGCTTCAGCCCTGGCAACATTGTTACTCACATGAGGGCCTGACTGCTGTCAGCCTGTCAAGTCATGTATCAGAAGACAACTGATGCGAATCGCTCCAGGGCTGGGCACTGACAAACAAGTCTGTATTGTGTGCGTCTCTTGGTGAATTCTGAATTAAAATAAACAGCCAACTATCCCAACTGCACACAAATGTTCTGGGGAGGCCACTGAAGAACCTGCCCTTTTAAACCAAATATGCTGTCATTCATTTCTTTCCTCCTGTTTTGCTGGTTAGTTGCTTTGATTTCGCATACAGATCTCTCCCCTTGGAATTGACATCTGCTCTTTAATAAGGCCAAGTGATGCCACCCACCAGCTTCCATGGAAACATCCCACTGAGCATCATACAGAAGTAGGCTACAGTGGGCAAATGGCAGCCTGGCAACCCGAGGCCAACCTGGTGATGCTCTTTGACAGTGTGACAACAGCCAGATCTTCCTCCAGCTACCATGCGATCTATCTCCAAATGTCACCAACTAGAGCTCCCTGCGGTCAGATTGGGGATTTTATAACAAATTGTCGGGTATGTTATTGAACAAAACAGTAAAAAGCTAATTCCTGCCCGCCCCCCTCTCTCTCTCTCATCTATCTATCGTATCTATCTATCTACAGTATTTATATACCTAAACTTTTTGTGAACTAAAAAGTTCATAAAGCGGTTTACAAAGAAAATGAAAAAATAACAGCTAATTAATAGCTAATGGATCCCTGTCCCAAAAGGGCTCACAATCTAAAATGCAAAAAAAAAAGCACCGGCAGAAGGCACTTGAGCAGACATTGCTGGGGTGTGTAAGGCCCGTTACTCTCACCCTGCTAAATAGGGGAGGAACACCCACTTGAAAGTTTGCCTCTTACCCAGTTAGCAGGGGTTATAAGGCTTGGCCTTATCCGCAGGCAGCCCATAAGGGGCTGAGCAGTTCTGGTAAAGGCCTTCTTTGGCTGCAGAAACAGGAAACAAAATCAATTGTAGCTGACATCTACTTAAAATTGACCTTTATAAGAGGTATTTTGGTGTAGAAATAGTAGAATGAGATATTGAACACAAGATTTTGTAGAACATGGGTATCAAACTTGTTATCATACAGTGGGCCAAATAGTGTTCATGATGCTGGAAGAGGACAGGAAGCAATGTCAGTAAGCACAAAGTGATGTCATTAAACAATGACCATAAATAACCATTTTTTCTCATTTAGGAACTCATCAGCTGCAAATGACAGAAGAGAAAATACGCAAAAAATCTTGATAATCTGGTTCATATTTTCAAGGTACATGAGGTTCCATATACACACACACAAAGATTGTGAAGAATTATTATCTATATGTTATTATATACAGTTTTCATAAATAAGGATCTATACAAACATGACAGCGTGAAATCATAACAAAAGAGGTTCTGAAATCTGCATTAAAATGGAATACAATATTTCAGCGCAAGGTTCTGTATACTATCTGCATTAATTTAAAAGAAAATTTTTATACTAGCAACAAATTTTGTTACCTTCGATGACAGAACATTACCTTTAAAGACAGGATATTATGCTGGAAATTGAATTTAAATGTTCTAGGAACAGTTCTAGATACATGTGATGGATGTGTCCAGTAATGCAATCATTTTGGAGCCAAATGAAAAGAGAATGATAAATTATGAGTTTCCAATGGACCCAAAGGTTGCATAAATTCACAGATGCAAGTGTGTTATAATCCATTGAGATGTAAATACTACTTACTGACACTGCTTAAGATGCATAAGGAAAGAAATTGAGAATTACCATAGCCTCTATTCTGGTCATGAAAATATGGAAAGTAGCACAATGGATAAAACTGATAGCTCAATCCTATTTGGGGTTGGTGCAGTGGGGCACATGGCTCATGCCATAGCCAGTGCTAAAATTGGGCAGGCTAGAGGCCTTCCCAGGGTACAGCCTTCCAGCCTACATAATAGGGCTATTCCGATCTGTGCCATCCAAATCACTGGCACAAGTCCAAGAAGCCCCATGTAGAGTTTTCAGGCTCATGAAGGGGATTAGGAAAATTCAATTGTTCCTGCCTCCTACCAGGTTTGAACAACCCCCTTCCCCTCCTTCCCTTGCCCCAAACACTACACCACCTATTACCAAACTCACCTGCCCAAGGGACCATCCCACCAGATTCAGTGCCAGAGAGGCAGCACATCTTACTCTTAAGTCATCACAAACATGCTTTACCACATGTTTGTGGAGGCTTGTAATGGTGATTACACTATTAGGTGTAATCACAAAGATAAGGATTGAACTGTGACTATATAAAACTAAAAGACAGTTGATACAGGAGAATGAAATTTATGATACAATGGCTCCCACATGTAAAGAATATAAAAGAGATGGTGAACATATGGCATGCGTGCCAGGGAGGTCACGCAGAGTCCTTGGTGCCCAGCGTGCTCAGTTCAGCTCTTCTCCGAAGAGAACCGGCTGCTCCTCTTTGAAGCAAAGCTGAACTGAGGGGGCAAGTGCCCACTACGCATGCCCAGAGCTCTGGGCATGTGTAATGAGCTCAGGGCACTCCTGTCCCATTGTGCATGCCCAGAGTTCCAGGCATGCACAGTGCGCACCAGCATGCACCCTAAGTTTGTCTCTGCTCCAAAGAGGAGCTGCTCCTCCCCTTTGGATGAGAGACAAAGTGGGGAGGGGGGTGAGTGCCTATTGTGCATGCCCAGAACTCCAGGCACGTGCAGTGGGCCCAGGGTGCTCTTGGTATGTATATTGGCACCGGTACCATCAGTTGGCACATAGTGCCCAAAAGGTTTGCCACCACTGACATATGAAGTAGTATAAGAATGTAAGTATACTATAAATATAGTTTTTAATGAACATAGATGTTTCTTGACTTTATTTTCATTTCTATGTAGCTCTACATTTTCTACAAATACAGTGGTGCCTCACATAAAGAGCTAAATTCGTTCCAGAGGCATGCCCTTAGAATACCATCTAAAAATAGCCTAATTTGCATACATTTGCATACCGGGTCTAATGGACCCGGTTGGTATTCTAAGGGTTATGTAAAATGCTCTTTAAGTAAAGCAGATTTTCCCATAGGAAATAATGGAAACTCAGACAATTGGTTCTACAACCCCCAAAATATTCATATAAAAATATTAACTGGATGTAAAAATGATAACAAAACACTGTAATTGAATTCAAAACATGCATTCAATGTGCATGATCCTATGAAGTCTACTTAGGCTGCAATCTTAAAGACACTTTCCTGGGTGTAAGCCCCATTTAACACAATGGGGCTTACTTCTGGGTAGACATGGTTAGGAGGCAGCAATCAAGTTGGGAGCAGTTAGAGGCAGCTGCGCTGGCAGCCCTTTTAAAGAGCTTCCGGGCAGAGCATCAGTGCTGCATAGCATGGTGCCCATGACATGCTTGCTTGTTAAGTGAAGTGGAACTTGTTATGTGAAGCAAGATTTCTTGAAATTTTTGTTATGTGATACACTTGTTAAGCGAGGTGCTTGTTAAGTGAGGTACCACTGTGGATGAATACTTCTATAATCTTATTTTTTATTTTGCACAATAATAAAACTGTCAGGAAGAAAAGAAATACTGCAGTGATTGCTAAAATGTTCAGTAAAACTTCAGTGAGCAGCATCAGTAATATTTTCATATATCTGTACACCTGATTGTTCAATGTTAGCATTTTTCTAGGTTCATATTTACATTCTTAAAAATCTGCAGCAGGATTTTCAATCTAACACAAGACAGGATGTCTTGTCTCAGTTATTAGGTGAAATGGAAATGGAAGCACACTGCGTGATGATTTATAATTACTTTTTTTGAAATGCTTTGGAGCAACTCTGAGTTCATTCTTTGCGCTCAGACCTCAGAGGGTAGCACTAGTGGCCTTTTAGGGACTCAGCTTTATACAGATTGGTTTTATAGAGGTTAGTTCTTTTAGCTCCTGTAAAAATGAAACTGACAATTTACACATGCATGTGCTTGCACACCACATAGATAAATAATATTTAAATAAATATTTTTATCAATCTATATCTATAGCTATAAATCTATATACATATATAAACTAGCGAAAACATACCTGCGTTGCAAGAGTAAAATTCCCCCATATGCCATCCTCCCACTGTGCATCCACCCCCATGCACATCCACCCCACATGCACATCCACCCCACATGCACATGTACATGCACATGCACCCCCCAGGCACATCATTCCATATGTGCATCAACCCCCATGCGCAACATCTCCCATGGACAACATGCCCAATGTACAACAACCCCCATGCGCAACAACCCCCATGCGCAACTTCTCCCTTGTGCAATGTCCTCCATGTTCATCCACCCCATGCGCATCAACCCCCTGCACATCAACCCCCATGTGCATCCTCCATGCGAAACAACCCCTGATGCGCATAAATCCCCCATGCACATCAACCCCCTGCACATCAACCCCCCAGTGCATCAACCCCTATGAGCAACATCTTCCATGCACAAACTCCCCCATGCGCAACATCCCCCTGCGCATCATTCCCCCATGCGCAACAACTTCCCATATGCAACATCCCCATGTTCACCCACCCCATGCACATCAACCCCCATGCACATCAACCCCCATGAACATCAACCCCATGCACATCTCCCATGCAGAACAACCCCCCTGCACATCCACCCCAACCCCCTGCAAATTAACCCCCTCTGTGCATCAATCTCCCTATGCTCATCATCCCCCACGCACAACATCCCCATCATCATGCACAACAACCTCCCAACATCCCCCATGTTCACCCACCCCATGTGCATCAGCCCCCTATGCACATCAACCCCATGTGCATCCCCATGTGCAACAACCCCCATGCGCAACAACCTCCCATACACATCAAACTGCATCAACACCCATGCACATCAGTCTCCCTATGAGCATCAGTCCCCCATGCACATAAAGCCCCCATGCTCATCAACCCCCCATGCGCATCAACCCCCCATGTGCATCAACCCCACCATGCGCATCATCACCTCATGCACATCAAACCCCCCAGGCGCATCAAACCCACTTGTGCACCATCCCCCTATGCGCATCAACCCCCATGCGCAACATCCCCATGCACATCATTTCCCCATGCACATCAACCTCCCATGCACATCAATCCCTGTGCACAAATAACCCCATGCACATCATCCCCCATGCACATCACCTCTCCATATGCAACAGTCCCCCATGCACAACACCCCCCATGCGCAGTATCCTCCCCAGTGCAACCCCTCCCTCTGAATAACATCCCCCCCAATGCACCAGACATAGAGCACCAAATTGACTCACTGACTGACCGACTGACCCACTCATTCACCCATCAAAAGCCAGCCAAAACCACTGGACCTAGAAGTGTGATATTTGGATAGCATATTCCTTCTGTGACGTGAGAACCCACTAAGAACAGATTTTTAGAAATTTAATCCCTAAGGGTGAAAACAGATGCAATATGTTTTGTCCCTATACTTATTATTGAAGATTGACTGATCAACACCCAGCCCCAATCCCTGGACCTAGAGGCATGAAATTTGGGGGCTGTATTGTTTCTGTGATGTAGGAACCCACTAAAAACCAATTTGGCGCCCATTCGTGCCTGCTGTCCAGTGTTGCCCACTTATGCCAGTTGCCTGATGCCCAACAGGATTGCCTGGAGCCCACTGGTGCCTGGGGATGCCCACTGCCCGCTGGTGTCCACTAGTGTCCGCTGCCTGGTAAGGATGCGTGGTGCCCAGTGGTGCTTGGTGCCCATTGCCTGGTGCTCAGCAGGGATGCCCAATGCTGCCCCGCTTACATTCTGCAAGTGCATAAAGTTAAAGACTCCCCCACAATGGGATAAATGCAGAGGCACTTCATGTGATACATTTTGTTCTCAGGAACAGATCTGTGCATATTACATGAATTATAAGGGGAGCCGACATAGACAAACAGTAGTTTTTTCCCATCAACATTCCTGCAAACAGGAAGCTTTCCTTGATTAGTGCTGTGTTTATTTTTTAAGGTAAGAACTGGTCACTTTTAATAACTGCATGATGTTTAGATATTTTGTATTCAGTAACCCATTTTTCATGTACCAAAAGTCTGATCAGAAGCTGCCTCAGCATGCAATCTGCCGACATATATTTCCACCCTGTTACAACACAGTGATGGAAATCCTCCCAGAGGCATAATGTCAACATCCAAACTGATAGGTTCAACAAACTAACATAAATCCACATATATACAAGACAGCTTTTCTGCTAGGAATATAGAAATAACTTTCCAGCAGAAAACCATTCAGAATCTATCTGTCAAACTAACTCAGAGCTGACAACCCAACACAATTACACACCCGGACACAACAAATGTCTACACACGACATAGTCAGAGATGACAGCACAACAACATTCATGCATGTTAGGTATACATAAAAGAAACCCAGTCTTCATTATCACAGATCCAGTGCTCCACGACAAAATTACATTTCTCTTTTTCAAAAATTCTAGAACTAAAATCAACACCTGCCCGGGGAACCCAACATTACAGACATGAGCACATGTCTTTTATGCTCAGAGTTTATGCACAACAAGCTGTGTGCATACAGATTTAGGTCAGAAGTCTCTAAACGTTTTGGCAAGAATGCCACATTGTCTTTCTGATACTGATACTTTCTGATACGTCTTTCTAATACGTCTTTCTGATACTTTCTGATACTATAGGGTCCTGAAGGGAAAAAAGAATTGATTTACATTTTAAATTTGAATAAATTTACATAAATGATTAGTGACAGTATTTGTGAATGAATAAATGAAATCAAATCAGTTTATAAATATTTCCCAACAGAGAGAGAGAGGGTGATCTTCAAACCAGTTCATAAGCACTTTTATATACTCAGAGAGAAGGTGTGTGCAGCCTCCACAGCCCTCATAATACTCTCCTGAGGTGTGGTGAGCACCTCTGGAGGATTACAGGGCTTGCCAAGGGCCAGATGGAGGCTTTCTGAAGACAGCATCTGGCCCCAGAGCTGGGGTTTGGAGACCCTTGAGTCTAGACCATGAACCAAAGAATGATGAGTACGCAGCAACTGGGAGTGAGGTTTGTCATGCAGTGACTCTGAACAATTTGAGAAGATCTGAACAGCATGAATATTATATAACCCAGTGTCCAGCAAGATCACCCTAATACAACAACATGAACGAGGCACAGAATATCATAAATTGAAACTATATGAAACTGAAAAATTACCTTAGTGACCAATCTTATAAAGTCTGTGATTTTCTGTTGATCTCTGTAAGGAAATACATATTCTGCAGACTTAATCAGTAGTTCCTTGCAGACTTAGTGTTTACAGTGAAATTCTCACTCATTAGTCACTTTGCTTTCTATGAAGCGCTAGCAGGATATCATCAGCAAATCATGGCTCTCCTGCATTTTGGCTGAACAGCCACACACCTTTTTGAAGCACAGCAGTACAATTTTCCCAGAGGTGCACTTTCTTCTTTTTGAGACTTGTGATTTTGATAGGCACAATGACAAATCAAGAAGGGGAGTCCTCTTCCTACATTACTTCACCATTAACTGGGTCCACAGTCAACAATATTTTTCTAGTTAACATTAAGTGCCATTTTATTTAGGAGCATGTTTATTTTAATAGTTAAAAACTAGCACCATAAGTCATTTTCAGTAGTTATATAGAAACATGAAAATAATACAATACAATATGTGGAAGTAATATAATACAGTCAGGTTCATCATATGCACATTGTACTTGTGCAAATTTAAGTATAAGTAACCCACTTATTTGGACAGGTTAGGGACCAGAGAACTGTTCAAAAGTGAAAGGTGGAACCCAGTTTTTTTCAGCTTACAATTGCAAAATGGCCACCAAAAAAAGAATTTTCCAGAAGATTGAATGGAATGGAGGATTGGATTGAATTTCCAAGGGACAGCATGTTCAGCCAAGCATAGAAGCTCCAATAAATTCCTGATGGGCCTGGAAGATAACTTCATGGTCCAGAAGGTAGAGGAAACAACAAGGGGAGGGGCCATCCTTGACCTGATCTTAACTAATCGTGATGAACTGATTGACGTGTCAACGTGGCGGGAACTTTAGGGGAAAGCGATCATGAGCTGCTGGAATTTAGAATAATGTGGGAAATAAAAAGAGTGCAGAGTGAAACTTATACATTGGATTTCAGGAAAACTGATTTCAACAGGCTTAGAGGAGTCATAGGCAGAATCCCATGGGTTGATGATCTAATGGGGAAAGGGGCCCAAGATGGGTGGGAGCTCCTTAAGAGGCAGCTTCTACAAGCACAGTCAGAAACAATTCCCATGAAAAAGAAAGGGGGAAAAACCTGAAAAAACCAGGTTGGCTGCACAAACAACTTGGGGATCAGCTGAAGTTAAAGATAGAGAAGTATAGGAAGTGGAAGACTGGAAAGATCACCAGGGAGGAGTACAGGCAGATAGCCCAGTCTTGTAAGGAGGGGGTCAGGAATGCTAAAGCTCAGTATGAGCTGAGGCTGGCCAGGGGAGTCAAGGCAGTGGTGGGCTCCAGCAGGTTCGCACCTACTCTATAGAACCGGTTGTTAATGAGAGATAGGACATATAAAGTTTAAAAATAGCAATTTAAAGTGGCTGCCAGATGGGCATGGAACCGGTGGTTAATTTCTTTGAAGCCCATCACTGAGTCAAGATAACAAAAAGAGCTTCTTTAGATATGCCCAAAGGAACAGGAGGAGAGATGAGGGGGTGGGGCTGCTCCTGGACAAAGATGGACAGTAGGTGTCTGGAAACCAGGAGAAGGCAGAGCTGCTCAACTCCTACTTTGCGTCTGTCTATTCTCGGAAAGAGGGCTGTGCAAATGGGGGTGCGGGATCATTGGCTGATGCGGGGATGTGCTTGCATCCCCAAAGTGGTAATGAAAACATAGATTGCGCAGAACAGCAGATTAAGATTGACAAAGAACTGGTTCAAAACCACTTAACTGGCCTAAATGAATTCAAGTCATTTGGACCAGATGAGCTGCATCCTCGAGTTCTTAAGGAACTGGCAGATGTCCTTGCAGAGCCTCTGTCGATCATCTTTGAGAAATCCTTGAGGAGTGGAGAAGTGCCACTGGACTGGAAGAGGGCAAATGTAGTCCCAATCTTTAAGAAGGGGAAAAAAGAAGACCCTGGAAATTATAGACCAGTCAGTTTGACTTCAATCCCGGGCAAGATATTAGAGCAAATCATAAAACACACAATTTGTGCACATCTAGACAAGTACTCGGTGATCAAAACAACCCAGCATGGATTTACCAAGAATAAATCTTGCCAGACAAATCTGATCTCCTTTTTGATCGGGTTACTAACTTACTGGACAATGACAATGCTGTGGATGTCATTTATCTTGACTTCAACAAAGCATTTGACAAGGTCCCACATGACATTTTAATTAGGAAGTTGGAAAAATATGGGCTAGACAGGGCTATCGTTAGGTGGATCCACAACTGGCTTGACAGCTGCACTCAAAGGGTTTTAGTAAATGGTTCTGTGTCAACCTGGAGGTCGGTTTCAAGTGGGGTACCCCAAGGCTCTGTCTTGGGACCGGTTCTCTTTAACATTTTCATTAATGATTTGGAAGAAGGGATATGGGGGAGCCTGATCAAATTTGCGGATGACACCAAGCTGGGAAGAGTAGCAAACACATCAGAAGACAGGAGAAACCTCCAGGAGGATCTGGATAAACTATAATCCTGGGCTGTAACAAACAGAATGAATTTCAACAGGGAGAAGTGCAAGGTTCTGCACTTAGGCAATAAAAAACATAGGTATAAAATGGGGGATACTTGGCTTGGCAGCACAACATGTGAGCGGGATCTTGGAGTCGCCGTGGATAACAAGCTGAACATGAGTCAGCAGTGTGATGTGTCTGCAAAGAAGGCAAATGCCATTTTAGGTTGCATTAAGAGGACTGTAGCTTCCAAGTCACGAGAAGTTATAGTTCCTCTTTATTCTGCACTGGTGAGACCTCACATTGAGTACTGTGTTCAGTTCTGGGCACCTCACTTGAAGAAAGATGCAGCCAAGCTGGAGCAAGTCCAGAGGAGAGCAACAAGAATAATCAGTGGGATGGAAGGGAAGCCCTATGAGGAAAGGTTGGGGGAACTTGGGATGTTCAGCCTGGAGGAGGCTGAGAGGAGACATGATTGCCCTCTTCAGATACCTGAAGGGCTGTCATAGGGAGGAAGGGGCTCATTTGTTCATAGCTGCTTCTGAAAGCAGAACTAGAACCAATGGGTACAAACTGCAAGAGAGGAGATTCCGGTTGGATATCTGGAAAAAATTCCTGACGGTGAGGGCGGTTCGGCAGTGGAACAGATTGCCAAGGGAGGTGGTGGACTCTCCCTCACTGGGGATCTTCAAGCAGAGGCTCGACGAGCACCTGTCGGGGATGCTCTAGGGGGGATTTCCTGCTGCAGGCAGGGGGTTGGACTAGATGACCTACTAGGACCCTTCCAACTCTATGATTCTATGATTCTAAGACTTAGAATTAGGATTGCCATTTGTCCCGAAACAGAGTGTCCTGTCCCAATTTTATGGAAGAGAATTATGGCAACCCTACTTAGAATGCTGGTTTTTTGCCATAGGGTGGAGAAGAAACACAGCAGATGTGGTACAAATAACTGTAACCACATAGGTTGCTTCTGTCTTTTAAATCAGCCCTGTCTTTGCCATGCAGATGTGGCAGTTTCATCTTCTACCTAGACCAAGGGTTGGTAACCTGTAGCCTTTGAGATGGTTTTTTACAGCTGGTGTTATGACTCCAGCCGCTGCCTCAAGCACACTTGCTCATGTTCTTTTCAGAGCAGAAAGAGTCCATCACCAACTCTGATCCAAGTGGCCACTTCTGGCCACATTGCTATACTCTCCTTTTTCTTCAAGCTTCAAGCTTCTAAAGTCAAGGAGTTGCACTATACAAGCATAGATTGGTTCTCCTGTCTCCTTACATCTACAGTTACAATTTCATTAACCAGGGACCAGAATTCTTTGTAATGCTTTGATTCCTCTCCCCTCCTTCCTGTGAGATCAGAGAAGCTTTGCAGGAATTATGGTTTTTCATAGCTTGAGATTAAAGACTGAATAAGGTTCAATTTGTAAGGTGATCTAGCAGACATAAATAAGAAACAGGTTGTTACTCTAGCGCACCTCTATGGACAGTGGACCTCTAAGTGTACCTCTATGGAGCAGGAAATGCACACAGTTGCAACCCAACTTGAACACGAGAGTTGAAGACATTATTATGAAGATAATATAATAAAACATAATAAAGCATAGTGTCTAAATCATTTTAGAATTAGTAAATAAGTAAATAGTTTATAATTATTGCCTTCACTGAATGTTGGGAGTGAAAGTTGACAGACAAAAGTAAATATTTCTTTACCCAGCATGTAATTAGTCTCTGGAACTCCTTCCCACAGGATGTGGTGATGTATCTAGCCTTGATGAATGCCTTTAAAATGGAGTTGGACAAACTTCTAGAGGAAAAGTCCATAACAGGTTATAAGTCATGATGGATATGTATAACCTCCTGATTTCTGAAGTAGGCTTCCTCATCATACCAAATGCAGGGAGAGAGCACCAGGAGGCAAATCTCTTCATTGTCTCACTGGGTCATCTGAGGAGCCACTGTGATACAGAAAGCTGAACTAGATGCATTTTTGGCCTGATCCAGCAGGGCACTTCTTGTTATTAGCTTTAAAAGTGGCCTGTCATCCACTTGCAGGCAGGGCCTCCTGTTCCTAGGCAGAGGAATGTTTACAACCAGTGGTGGGCTCCAGCAGGTTTGCGCCTACTCTATAGAACCGGTTGTTAACAAGAGATAGGACATATAAAGTTTAAAAATAGCCATTTAAATGTGGCTGCCAGATGGGCAGAGAACCAGTTGTTAATTTTTTTGAAGCCCATCACTGTTTACAACCCGTCCTAGACCTAATACTTGGTGCATTGCATCCACTTTCTCCTTATAGGTTAAATAGTGCCTTATTCCCGGATTACTCTCCCGATGTGAAAGAGCTGGATTCCGGACTGCCTGCCTTCCCTTTCCTGCCCTCTTCATTCTGCGGTTTGAACTGCTTTCCTACTATTACCCTTGAGTGCTTATTCTTGGTCTCTCACCTCTCCTTGGCCCCAAAAATCCTACTTGAAAAAGATCCTCGGGTGCTTAGCTGGTGCCAGCACAATTTTGTTTCCAGGCTATCATAAAACTGCTGGTCCGTGAAGGGTGATGGCAGGTATGGGAAGATAAAGAGAAAGAAAAGGAAGATAGTGGAGAAAAGGAGCAATGATGTTACTAGAGGACAAATGTCTGTGAAACAAGGAGTAGCTGCACTGGAAGATCAATCCAGTGTTTGGATTATGACAGCATTACCATAATTCATTCAGTTAATTAACACTCCATTTTCAGACATAGACCTGAAAGACATTAAATGAAGAGAAGATCATTTACAAAGGCCTTAATTATATTCCATGTCATTGTACCAAACAAATGGATCACACATTTCCTCAAAATTACAAATGAGGATTATATATTCCAAGGCCATTTAAATAAAATTAATTTTTCTAGGCATGTTTCATATTAATTGGTTATTCTCTAATGTTGAGGTCAATATTCAGTTTCTAACACTCTGGAACACAAGCGTTCAAACACTTCTTGAAAGTATCAGAATCCCCAATTGCAAGATGCAACACGTGCCCCAGTAGTGAAAAATTGATTAGGATTTCTTGAGTCCCTCTTCTTCTTTAAAGATCTCCTTTAAATTTCCCTCTTCTTGTATCAAAAATACAAGAAGGGATTTCAGGTCAGATATGTGCATCCATGGAGCTTTGTGTAAAGGCATTTTATTGGTTGTTGTTAAAAAAAACATATAGGACTTGATAGACCATAGGTTTCATTCAACAGAGCTCTTAAGTAGCACAAGCCCATACCTTGGTTATAATTTTTAAGGCTATAGTTCTCACCCATTGCAGGTCAGATGAGTCAGAAAAGCTATTAGGGAAATCCTGTAACATCTGGCAGGCTTAGCTCAAGTCTTTTTACCCAGTGAAATTTTGAAATTAACACAAGAAGAAAGTTGTGCATCTGTAGGAGGAAGTCGAGAGCCATTTACCTACTCCTGAGCCTGGTGAAGGTTATCTGTCAAATGGTACATCTGCATTTCTGAAGTCCGTTTCATGCGGGAGATTCCTTTGCAGCCTAGCGCGATTGTGAAATGAGATCTAATTAATATCTACTCCGGGGAGAGCTCCAGGAGTACACCACAAAAGCCAACCTCTCTCCTGGGTGCTTGCACCATCTGTCTCTCCACCAAATTCCAGCAAGACAGGAATGAGAAAACAGACATGAAACAGTCCCTAATAAGTGCCAATCCCCCACAGGGATAGAAGAAAAATAACCCCCAAGTGGGAGATGATAAATAACTAATCCAAAGCTCCTTGTGGTAGCAGTAGGCCATGAAGAGACTTGAGAGGAGAAAAGGGCACCAAAATGGCTGACGGGCAGTGTTGTCTGCACTCTCAGGCTTCTGGCAAGGGGAAAAACCAAGGCCGTCACCTGTTAAGGCTTTCATTTGTTGTAGGATGCGAGGGATTTCTTCCTGGCCATGGATTTATATCTCCCACCAAGAATCACTAGCAGCAGTAAGAAGCTGCCTCTCTGACATCTATTTGCTTCCAATTTTCTTTGTACGTATGTGTCCCTGTTTGCCTCATCCTTCCTTCCTTGCCCATGTCTGTCTCCCAGATCTCCAGCCGCCCCCCTGTCTGCGTGCTCTGGCTTCCCCCCTCCCCCAAGATGTGTGTCCTCACTATCTCTGGGATCCCGTGGGTGGGTTTTTTTTATGCCATCATTTGCTCCATCCTTTTTTTCCCCTCCACTCAGTGGGGTCTGCAGCCGGCTCTCCTGTTGCTCAGAGATGAGGAGGCAGTTGCTAAGAGACAGTGAAACGTCAGTACCTGGCCCTCAAGGAAAAAGGGAGAGGAGGGAGGAGGAGGAGGATGAGAAGGGATGAGGAGGTGGGGAAAGACCTGGCTGAAATGACAGCCCACACACTCACACACACAACAGCAGCTGCAATTCTGCAAGGGTCTGAAATTCTATGATTTTTTTTCTGCCTTTTTGTAGGTTCAGATGAAGAGAGACGAAAGGGAGGCAAGCGGCATCGTGGAAGCAGAAGAAAAAGTCACTGTCATGAAGAAGAACTCTTAATGGATTGAGGAAAGACTAGTCAGTACCAACGCTGAGCTCCAGAAATCCACTGCTCAAAGTAAGTATCTCCTTTGAACAGAATAAGACATGATGTGATGGGGAAGAGGGATGCCTGCTTGCCGTACGTCCCTGAGAAAAAGTACAATCTCCGAGTGCTGTGTCTCACAAGCAGGGTGTGTCTAGTGGACAAGGATGGACAATTTCATTTCATTTGAAGTCTGGATACACTCTGGTGTCAGAAGAGAGGGCAGTCAGCACAAGGACATGGAGAGGATGAGTGGTAAGGGCATGCAGGATGTGGACTCTCCAGGACATCTGGGGCAGAGATTTTGCTTGTTGGTTGTCCAAGGGTAACAAGAGACCAAAAAAGAAGTCGTGTATGCCTCTGCATGTCTCTGTGGGAGTTGCGGGTTATAAAGGAGAGAGAATGCAACAGAAGAAGGACATCTGCAGAAAAAAGCAAACATGAAAATGAGTTTGAGGTTAGAAAACATGCATCCTTAGAGCTGAGAATCATGGAGAGAGCTGTAGGAATGATTCTAAAAACACAGTGCCAGTTCTCCAGCAGAATAAAACCTAAGGTTTGTCTTTGTGTGAAGGCCCCAAACTTCACACAAGATGCTGTGAAGAAAACCCAAGGTGTCATAGCAGACTGTTGTGGCTGGGTGGTGTCCTTCCTACGGGCCTGGGATAATGTAGGTCATTCTGGCTGAGCAAAAAAGCAAGGCTGTGTTGAACCCTGGGGTTAGAAGTAGGAGTTGGATGCAGAAGTAAAATCTGTGAGGTCTTCCCTTTATCTAGCTGAATGTTGAAGTTAGCATTTAATTTTCCCCTGAGATCATTATAATAAATTCAGCCTTGGGCAGCAATCCTAACCATGTCAACTCAGAAGTAAACCCCATTGTGCTCAATGGGGCTTACTCCCAGGAAAGTCTCTTTAGGATTGCAGTCTTGGTCTAATAGACATTGCCCAAGGTCTCTCTCTTCCATTTCTTCTTTGCATGCAGGTTCATGAATAGTTTGTGAACAAAACTGTGCAGAGAACATAGAAAGATGTTATAGTGATTGAGAGCACAATCCTTTCCATGTCTACTCAAATGTAAGGCTACAATCCAGAGTAACTTCGGGACCTTTTACACTGATATAGGAATGGTGCCATCTATGAGAAACTTATGGGAAATCCACAGAGCAATCCAGAGTAAGTGCCTGCCTCTTATTTTTTCCTGTAGTTACTCTGGATTGTAGGGTCAGTGATTGTGTTCAATGGGTCTTACTCCCAGGAAAGTGTCTTTAGGATTTCAGCCTTAGTTCCAGATCAGAAATGAGGGATTTCCAGGATGGTTTGTGAAGAATTCAAAAGAAACTGAAATATGAAATACAGTAGAATGCAGTTAGGTTGAATGCACAATGAGTAGGATAATAGGGAAAAACTCATTCCAGCAGTGTCTGGGCAAATATAAAAGAAAGCTGATTAATGGTATATTTGCAAAGCCTTTGATTGCTGTTACATCTTATTGGCAGGTTGCCCAGTAGGAATCCTGCTGCTGCCTGCTAGCAGAGAAGACCAGTTTTAAAGGACAGCATCACACCTCCTGTCTATGTATTCCAAGCCCTTCTGTCCCACTGGCACCCTGCTTAACATTTTTTCCCATATATGGCTTCCAAGTCAGCAGTTCAAAGGAACACTATAGATCCATGGATCCAGTGCTACAAGGACTCAGAAACTCTTTGACAGTTCCAAAGTACAGAACTCTCTCAACTGAGTGATGACTGCTAACTTTTCTCCTAGACAACAGATACCATGGACTCCTATGTTCCTTGGGAGCTTTAATTCCTCTTGACCTTCCTAAAAGGGCATCAGCTACTCATTATCAAGATACAACCGTGCTGGGATTGACCAAAAAGGAAGGGTCACAGAACCCTGAAAACTCATGTTTCAGTTATAAAACCTCCTTTCTAGACACATAACTGATTCCACAAGAAGATTTTCAGTTCTCCAGAACTCTAGGTGGATTCCAGTTTAATGGCCAGCAAAATGTATCAGCCTGATTATATTTTTCTAGTGTGACAAGAACCTCTGTAGAGGCATCAGCAAGCCAATGCCTTTAACAGATAACACAAGCTTTAAGAGAAAAAACAGGAACTCAATTTACTCAAGATAATCTATTAACTAACCCTGGGCAAAAGCCTCTATCTTTATTTTTCTTTTGACAATATCTTTTTAAATATCTCAGCAGTCCAACATAGTCACATGCATGCAGCTGCAGGTAGATCCCTCTCTTCTCTTTCACCCTCCTACAGGGGAAAAGTTATACAGGCAGCTAAATGGATGACTAAAGACCTGCAGCTTTTGACCCATTCAGAGCTTTGTTATGGTACAACATTCTCCTACAGGTGCCTCAAGATCAGGACAAACTGGAGATCTAGGTCCTTCCTTCCTCATAGCCAGAATGTAGCAGGCTTTCTGCATTTGTGATTCCCATTTGCCAAGCTCTCCTGAACTCTTGTCCTCCCTGTGCCATGTAGCTTCCAGTTGGCTAAAATGAGTGCAGTCTGTGTTCCATTGGGAGGAGAGCAGTTTGCACCCCATTGCTACCCTGCCATGATACTAAGCCCTTTCCTTGTAGCAGTGGTGGTGGTTTTTGCCAGCGCTGTCACAGGCTGTCCTGTCCTGTGCACGTGTCGCAGCCAAGTAGTGGATTGCAGTGGGCTTCGGCTCTTTTCAGTGCCACCGGATCTTCCCTTGGACACCAGAAACCTAAGCCTAGCACACAACCGCATCACAGCCATCCCTCCTGGATACCTGACCTGCTATTCCGAGCTAAGGGTGTTAGACTTAAGGAACAACTCCCTCATCGAGTTACCTGCTGGACTCTTTTTGACAACCAAACGCCTGTCCCACTTGGACTTGAGCTACAACAATTTGACTCAGGTGGTAGCCGATATGTTCCATGAAGCCTACAGTCTGGTACAGATTGACTTGAGCCACAACCCCTGGCTGAGAAAGGTGCACCCCCAAGCTTTCCAAGGCTTGGCTCACCTACGTGACCTTGATCTCAGCTATGGGGGTCTGACTTTTCTGAGCCTTGAAGCCTTGGAGGGTCTCACAGGTCTGGTGACTCTTCAGATTGGAGGTAATCCTTGGGTGTGTGGCTGCACCATGGAGCCACTGCTGAAGTGGCTGAGAAACAGGATCCAGAGATGCATGTCAGGTAGGTGAAACCAAGCAATGCACACAAGTGGTGACTTTCTAAAGACTCACCAAGCACACAGACAAAGAAAATAATTAGATTTCTGTACTTCATTTCATTTTTAGTTACAACTAGCTATACGCTTGGTTAAAGCCAAGTGTCGTTCAGTTTCTTCCCTTCTGATTGGTCATTCTAAACTGCCATAAGAGGTGCTCTTCTTAAAATGTAGGTCAAGAGAAGGACAAACTCAAGGTGGTAAACAGGACCATGTGGAACCCAGAAATGGAATAACTGAATGGACATGAAACAGATGTAGGAAAGAGATCATCTGTTGAACAGTGTTGAAGTAATCAGCAAAATAGAATGAGACAGAGGGTGGTTTCAAGGAAAACAACAAGGGTGGTATGGAAAAACCATGTGGCAACTATAGCCACATGGAGAGCTAGTCATGATTAACCTCTAGCTACCGTGACCCTTCACTTACGCAGATCTCCCAAAAGCATAGTAATGATCATTCCAGCATAGAGCTAGATTTTAGAGACAGCTGCCCCTTCCTGGAATTAGAGCTGTCAACTGATGGTGAATTTTAGGGGCTAAATAGCCATTTGAAAGACCCTTTTGGGGACATGGGGTGATGGTGATGATGATAGCTACGTTCATTTCATCAAATTGAAAGAGTTACCCTGAACCATCAAGTGCCATACAGAAAATTCTTAGCTACCATCATGATTTAAGCACAACTTCAAGCATGTTGATCCTTTGCAACATGATATTTTCAAGCATGATAGTTTCAAGGAAAACAAATGTGGTATGGAAAAACCACAAGTCAATTCTAGCCACATGGAGAGCCAGCCATCTTTACCCTCTGGATACAGTGACCCTTCACAACAGCAGATCATGGTCGAAATAATCATGTTGCAGATGATCCTGTGGCACCACTCAAGAGTTTCTTATCATATTAAGACTGGGACATTGTTGTTGGAATGAGATGTGCCTGTACAATCTGAACTTGTGAAGTGCTGTCTGCTCCTCTGTGTCCTTGTAATGACAGATCCCCAGTTTGTATAAGGAATCATAAATCAACATTTATGTTGAATTTTTTTACATTTGTTCTTTCCTGAACTTCTTGCTTATCTCACAAGCTGCAAACTAGATGTCTGTGGACAGGAAATCCTGCTGGTGTGGAGCCAGCAGAAGGCTGTCCTGCTATAACAATCACCCTCATCACTTTAGAGCATTCTTAGGGTTCTAATTCTATGTATATTTTCCAAACATCTCTTTGATTGATGCATTACAAACAAGTGAGGGGATGCATTGCAAACAATTGAGGGGAAGAATGCTATCCATCTCCAGTTTGGGCTGCATTTTCTCAGCTGAAACATAAGACTTTAGATCTGATTTGGTGCCCTTCTCCAATCATTTGCATGACAGGGTTGTGTCAAGTTACTGATACCTTCTAATCAAAATGCACCATGAACATACTGCCAGATTATCTGTCTTGTATGTTTGCCTCTGTCTTATTGGGATACCATGGCAAAACTTACTAGTGAGTTCCATTTGTACTGTTTCTATGTAATTCTAACAATGATTACCATAGGAAGGGCTCTGTACAGAACCTAGGATAAGGTATCCTTGGAAACAATATACTAACATAGGACTTAAACACAAGTCCCAGCCTTCCACCATCATCATTGGCTTCTTTCAATGATGCTGAATTGTGCAGAAGAGTCACTGCTGAAAGGGCAGCCAACATGAAAATTAGGGTCTCCCCTTTCTTGAAAGCATTATCAAGATATTTTGCATATTTTCTCTTTCGTAATTTGCAGCTACTCCATTCCTAAATGAGAAAAAATTGCTTATTTCTGGCCATGACCTGGTAAATAACATTATTTTCTGTTTAATGACATCACTTTTAGCCCTCAGCAAGGATTATGAATGCAATGAAATGGGTTTGACACCCCTGAAACTAAAACATAGAAGCCATTGCTTGATACAGCTTTTCTTGGATTATAGAATTTGGACTATAGGTTGCACATGTAAATGAAAAAAGTTACTACGGCTGCAATCCTAAACATTCTTTTCTGTGAGTAGGCCTCAATGAATAAAACTTCTCAGTAGACATGATTAGGATTGCACTGTACATGACTTAAAATCCTTCTCTCAATGTATAAATTGGCTCTTTCCTATCGTCAGTATTACAGTTTTAAAAAGCCAATGAGTAAGAGTCAAAGATGGATGATCAGTAATGGAGATGGGACAGAAAAGACAAATGTCAATGGATGAGTAGTTAAAGTGAGCCTGAAGTTATTCAGGAAAGACTTTCCTTCAAAAATATAAAACAGGAAGAAAGATTCCAGTTGTGCCTTTCCTACAAAAGATCTATGGTATTGAGTCTGAACCACTGAAGAAATCACCAAATGAACAGAATGGTCTAGTGGATAGAAAATTAGAGAAGGGTCTGCAATATCTGGGTCTGTTTAGGTAACAGTAAGCAAACCCACTGTATCTTGACCTCTGCTTTCCAAGTGAAGAACACAGTTTTGAAGGCAAGTATAAAGATGGAAAAGATTTACAAATGGACAATGAATAACCCAAGTCAAGAAGAAGTGGGAGAGACTTCAGTATTGCATATGGTGTGGCTGTTGTGGACTAAGGGGAAAATCCAGAGTAACTATGGGGAGTCCTTGCTCCGGTGTAAGAACAACTTACTCTGGATTCCAATATGAATTTCCCATAGGTTTTCACTAGGTGGTGCAGTAACTACGGGTGCACGTAAAGTCTCTTACGTGCTCCCGTAATTACTCTGGATTTGGAGGATAATAAGCAACCTAAAAGAAAATACAGAAATGGTACTACGAGAAGACAAAAGTATTTGCATGTCCATTTGCTCATTTCCAAGCACTGACTTTAAGGAGCTGATTGTTGTTTGCATGACTCGTAGCCTGTAGCTAAAAGCATCAGTGTTCACACAATGTGTTGTGGAAATTTTAGCAAATGAAAAGAAATTGTTTTTGTTTTGTCTTTGCTTCGTTGGTAGTCATCCATTCAAGCATTTCTTGTTAAATCTGAGAAGAATGAGAAGGGACAAGTCTTTCAAAAGTTTGATGTGCAGAATATCAATACTGTACTTACAGTGTGCTGTGATGTTCTTTTTGCAGATACTCAGTTGGCTGAGTGTCGGGAGCCGCCAGAAGTGGAGGGAGCCCCTTTGTTCTCCTTGACGGAGGAGAGCTTCAAGGCCTGCCACTTGACCTTAACTCTGGATGATTATCTCTTCATTGCCTTCGTTGGTTTTGTGGTCTCCATCGCTTCAGTTGCCACTAACTTTTTGCTGGGCATCACTGCCAACTGTTGCCACCGCTGGAGCAAGGCGAGTGAGGATGAGGAGATGTAGTCACATGGCCTGATCCTGCCCGCTGTCAGTGGGGGAGCCAAGGGCTATTACGTTCAGGGTATGGAAAGTAACTTGTCTTTTTTTCCTGCACCGCTATTTTCTTGAGCCTCCCACCCAACAACCCCTGTACAGCAGCACCAGACTGCCACTCATGAGTCTTTCTACGAGGGGCAGGAGACAGGGCCAGCAAGGGTAGGGAGATTGAAGCGTGCCTTGTACAATCCAATTCACACTGGAAACAGCCAGCAGTGAGTCATGTCCAGGAAAATGATGATGTGAACATCACTGGACCATTTTTCATTCATTGACTTCCTCTCTGCTTGTTGCCTACACACATGTGCGTGCACACGTACACTCGGGGGCATGCACACATGCACAAGCACACACACAGCTATTCCCATACACTTGTAGCATGTTTCTTAGTCAATGCTTTGAATTCACAACTGTAACATACACAAATACACAATCCACACTCGCAAGTTCCTGTCACATCATAGAAAAAAATCAAAATTTTTCTGTTTGGGGAAACAGAAACTATCAACATTCCTCATTATCCCATCCCATTATTGCATATGTAGAATGACAGTAGGAATAGTTGTTGTTCACAAGAGTAGGGAGGCTGTTTTGAACCACTCCAGAAAGATTCAGCACCCCAGTACTTGCAGTTCCAAGCAGAACTCTTTCAGAATGCAATCACATCAATACCCCTTGTTTCCCCAAGAAGATTTTGGAGACCTAAATGAAGGCCAGCTAAAGCTCCCCAAAGTATTTATCATCTTAACTGTTAAACATTTAACAAAGATGGTGCTATAATTTACACAAGTATTTCCTTTTTTGATTAGCCCCTTGTTAGACACATGGCTTGGAGGAGAAGGATTGTGGTTGTCAGAGTACCGCCTTCAGATAAATCCCATTACTGTACATAGATTGCACACAGAGATCCTCAGTCGGACCATGTCCAATTGTGTGTCAATCAGACAGGAAGAGAGCACCAAACTGAAGTTGGGCCAAAACAGAAGATCAGATCTGACAATATTTGCAGATTTGCTGGGATGTGTACATCAAGGGGTAGATCAGCTGAAGGGATGAGAAGTGCCAACTCAACTGCAAGTACAACTTGCTAGAGATAATTGTTTAATAGGAATAACATTTTAATAGGAATAAAATATTATCTGATCTGACAAGAACACAGCTGAGATATAACGCTGTATAGCAAAGTATTCATAGTATTATTTTTCTTCAGGATCCTTCTGCCATCTATACCAGGGGTGTCCAAACCCTGGTCCTGGAACCGAATGTGGCCGTCAGCAAGACTGCTGTATTGGGCCGCAGGCAAGGCTTGTAATGTCTCTAATACAATCCTTATATGTAAATCAATGTAACCTATGTAAATTTATTCAAATTTGAAATGTAAATCAATTTTCTGGCCCCCAACACAGTATCACAGATATGATGTGGCCCTTTTGCCAAAATGTTTGGACACCCCTGAACTATACTATTAAATTGTATCATTTTTTACCCATTTATGTAATTGGGATGGCTTCTTTCAAGGATCCTGGCCTTGAGGGATTTAGGTTCCTAATGCAGAGATACAGCACCTCCTCTGTATGTTGCAGGGACAGACCTAATTGGGTTTTTTTTTTTAATCTTGTGCAAATCTGCAGCAGCAGGTGGTGCTACAAGTCAGGACTGAAAATCTCATAGCAAGGCACCAGGAGTAAGACACTGAAAAAGACAGGAAGCAGAGTTTGGGTAGAGCCTGTTTCCCTTAGCCACAAACAATTAACATAAGTGTGGAAAATCTTCACTGAAAAAGAAGGGAGAGTGATTTGCAGATAACAATACCATCCGGTTCTCATGTCCCATTTACACAGTGTAAAACCCACCAGGAGAACGTTTCATTTACTTTGATCCTCACAAACCCATGAGTAAAGAGACAAATTCTCATGGACATTGGAGGGAGGGGGACTACCAGGGAGGGGGAATACCACTCTTTACCAGGGGGGCCAGATGCGGCCCTCAGAGAACCTCCATCCAGCCATTGCCAAGCCCCCTCCATTACAGGCAAGCCCTTTAATCCTCCAGAGGCAAGGGGGGCTCTGTTCTTCCTCTCCCCCAGGAGGTTATTTTTAGGGCTGGGAAGGCTGCACAGACCTCCTCTCTCTCTGTGTATGAAAGTGCTTATGAAGATCCCTTTGTGTTGAAAAATATTTATGAACAGATTCGAATTCACTCATTCACAAGTTCCATCACTAACATATTCATTTTTGTAAATTTATTCAAATTTGAAATGTAAAGCAATTCTTTTTTCTCTTCTGGCCCCTGACACAGTATCAGAAAGATGAGTTTAGAGACTTCTGCCCTTGACCATAAAGGAAGCCAAGTCAGGGGCAGAAACTGCATCTCACATTCGAGTCAGACTATGACATCAGGTAGTCATCCATCTGAACATTCAAGTCCTAGAAATTGGTCTGAAGCCTGGATGGGCGCAACCAAGGACATTCATTGCCTATATCATTTCTGCATCCAGCTCCTCCATCCTAATGCTCTTAGTGATGACACTGGACATGAGATTCAAAGTCTGGCTGGCAGAGTAACCTTTAAGCTCATAGCCAATGTTCCCTAGTGGGTAGGGTTGCCATATGTCCCGAGAATCAGGGACAATACCAATTTTGGGGGATTGTGTTCACATACTGGTAAATGGGACAGAGGGTCCTGTACTGATTTTATAGAACAGTATTATGGCAACCCTAGAAGCAGGGGACCATCTTATAAAGCCTATAATAACTATTTCTTAGATATTTGTGTGTGTCCTGATTATTATTAATGTATTTTGAACCCTTTTACATTTTGCATTGATATAGGACCAAATAAGATACACAATACTGGTGGGGGTGAGAATAGAGATGGGACAGGGTGACCCTTCCATTAATCTCACTCAGTTTCACCAAATTCAGAAAGATAACAGGTAAAACTGACCTTAAAGAGCAGAACTCTTTCAGAATGCAGTCACATCAATACCCCTGGTTTCCTACCATGCTGCAGTTTTTTCCCAACCACTCCATCGGGAGATCCACTGGGATCTGACTCATATACCATTCAGGGTTCACCCAACCAGGAGGAAGTGAGGCAGCCTGCCTCCAGTGTAAGATTTCAGAGGCATCATTTAGATGTTAGGCACCAAGATGCCTTGGGTCAACTTCTGGCACCATCATACATCCAGGAAACTAACAATGCTTTTTCATTCTGGCATCTGAAAAATCATTTTCACATTTTCACTTACTGAAGAGTGACAAGGAAAAAAAAACATCACTGTGAGGGATGGGGGCCTGTGTCAAATGATCAGAAAACTTTGTGTGGCTTTCCAATGTATCTGGGCACTGGTTGATACAGGGCTAATATAGGCCATTATTTGCAAGGGAGAATCACATCTTGTTATTGTCCTCCAAGCCTCTCATGAATTACTTACATAGTATGTTTAGTCCTCATGAACTGCAGAACATCACTTCATGGAATAATGAAGAAATTCGAGGAACAGAGCAGTCTTTATCTGTATTACTGTATATCAAAGTGGCTGCCACCAGAAATGCCATGCAAAATAAGCAGGACTTGCAGTATAGAGGTAAAGCAATATCTTTATTTTTGTCTGTAGAGAACCATGCTAGCTGCAGCTTCCCATTTTGATAACTGGGCTGTGTGTTGTTCTAGTCTTTTTTCTATCTCTATGGCTATAATAGAATCAGCTCCAGTCCAAAGAGTTCATGCCATCCCAATGAAAGGAATCTTTGGAGATTTAGTAGTGAAAAAGAGCATACTTCTACTCCGTAAAATGACATATACAGTAGCTTAATATTTAATGCTTTATATAGAGAAAGAGGGAATTGCAGCTGCTGCCAATGATATAAGGTTGTATTATCCCTTCTCATTTTACATACATTGATTACTAAGCAAGAACTGTTTTATTCTAAACCTATCTCACCCAAATTCATCTGAATAACAAGCATCATTTTTACATCAGGATGCAGTCATATGAATTTTAGGTGTGTCCTCATCTTTGTGTCTGCATTGTTGATACTTCTTTAAAAGGGAGCAATGTGGTTTATAAAACAAATGTTCTGCTCTGGTTCTATCATGAGGGTCAACTATCAAAATTGAATTTTGAGAACATAAGTGGAATAGCTCTAATAGAGTTTATCATGTGGTGATATTGGGGATTTACATGATTGTTCATCACATGCACAGTGTGCAAAAAAACCCACATTTATTGCTATACATTTGGGACTCCACTAAATTTTTGATTGCACCATGGAGCAATACATTTGGGCTGTTCTGAGCTGGACTGGTGTTACATACAGCCATCTCAGCACATGCCAAATTTTGCACAGATCTCACCTTCCAGTTGAGATCTCACCTTCCACAGAACTGTGCCAGATGCACTGCAGCAACTAAGACCTATCACAGTCCTCTGCATTGTAGCTGACACTGAACAGTTGTTGTTAAGTGAAAAATTGATCAGACAATGACCAGTTGACCTGCAACTTTGTGGTGATGCAGACAGCTATAAAATGGCATTTCCTGAAAACAAACAAAACAACAACACCTAATTGGATACCTGAACTTTGAATCCAGAGTTATTTAAAGTTGTGAGTGCCTTCTCACATGTCATGTCTACGAAGGAACAAATGTAGCTTGTGATGACAAAACAACAAATAGCTCTGTGAGTACAAGACAAAGAAAACAAACTTTGCTATTCCCTCTGAGTTAGCTGCATATTTGTCCTTCAACCATTTTAGACATTTTAGCTATGCTTTCAGATTTGGAAACATTTGCAAAAGGATGTTTTGTGGCTGTAACCCTTAGATTTCCAGCCGGGTTGATTCGAACTGCATTTTTAATTTATGCAAATTAGGCTATTTTTACAGCAGAAGAGCATTTAATATTCCTGTTTGTATGGAAAAGAAACTCTTCCACTTATAAACTGAGCACTTTAGTCAGAGCACTTTTGTGATATGTTTCAAGACTGTCATTCTGAGAGAGCAGTGAAGGCGGATGTCCACTGCTTATCTAGACCAAAAAGAGTATGCATGCACGTGTTTGGTGTAAGAAGATTTAGTGAGCACATGACAGTGCACAGAAAAGTGCTATTGATTTGTGGTATAGTAAGAGAGAATGTGCTGCGCCACCTGATAATGCCTCCTGAGCTCTACTGCTCAACCCTAAAAAGGCTAGAGCAGACAACCTACAGAATGCTAGACAATCTATAGAAAGACTAGAGCAACCAACCTCATTCACACATACAGATGCCACATACAGATGCCACTTATGCAGCAATCATCAAAAGCAGATACCTTTGAACTAGTTTTTAGTACCACTATGGAAGTTTGCTCTGGTAGCACTACTGTCATTGCAATGATTGTGGAAAACTTTGGGCTGTGCATTTACTTTGCATGGTTTGCTGGGGTTTATTTAGACAGTCACTGGTGGTTCTTGGAGACAGCTAATCTGCATTTTGCAACCATGTACACTTGCGTCTCACTCTTCAGCGTCTCACTCCTCAACTCCTTTTGAAAGATGTGATCTTGCTGTTGCAAGACTTCAGTTGCCAAACTGATTTTTCTCTCCAAAAAAATGTTTTGGAATTATAGAGCTACAGGGAATCTGCTCTCTGGAACCAGATGATTATTCTGCCAGGCTCTTCATTAACTTTGAAATTAGTTCTAAGGAATTTCAGTGTTAAGTCATTGGAGCTATACAAATGAGAAGCATCTGTTCTCTGAAGATAAGGATAGCTGGGTTGCTTGTTCATTGGAGGCATGTATGGAGTAGTCATTGGGCCTTTTATTGAGCTTAAGCAGACTTGTTAAGACTTAATTAAAATGTGCCCTTTGGAATAAGAAAATTTTATATTCAGCTTCTAATATGAAACCCAGCTTTGGGTGAATAAATCCAGGCATCAGTAGCCTTGCCTATTAGGCTGATAACTCCATAGCCTGGAATCTGACCATTGCCATTAGAACTGGAATTTTGGGAAATTGAGAGCTTCTCAAACATTTATACAGTATAAAGCAGGCCTCCGTCAGTCTTGAAAGACTATGGTATCATGCTTGGCAGTGCATACGCTGCATGCAAAGCACAAAAGCCTGGGTTAGATTGTTATGGAGGATAAGCACAAATCCCCCCTCTCCACACCACTGAATTAGTCCAATGGAAAGGCAGAGCCAATACGATTGGATCCAGCTGGCATCGCAGAGCTGGGCTAAGGACAGGAGCTCGCCCTGTCTTGTGGGGCCAACCCAGGTCTCGAACTCTGGCCTGCTGGTTAACAGGCACAGTGTCTTAACCACTTGCACCACCCACAGGCCTATACAGTATTACAGTATACAGTATTCACATTTGAAACTGTTAATTACAAAAATTGTCAAAAACATGTCAGAGTTTTTGTCAAAGTACTTGTTTTTATTCTGTGAAGCTCAGTGGATCTACATCATCAGTTTGGTTGCTTCATAGAGCTCTGTGAGACATATAATTAAATACCCCCTAAAATATGAAGCATCTGGCAATGAGACAATCTGTAGCATAGGGCTGAAGAAGTAAACAAGATCTAGAAGGTAAAATAAAGAGAAGCCACATAGTGAAGACTTAAAAGGTTTGGAAACATTTTTAGTAGAATACTGTTTTATTTTTAAGAATAGTTATTTTAATAGGCCATATACGTTCTGGTGGTATGACAATTGTATCACAATATGATTCCTAGAAAGCAAGAGAGACATTTAAAGCATAGCACAGACTGGCAGGAAGAAAGGCTAACCCTACAATCCAGATCATGTAAGAGACATTACACGCACCAGTAGTTAGTGCACCACCTAGTGAAAACCTATGGGAAATTCACATTGCAATCCATAGTAAATGTTCTTACACCGGAGCAAGGACTCCCTGTAGTTATTCTGGATTGCGACCTAAGCTACACATTCATGCACTATTTGAAACCATCTCTTGAAAGAAATTTTCCTCCGAGTGATGCTCCAATAGTAAAAAGCTTTGCTACAAAAAAGACACCTGAAAAGATCTGCTTGGGGGGAGCCCAGGCTGGAGAAGTGTTCATCAAACACCCTTCCACATGTACATACTGTTCTCAATGTACCCTTAAACCTATCACCCCATCCCACAACACAAGAAAGTGGCATGGCAGATCATGCTAACTTTACTAGGGAGTTTGGCTTGAAAGAGAAAATTCCAGGCTGTTGTTTTTTAAACACACACATTTATTTCTTTTGGCTAGTCAGACAAGCCAAACAACCTGGTAGAAGTGATGAGCTGATACCTGGCAGCAAAATTAGAAAAAAATCTAATGGCAAGGGACCATAACTCAGCAATACAGCACCTGCTTTGCATACAGATATTTCCTGGTTCGTTTTCCAACACTTGTAGGAAGATCTGGGCAGGACATTCTCCTGAAGCCAAGGAGAGCTATTGTCATTCAGTGCAGTCTAAACTGAGCTAGATGAACCAATGGCCTGACACAAGATAAAGCAGTTTCATGTTCACCTCAACCACCAGCAAAAGGTTTCTCATTTGTTTTACACAGATGGAAAGTGAGCTATGCAAGAATGTTAATTTATTAATGTTTTGGCACATCAAGTCTGGTTTCCTCCATTAAGACGAGAACCTTTGCATATAGGAGCTCAATATGTACATTTTAATGCATATTTCACACTGCTTGGAACAATTAATTTCATTTTCATATCATTGAGGCTGCTCAGGTTTTGTACAGAATTTTTTTAATTTTAGCTCTTGAAGCCAAAACTGTCTATTGCTCCAAGCCACTAACATAAAATAAAATATTAAAATTATATGACAATCAACTTTCTTTGCCCCAGGCAAATGGCATTAATAGCTGTCAACAGTTAAATCCAAAAAGAACTTCTTGAGATTAGCATTTTTAAAATTCATTCTAAAAATGATTTTTTAAAATTATTGTTACGTTTCCTCTGTAAGTATCTTGAGTCATATCTTCCTACTATCTGCCCAACTACAATAATCTATTTTAAATGGCTTTGCTCCATACACAGTCACAAAATTTGGCTTTTGTAAAACATGTAAATGTTTTCCAAAATGAATCCATTTTTCCTATGTTGTCAGCTAATAATAATAGCTTTGCCTTAGCTCCATGCAGACATTTGGTCTATGAAAATCCATACATGTGGAGAGGAAAGGAAGAAGGATCATGCCCATTGATCCATTCTATGAGTGTTTGAAGAGAGGAGTCTATATTTATCCTATGTAGACTCTGAAACCATAATCTGTGTCTTTCAAAAATGAGGGAAAATATTGCTTGTGTAAAGCTGGCAAGTGTTGGAGTGGACCAACAAATGCCTCATTCAGATGAGGTCTTTAAAACATTATCAAGACGAGTTAGGGTACAGCGCCTATGAATTTTACTTTCCATGCATATAGTACAACCCAAGGTTTTCACTTTACGTATTTTGAAACAACCATTTAATTTTTATTTGGGAATGACTGGATGTTTAATAGTCCATAAGGTTTATAGTCTCACCTCTTCTACTGTAGCTACTGTAATTAAATAATATGTACTATAAATGTCTGTTCTCTAATAATTCAAATAGAAAATAAGAAAAGACATTTTGATCTGAAGCTTTAATTATGAAAGACAAATTTTCCATGTTTCCCTTTCATAGGAGAAAATGGCAAAAACACACAAAAGTGGAAATTTACCTAATTGTCTGTCTTCTGCATATTCAGATGGCCTTATGTGGTTATTATTGTTGGAAAAAGTGTCTCCGAACCAACGTTTCTCTGTCATACTTGGGTCTGTAATAACCTTTCATTAAGCTTTCCTTCCTTGTCAAATTGCATTTTATAAAATTGCAAAAAACACAAGAAAGAAAAAGTTTCGTGTTTAAACAAAAAATGTGGTGAACACAATCCTAACCATGTCTACTCAAACATAAGCCCCATTCAATGGGTCTTACACCCAGGAAAGCATCTTTAGGATTGCAGCTGATGAGATACAAACCCAGGTGAGGATATCTTCACAATAAACCTTAAGAACGTAAGAGCCTCCACTGGATCAGACGAAAGGCCCATCTAGTCCAGCTTCCTACAGTGTATCACACAGTGGCTTACCAGATGCTTCACATAGTACATATGACATCTGCATACAAGTGCCCCCCTCCACATCTGGCATTTTGAGTTTGTCCAACTCTACACACACACCCATGGCTTATAACACATGATGATCCTTTCCTCTAGGAATTTGTCCAATCCCTTCTTAAAGGCTTTGAGGATAGATGCCATCACCACATCCTGTGGCAGGGAGTTCCACAGACCAACAGACTAGGTAAAGAAATATTTTTTTTTGTCCATCCTAACCCTCCCAACATTCAATTTCAGTGGATGTCTCCTAGTTCTGGTGTTATGTGAAAGAGGAAAGACCATCTCTTGCTATACCTTCATCATTTGAGAGTGACTTGGAAAGGTTATCACTCCTCTCAGATACATATAAACTCACCCTATATCTTTCAGTATAAAGCCACTTGTTTCTCATCTGTTCCTCATGACAGGGATGGGTATAAATGGTTAATCAAAAATATGAACGATAACTTCAAAATAAACTTATATTTGAAACATGAAATAAAACTTTCAACTGGAAACAAAACAAGTTAGCACACAGGATTTCAAAATGCAACTGCTTTCTTTGTTCCATGAAAAACTCGAGAGAAAAATACACCAAGGATAGCATCCTGACTAGCACATCTGTTGTCAGCTCAAACCTGACAGAAGGAGCATTCAACTTGCACCATACATCCTTGCCAAAGCAGAAATTTCCTTCGGTTCAGAGAGGGAGCTCACAACCACAGCAGGCCTCCGTCAGTCTTGAAAGACTATGGTATTGTGCTCGGCAGTGCATATGCTGCATGCGAAGCATGAAAGCCTGGGTTAGATTGTTATGGAGGATAGGCTGCTACCCAAACAGCAAATCCCTCCTCTCCATGCCACTGAATTTGTCCAATGGAAAGGCAGAGCCAATATGATTGGCTCCAGGTGCGTTGCAGAGCTGGGCTAAGGATAGGAGCTCACCCTGTCTTGTGGGGCCGACCCAGGTCTCAAACCCTGGCCTGATGGTTAACAGGCACAGTGTCTTAACCACTTGCACCACCCACAACCACAGAAGCACTAGGTAAGATACCACCACAAATAATCAGGGATTGGGGTAAGGGGATTAATAGGGACCATTCATAACAAAGATTTTTCCCACTGTCAGCTTCTCTCCAAGACTTCTGTAAGGAAACACCAGTCCACAAGATACTGCCAGGAGAGTGATGGAAAAATTGTGAAGAATTGCTATTTCCCATATTAGCTCGACAAGTGAACTCAGTGGAACTGTCATGGTTTCTATGAGTATTTTGTGCCATTATGGTAGATTGGGGTGGTGGGAGAGGGAAAAGGCAAGCACCTTTGTATGTAGGTTTTATACACGTGAACTTTTGTAACTGTTAAATTTTTTCATAAATGTATATTAACAATAAAAGTGACTAGTTTAATGAGGCATATGTGTTGTTGAGTACGTACAAGGTAAAAAGAACATGTAAATATTGTGCCTGAGATTATGAAAATCACTCATATTTACGATAGAACTGTACATCTTTATGACTCACCAAGCCAAATACTGCTTACCATCCATGGACTGTGATTAGATGTCCGGCAGCCAAAATTGCAGTGACAGGTAAAAAGCAGACACAGAACATTTCTCAAGCTCCTGGTGAGTTTCCATACACTACAGTCTTGATCAGCTCAGTGGGTCACATATTGTGAAAGCATGCCTTCAAAGTGTGATAGAGCCCTACTGTGCTGTCATAACTTTTAATCTCACCTTCCAAACTTGATCCGATACCCCGGATACTCTGTCTTCTTCTCCGATACTCTGTCTTCTCCTTCTCCATCCAAGTCTCTTCTTGCCGGTGTACCATAAGTCCTGTGCATGTCTCCTGTGTCTGCAAAATTCATGATAATGATCATGTGTGTAAAAGGGCCTGTTCTATTTGTATTGTTTATTGTGATAAGGCTTTTGAGCTAAAGGACAATAAAGCATTATCTCTTAATTGACTACAGCACCAAATGGTGGCTTTCATGGGTGAATGAGCCATCATAGGTTCAAGAGCAGACAGAGCATTCATCTCACCTCAAAACACAAAACAGTGGTGCCTCACATAACAAGTTTAATTCATTCCGGAAGCATGCTTGTTATGTGAAATGCTCTTTATGTGAAGTGATTTTCCCATAGGAAATAAGGGAAACACAGATGATTGGTTCCACAATCCAAAAAATATTCATATAAAAATATTAACTGTGTGTAAAAATGATGACAAAACACTGGAATTGAATTCAAAACATGCATTCAATATGCATGATCCCATGAAGTCTACTTATGCTGAAATCCTAAAGACACTTTCCTGGGAGTAAGCCCCAGTCAGCACAATGCGACTTACTTCTGGGTAGACATGGTTAGGAGGCTGCAATCAAAGACACTTCCTTCTGCAATCAAAGACACTTTCAAAGCTCCCCACTTTCTCCTTCTCTTCATCCTGAGCCTCTTTCTCCCCTGTTCCCTTCTGGCTAGCCCTGAGCTGCTTCCCTCTTCTCCACCGCTGTTCTTTCCCTCTGCCCAGCGGACGCCTGGCCACAGGAGGAACAGCACAAAAGTGTTGCTTTTGCTATGGGCAGGCGCGCTAGGCAGCCCTGACACTTTTTTAAAGGGCTGCTGGCCAGTGCATCTGCCCCAACTGCCAATGAGTGTGTTTGTTAAGCGAAGCAACACTTGTTATGAGAGGCAGAATCCTAGAGAAATTTTTGCTTGTTAGATGGATCACTTGTTAAGCAAGGTATTTGTCAAAAGAATCCATTCATGTGAATATTGTGATAAAAAATCAGTTGATTGAGAAATAAAGTGATGTGCATGAATGAATGAAGTACCACTCCACTGTGTGTGGACATCACACAAAATAGTGTTTGGCATCTGCATGAGAACTGAATGCGAGGGTCACAGATTTACAATCCATGCAAGAGTGTCATTTGTCTGTCTATCCAAATTGAGCATGCATAACATTGTGCATGATGCCTGCATATGTGCATGCAGTTGCTCATGCACGCTCCTTGTCTTTGTCTTCTGTAAGCAAAGGGGTGTTCAAAGAAACAAATGCCTACAGGGAATGGGCAGATTTTTCCTTACTGTATGTGTGCCTTCCTGCTCACACAGGGTCCCAACAGTCAACCGGAAAGAAAAGTCCTCCTGCAGCTATAAAGGGAAAAAACAAAAGCCATATGTAGTCTGGAGAAGGAATTAGGAGTGTTTTCTCTAGTCTTTTCACCTAATCACACTTCCTGTTATTTTTATAACAGAGTCACAATCACAGCCAACTTAGAAAGGAACTGGATGGATTAAACAGAAAGTGCTGCCATGGTAGAAGATCAGCCTTCAAAAGTCTGCTGAGGCTGGCCTCAAAACTTCATCAGCTTCAACTGAGAAGTTAATATTGGGGGGGGGGGGTTCCTTTTCTCTTTCCTTACTATTTCCTCAGTTAAAAACTAGGAAGAAAGTAATGATGAGGGTGAACAAGAGGGTGAATAAGACAGAGGTTCTCCTAGTCTGGAAGTCCTCGACTCGGGTATTGTAATACCATCCTGTTCTGGATGGGGTTGTACTCCCTCTGAAGGAGCAGGTTCGCAGCTTGGGGGTTCTCCTGGATTTGCAGCTGCTCCTGGAGTCCCAGGTGGCGGCTGTGGCCAGAGGAGCCTTTGCTCAGCTTTGGCTGCTCCGTCAGCTGCAACCATACCTGAGTCGCTCGGATCTGGCCACGGTGACCCATGCCCTAGTGACATTGAGACTGGATTATTGCAACGCGCTCTACGTGGGGCTGCCTCTGAAGACTGTCCGGAAGCTTCAACTAGTCCAGAATGCGGCGGCCTGTGTGGTTGCTGGGCTCGTCGGTTTAACTCTGTCGGGCCACTGCTTCAGCGACTGCACTGGCTGCCCATTCATTTCCAGGCTGAATTCAAAGTGCTGGTCCTGACCTTTAAAGCCCTAAACAGCTCGGGTCCAGGGTATCTGAGGGACCGCCTTCTTCTATATAATCCAACCAATCACCTAAGGTCATCTGAGGGAGCCCTACTGCATGTGCCGCCACTTAGAGATGTGAGAGGTGTGGTGGCCAGAGATAGGGCCTTCTTGGTGGTGGCACTCCAGTTCTGGAACTCCCTCCCCTGAGAACTGAGGAAAGCTCCCTCAATACAGAGCTTCAGGAGGAGCCTTAAAACCTTTTATTTTTAAAAAGCGTTTTAAATGGGGCATAGGTTGGGGAGCAGGTTTTTTTATTGTTTTATTTTACTGTTTTTAACAATTGCTTTTGGTCTGTTTTAATTGTTCTAGTTTTTAATCTAATTGTATTTTAATTATGTTTTAATTTATATTTATACTTCGATTTTAATGGTGTTTTATTTTTCTGTCTGATGTTAGCCGCCTTGAGCTCCCTCTTGCAGGTGAGGAAAGGTGGGATATAAATTAAATAAATAAATATCTTCCTACCTTCAAAAAAGAGTTGTACAAACTTGCTTTGTTTGACCCTGTATTTGGCTATAAACTGATTTTACTCCATAGGTTGATAAAGATTTATTCTTGATGTCACCTTTAAAGAAAAAAACGGTTTAAACACCAACATTGTAAAAGAGCTGCACATTTTAAAATTATCATGCACCAGTAAAATTCAACAGATGTTTCACTTCAGGTACAGTGGTGGGCAGCAGCAGGTTCGCACCTACGCTATAGAACCGGTTCTTAACAAGAGATAGTACATATAAAGTTTAAAAATAGCCATTTAAAAGTGGCTGCCAGCTGGACAGAGAACCGGTTCTTAATTTCTTTGAAGCCCATCACTGTTCAGGTATCAAATCATGTTGCATCCTATATCTAACCTGCTTCTTACTTCACTCTCAAAAATTTCAGGCTGTGCATATGTAGAATCATGAATATATGTGAAATAAGGCAAATTAGGCCTATATCAAATAAGGCAAAAGTATTATTAAGATTATTTTTCTATTCTATTTTTCTATTCTGAAGGAAGTTTTCACTGAGTTTGCATAGCAAAATAAATTAATAAATGATTTTAATAATTTATTAAAATAAATTAATAAATGATTTATTAATAAATTAATAAATGATGAGCCTAAAGGGCTCCCACTGTTTCAAAAACAAACAAAAAAACTGCAGAAGAGACATTTCCAAAAGCCACTGGAAAAGGCACCATGCTTGTAGGGGATGGTGGTTGAGAGGGACAATTAATGTGACAGCAAAGGTCTCATTTCCTTCAAATTAGCACATCATAATTACTATGTTGGGTATTGGGTGGTATTCATACTTCTGATAGGCATACCTTGAAATATAAACAAAATATCTACCCACTTATTGGGTATATGGTACTTCCTAGTCTTTTACATAGATGCCACACTACTCTGACAACCTGTACCCTTTTCTGAGGGCTGCAGTGGTTCAATTGTTAATTAAGCTGCGCTTTCAACCTGAAGGTGGCAGATGGTTCAAAACCAGAGTACCACACAATGGAGTGAGTTGCCCACCTCCTCCAACCTAGCAGTTTGAAAGTATGCAAATGCAAGTAGATAAATAGGTACAATTTCCGTGGAAAGATAATTGTTCTACGTGCCTTTAGCATTTAGTTATGCCAGCCACATAACTGCAGAGATGATTTTGGACAATGTTGGCTCTTTGGCCTTGCAACAGGGATCAGCATCACCCATAGAGTCAGTCACATGCAGAGGGCACCCTTCCATTTACATAAAACTGCTAGCAGAACAAATAAATGTCGGGGAGGGGAACACACATAATATGAACACACATCAGACCCCCTGACCATAATTATGGAACAAACCTGGGTTGTTTTCTAGTATTCCAATGAACACACAGATCAGAGACATATACTGCTGCCACATTGTGCACACGCACGCACACACACACACACTACTCTGCATTCATTTTATGCACATTTTAATGATTGAAAAAGGTTGCTCAAGAATCCCAGGATACATCACTGAAATTACTGTTTCATGTAATTGTAATTTCATGAACTTCTTATCAAAATGGGGGGGGGGGTTTAAACCAGTTCACAAGATGCAGGGGGGAAATGGAGGCTAGAGTGCTAGACTGGGACTATGGAGACTTGGGTTCAAATCCCACTCTGCAATGAAGCACCCTTGGAGATCTTGGGCCAATCACTATTTCTCTGCTTAATCCATTTCACATGGTTGTTAGGAGGGAGGGTACATGGGTACGTAGGGAACCAACAGAACCAAAGGAAAGATAGGATAGGGAACCACCAGAACCAAAGGAAAGATAGGATAGAAACAGAAAAACACTGAAGTTCTGCACAGTCTCTAAGTTTTTGAAACATCATCATTTGCATGCAGCCAAAGAACTCTTCATAGTCTCCAGTAAGTTCACTTAGAACACAATCCTATGAATATCTATTCAGAAGTAAATCCTATTGTGTTCAATGGGACTTCCTCTCAATAAAGTGAGGATAGGATTGCAGCCACATTCTAATCAACATTTACATTTGCGACCTGCTGGAAAAAAGGCCCAGGCTTTGAGAATATTCCCTGGCTTCTATCTTCAGAACCAGCTAAAGATCTTCTAGCACCTGCCTTGACCTGCCCACCTCAGTTTAATTCAAAAACTGGATTGAAAAAGAAAGAAGGTCAGGGAGCAATAGGGGGTATCGCAAGTACTCAGAACCAGCACATTTTTTCCATCCCTGCTAATTAATAATAATATAGGGATGACCTGTGGTGAGTTCCAGAACCTTTTTCCCAGAAAAAAGGAGCAAAAGGGAACTTGTGGAGGAGGCTGCTTTTGCTCCACTCCCTCTTCCTTTACAGTCCAGGTGGGAAAGGAGAAGAGGGGGGATCAGTGTAGGCAGACACCCCTTTCCAAACTACTGCCAGAGGTGGCTCCATTAGTTGATTAGTTATTTAGTAGATTAGTTATTCCTGATCAGCCCTGTCTATCACTTTGCGATGATATTGTGAAATCAGAATGGAATAAAAATCAGGCATCCCAGGTCCTTGAGACAGATGCAATGTCTGGATAAAACAAACCAATCAACAACACCAAACTGACTGTGCAAAAATCAACAACAATAACAATAATTCACATATATTGATATGATACCATTGTGATTCCTAATTCCTTAGATAGGAACGGAATTACAAAAGAGCCAATTACAGCCAAACTCCTAGTGACTGTGAAATAGAAGAAGTTGCAGTCTGCTGTTGGATTTTTATTTGGAAGACCCACATTCAAACTCAGCTATGAAGCTTCCTGGATAAATTTGGGCTTGTTACTATCTCTCATTCTTGCCTACCTCACAAGGTTGTTGTGAGGACAAAACCTTGCACCAACTTGCACCAGCCTGAGCTCCTTGGAGAAAGGGTAGTTTTAAAATGTAAAAAATTAAAAGAAATAATACAGAGTATCCCAAACGTCGATGTTTAGAAAAATATTTTTTATGGATTTCTAGAAATTCAAAATAATTTACTAGAAGAAACTATGTAAATATTTCTGTCTTGAATTAGGATATTGGTGTATGTGTTTTTAAAGACAAAAGGTTTTGATGAGTGTTGCATTGATCCTAACCAGCTGGTACTTCCCCACCACCAGCTAAGACAGAAAGTAGTACACTAGGCACTAGAAAGGGGGTGGAGGTACAAAGCAACTGGTTTCTATTTTCATGCTTCCTTCTTCTTGTCTGGACTCCAATCAGCATTTGAACATTAGCAGCAGTCAAAGATCACTGCAAACATTGTGTTTTTAGAAGTCAAAAGGGCTGAGAGGTCAAACCGCAGCTGGCACTCATGTCCTGATGGAGGCTGCTTCTCTAAAATTTGCCTTGCTTTGCTCTCCCCCCATACCCCCTAGGGAGGAACAGTGTATGTTATCATCCCAGATGCTGTTTGTTGGCAAGGTATCCATCCATTCACATCTCCTCTGCTCATTTATCTGAATCAGACCTCTCTGATGCTAGAGCTAAAGGCCAGATTTTGCCCATGAGCCGGCAAAAGTAATATTAGAAAAGGCAAACAAAAGAGAAAATAACAATGTTACCACCTTAGTTAGGGCACATCCTTTCATAGCTGCATTAATGAGTCCGTAATCTCAAGCCAGTATCTGCTGTAATTTAACCAGTTAACATGGGTTCTGATAAGCCAACACAGAGTGTGCTGAATCAAAATACTGAATAAAAATACACACACACATACAGAACCACAAAGCCATCTGGCCCAGTTACTATCTCTCCATCTAGCCTAACACACAAGCGTGTTATGACAAAACAAAGGGGAGAAGCTGGGCATACTGCCCTGAGTTCCTCAGAAGAATAAAAGTTCCTCTGAAAAATAAAACAAGCAATAATGCTTACATTTGCTTTTCTTTCCTCCCTGAATAACTGCAGTGAATACACATAAGCACACTGTCCTTCTCTAGAACAGTGATTTTCAACTTTTTTCATCTCATGGCACACTAACAAGGCACTGAAATTATCCCGGCAAACCATCATTGACAATGCACACCAGGCTGTTCAATTCTCCCAATTTTCATCTTAATAAATTATCATCCCCAAATTCCCGCAGCACACCTGAGGACTATCTGCGGTATACCAGTATGCTATGGCACACTGGTTGAAAATCAGTGCTCTAGAAACCAAGGCACTAAAACCAAAGGAATGCTGCAGTTGTGTGAATGTCATCCCCTATTTGAACTAATGTATTTAATTAATTCACAGATATTCTGTCTTCTCCAAGAACATTCATACATAATCAAGGGTGTTAATGTGGGGGTAATGATGCTGGCTTCATTACAAAGTTGCAGTAAAGATGATTGATATCCTGAGCTTTCAAACTTAAGTACTGTATTATTTATTATAGCAGCAGTTATAACCCTTGCCAGAAGAAGTACTTTTTCCATGAAGGATGTCTGATTTCAGGAGCCGACTTCCCATGGTCCTAGCAAACATGTTTGAAAGTATCCTAAAATACCAGGGAGGAAAATAGGTTCTGAGCCTTTGAAATAGGTCTGGTTGGAGGGTTTGCTGATTGCCCAGGTTCAAAAGGCTTTTGCCACTGCTCTCACACCTGCTGCTTTTTAACTTAGAGGACCTCACAAGTAACTGTAAGAGGAACTTTGGAATTACAATTTGCATCCTTTTGGCTGTCACCTTATCCTGCTCTCACTACCCTGGAGATATTTGTTCTTCCTGTTTGTCCATGTCATGGACTTGATTGATTTAATGCCACAATGGCTACATCAGGGCATGTAGCATCAGCTCAGGGATGCTGAATGAGAAAGAGGTCTCTTCCCAAGGGAAGCATCAACATGTGAAGAGCTGACTGCAGAAGGTTCCTGTTGCAAGTCTGCCAATTACTTATCAGCTACACAGCTACTGTTCCTTCCTAAAAGGGGTCGGCTTTGTCTCGGCTGCAGAGGGATCTCATTTAAAATGCCAGGAATCTATTTACAATCTACAGTATTTATATACCACTTTTCAACCAAAAAGTTCTCAAAACGGTTTGCAAATAATATAAAAAAATTAATAGCTAATGGGTCTCTGTCCCAAAAGGTCTCACAATCCAAAAAAGATGCAAAAGAACACCAGCACAAGCCACTATAACAGACATTGCTGGGGTGAAGAGGGCCAGTTACTCTTTCCCTGATAAATAAAAGAGGAACACCCACTGAAAGAGTGCCTCTTGCCCAGTTAAAAGTTAGAGAAAAGATGTTAGTGGGGCAGGATTAACATTCAAGCTTGTCCTTAATCATATTTGAAAAGATTTGAAATTTGCAAAGCAGCCATGTTTTTTTAAGAAACTACAGCTGTTTGAGAGCTGCAATATTTAAGAAACATTTACATTCTTAAATATATTTATTCTGCATGAAAATTAAATTTGCTCTGCCTCCTCGCACAATCATGAGTTTGGCACGGACATGGTAGGGTTGCTCCTGGATCAAAAGGAAGGGAATGATGGACACACTGCAATCAGATGCTGCTAAGGATGGGATTTGAGGCATTTTAAACTCTTCAGGTGTCCCTTTTTGCCATCAGCCATCCTGAATTCCCTTCTTCAGTCTATCCTTTAATTTCCCACTCTGCCCATTTTTCCTTTTATCTCATCCACTCTCCTAATCAGCTCCAAGGCTCCTTTCTCAGCTCAATCCCATCGCCCCTATCCTGCTGCTCTTCCTTCCTCCATGTCTCCCTCCCTACCTTAAATCTCCCAACTTTCCCCAGGCCAGAGTTCTTACTACTTCAACCAAGGTCTTAGAGCTTGAGGTTATAGTGTTGAGATTACATTGAAAAGTCTGTCTGTCTATCTCTTGCTTTACAACTCAAAGTTCACAAAGTGTTTACAAAAAATGAAAAAATAGCTAATTAATAGCTAATGGGTCCCTGTCCCAAAAGGGGTCGCAATCTAAAATGCAAAAAGAGCAGAACCTCTTGAACCAGCAGAAGCCTCTTGAACAGACATTGCAGAAGAGTGCCTTTTGCTCAGTTAGTTGGGGTTATTGTCTTCTTACTGACATATGATCTATAACAAACTCTTCATTTCTTTTTTGCTTTCACCATAATATGTAGAAGATTTCAACATGTGGGTCAGCTCACTATACTCCCAGCTGCCTCTAGATGAAAAGTGAAGACTCATGATACGATGTTCTTTGCTGCCACATAAAATATGCCCACATTTTGTGTACAAGGGGGATGATTCATTGCAGAGAATCCACAGCATGTGAACCTAATTTTCAGAATTATATAAGAAGAGCCTCACAGGTTGTAAATTGGCTTCAAACCAACCAAATTCCTCAAATACTGTCAGTGGGCTGTGAGTGGCGCAAGTGGTAAAGACGCTGTGCCTGTTAACCAGCAGGCCAGGGTTCAATTCCCAGATCGGCCCCACAAGACAGGGTGAGCTCCTGTCCTTAGCCCAGCTCTGTGACGCAGCTGGATCCAATCGTATTGGCTCTGCCTTTCCATTGGACTAATTCAGTGGTGTGGAGAGGGGGGATTTGCTGCTTGGGTAACAGCCTATCCTCCATAACAATCCAACCCAGGCTTTCATGCTTCGCATGCAGCATATGCAGCACCAAGCATGATACCATAGTCTTTCAAGACTGATGGAGGCCTGCTTTTTGTCAGTTTAAAATCATATTAGTTTCAATGAATTTGTAAACATAAGAAATGTGTCATGCTATTCTTTACCGAGAAACCTAATCACCTACTTCTTCCCCTCAGTCATATTTCATCATCCTGCATAACAGGATTTGTCACCATATAAATGTCTTCCCCAGTTGTTAACCAGAACAGCAAAAGCAGAAATACTTTTATTGCCATCTGCATGTTATTTTCTCTGCCAGGCAGTATTTATCTTTCCTGTTTGTGTAAGTGAGAAGCATGGAAGCTAGTTTTCTTGAGCCTTCTTCCCGGTTAACAGCCACAGCCCTTTCATTTCCCAGAGGGCAGCCTGATCCTTAACAGCTGGGGCTAGGCTTTACCCTCACAAGAGTTTGTGGGTTCCTTTGATGTGGGAAGGAGAGTGTGAAAGCAAGTTTGAAATTCCTCACCTTGTCTCCCCACAGAAGGGAAAACAAAAACCCTAGATTTCACTTTGCTCAAACAAAGGCCCCATGAAGTCACACATTTAATCTGGTTCAGTGACACTTTACTGGCAAGAGTAGTTCTGCAAGCCAGTTCTCTGTCAAAGCCAGGTGTGACCATTTCAGGGTATTATCACACTTGGGTTTGCCTTGCCAGCTGCATCTTATTTTGTGAGCCATTTCTCACTCATGAGCATTCATGTTCCATTTAACTCTACCTGACACTACATCCTTTAGGACCAAACTATGTAACGACTATGGTACATTAAACGGGTAGTTTGGTTTTCCATTCTCATTGCAGACAACTTTCCAGTGTCATTGCAATGACAATGCTGCAGCCACAACGTTCCCTGAGGTAACATAGGCAGTCACAAAGTTCCCTGAGGTAATATAGTCAGCTACAATGCTGCAGCCAGTGTTCCCTGAGGTAACGTGAGCAGCCACAATGCTGCAGCCAGTGTTACTACAACCACAGTGTTCCCTGAGGTATGGGAAAAAAATGTTTCCTTGAAGAGCCTCTGTATCTGCCTCTTCCCACAGCCCACTGACATGCCTACATCAGTGCTAGAAAGTTAGATAGGATCGGGCTCTTGGTCCTGCAAATGCATAGGTGTAGGTGTGCATGTTTGATTAAAATAACACCCTTTCCTTTCATGCTACTGCTTTAGCTATCTGAAGTTGCTAATTGCCTCAGGAGGGAAGCTCACACCAACTTAAATGGGAGCTCCAATCTTGGAGCTCAAGACAGCTGAAGGAGCATTTTCATCAACATGGTATAAAGGGAAAGGGTTAAATAACCTGCTCTTCATACATTCTGGTCCATTCTGGATACCCCTTCAGCTGGTATTTACATATTTTAAAATACATAAATTTACATTTAAATAATATGCAGTCTGGCTCTATGGGTTAGACAAATTCATGGAGTATGTATATGCACAAGTATTTGCACATGTGAAACAAGCAAATGCAGTAGGGCCAGACAGTTCCTTTTATTTTCAAAAGATCCATTTGTAAAACATCTGGACACAAAAGAACTTATTCCTTCTTATACCAATTTTATTCCTTCTTATGATGAGATACTTTTTGTTCCAAACACCAATCACTATAATCTCATGCTGTTTGAAAGCTGGCAACATTTCTTTTTTAAAAAACTGATTCTCCTGGATCACACAACTAACTGAAGCCTTTTTAAAGAGCTAATTATCACCACACACATCTGCATTCTTGATTTTCAAAGTTTGACACAGGTGTGAAAATGGGAGCTAACCTGAAGAGGTATAGTTTGTGAAAGGTACAAATTCTTTCCAGATCCAGCCCTAGATCTGGATCCAGATCCAGATCTAAGTAAACCCCTCCTGCTGATGCAGCTGCATCAGTGGGGTAGCCTACTAGCCCATAAGGCTGCAAACCATTCCTCATTTACCTAAGCCCTCTTGAGTATAAATGGGTAGACATGCACAGGATAGAACCCAACTGTCAAATACTAAGAATTTATTTTAGGAAAATCCATTTGAGGAAGGACATGTGATAGATAAGGAATTGGGAAGAAATGAGAAACATTTTCTCCCTCAACACCTAATCCAAATCACCCTATCTGAATCCAGGGAAGCACATCACCACCACATTGATGTTCATTGTTTTATTTTATGTTTTGGAGATTTGTCATTTGAAGAGCAGGGTATAACTGCTGCAAATAAATACATGTCATTGAAGTAACACCAACTGAATTGCAGCTGTTTGGAGTAAGTATATAGTTTGAGCATTTAAGGGTGGTTGTGTTGATAGAACACAAAAAATTCTGTACTTAAAGAGGGGCCAGTTATGTTTATGAGCTTAAGATACTGTCAAGAACTGTGCCCAGAAAAGCTAGTGAAAAGTCTACTAGAGACTAGTTTTATGCATTTCAGCAAAGTCCCTTTTGTGTATCTCACATAATTTGAATGTAAAGCATTGACCAAAATACATATATTTACTTAATCCTTTCATCTCTCTTTGCACATTTCCCAGGTCTCCATTTCCACATCTTTTCTGTCTCCACTTGCCATGTTTTCGCCAATCTCCTAATATTTTGTGGCATGTTATTATTCCTTTTCATCTTCATTCTTCACTATCCCCAATTGCTAAAATACTGTAAAAGTGACCAGCTCCTTTTTGGCCATTTCCCTCTTTGAAGGAAATGGAATAATGAAGAGCCTGTTTGACACTCAAACTCCTCACCCTGGCCTGAAAAGAGGGTGAGAAAAACTGTCTCACAAGCCCAGGGCTTTCACAGAGTGCTTATATTTTTATGTGAGACATGATGCTCATAAATAGTGACAAAGTTCCAAAAGTTATCCAAGGAATATAAGTAGGTTTTTTGACTTTATATATGCAAAGCAATAGAGGGCACAGGGAGAGCAAGATTTATACATCAACCTTAGAGTGTCTGCATTTCCAGAGATTCTCAATTGATAGCTCCTTTCTACCACAGGGATGTCTCTAAGGGTGACATATATTCTTTTAAGTCATCTCAGTGGACCCACTATCACAGAAAAGACCCAATAATATTTACAAGGATGTAAATTCACTTGGAAAACTGTCAATATCAAAACTATCAATATAGGACCCAGAAATTATTTCACCTTGAAAGAAACAAATATCCCTAACAGGAGCTAATCTACACAGGGATGAAATCAGGTTTCTAGATTAAAAGTGAAGGCCTACTTGCATTTGACATGCAGACTTGTATGTCATACTTGCCCCAGTATTTTCTGTGGTGAACACAGCAAAGGTTGCTGGAAAGATGCATATGCTGTCAGTGTGGGGGTGAATGCATGCCAAGAAGCTGGAGCCAATTGCTGTCTCTCGCGTGTGTTTGTGTGTCCTTCCTTGTGTATTTACAGATGCACGTCTCCCCTTCACTGTTCACATATCTCACAATAAGAAACATGATGTAAACACAACAACTGTGTCTTATGTACAAAGCATGAGTCAGTCCTCAGATTGCTATATGAATCATAGTACAGTAACTTAAAAATAATAACCAAGACTCAACCCTTCCTTTAATGTTCTTCTTCAGTAAGTGTTATGAAGAACAAATTTGGCACAAACTGACAAAATCATTAGATCACCATAATAAGAAAACTTGTACAAACAAGATTGAACAAAAGAAAGCCTAGAGCCAGTGATAGCACTGCATCCTTTCCAGGCAAGAGCAAATAGCACAAAGCAAAAGGATATCTTTCCTTCTATTTCTTTCAAAAGTTTTATTATAAAAACATACTTGTTATATGTTTCCATGTGGAATCTCTTTTGCTAGAATTTCAAATTTGGTATTAATCCCAAAAGGACCAGGAGTGGAGATAGTAATTAAATTCCTCTGTAGTGTACAAGTCACAAGCTTGACTGTTGTAAAGGTAGATTATGTGCCCCCAAGTATTAAACTAAACAGCACTAGACTACATTGCAGAATTGTTTTCAAACACTCTGTATCATCCTTCTATCATTTTGCCATACTTTATTACATTTATAACCATGTTTCTTCCTTAATGAAACTCACAACAACATACATACATGAGGCTCCAAATCCAGCTTCAGCATGGATTTGGGGACCAGGCCCTCTGAGAACACCAATAAGCCTTAATGCAGGTTTCTCATAAATCCCTCTTCACTGCTGCAACCAACATCTCCATGCCTCCAATATGTGGCTAATAGCTCAGGTCAATATTTTGCATTGGCAGGGCAAACTGTAAGTGTTAAAAATGAAAGAAGTTCACATAACTCTGAAACTTGTACCTGTGAAAATATGAACTCCAGGTTTTGCTTCTGCTTTCCTTGAGGTTCAATGAGAAGTTGCTGCCAAACCATAGCTATGATCAAGTTCTGAATTTCTCTTTTATTTCCCATGAGCAGCTGTCAATGATACACCACTAATGAGCATAAAAATGGAATCAGATGTAATGTAACTAGGAAATCTTGCCTCCAGGCAAAAAGACTGTCAACTTTGGTGCTTTTGAATGTCCATGCCAATTACATGGGGAAGGTGAACAAGCTGAAGGGTGTGAGATTGGACACAAAATGAATTTTCATACTAACTTGGCTTTCATTTAGCCTAACGATTCAGCTGCTGATCTCTGCTGATTGCCCTTCTACATTATGAGTTTACTAAAAGGCAGAACTGAATGTTATCAAGCTGTTGCCACTGAGACCACCTGGGAATAGCTATCTTGGGAAGCTGTGTCACTCCATTCACACTGTACCAGTCTGTAAAAACACAACAATTCTCACAAACACAAACAAAATGGGACGTTGTCGCATTTTCAGTCAGGCCGTTGGTCTAGTCAGCTGAGTAATCTCACACATGCTAGAAGCAGCTTCTCATGGTTTCAGGCAGTGGGCCAGATATGCCAGGATTTGAATCTGCAACTTTTGGCAGGAAAAGTTAGTACTTGTCCACCAAGTGATGATCCATTCCAAAAATGTAAATTACAGTACAGAAATTCTCCTATTAACGCCGTTTTCCTTAGGATTTATCCTAAGGTTTTGCTTTAGGAATTCCCCAGTGCTGAAACTACCATGCTAACTATCACAGCTATCTTGCTGTGGGCAAATGGAGCTATAGACATCCCCTGCTTTCTTACAGTTCGTTTTCTGCTGCTTCAACTCTTTCAACACCTTTCAATTATACCCCAAATCATTCATTCAACACATGCTCCACTCTTTCAACCTCTGTCTGCTGGTCTAAAGCAGGGGTCTCTAAACTTTCAACTTCAGGGCTCTTGGATCTTTAACAATTGTGTAGAGGAGGGAATTTCACCAGGTGTAGTTTGTGATCTTTGAGATGAAAAGCTTCATCTGCTGAAATTTCCTGGCTGCACAATTGTTAAAGGTCTGGGAACCCTGAAGATGAAAGTTTAGAGACACTTGGTCTAAAGGCTAAAATTGTCTTCCATAATATTGATAATGTTGAATCTCACATGCACAGATGATACCACTCTAATGGCAGAAAGTGAGGAGGAACTAAGAGATGAGAATGAAAGAAGAAATTTTAAAATGTGGCTTAAAACTAAATATTAAAAAACTAAGATCATGACCTCTGGTCCCATCAATTCATGGCAAACAGAAGTGGAAAGAAAGGAAGTCATGACAGAGTTTATGGGGGGGGGGGGGGGCTCTTAAGATCACCGTAGATGTGATTGCAACCAATAATTTAAAAGATGCCTGCTTCTGGGGTGGAAAGCTATGGCAGGTCTAGACAACTTAATTAAAAGATGAGACAACATGTTGCTGACAAAGATCCTAGTTAAAGCTATGATTTTCCCTGTAGTAATTTTGCCTGTGAAATCTGGACCATATAAAGAAGAAAAATACATGCCTTGGAATTGTGGTGCTGGAGAAGACTCTTGAGAGTCCCTTGGACTGCAAGGAGATCAAATCAGTCCATCCTTCAGGAAATCAATCCTGAATGTTCAGTGGAAGGACAAATGCTGAAGCTACAATAATTTGGCCACATCATGACAAGGGAGGACTCCTGGTGTTGGAGAAAAACTGAAGGCAAAAGGAGAAGGGGACAGCAGAGGATGAGGTGGCTAGATTGTGCCACCCAGGTAATGAACATGAATTGGGACAGATTTTGGAAGCTAGTGGAAGATAGGGTCACCTGGCGTCCTGCAGTCCATGGGGCCATGTAGAGTTGGACACAACTTAATGACTAAACAACAACAATTGTTTGCATGTGACATGGTAATCAAACTGTTTTTGGCATTTCCTTATGACTTTCTTCAGTAAATAACCATCATTTAAATACATAGGATACTCACTGCGTAAACATGCCTTTGCTCATTTTACTGTAATTTGTGATGTACTTTGGCTATGTGTTAATAAACATGTGTTACTTAGGCTTTTGCAAGTGATATTTATGCCTTTTTTGTGACCATTTTGTGTTTGCAAGCTAAAAAGGACTGGATTTCACTTTTCAACAGTTTTCACTTTGGGATAGTGCTCTGGTCCCTAAGACATCCAATATGTGGGGGGTGCCTGTATCCTTGTTCTTTCCCTTAATGTTTCTCTAGCCTTCACTGTCCATTTCACAGCACTGGCAGGACATGATGATGACCTATCTTCCACTGCATTCATTAGGTTGAGATGGTTGGTTATTTGGATGTTTTATATTTACAGCCCTAATCCTTAACCTAATATCACTGGTAGTCAGTGGAACTTAATACTGAAGACTTGGCTTCACAAAGCCAATACAGAACCAGCAGTGATTAAAGGGAAGTAGTACAGTGACAAATTTTTAAATTGCAGAAGCTCATCATGACATAGCTCTTCACTTACACACACCCCATTAAGACCAAGACCAAAATATAATCTTCCTAATTCTTCATTGGAGAATATTTTTTCCACATTTTTTTGCATTGAACTTATCATTCATTTAATGATTTAGCTGAGTTCATCCCCAAATAGTCATCTGAAATAGTTTAAAATAAATAATAAAATGGGAAAATTTGATTTTATGAAAATATCTTTCGTAAATAGAAAAAGGCATTAATACAAGCCTTGCATGTTTACACTGAAGTCCCACTATGCCAAATAATGTATATCAGTGATTTTCAACCAGTGTGCTGTGGGAATTTGGAGATTGACATTCATTAATAAAGAAACCTGGGGGATTTGTGCCTTGTAAGCGTAAGTGTGCCTTGTCAATGGTAAAAATAACTGATGTTGTGTCTTGACAATTTCAGTGCCTTGCTAAGTGTGCCGTGAGATGAAAAGGTTGAAAATCACTGATTTATATGCAATCTTAGCACAAGCTCATAACATGACATGAACCTATATCTCAGCAAGTCTTTGGGAAGAACAATGGCCTAAAGCAGTGGTGTGCAAGAGAGGCTTGGATCTTAAACCTTTGACAATTTCATTGGAGCAAGAATTTCTGCAGGTGCAGTTTGTCATCTGTAAGCAGTCTGACTATATAATTGTTGAAGGTCCAGGATCCCTAAAGCAGCTCAGCTGCCCACTACTGGCCTAGAGACATTAGGCACGTTTCTCATTTCCCAAGGCACATTTCTCCATTTGCCTTCTGCTGAGCCTGATGTTCTTCTCAGCTAAGGTTTTTTTTAAAAAAATAAAAAGGTTTATGACTCAGCACCTGAGTGTTCCTGTTGTGATGTCACCACTCTTGCTTTAAGATAAATTAGGTGGAGCTCTGTGCCACCCCTTCCCCCCTGTATATCTGCTTAAGAGACATAGAGATTGTAATAAAACCTCTTTTTAGCCAGTAAAACATTGTTAGCAGTTTCAAGTTGAAAAAAATTATGCAAACAGCTATCAAAATGCTGGTTGATAAGTGTAATTTTTCACCACTTTCAAAAGAAAGGTATTTACTGGAAACAACCTGAGCAGCAACTCCAAACACAAAACCCAGGAGTCAAAACAACTCTTGTACCTCCAGAGTTTCCTTTTCTCTGCTACTTGTCAGGTGGTTTTTATGCATTCAGGGTGCACTTATGGCTGTTCAGTCTGAAACAACACTACCCATCCCAGGATTACAGCCTGACAAAGGAACCTGGGTTGAGGAGCTGCTTAAAAGTCTCCTATAGCACCAGCTTATTCATTTCTGTCAGCAGGAAGTGGGGAGAAGGGACTATGCCTGAAGAAAATTTATACTTTACTGCAATTTGCCACCTCTTGTAAGCAGAAGGCTTTAGATCCCAGAGCATTGTCCATCAACACTTGCATATACATATTTCAAAACAGTCTTAATTTCCTTTCCCGTTCTATTGGCCTTGTTAGATCAATTAGCCTAGCCTGACATACTTCAGGGATCTCCTCTTATTTGATTTCAGTAGGATGTGTTGTTTTCCCTTTCTAGATCCTATCTTTAGTATGATTTTCATAAGTAACTGTCAGTTGGCTGTTTTGCTTTATTGCAAAAACAAAAAGTACATGAATTAACCCAGCTGCAGCCTTCAAACTTTTCTTAAGATAAAACACAAACAACAGCACAACTACTCCCACAAGCCCAGCTTTCATATGCGTAGGCAGTAATTGCCTGACTAGGCTAACAAGGGCATGTTGAAGCTTTACATAAACATATATTTTAGTCAGGAGCAGATTAGCTGGCATCTCTTGCCTGCTCCACCAGTCATGTCTTTGGCTCAGATCCCTGATCTGAGCCAAGGGGGGAGTGGAACAAAGATGTGGGAACAATTCCTGACCTTTTCAAGGGATACATGCAGGCAATCCTGAGTTAAATGCAACTTTCTGCAATAAAAGGCTTGCTTTTTCTCTCAAGCAGCAGCCTGGTGCCAGGCTTTGGGCTGGAACTGGGGCAGAATGGCATTATTAACCCTCTTTCACCACACTGTTTATCACAATTTCAGTCTCATTAGAGATGCAGAAAAGACAAACAACAACTGCTAGCATTGTGCCTTGAATAGGATGTCACAGTAATTCTTGGAGAACCTGTGTGTTCAAATTCTCTTACCTGTAATGGTCACAGAATAACCTTGAGTCAATTACTCTGTCTCAACTTAGCCTAGCTAACAGGATATTTGTGAGGATAAAAAGGCTCAGGGACAAACCTTTACACAGAGCTACTTGGAGGAAAGGTGGGATGGACTCACTTGACAGGGTCACTCTGTTTTCTGATCAGTGAATGCATTAAGCAGGCCTCCGTCAGTCTTGAAAGACTATGGTATCGTGCTCGGCGCTGCATATGCTGCATGCGAAGCACAAATAGTGTCTTAAGTGTGTTTTTTGTGAATGCATTAAAGATCATTTAATGATTTTAGCACTATTTGAAACCTTTTCATTTCCTGGACAGGCAAGAAGGCTGTAGCAAACTTGAGAAGATAAACTTGTCACATAGGAGACGAAAGAACCATCAGTTCTTTCATCAGTAGATGACTGGGGACAAGCAAGGACACACTTCAGCGGGAAACCTGCAGCTGAATCTATAATGTGCTTATTGTAAAGCATTGTATTTTAGGTGAAGTGTTCTTAAAGCTCTTTCTTGGGTAGTTGACAACTGGTTCACATATGCAAGCTATCCTCACCTGACATTGCTATTTATAAGCTTGAATACATTAAATCACCTTTGCTGGGTAGTGTGAAAGGTTTACATATTATGCAGGCAACATTTGAAAAGGGAACAAAGAATTCTGACTCTCATTCTGGATTAAGCAGATATCCATATGGCTGCTGCCCTACTCCCAGTTTGGGGTTGTTTTTGTATTATAAGCAGCAGGAATTGCCACATCTTTGGAAAAGGGTGGACTTGTTCCATAGAAGCATCCATATGCTAGTTCTGGCAAATCTATTAGTGAGACTGCACTTCCCACACTAGTCCTAACGTTATCTCTATGAACTATTACAATACTGTACTATATGAACAGACAGAGAACCAGTGCCAGGATAAACCCTCAGGGGATGTGGGATGTCAGGGTAGCACTCACTTTATGAATACAATTTATGCCCAAAATAAATGTGTGGGCAAAGAATCTGAGGGCAAAGAATTGCTTTAATTTACCTACAGTGGTACTGTTTTGTCAATCAACTCATCACCAGTCATCTTAGTATGGCAGTGAGCTTGTCAAATGAATCAGATTCTTCCTGGAATCTCTTAACAAGCCCTTCCATCAAATTGTGGGCTGTTTCTTTCAAAACACACCCTTACCCACACTCTAGAAAGCATATTTTTAAATTTAGATCTAATAAATGTGTGCAATATTAGCCTATAGCTCACTCCCCAACATTAAAAAAATTATTAGCCGACTGTTCACTAAGTTCTGAGATTAGTTCCTCCTACAACAGGGAAAGCATTAGGGCTGTCAAATACGTTCAACTGAATAGCCTGAACAACAGGAATAGGAGAAAGGCTAGCAATAAAATGATGCAGACTGCAAGCCAGCATCATAGGCAGTCGTGGGCTTCAAGGGGTTCTTACAGGTTCTATAGAATCCTTTGCTAATGAGCGCCTGGTTCTGAGAACCAGTTACTAATGGGACATAGAACCTGTTGTTAATTTAGGTTATTAGGGCTGCAATCCTAAAGACACTTTCCAGGGAGTAAGACCCATTGAATACAATGGGGCTTACATTTGAATAGACATGGTTAGGATTGTGCTCCTAGGACATAGAACCTGTTAATTTATTTTAATCCAACCACTGATCATAGGGATCCAAAACTGGGTACCCAGCCTTAGGGTAACTTGAGAATGATAATGATGAAAAATGGCAAACTGCAAGGTAGAACAGAGACTTACCCTACAATCCAGAGTAACTATGGGAGCACATAAGAGACGTTACGTGTACCCATAGTTACTGCACCACCTAGTGAAAACCTATGGGAAATTCATATTGCAATCCAAAACAAATTGTTCTTATACTGGAGCAAGGACTCCCCGTAGTTACTTTGGCTTGTGCCCTTGGAGAAACTGAACAGTGACAGTGAAAGGATATTCTATTGAAAAAGGTGTTTGTCCTTTTGTTTGCAACCACATGTTTGGAAATTGGGGGCTTTTAATTCAAATGAATTTTTTCCTCATCACTGCCCTCTTCTACTATTTCCAGCAACTTGCAAGCCTCTTTTTTTCTATTCCCAACTTTCATCTCACTTCAGCACCCATTTAAAACTATCCTGTATCTCTTTGTTTTTATTTGGTTCAGATGCATCTATAAAATCAAGGGTTTTTGACATTGCATGCTATATTTTATCAGGATAACTACTGAGAGTTTACCCAACAGTCAGACTAATCAAACTACTGTACATATTAATTATGTACAATTGCAATCTAATGGATTAATATGACAGTCACTGTTCCACTCTGAATTGTGATAATGGGTTCCATTATCAACAGAATAATCCAAGAAAGTACAGTGACGCCTTACGTAACAAACGCCTCACGTAAAGTATGTTCTACATAACAAACTGCTTCATGTAACAAACTGTGCTTCACGTAACAAACAAACTCATTGGTAGTTGGGGCAGATATGCTGGCCGGCAGCCCTTTTAAAAAGTGTCAGGGCTGCCTAGCGCGCCTGCCCATAGCGAAAGCAATACTTCTGCACTGTTCCTCCTGTGGCTGGGCATCTGCTGGGCAGAGGGAGAGAAGAGCAGTGGAGAAGAGGGAAGCAGCTCAGGGCTAGCCAGAAGGAAGCAGGGGAGAGAGAGGCCCAGGATGAAGATAAGGAGAAACTGGGCAGACACTTTGAAGTTGTCTTTGATTGCAGCCTCCTAACCATGTCTACCCAGAAGTAAGCCCCATTGTGTTAAATGAGGCTTACTCCCAGGAAAGTGTCTTTGATTGCAGCCTCCTAACCATGTCTACCCAGAAGTAAGCCCCATTGTGTTAAATGGGGCTTACTCCCAGGAAAGTGTCTTTAGGATTGCAGCCTAAGTATACTTTATAGGATCATGCACACTGAATGCGTATTTTGAATTCAATTCCAGTGTTTTATCATCATTTTTATATACAGTTAATATTTTTATATGAATATTTTTGGGGTTGTGGAACCAATCGTCTGGGTTTTCATTATTTCCTATGGGAAAATCTGCTTCACGTAAAGAACGTTTCAAGTAACAAACATGCCTCCAGAACGAATTAAATTTGTTACGTGAGGCGCCACTGTACTCAGTTTATGGGTTAGAAGAGCCAGCGTGCCAAAGGGCTGAGTTATGATGTATTTTTGACCTGTGGTGAGAAATCCAGGGGCACACAAGAGGTCACTGTATCAATTCAGAAGAATCAAGCAGTTAAGTTTCTCCTGCACTGTAGCACATTTGTAAAACCACCTTTATCCTACTACACATAAAAAAATAGTATATCAGGGGGAAAAATTCAATCTAATCATCACCCTGACATGCCTCTTTTCTATATTCAGTAATGTTTATGTGGAAGTATTCAAATCTGATATCTCCTAGTCCTAAAGTGTCCCAGCATGAATGGGAACTTGATCTTGTTGAAATGTGTATACCAGATCATAATCGGCAGCACATTCCCTCCTCACAAAAGCTATCTGAACAACAATTTTGACTGCTTGATTAACAGAATTCATTAAATATATAGCAGCAGGACTGATAGTCTCCCCCCAATCAGGATAGCAATGATTTAGATTTAATTAAACAGGCCCAAGTACAATGGGGAGGGCAAATGAGACCAGACCTTAAAGTATATTCCAGAATCTTTTAATTCCACAGGTACATATGAGAAATAAATGTAATTATGCAGAAATAACCAAAATAACAAATGCTTTGGTTCAATAGAAATAATAACTATTTACATTTCTCATTTTAATCATCTTTAGTCAGGCAAAATGTTGCATTGCTAAAACTTTAAACATTCAGCAAAAGTATCATGTGTAAAAAGCTTCAGAAAATAAAGTGTATTCTCAGACAATATTGGGATATAAAAATCTAGTAGCAATGTCAATTTTTTTGGTCTAGTTTTGAACCAAGTTTCTTGGTTAATAAGAACAGTGAATGCACAGTAAAATAATAGTAATAAGCCATCCAGTATAGATTCCAGAACAGGGGAAGAGCTCAAGGCATTTTGCTACATGGCTTAATACATTAGCAAATAAAGAAATATTGAACAAGTCACAATTCAGATTCCACCCTCCATAAAGGCACACACTTATTGCCCACACAATAAAGACTGTCCAATCACTTCTCCTTTTATCTCAAAAGGAAAGTACTGTACATATTCTGTCCTATTCCAGGAGAAACCAGCTCCTAGTGAATGTGGATAAAGGAACTAGGGACTCAAGGAACTGAAAAAAATAAGGAAAAACATTGTTGCTACAACACCCATGTGGAAAAACAATTGTCTTTTACATCTCTTAGTAACAGGAAACAAGATGGAGGGAATTTAAGGGGAGGAAAAAGGGGAGAACAAAGGGAAGCCCAGTTTTATCAATTCTAGTCTGTCTCATGAAGCAAGTTTCATCCATTGGAAGGAAGGGGCTCACAGCAGGCTGAGTCTTCTATCCGTGGTGCCTTACTGCCGTATAATAAAATGTCCCAATTTCTGGAGCTGTGATCATTCCTCCCTATAAAGAGTATAGGATAACTGGGAACCACAAAGTGATAGAGCATCCAGTGTCTGCTGATAGGAAAAAATGAAGCCAGCTGTGGAGGAGAAATATTTTTGAGAAGGGAGTCCTAATTACCAGCCAGCTATAGGGAATAATTCCGAACATTAAGATAAATAACTTCTGTCAGAGAAAATTGAGAGACCATTTGCATGAGTACAACAGAATGAAAGTCAATATGAAGAAAGACAAACAAAAATTAAAGCCTACATACAGTCCCTGTCCAAACTTCAGCATGCTTCCTTGAAGTCCAGCTGAATTCAATGGGACTTGCAACACCATCTTATTTACTGTATTCATCTTTACCCTGAAGGAAATCCCACACTGATTCCACACAGGATCACCACATTACAGTTCTAATGTGATATTAGATATCGAATCAGATCTACTATAGTATTAGATATGAGATCTATCTAATTTTCTAAAACTCACATGAGCAAACACTGTTCCAGATTAACAAAGCAAAGGGGAGGTTATCCTCCTGTGAATTCTGGTCAATTCTTCCCAAACTGATCTCTCTTGCCACTATCTTTTATTGCAATAATACAGTATTTGACTATCCTGGTCACATAAATGTAAAGGCATATGCATGATGCCACACAGCATATAATAGGTCCTGTTTTCTTTTTATTTACAGATAGGGAACAGATACATAGATTAGACAAAGTTTAAAATGCTTCAAGTCAGTGAACACACACAATGAATGCCACATGGGTCACACATGTCAGCATGGTAATTAATGGACCTCCCAGCCATTTTGGGTGCATAGCAAAAGGGACAGCTCCAATTGTTACTAGGAAAATTAACATAACCTAGCATTGCAAGGTTTTCTTATTAATAGAGGTCAAGTGACAGACAATTTAGAATGACTATCTAGCAAGGGTAGTGACAAGAGGAGAAAGGAGGACAGAATATAATGGGAACCATACAAAAACTGAGTGAGAAAACAGTTTTATGAATGCAAAGTAATAAAGCTTTGGAGGGAACACAAAAAAAGGGTGCTATATTTCCAAAGTCCTGAATTTTTGCTTGATATCACCCTCCCAAGGTTTACCCACTGAGCAGAGTCTCCTGGCTGTCTGGACTCTGTTTCTCTTGCTGTGGCTCCAAAGCTTTTCCCAGATGGTTCTGGCTGTGGCCAGAGGAGTAACTGGCTGACTTGTCCCCAACAGCTCCTGTAAAATGGCTTGGGGTGCAGCGAAGAACGGCTGCACAGGCCTGTCGGAAGCGTGGATCAAAGAAGGCATAGAGGAAAGGATTGAGGCAACTGTTGACATAGGCCAAGCAAGTGCAGTAAGGGTGAAGGTTGCTAAGGAAGACATGAAAGTCACAGGACAAGGGCATCACTCCCCAGTCCATCAGCATATAGAAGGTTTTCACCAGATGGTAGGGTAACCAACATACAGCAAAGGTGGCCACAAGGACAATAATGATTGTCAGTAGACGCTTTCTCTTTCTTAATCCTTCATTGCGCTCCTTTCGGAAGTGACCAGCAATGGTTTGAGCAATAAAGAAGTAGCAGGTCAACATGATGGCAAAGGGAACCACAAAGCCCATCAGGGTCGAAGACAAGCCAAGCCCTGCCTCCCACACTGCCTCTGTCTTATTGGTTGCTACACTTGAGTAGTCCATGAAGCAAGTCACTTTGTCATCATCCCTACTGAGTTTCCCTGTGCTCCGGAAGATCATGGCAGGCAAAGCGAGAAGGGCTGCCAAGGTCCAGAGAGTAAGAGTCACCAAAAGCCCACTCGCTTTTGACCTCAGCTTGGCATTTGCTATAGGCCGGACAATGGCCAAGTAGCGATCAAAGCTAAGTCCTGTGAGGCAGAAGACACTAGCATACATGTTGACAAAGACCAGGTAGCTACTGATCTTGCAGGCAAAACAGCCAAAGGACCAGTGGTAGTCCAGGATGACATAGGTAGCCCAGAGTGGCAAGGTGACCACGAAGGTCAGATCAGCCACTGCCAAGTTGGCAATGAATGTATCGGCTGATCGCCGCTTCTCTTTGCCTCCCCGGAAGATGGTCCATAGCACTAGGCCATTGCCAGTGGTGCCCAAGAAGAAAACTAGAAAATAGATAGAAGGAATGAGAACCACTGACGAACTCCATTCATAATAGTTGCAGTCTTCATCGAATGACTGGTTATTATCAGTGTCGTAGCTGAAATCCATGTCTGCTCCAGAAGGGCTCTTGGGTCAGGGATTCACCAGCGATCTTGTATAATCCCTTTGCTGTTATGGATCCACGCTATAAAAATTGCTTCCTTGCTATTGGGAGGAAAACTCCCAGTCACTCAACTCATTGGTGTCTCTGCTGTTGCTTCTCTTCTTCAGTGCTTCAGGCAGCTATGTCTCATGCCCTGCTCAGGTTGTGTGTCATCTCCCTTTCTTAAACCACATATATCAGCTCCTTCTTTTGAGTTGTCTTAAAACGGGTAAGTCCCAGCCCCCTTTCCCACCCCTTCTCTTGCCTCCACTCAACATCCTTATGTCAATTGGAAGAATTGACCCCTACGGTGCTGGGCAGCTCCATTTGTCATTTGTACCCACCCACTTACACACACATCACAGATACATTTACCCCAAGCTTCCCAGAGTGAGAAAAGGAAGGCAGCTGAAGGCCAAGCAGAGATGCTTGGAGGAAAAAGGAGGGGCAGGAGGAAAGCAGTACCATAATATCAGATGAATGCAGTTGCCTTGCTAATCACATTGGCCTTATCTATTCTGTCAGGAAGTTTCAGCAGAAGCTTTTCTTCAAGGCAGGAGTGTTGGGGACTGAGCAAAAGATCTAGACAAAGCAAAAGTATTACTGTCAAGGGACATCAGGTAATATTTTATAGAAAAGCCAAAGCAAGGGAATACCTTTGTTGAGACCAGATAAAATATTACCAAGAAGCAAGCTAACTTTTTAGTCTTCCAGAATTCTTTTTCAGGTTTAATATGAAGCAAAGTGGTGGGTGATGGTGGGGGGGGGGAGTGTAAGGTAACATGCTGAGGCCGCAAAAACTGCTGTTTCCCACAGCATGGAGTGCAGGAAAATGTTGGACAGACCTAATTAGATGAGGCTCAGCTTGGTGCAAAACAAAGTTATAATGATGATCATTTCCCATGTTTTTGAAAATATAAAATGTCACACTTAAAATATGATTCATATCTGTCTCATGTGCCAAGCAGAACAATGAGTCCCTTGCTAATCAGAGAGCAGAAGGAAATAAAGAGTACAGTAGTCTGGAGATTAATTTTAGTCTGATGGAGTAGCTTTGCCTAGTGTTCAGTTAGGCACTCACGTCCAAACATTATGCCCTTTATTCAGACTAGTAGAAGATTGCATGATATTTGCTTTGTTAATGGCATCAGTGCATTTCTGAGCAAGCCTCTCTGTGTGTAGTGACCCACCCAAATTTTAAATAATGTACACATTGCTTCAGCCCCCAGGTGGAGTTCCTGGAAGAGAAGGAGCTTAGCAAGAGATTTTGACAAAGCTTAGGGAAACTTCTGCCTGGTCTTCTAGCAACACCACAAAGGTAATTACACATTGCATGCAAATAGTGTGAGAGGTTGCATACAGGGGAGAAAAGGGGGCCAGCATTTGTCCTGGCTTGGTGTACAAAAGGCATCTGATGGGGAGCTTCTAAGCTTCTACCCGAAGGTAGGTTCTATGCTGGGCCCAGCAAAACTTTGAAGAGAATAATGGAAAACAATAGTTTGGAGAAATAAAAGCTTCCCCCTCCATAGGCAGACACAGAGCAGATTAGATTGTTTTATCTATTAAGAATATTTTTAGTTGCAGTATTTCAAAAAAATAGTTTACCTGTGGATGGCACAAGTAGTTAAAACACTGTACCTGTTAACCAGCAGGCCAGGGTTCGAGAACCAGGTCCCCACAAGTCAGGGTGAGCTCCTGTCCTTAGCCCAGCTCTGTGACGCAGCTGGAACCAATCGTATCTGCTCTGCTGTTTCACTGGACTATTTCAGTGGCATGGAGAGGAGGGATTTGCTGCTTGGGTAACAGCCTATCCTCCATATTAATCCACCCAGGCCTTCATGCCTCGCATACAGCATCAAGCACAATACTATAGTCTTTCGAGACTGACGGATGCCAATACTAAGACGTTTACCATAGATTCCCTGACCTCAGGAGCTCACAAAAAAGATGTTAAAGTAACACCAGTAAACATCTTCCAATAGAAAACAAACTGCTAGGTACTGTATAAAAGGACTTCTACTTTGAAAGGTGCCTTCTTGTTCATTTAGCTGTTCCACACCATCGTAGATCAAGAAAGGCTCTGCTTGTTAATATCAAAATAACATTTTTCCAATGGCATTGAGGTGGAACTGAATTAGAATTGGAGTCCTATAACCTAGGTCATTTTATAAAGTAAATTTGAAAATTCACTCAAATACTCCAAAACTTCAACCCAAATCAACTACAGACAGTCTCTCATGTAAAACTCTACAAACCTACTGTAACCCTAGTTACTTTGTGCTGCAGGCACTTGAGTGTTTCCCACAGGAAAAACATGAAGTTTGGATTACATAATTCATACATATACCAAATGACATCTTACTGAGGAATCCCAAAATACAGTTTATAAGCCTCTAAGACTGTATGCTGAGGTGCTTCGTCTGTTAGCTAAAGCAGCTCTGTTTATGTAAAAGGGGAAGAATTATTTTTTTCAGATCGTTTTTCCCCTCTATGGGACCCTGCTCCTGAGGATTGGAATCAGTATCCATGGGCAAAAGATTCATTTGGTGGCCATGTTTAGTTGCTTTTTAATCTGACTAAACCTAATCAGATTAATATCATAATTCACATGCAGAAGATTTCGAAGAGTGGAACTTGCAGGAAATTTCAGATGTTTTATAGTGCAAACTATTACTCTCATCCTTATGATCTGGATTGTCAGAAGATCACATATGAAATCTACACTGAGGAATATAGCAAAACAAGCCCAGAAAACGACCTTTAACTATCAGTCTCTAGCAGATACTTGCTAAAACAACTAGCATCTATAAAAGTCTCCAAAATGGCACTGTTAGCAATCTATCCAGCCAGTTGAGAATTGTTTATAATCTGCTTTTCCAAAAACATCTGGCCAACTGGACCAGAAATGGGCTTCTGTGTGGAGCATAATGGTGCTGGCCACACACAGCTTTTGCTTCTGATCTGGCTATTCACTAATCAGTGTTTTGCAGGCCCACCAGATAACATATATCTATCCATCCTATCTTTGTGGGGTCATATACTCTGTGATACCATCAATACAACAAAACAGCCACCACGTTCTCCTATAGTAGATCAGGTCTTCCCTTTGATCACCACCACATTAGTTGTAGTTTGGAAGAATATAACATCTGGGTGATTTTGCCTGTATGCAGCCCATTCATCTCCCCACAACAGAACACATGAAAGTGTTGGTGGAATCATAATCATGGTTAGCAGTTATATGACCTTTCAGAGTGTCCCAAAACATTTCCACTACAGTATCTCAGTCATCTTTACGACCACCCTCCTGTAAAGTAAGCTGGTGATATTATCCCTCTATTGTACACAGTTATGGGAGGGCTAAAATAGAGCTATCAGACACAAGACCACCTGGTGAATTCATTTCAGAAATCAAGGAATAATGATGCTTTATCATTTAGTCCCACTGCTATACTAGCCATTAAGAAAACAAGGTAGCTTTGGCTATCACCCAACAGGTTTGCTATGGGTACAACGTGAATGTGGGTAGAGAAAAGATTTTGAATGAACAGTTGCCTCTCCCCCTCCCATGCCACATATTTTGTTACTGCTTTAGAGATACTTTAAAGTGTACAGTTTATTTTGCTTCCTCATATGCGTGGGTCATATTATTCATTAGGTTTTTGAGATGCTGAATGGTTCCCTCAAATACCGATAGTTTTCTTCCCCACATGGATTTTTCCTGGAATTACAGCTAGCTTTTTATACTGTGATCTGTCCACCCTAAAGAGCTCAGATGCTAACTGAGCTGATGCACACCAGCTGCTACCTAAGGAACTGTCCTTTCTGCACACACACACACAACCCTGAGTTCCACTGCATACAGCAAGAAGGCCATAGCAGCAACTCACAAATGCCCACGTGTTCAAAAACCCAGAATATTGCAGAACATTCTGGAGCATGTCTGACGGGCACCAGGCACTGGCCTCGCCTCACTTGATCTGACAGTTTGATTTAGAGCAAGTCCCTGAAGCTTCACAATGGCAGAATCAAGGTGTTCATTGAGGGGACTTATCTAGGTCCCTCTATTTTGTTTCTGAAAAACTCCCTACTATAATATTTCTCCCTATTACAGTGATGCCTCACGTAACAAATTTAATTCGTTCTGGAGGCATGTTTGTTACGTGAAACATTCTTTACATGCAGCAGATTTTCCCATAGGAAATAATGGAAACTCAGACAATTGGTTCCACAACCCAAAAAAATAGTCATATAAAACTATTAACTGGATGTAAAAATGATGACAGAACACTGGGACTGAATTCAAAACATGCATTCAATGTGCATGATCTTATGAAGTTTACTCCTAAAGACACTTTCCTGGGAGTAAGACTCATTTAACACAATGGGGCTTACTTCTGGGTAGACATGGTTAGGAGGCTGCAATCCAAGACAACTTCAAAGTGTCTCCCCACTTTCTACTTCTCTCCATCCTGAGCTTCTCTCTCCCTTGCTCCCTTCTGGCTAGACCTGAGCTGCTTCTCTCTTCTCCACTGCTCTTCTCTCCCTCTGCCCAGCGGACACCGGGCCACAGGAGGAACAGCATGGAAGTGTTGCTTTCACTATGGGCAGGAGCGCTAGGCAGCCCTGACGCTTTTTAAACAGGCTGCCAGCCAGCAAGTCTGCCCCAAGTGCCAATGAATGTGTTCTTTACGTGAAGCACAATATGTTGCGTGAAGCAGAATCCTAGAGAAATTTTTGTTTGTTATGTGAAACATACTTTACATGAGGCACCACTGTATAATGTAAAAACTGCTGCCGCAACTCACAGCTATTGTATTATTTGTTATTGTTGTTATTATTATGTACTATTTCAGTCGCCAGGTGTTTGGAATTGGCTCTATTGTGATTCGATTCCTATCCAAGGAACTAGGAATTACAAAGGTATCCTCTCAATATGTGTGAAGTTCTCAGGAGTGCTGCTTTTTGTAATTGGGCTCTTGTGATCTTCTGGAGGCCCATTAATTTTAGATGTTCCTGGAGACTTAATGGAATTGCTCCAAGAGCACCTATTATTTTTGGTAATCACAGTGGCTTTCTTTTCCCAGATTCTCTGAATTTCTGTCTGTAGGTCCTTATACATTGTCTTCTCATGTTCCTGGGTATTGCAATGTCAATTATCCAGACCTGTTTTCCTCAACCCTGGTGATGTCTGGTATGTTATGTTCCAAGTGGCAGTTGCTTTGAATATGGAAGTCCCACAGGATTTTGGCCTGTTCATTCTGGACTATCTTTTCTGGTTTGTGGTACCACCAGTTATTGGTTGTACTTTTGGCACAGATTCCAATATATCATGGCAGCTGCTTTGTTGTGTCTTTACAGATGATGATGATAATGATGATTATCCTGCCTTTTTCCCCTAACAGGAACTAAGAGTACTTAGTTCTGTGCTAAGAGTCATTACATTTAACATATGGTGAGATGTCCTGGAAACAAGATTCATATGAACTTCATTGTGCTTGATGTGTGTGTCTGTATCACCACATGGACACAGAAAATTCAGCTGACATGATGCAATCCTCAGATACTATACTTTTAAAAAATGTATGCATACATATGTGCACACACAGGCAACTAATGTTTCACACTTCTAAAAGCAACAGCATAAAGATCTTAACACAGCAAGTAGCCTGCTCAGAGAGCAAAGTTTTGCACAAGGTCTCGAGTACACCTTCCTCCATACTTCAGCTTCATTATTTTCTTCCTCAAGAGTAGGAAGAGCAGCAGGAGGTGCCCCCGTCAATGTGTTGCCTGAGGCAAATGACTCAGGCTACTAACCTGTCCACACTTGTAGAGCAATGTGACTTACTTCTGAGTATATATACATAGGATTGGGCTCTTAATCAGCCTCATACCAGGCCCAGCCCTGAATTCTAACTTTGGAAACCACTATCTCCCTTATGTTCTACTGTACAATAATCTTCAAATCAAAAATAACAATCATGTTCCATAATTCCTCAAAGTCGCAGAACACAGGCCAATAAACTTTCTTACCTGAAATGTAGAGGCTAATATGGGCATGTCCTTGGAATAAAGGAAACTGAAGAGAGAGTTGAGCAGGTGCTAACAATCCCATCCTGTTTTTTAAAGAGCTTTAAAATGTGTCATAATTGTGTCTGACACTTGAGCTATTCAGGGGACTGCAGGAGAATGAGATTTGACTTACAATTCTGCATCGGAAACAAGATCATTTTCATTGGAGTTGCTACAGTCAGTGTCTTTCACATCTTCACTGGCCATTCAAGATTGAAGTGGACAACTGGCCATACAGCTTATGTAGAAAAGCAATTTGATCGTATTGTTGTAAAGTTGCAAAAAAAAATACATTCACCAAGGTGCTAAGATTACTGAGACACCTGATTTTTTCCATTCAAGTTTCCAAACCCCAGTGTCTTCATTTCAAAAAAATAGTATCAGAATTTGAGATAAATAATACCTCAAAATAATAAATCAATAATATTGTACCTACATGATACTTTTGAAAGCTCAAAGCATATTATCTCAGCAACCCTTACAAGAATGATGGAGAGGTCAGTATTCCCCAAATACATAAGCAAAAAAGCAATTTGAGAAGGACATTTGTGAACTAATTTATTTATTATTTTAATATATTATCTTAAACTCTGATATAAAGGCAGAGGTCGTTTTGCGGTGGTACTCACTGGTTCTGAGTACCAGCACCTCTGTGTCTCCCCCAAGTAGACACATCTATGATCACAAATAACATCTTCTTGGTGAGTACACCACCTTTATTTCCAGAAAAAGCAGCTTTGTCCCTCTCTTTTTCCAACTTGTTGCCTGTGCAGATTAACCTGGACTTGGAAAAGCAAACTGCATTTTTAACACATTCTCATGAAAGCAAATTCCAAATCAAATGTAGCTGATAAACTGGGGATTCAAATCAAGCTCTGGGTGAAAGAACCATGAAGGACTCCTACAAGAAAATCCTCTCAAGCAACACAGAGAAAGGGGAAATGGGGTGGGGGCAGGGGAGCATGATAGTGAAAACAGATAGAGAATGCAGTAAAGAGTTTCAAGAGATGGCATCTGTAGCCAACCCCTCATGCTATCCAATCACCTCCTGCAGACCAGCCAGTATAACTGGCTTCAATGGCTCAATGTAACTGAAGAAGTGGCTCAGTGGTTAGAACGCTGAAGATAGAAGCCTGCTTGACTGGAATTCCACTCCGCAGGTCAGCAGTTCAAGATCCAAGTACTACCAGATGGGGTGAGCTCCCATCCTTAGCCCAGCTCCTGCCAACCTAGCAGTACAGAAAGCATACAAATGCAAGTAGATAAATAGGGACCACTTAGGTGGGAAAGGCTATGTCCTGGCAACATGCCCCTGCGACAGGCCAGCCAGGTATCCCCATGTTGCATCCATCATGGACTGGAGGAAACTCCAATGCACAACAAGTGGACACCATCAATACACAGTATAAATGCTGAAGAAGTTGCCAGTTCAGTGGACATGGTACATATATGTAGTACAGTAAATATGTGCAGGTTATCCCAAGCAATAGCACCAGTTTCGCATTGAGATAGATGGTGTTGTGACAATATCATGGCTGAAAACGTCTACCACTGTCTTGGAGAAAGTTAATGGAAGTATTGTCTTCAGAGAGACAAACCACTGCTAATTTTGCCTTTATTCATTATTCCTCTCTGGTGCTTATTACTCAATCCTCCACTTTCAGCTAAGCACCGCAAAAGCTGCTACTTTTTTCTGTGACTGTGTGGAAAACAATTTGAGTGTGTTGATTCACTGAGGATAGGAGACTGAGCAGCCCAACATGTCCTGCCCCAAGCAAAAGCACTACAGCCGCCGTTTTTGTAGAATCACACCCTTTACCTCAGCTTCAAAAAGCTCCCTTCCAATATGTCACAGAAATTGTATGATATACTTTATTCCCATTGTGTTCAAAGGAGCTTACTCTCAGGGAAGTGTGTAATCCACACAAAATGCTTGAAATTGCTATCTCTTTGTCTGCTTTTCCAAGTGTTGGTGTGAAGGGAAGTTGCTTAGATGACCACACAGAGGTACTTGCTTTGGGGCAAGATACTTCTATGCTCACCTGCTCAGATGCCCCCAAGGAAAGACCAGCATGAGCACTAGCCCTCCATGCATGCCAGCACAGTAAACAAAGAGTACATGAATACTGCTGTCATTGACAAGCGCAGGCCATTTACAACCTTCAAAAGGGCAAAACTCCAGAGAGACATTCCTGTCCCTCTTGGAAGGCAATTCTGCTGGAATCCATGAAGACATCAGAAAATTGGCAGCACCAGCGGAGGACAAGGGCATGTTTTGCAATTAAAAAAAAAGACTGGATTGAAACCATTGTTGCAAATTCCACATAGGATGAGACTCATCATGCAACTCTTGGATGCATTGCCCCATGGAATAAATGCATGCTTGGGGCAAGCCTTAGATGCAAGGACAGTGAGATGGAAAGGGCATGACTTGAGCTAGTTTGCTTTTAGACTGAAGACTTCCCTAGGTAAGAGAGAGAGAATGCTAGGGAAAGTTGGACAAAATGAAGGGAACCGGCATGTCTTTCTAAAATGGAGCTGACTCCCCAATTTATCAGGGTGATGTGAAGAAGTAGAAGATCCCCTGTACCAGCTGGAGTAGATCAGGGTCCTTTGGACTTAAATGTGCAACAAAGCTGTGGAGATCTCACCCCACAGATACGGCTATCAATCACTCCTTTCTCTCACTTTTCACTCAGCAGTGCAAGTGTGTCTGACAATGTAAGAAACAATATTTGGTAGGTTATCTGCGGGAAGGAAGCGGAGGGGAGACAGGAAGGGAAGGCAGGAAAAGAAGAAATAGGTGCGAGGCCAAGAGTCCAGTAAGCAAAATATTTATAGCTTGTCCTACTGTTAACAATGAAAGGATGTGAGCATCAGAGAATCCCTGCTTGGATGGGAGCAACAGGAGAATAAGGGAAGTTGTGGGACTCGTATACTGTATCTCCTTCCACCCAGTGGTAATTCAGCAAGGCATTTCAAAGCATGGCCTTGACACATTTGTGGAAGTCCCTACAATGCTCTGTACCTGTGGTCTTCAACCTTTTGGCCCCAGGGACAGGTTCTGTGGAAAAAATAATATCCAGGGACCAGTCCAGGGGTGGTGGAAGAGTTCTGCCTCTAGCAACGTGGACGGAAGGCTTCCTCATCTAGAGCACAGCACAGCTGCCTCCAGCTGTAAATCCCATTATAATAGAGCTATTGCTAATTACTATGGATAGGATTGCAGGTGAGAACCCAATGTCCAGGGTAATCATATGACCAGATTTTTCAGCCTTCTGTCCGGGTGTCCTCCAAAAGGGCTTAATTGTCCTCCATTTTGGAACTCTGCAATGGTAATTCATGTCATATGTCATCAGAGTTGTATTGAAGAGCAGAATCCAATGCAAAAAGTGGTTTTGAAATATCTCCTTTCTTTCAAAAGATATGGCCAAAAAACTAAAAATCAAAAATATGCAGAGCTCCATGGAAAAGTGAAAGTGCCCAATACCATGGCTTTACTCGTGAGCAGGCAAATATGTCATTGTCCACCAGAAAGACCAGGCTGAGAACTGCAAGACCTTGTCCTTTTTAGGTTCGGGCATCTGGTAACCCTGCCACTGTCTCAGTGCATGTCTACTCAGAGCAGGGATTTTCACTTTTTTCAATGCAGGAAAACGCACAAAGCCATCCTACTCATTCTTATTGGAGAGTAAGCCTCATTGACTATAATGGGATTTATTTAGGCAGGCATTAGATTGGACTCTGAAGCTGCAATCTTATCCACACTTTCCTGGAAGTAAGCTCCACTGACTACAATGGGACTTACTGCTGAGTAGATAGGCATAGGATTGGCCTCTGAGGCTGCAATCCTCCGACAGAGCCCTTTGTGCTGTGAGGAGGGTGAAGAAGCACTTAGAGAAGTCTTCTCGCGGACTGGTCAGGCAGCTGCCAAGGATCTCCAGTGGTCCCCAGACCAGGGGGTTGAGAAACCCTGCTCTATACCCTTGGAGGCACTGCAGATGGAAGGGGTAGTGACATTTTGGTCAACAATCAAGCATTCAAAATACTGAACAATGTACATTCCAGCACAAGTAAGGAAAAATACACAGCCCTTCACCATCAAGAGAAAGTACTATACAGCACATGGAAACAAAAAATAAGCTTTTCCAAACGACCAGTCTGTTCCAATTTTCATATAACTACAGCAAAGAAATCAACAGCTTTTACAGTCGTAAAAACTGAAAGCTAAAAGTGCCAAAGGTCAGTGGAAGGGGTATCTGCGGGTCACTATGTTGTATAGCCTTTGTTGTATAGCCTTTGTTGTATTTCTACTAAGAGATCGTGATATTCATCAATTCTCAACAAAAACCAATGTGCTATCTGAAATACTTGCAGTTCCCTAACTTAGAAACGATAATTTATCTAGTTGCTCAGAAAATGCAATACCTTTGCTGTTGAGGCCCCAATGCATGGGTATACACATGCAGCAAATTATAACAGTTGTCATCTTTGGGTGAGTGAGAATTTCCTTGAGGTACTCAGAGAGGGAAACTTAAGAAAAATTGGCTTCCTTGCCCTTTTCAGGGCAATTATTAAGGGCAGTGCCATACATGGACAAACTTTTTGTGGGTTATTAATTTTATTGGTATTTTAATCCAATTCTCTGAAATTTAATATAACAGGTGGCACCTTCCAAGAAGGTGCAACTGGTCACTCCATCAGAATGTTACCAAGTCACAAATCACATTTTTCTGAAATGGAACCAGCACTTTTGCTTAAATCCACACAAAAACCATATTTCTTGAGTGACATATCCATAAATTGAATCCAAAAACAAAATCTCTAAAGGTCAAAAGGCATGATAGGCATGACTCCTCAATGAAAAATGTCATTTTGGAGAGTAGGTGAAATGCACAACAGTGAGGAGATAAAGGAACTGTGACTACTGAATTTCTGCCACATATGGGCCCCATGAGGGAAGGGAAACGGTGACTGAAGATTTCTGCTTTAAAAAAAGATCTGGAAACTTTGGCTGCAATCCTAACCACACTTTCCTGGGAGTAAGTACTATTGAATACAATAGGACTTACTTCTGAGTAGACATGCTTAGGATTGCACTGCTAATGGCAGCTGTTGAAGTCTTTTGTGGGTTAAACAGCACAGACAGAAAAGTAGAAGGCTTGCAGTTACATGAGAAGTTACAGTAGAAAGCTTCAGGCTCCTTGCTTTAGTATTGGATCACTTCTAGTTGCTTCCACATCAACCCATTTCTCTCCAAGGCTACTCTTTGTTTACTCCCTCCTTAAAGAGATGCCATCCAATTATGTCATTGCATTGTTTTTCTGCATTGTTCTACTCATATATTTTACTGTGATTTATGGTTCTGTGGGGTTTTTTTGGCAACAGAATACAATTGCAGGATAAACCCTCCCAATGTGGATAGACATAGTGATACAAAGATAATGCTATCATGACCTTAATTTTCTTGTTTGAGGCTTCTGTTCTTATGTTGGGGGGGGGGGAAGAGGAAAGCTTTGATTACTAGTGCTCTTGCATATACCTTCTCCCTTTTTCTCCCTTTATAACAAAATAGCACGAAGTTGTCGCTTACTGAGGTACAACATCAATAAAAAGCACCCCCTTTCCAGAATTTCAACTGCCCTTTTGCCTCCTCTCTCCTCCTCTCACCCCTATTCTGTTCTCAGACTGGCCTGTTACCTGTCCTAGAGATGGTTGGAAATTGCACCTGAAATGCAAGGGAATATCAAACCTTCTCTGCCCCCAAGATACATGAGAATAGAACACTCAACCTACATGATTGACATGAAATATGCAGACACCCGTCACACAAGTCAAGTCTTTAATCTTGTGTCAATAATTCTTCAAGCAAAAATTGTTCCAAAATTAATTTCTGCTCTACTAATAAAGACTGGGATTGTAAAGTGACTCATATATTGTCTTTAGGCCTGCTGGATTAAATGGTTGAAGGGAATGCCACACCACATCAGTTTTCATTTGCATATAATTGTAACAGGCAGCACCCTCATTCCCTGTCTTTAGGACTGAGGACAGGGTTGAGTAACTGCTAAATGTTATATTTTAAAATTAATAAGGAATAAGCATTGTTTCTTCACTCCAGGATACCCTGATGCAACATGAAATAGGTTTTGCTCAGAACAGTCAAAACAAATCCACCATACACCTCCTGCTCTCCATCTTCAGTTGGTACATACACCAAACTTTGTGGCTTCAGTTTCCTGCCCAGCTTTCTCTCCGACCGCCATCCACTGTCACCGCATTGCTGCCCTTGCTTTTGGGATAACATCTAGCCCAAGTCAGAGATCCAAGCCATTATTTTGAGACTGTTTCAGTTAGCCCTAATAAAATTATTAACCCATGCCTTTGGATTTTTCCCTAACATACCAATATGGTTATCTACTGTACTACCATTTTTGGAATTGTGAGCAGAAATCAAAAACTTGGTGTGCATTTAGAAGGTGCCACAGTGCCCTCTGGTGGCTGAAAGGCATAGCTGCAGGCAACTCCTGAAATCCAAAGAGAGATCAAATGGCACATCCAAGGGACTGGAAACATGTTTGTCTTGGTGGTGATGCTGTTGCATGCCAAATAGTAGCTGCATGGGATAGGGGAATTAATCTCTTGCCATCATCACAGTGTTAATCTGGAGTAAGGTCCCTGATTGACAAACAAGTATTTTGTTATTTGTTTCTTTAAAAAAAATCCATGACCCAGCCACACCATGCCTGAATAACAAATTTGAACCTATAAAAGCCACATCCAAGGAGATACCAAACTAAGAGCAAAGTACAGATTTAACATGTTTCAACTTTTTATTTATCAGCAATTTTATCTCAGTGCAAATGAGGTTGGCTCTTTAAAAGATAAATATCCCTTAAGCAGCAGTTAATGGCTTAAAATGTCTCTTAGTGCTCCTGTAGTTACTCTGGATTGTAGGGTTACAGAAGAGTGCAAGTCCCATTGACAATAATGAGACTTACTTTTCAGTTAGACACACAGGATTTGCTCACTATGGCTGTGTTAATCTGCCATCCAAGAACTACTGTGCCAATAGGATGGGTATCAAACTCCTCTATACCAATCTTTTCTTCCATTTCCCTTCCCTGAATGCAATAAAAATTCCTGCTAAAGTGCTTGCCACAAGTTGCTGCTCAAGCACTCCTTGAGCCGCTTCACAACCCCCTACCTCCCATAACATTATCTTTGCTCACTTGCCTTGCTACTGTACTTGGATCAAGCTAAGGCTACTACCGAAGATTAACCTTTTAATCCATTTTCTGCCTTTGTAATAGAAGATAGTTGTGCCATAGCACCTCTCTGTAACACTTCAGACCACCTCAGCAGTTGTGGACAGAGAGCTCAAGAACCATGATTGCCCACATGACTTCAAACTAGGAATAAACAGAGTTCACACCTGTGCACAGAACCAGATTTTTATGGTCAACTTGTGTTTTAACACACTAGGGATCATAAAATAGGTCATCTGTATGATTTGAATCAACCAAACAGCCACTGCCCCAGTTACATTCCAGAAGTCGTGATTCTCAATAACTCAGTCCACAGGACCAGTCCACCCCAGTCACATGCATTATATACAAAGTCACTACACACCAATGTATCAGCTGTAAATGGAATTACTATACTATCTAATGTTAAAGGAATATCATTACTAGTTATAAAAATTTGTAGGAAAAGTCAATTTAGAATCTATACCCTTACCAAAAAATTGTGGTTTTAGCTCTTCCTATCAAACAAGCCCAGCCTCTACTGCCTTCACAATGTGCACATTTGCATCTATTCCCTTACTGATTTATCTGGCAATGCTATCTTGCCACACAGCCAATGCTATTTTGCCATTCCCATACTGCAGGTGGACTGTATCTCTTTGTTTTTGCTTACATGCACAAACAGTGCTTTGCTGATAAAATCAAGAGTGCATGTGTCATCTAAAGCCTGGACAAAAGAGCACTGGAGAAGGATTCATGCTGTCACAAAGAAGCAGCCCATCAGAACTGTGTACAGCTAGCTTTTTTAGAAAAAGATTACCGTAAATACATAAGACACAGTTCCAGGACACAGGGACCCTTCTTTTAATCCTTCTTTTAATCCAGCGCTCATCCTTAAAATATCTAATAAGTGGAGTAGTTAGCCCCCTCTTCCCCTCCCTCAAGCATATTAAAAGCCAGCAAAGAAACCCAATTATGCCCTGTGGTATTTCAGTGCAGTCTACATTCATATACATTTAGTTCAGACAAACAGAAAAATTGAAAGTCACTTTTAAGAAGAATAAATTATACTGAACCTCCTGTTTTGCCCACTAAATGGCAATTCCATTTTTCCTTCACCAACATTTAATGAGAAGTCTTGCCATCTTCCTGTCATAAAGAATCCATTGCCAAGTAACAAAGTCAGACTAAAGAAACAGATTACAGAATCACACACAAAAGCACTACAATTACAGAACTTCTGTTACGATAAAACCTTTATTTGTTTCAAGTGGTCAAAGAAAAAATTCATTCCTCTTGTCTGAAATGCATTATATGGCAGCAGAGAAAGCAGAAGCCTCATCTCTTTCCCTCCCTATTATAAGGTGAAAGAAATGAGGCTGGTGCCAAGCTCCTTGATTACAAAAAATAAAGACTTTATAAAATGGTACGTGGTATAAAGAGGAAAAAGGAGGAAATAGACAGGACAGTGACAGAAAGAATCTGACCGCCATATGCATGAGTGAGTGAATGTGATACAAAGTGCATAAATGTGCCTCATCCTCCATCTCCCCCCACCTCCCCCCAACCCCTCAAAGATGTTAGATGGGGACTCTGAACCCATTATGCTGCCTCCCACCCATGCAAATCTCATTGGAACATCTGTTGTCAAGGCCCCAATGGTAAGACAGCAACATCTGAAACAAAAAGAACACAAACAAGAATTACAAAGGTTCTCACATTTGCATGCCACCATGTAAGGAATTCACAGTGCAAAACTGTCTAACCTATGATCAACATCACAGCATTTTTAAAAATGAATTCCCCCCTCCCTCCACATGTGTGGATTATAGCAACTTTTATAAATGCTATATTTATATGTTACACAAAATTTTGCTTTTGAGCATGATTAGAAAGCAAAAATGACCTTCAAAAGACCATTTAAACAAATGGAATGTGTGTCTCGCTAGCAAAAATTCTAGTGACAGAAGGGTCGCATTCCATCCAGTTGTAAACATCTTCCAAATACTGGTCATATGCAACCATATCCAGTAGGTGGCAAAAGAGATCCAAGCACAATCCCTCCAGGCTTCAAGACTTTTTAAAGTACATTTTTTCCTCCATTTTCAAGAGCAAGATTTCCCACCATAATTCCTACATTAACCAGTAAAGCCCTTGTTGGCTCTGAAGCAGACATCTTTCAGCATGGTTTTGTGTTGATGGAGAACTTTTCTCTTGGCTATATGATCCATATCAGAATCCAGAAAGAGGTCACTGAAGTGCCATGCTATAATAAAGGGACATGTGATTGATAGCAACAGGCTGTCTGGATTCAGACAGCCAGAAGAGTAAAGTCATCGTGAATGAGGGGATGGCTTTCAAATGAAGAATGCCTGAGATACATTGTTCTGCAATGGGAGAACCAAACTACAGCCTCTATTAACTATAAATTAACTACAGTATCTATTAATTATAGCTTTGTCCTGAACAAGATAGAAACCCTGGGTAAAATCTTCAAGAAATCCATGGGAAGGCCCACATGATTTGAGCTATGGTATCAGGAATATGTAGACAACACCCAATTCAACATCATTCTGTCATCTAATCCCAGGGAGTCAGTGGATATTCTGAACATGGATATTTGTAGGAAGCAATAGGCTGGCCACAGACTAACAAACTGAAATTTAATCCAAACAGAGGTGATGATCGCCTGTAGAATTTCTCATCCAGGAATGGAAGTTCAGATTGTTCTTGATGGGCTGACACTCCCCCCAAGAGTGTGGATGTGCAGCTTAGGGATGTTCCTGGGTCTGGCGACTTTCCTAGCAGAGGTCATTCCTTTGCCCTGCTTCATCTGGTACATCAGCTGTGGTCCTTCCTTATTAAAGCAGGTCTGGCCTCACCACTCATTCTTTGATTACATCTCAACCACACTGCAACATGCTCTTCATGTGGCAGCCTCTGAAAAAGTATTTGAAAATTACATTTTCAGAAAGTTCAGAATGTTGCACTGTGGGTTGTGTCCAGAAAGGGTTAGTATTAAAATATTTTAATTCTTTAATTGAAAAGTTTTACAATTTACTTCTTCAAAGTATGCACCTTGTGCACAAGCATCACAAAGTATGCACAAGGTTCCCAGCGAATTTTACATAGCATCCCCAAAAGTCTTCAAGTGGAATGGCATTCAGATCCTGTGTAGTGGCTCTGAATGTTAACCACACTACCAAAATGAGCAAGTGACAAAATTTTTTGGTACATGTTTTAATTTGAATATTTTTCTCATGTTCAAATCCTGAAACACAATTTCCTGAACAGCTGACTTGAAAATTCCTTTCATCAGCAATCATTCTGATAGCGAGCCATTGATCGTGGCTGAGAAACAGACCTCACTGCATCCACGTTCTGTTCTGTTTTTTTGATGAAGGGTGTCGTGATCATTGTTTGTCTTCAACACATTCTCGTCCTTCCTTGAAGGCCTTGTTCATTGGAACACTTGTGCAGATGATAGTGAAGCTTCTCCATAAGCTTTCCTCACCATTTCCAAAGTTTCTGATGCACTTTCACCCTCCTCTCTAATTACCAACTGGAGAAATGATCTTTTGGCATATGGATATCTAGGACCATCCGCCAAATTCCAAACTTCTCCTGCAGGTACAGACACCAAGGCTTATTGTGCAATATATTTCTAAATGCACTAATTCCATATGAACAAATATTAGAGCCTCGAATCTTATGGAGTGAGAAGGACAATACCAAAGCTCTGCATCTGCAATGAGACACTTGCCTGAATGTTTTATTCAAGATTTCTTCTTCTTCAGTTTCAGAACTTGCAGCCAATTAGGTGATGATGTTTCTGACCTGGGGAAGGTCAGGAAATGGTTAAAGCAATAAAGTACGAAGGGGGAGGGAATGGCCTACTTTTGACAGGAAACATTGGACACAAAAATCAAAATGTACATATTCACCACACATCCCTTGTCTCATGACCCCATACAATTATGTCAAAGAAAGAAGGAACTTTCCAAGCACTAACCCAAACAGTCAAGAGGAATGGAGAAGGGATATCTAGAATGTATAGCCAGCAAGCTAGTTGTCCTTTTCCAATGCCCCCTGCATCAGCATCACACACCTACCCTGAGGATTTCTCTGGCTTGGGTGGAAGCACGAGAGGCTTCCCACCGACATTGGCAATCTTGAATGATTTAGAGCGCTGTACATTGGCCTCCTTGGCAGAAGTCTGCTTTGCCTCACCCTGTGTATCTCCTTCCTCAGCAGAACGGTTTCGACCTCTAAGCTTGGCCTGAGGTTAAAAACAATACGATTGCTAAGCAGGCAATTGGGAATGCACTTAGTATTTGCTTTTAATTCTACTACACCCCCTCTTCTTGATTTTATTGGTAAACTTTTGTGTTCTCTCACACCTAATTCCTTTTACTATCAGGGTCCGAAAATCAGATATGAACATTCATGCTGCCCAATCTTCCTCAGTCCATACTTGTGGTATCACTTGGGAGCTTTCAGTTAGTAATCACCATGATTAAAAGCCATCCCAACACATTTGTTCCCACTGACATGCCCCATCCCACTTCTCTCCCACCTCAACTCTATCAGGTTACTACCTTCAAGGCTGAAGGGCTGAGGCCTGGGAAGAGGGGAACCTTTACTCCCTTGGGCAATGGAGAGTTTCGTGACTTCCTACTCTTTGGCTCCTCAGGAGCTTCTTCATCAGAGGCTGCAGAAGCTATTCGAGGCTCTAAAGGAAAAGAAAACAGACATCATAACCCAGGGAAACTCTTGCTAAATACTATACAGTCATACATCAATTTATGCCACAATAGAGAAAAACAAAGCCAGAACACAGGCAACTTAGGACATCCCAAATAACTCAAGTAAGAGATGTCAGTAAAATATCAAAAAGTGTTACACATATACTGGATGCCTTACAAATCTTGCAGAATTTCATCCTACCTGTGGAATCTTTGAACATCCAACTGTCTCTGTCACTATCAGAAAGGGTGCCTCCAGACCGTGTTATTGGTGCCCGATGACCTCGCTTACGGCCCACATTAGCCCGGTCACGAAACATAGTGCTGTCAAGAACCTCTGTATCCTGAATGCAAAGAAAAGGTCAGAGAAACTTAACTTCTTCCCCCATGAATGCACAGCCACATTGCACATTTGCAACATGTCCCTCTCAGTTTCAGATCATACAAAGGCAGAGCTGAAGGTGAAACCCCTCTGAGAACATGTTTAGCTGCAGGACCAGCTGCAATTAACACATTCATATTCTAACTCCAATGAGTGAGCACAGCCAGCAGATCTTTTCTGTTAATAAGATACACAAAAATGAGGTTATTACTTGTCAATTCTTTCTTTTCTTCTCCTAATATTCTCTTCAAATTTAACATTCTGAATTTAAGGTGTACTGGAAAGATTTTACATATTTTTATATATGAGTTTTACCCCCACCACTACCCCAAAGTCTGGGCTGGGGTGTGGGTGGCACAAGTGGTTAAGACACTGGGCCTGTTAACCAGAAGGTCAGGGTTCAAGACCCGGGTCCCCTCAAGACTTGGTGAGCTCCTGTCCTTAGCCTAGCTTTGTGACACAGCTGGAACCAATCGTATCGGCTCTGCCGTTTCATTAGACTATTTCAGTGGCATGGAGAGGGGGGATTTGCTGCTTGGGTAACAGCCTATCCATCATATTAATCTACCCAGACCTTCGTACTTCGCATACAGCATCAAGCACAATACCATATTCTTTCGAGACTGATGGATGCCAATACTACCCCAAATTAGAGAAATGCTGATTATACAGAAAGAGACAGCTTTATGACCACACATTCTCTATTACTTTAGAGATGCCCTGCATCAGAATTGCATGTTGAGACAAGTGCCACTTTGCCATTTTCAGTCAAGTCACTGGCTAAAAATTCTTCCTGTAATCCTTCCATGGGATCATACTCTTGAATTGCTTCTTTCCGCAGCTTCTCCATAAGAAAAATTCATACTAACAATGCTGTTTAAAGTCTATTCCCTCAACTCTTTAGTCTCTATTCCCTTGATAAATTCCCTACACATTCCTGGAGTCTGCATGCTAATTCTGTTTGCGGGGAGAGGGGGGGTTGTTAGATTTTAGCAGTGTGTGTATTAGCCAGGAGTGCTTGTTTCCAGTGAGTAAGATAGGTTTACAGCCCAAGTCTTACAGAACACAATGTAAAATTAAAATTGTTAAGATTAGAAAGATATTATATATATTATGTATATTTTAATCTACTCCCCAAGCATCCAGCCTGGTTCTCCACCTCCAGCAATAAGAAAAACTAGCTCTATTATTCTTTAGAGTAGTCATGAGCCAGCTTTCAACATCTGTTTTAGCACCAGCAAATAATGTTCAAAATTCAGCAATACCAGGGCCACAGATGCAAAGCCAAGCACTGTTCTGTATATGTCAAAACGATGTTAAAAGTCTGAATCAGCTCTGTAATCTGAGTGAGAAAGCACTTGGAACCCCATTTCAAAATCAAGAAAATGATATACCTGTAATGTAACATAAACCATTGCAAGTCTCATGGCGATGTAAGCCTGCCATGGAGAAGTAAACCTCTGTATCAGGGAAAGAGGTACATATGTCCTGAAATGTAAATGACTTTGGAAACATATGAGATCCTACTAATGCATACCTCTAAGGTGAAGTTTTCCATTGGTGGTACTTCAGCACCCTCTGTGGTACTGACCTCCTGGGATATAGGTCGTTCAGCATGGCTTTCATTTTGCTCTGAATGACTTATCACCCTTGATTCCATAAGTGGTTGACTTCCATTTGCACCATCCAACTGACTAATCCCACCATCTCCATTGGGCCAGACCTTTTCATCCTCCTCAACAGGAGAGACTCGAGTATTTTCAGTTGAAGGCACATGATCATCAGGTAAGCTGCTCTGTCCTTCTTCCAAAAGGCTGCTGTGAAAAAAGGTAGGGCTATCTTGTTGGGACAGCTCTTTGACAGCACTATTGGCAACCATCTCTTCCAGCAACTGGCTGGGACTGGACAAGCTCTGACTATGGAAGTCTGTGCTTGAGCTGAAAATAAAAAAAATAATCATGAGATCCTCCTCAGTTTCATCAACAGCATTCTCCCTGTTCTACCACTCTTCCCATTTTCTCTTCCTCTATCTACAGCAGATCAAATATCAGATTGTTCTTTTACTTCAAATACAAGGCATGAAGTCCAAAGAGTAATCAAGGTCCACTTTGAATATTATGTGTTTGGCTGCCGTTATTCCTTTCTGTCTTTTGCCTCTGAGGCAAAAGACAGAAATTGCCAGCAAATATCTATGACAAAAAAGACTCCCAGCATCAACCTTACAAATGGCCAGAAAATCCAGGAATGCACGGAAGTTATGTGTGTTTTTACCAGCAACAGACCCCTGTGACAGGCTGGCCAGGTTTCCTCATGTTGCATCAATCATGGCTTGGATGACTTCAGTTTAGAAGAAGCGGATCCTGCCATCACACAGGACAAATGCTGAAGTTGCCCTTTGTTATGTGTGTTTTTACATTTATGATTCACCTGTCTCCGCAGTGAGTACAATGTTGGAAGAAGACAATAACACCCCCTTCCCATACAACATCACCCAAAAATGCTTGTTTCACTGCCTGCTGTTGGGTAGCAATAGTCGGACAATTTTGAATAAGCCCTAAAAGTACCTGCTTCCAATTATGTTTTTTGTGACTGTCACAATTCTGCCACATATATTTACACATATGGTTTTTTAAAAGATTAGAAAAATTCATGGAGAAGTTTATTGTTCATGAATTACTGACAGCAATTAATCATGATAATTCCTGCAGGGTCCAGAAATTGTGTATCAAATGTCAGGGCAAACAAGAAAGAACTTCCAACAGAAATCTAGCCATTGCTGAAAAGAAAGTGCTGCACTAAATGGACCTCTGATCTCATTCAGATTTTTCCTAACTTGCAGCCATCCCTGGAGAAGCGATAGACAGAGCATGGGACCACAACAGCCTGCTTTGGGCAGTGCCTCTCTATCTGCACTGCCCTCCTGTTCCTACCAATTGAGTCAAGCAGGACTCAGGCTGTTATGATTCATCTTTCTTGGATACAACAAAGGCATCTCCAAAGCACAGCAAGAGTACAAGCCCTGGATGAAACATAGGTTAGGGAAGGGAGGAACACAGTGGCCAATGCCCTAATCAGTTTCCTCCTTCAATGGCCATCTTTCTCTTCTTACTCCACAGTAATGATTGGCACAAGACCTGCCAGAACAAATCAATTGACAGCAGGGAAGTCCAAGGCAGAGAGGAGCATAGCCCCAGTCTGCGACCTCCCTCAACCTCAGAACTTCTCCCCAATGTGACCAGAAGGCATTTTCAGTCATGGCTGGAATGCCCTTAAGGCCTTCAAGTCTTGGACTCAACATCCACACTTAATATACTGGAAAGAGAATACTGTCATTCATATTGCACTAATCAGAAAGGACCATAACAGCCTGATAGGAAATAGCAACTTCAGAACAAACTAAATGAGGCTGCAATCCTAGCCACACATTCCTGGGAGTAAGCACCATTGACTATAAGATAGGCATAGGATTGGGCTCTGGGTGTTCTGATAAAACATGGTACCTTCTGGTATGTGACACTGCTAAAGCAAGACAGTTAAGTGAAATAGAAACACTAAATGTAGAATCATAGAATCCTAGAGTTGGAAGGGAACTAGTAGGTCATTTAATCCATCCCCCTGCCTGTAGCAGGAAATTCTCCTAGAGCATCTCCAACAAGTGCTCATCAAGTCCCTGCTTAAAGATCCCCAGTAATGTAGAGTCATTGATCCCCAGTGAGGGAGAGTCCATTACTTCCCTTGACAATCTGTTCTACTGCCGAACCGCCCTCACTGTCAGGAATTTTTTCCGGATATCCAACCAGAATCTCCCTTCTTGCAATTTGTACCCATTGGTTCTAGTTCTGCTTTCAGAGGCAGCTAAGAACAAATGAGCCCCTTCCTCCATATGACAGCCCTTCAGGTATCTGAAGAAGGCAATCATGTCTCCCCTCAGCCTCCTCTTCTCCAGGCTGAACATCCCAAGTTCTTCCAACCTTTCCTCGTAGGGCTTCCCTTCCATCCCACTGATCATTCTTGTCGCTCTCCTCTGGACTTGCTCCAGTTTGGCTGCAGCTTTTTTAAACTGAGGTGCCCAGAAATGAACAGTATTCAAGGTGAGGTCTAACCATTGCAATCTCTTATGTAATCCATAAAAGAATCTGTACTCTCGTTTTCTGCCCCACAAGTTCTGGTAGAGGTTCAGGAAAAGACATGAGGAGATGAAACTGATGTGAAACTGACCAGGCAGGATAAAAAAGGGCATCTATTGCAGAACAAAAATGAACAACAATTTGCAATTAGGCATTTGCCTATTCACCTACGGTTATACAAAAATATAGCACCAGGCTCAGTTTCACCATTGTTTTCCACAAACTCGTTCTGCAGCAGCCACAGGACAATGATATTTCCCCAGCCAGCAACATGCCAAGCACATGCAGTGTCTCCCTTCTATTCTGATTGCGGGATTAGACACTGAAGACTGCTGAGCCACCTCCCCAAACACAACACACTGCAATTACTCTTTTTGTGGCATCTCTTACTTCCCCCCAACAAAGAATGAGACACAGAACACATAAAAATACCGTCCCACCCCAAAATTGAGAGAAATGCAGATCATCCTGGCATCCTCACTGCTTTTGGCTTTAAGGAAAGAAAGTAGAAAAAAAGAAGCTGCATTAGCCTTACACTGTATTATTCTTGTAGTATAACTCAGGGCACAATCCAGAGCAGTTACGACAGCTCTTGTGTCGACACAGTTATGGCACCACTTAATAGAAACCTATGGGAAATTCATAGCACAATCCAGAGTAAATTTTACATGCATCAACGCAAGAACTGCTCTGGAATGTGCCTTCAGTGGCTGTATCTATCCTAACTCTTTAAAGAAGTTTAAGGTGGGCAACTTCCCCACTACTCTTTTATAAGGGTTGTTTACCAGAGCAAGGACAAAGAAACAAGATCTACTTGACAGAGGAACTGGTTACATTCATTCAATCCTTTCTTACTAATTATATTAGACGAGGAAGATTACCTCTCTTCTGAATATTCACTTGTTTCTGGATTTTGAACTTGATCATCATTCAAGCCCATGGCCTCCAAATGATAGCTAAAATCCTTATGTGCCATCTCAGTTTTGTCAGTCCAATCAATTTGCACTGGAGCTTCTTCCTCAGACACATCCAACCTCTTGGGCAGCAAATCAGATACATTCAAGCCATTTGTGCCTTCAGTATTAGATCTGTACGGCAAATCTGCTTGACCCACACCAGGTTCTCGAGATTCCTCGGGATTCAGAGCTCTCACATCTGAACAGGCAGATACATTTTCCAAACTCAGGGCAGGAAGCCAATCAGGTTGCTTTTCTGTAGGTTTAGATGCATCCAGGCTTCCAAATTTCAAGTCACTGGACAAGTCAATATTTCTGAGACCAAGATTCTTAGGCGAGTCAGGTTGCCCCTCTCCAATTCCTCTTGGCTCATCCATGGACATAGTTCTTACATCTCCAGTTTGGCCTAACAAGCCATCAGCTGTCTCCACCAACTCTATAGTTGCCTTTATAGCTGGCAAATCCAATGGGCCAAAAGTACCAGCTTGATCATTCTCTGGGGCACCACATGGGGTTTCCCGCTTAGTTTCCATGACTTCAGTGTCTTTGGCCCAGTCTCTTGTGCCAGCAGGAAAGTCACTATTGTGTGGACCACCAAGGCTGTATTCATCAGCCCAGATGGGCTTCTGAGCACAAAACTCAAGATCACCTGCCTCATGCTCAGTGGCACTGTCTCTACTTCCAACAGCCAAATCACTTGCCCAGCCTGTTTGGCTATCATAACGTTCACTTATTTCATCTGCCTTCCCAGCAATGACCTCATCATTCTGGCAGTGGGCAACCCCCAAGTCATAGGCACTGGGCCAGTTAGGCTGATTGTTGCTCAGTTTAGATTCCTGACTGACAACATCACCAAAGCCATAAGTATTTGGCCGGGGTTGTTGCTTGGTGCTAACCTGAGATTCCTGAAGCTTGGCACTGTAGTCACTGGATTGCTCCATGTTCTGGACAGTAAACCCCATTTGCACTTTATTGGTACTGTTGTCAGTATCAGATTCACTGGGCCAGCCTGGCTGTCTGGCACTGAATGCAGTATCCTGAGAGGTGACTTCAACACCACTGCAATTATCAGGCTCCTCTGAACACCTGGCACTAAGTTGTATATCCAAGTGGCTGGTAGTACTGTATTTGCCAGACTCATCTGACATTTCAGTGGTGATCTCAGATTCTGGACAGCTGGCATTTTCAGAACTGTATTTGCTGCACCAGTCATTCTTTTCAGCAGGGAGAACAGGATACTGGCTGTTCCAGTCTGTCTTCTCAGATGCAAACTCACTGTTCTTCACACCAGGAGTATCAGCCTTGCAGAGACTTGGCCAGCCTGGCTTTCTCACATAGGGCTCCCTGTCTTGACTTTCAGAGGTATCAATGCCATAACTGCTGCTCCAATCCAACTCCCCAATCTGCTGGGTGGTGCATGCACTACCATAGGCAGTGAGCCAGTCTTCTTGCCTTGCATCGGAACTGTCCAACATTGATGTCCCTCTCGTCCACTCTTGCTGGCTGGTACCAAATTGCATATCCTGCTCTTTGGTATCATCAATGCCATATGAACTCAGCCAGTCCCGCTTGCCAGTGCCAAACTCTCGATCCTGTTCTGTCTCAACAGGCCACTCTGTCTTGCCAATGCCAGGCGCATCAGACCAATGCATGCCAAAGGTTTCAGACTGACTAGTTTCAACAATGCCAAACTCACTGGAAAAGTCTTTCCGTGACCATCCAAGGAGATCCTAGTAAAAAGGAAAGGCATGGGGAATGATGGAAGAGAGAAAAGTTTATTAGTCACCTTAAAAGATACCCTTTTTCCTTCCCACCTACCGTAAATGAGAAACGTGATAGCAACTGAAATTCCAACAACTCAAGACATTATCAGGGATTCACATTTTCCAAAAACAAAACAAAAATCATTTTTCAGACTAAATGCATTCACTTACAGTGCAGTCCTAACCTAGGCAGCATAACTTCCCATTACTGTGCAATGTAGGGAGGCAAGGGCATGTTTGTGTACTGGCCTAGCTCTCCCCCAAGAGTGGCGCACAAGTGTCTTACAGAACTCTGGCAACCACCCCAGGTCAGTACAATCCTATGCTGGACTTATGCTGGCCTAAATGGAGGTTAGATTGCTGCCATAATCTTTATTAAGGTAGTATCCAGATTCAAATACACAGCCATGAAGCTTCTTTATATTTTAGTCTAACCTACCTCACTGAGTTGTTGCGAGGACAAAAGGAGAACTGTGTTTACAAAAATGTAAACACAATGAATATTTTGTTTACTTTAATGGCTACTTTTCAAATGATAATTTTCCTATGAAAGGACTTTGATTTAGAAAAAAGGTGTCAATCCATGTGGAAATCATGTGGAACCATTCTACATATATATATCCAATCGTGACTAGATAGAATGAGGACCTGAATCTGGGAAAGAATTAACAGTATGGGTTATGTTCATTTTCCTGTCAAAGGACTGATTCTGTAAGGCTGCAATCCTTAAGACACTTTCCTGTGAGTAAGACCCATTGAACACAGTTGGGCCTACTTTTGAGTAGACATGGTTAGAACTGTGTTCTAAGAAAACTGTTATGTGAAATGAAACCCCAAAGAAAGTTTAAGAAAATACCCTAGAAATTACGGCAAAGCAAATGGGAATTATTTTTTTAAATCGTACCCAGATACCAGGGAAAGGAAATACTGTATTTACTCGAATCAAACGTTCACCTTTTCCAGCCAAATTCAGTCTCCAAAATCAGTGTGCACATTAGATTTGATTGCGCATTAGATTTGAGTAAATATGGTAATAGATACTGGAAATAGCCAGTTAACTTTGCTGTACAGAGAAACCTGCAGCACTACTGCCTATATTGTAAACTTGTGAATAGTTAATTCTGGGTCCCCCCCAGAATAAAGCCTCAAATTGATGTGAGTATTTACAAAGGCCTAATAAACCACTCCTTTGCACTCTACTGGAACTTACAACATAACTTCTTATTGGCCAACGGTCCTCCAGTAAGGACAGGCAAGAATAGCTTTGAAAAACACAGGCAGGCTGGATTTGGAAAGAAAAAGGCAGAGACCTTGAGAGGAACAAGAGAATTATCGTATGTGGCAGCACCTTTTGGCTCAACCTTCACTCTTGTATGCTTTGCAGCCATCCAACCTGTTTAACAACTTTGCGGCTTACTTTAAAAGGCTTACTTAAAAACCAAGACCCGCCTCTCTCAAGACAAGCTAAATCTCTGTTATCCAACTGGGCAGGAATGAACACCCACTTAGCCTTGCTGTGTCTGTTTAACTCCTTCCATGCCAGGTCCTAAAAGCACTAGAAGGGAGGACCAGAAGCATCTTCTATCCATAATGCCTTTTTCAGCCTTAATTCAACACATTTCACTTACTGTGGGTGAGCATGTTACCTCAGGTCCTGTAGGGTCTTCTGACTTTGGCATGCTCTTTCTCCTGGCATCATCAGCACTGGGTGGAGGAGAAGCCAGCAGTTCATCCAGCCAATGTGAACCATGATCAGGCTCAACACCCCTCAAGGAATCAGAGTCTCCCGTCTTGCCTTCTTGAGCCAGGCCCAGAGCACTATCATCATCCCGGCAAGAAATCTCTGTCTTCATCTGGGCATCCTTCAAGAATAAGATGCAAGGCTGGGCAGGAGGGGAAGTCTGCTCAAGGCTTGGCAATGGCTCCATTGCTCCTAAAGCTTCCACTTTGTGGACTGGGACAAAAGGTTGTAAGCCATTATGATCCTCTTCAAAACTACCCTCTGAAAAGGCCTTTAGTTTGAGGTTAGAAGTCTCCATCTTTACAGCGGGACCTCCAGGTGCAGGCATCCCAACAGCTGAAGAAAATCCTAGTTGCTCCTCAACCTCCTTCACACTCCTAAGGGGATTGTTGGTTTCCTCAAGGAAGGAAGACCTCCCATTTGGCTCAACCTCATCTCCTCTCCCCTGCAGCCTATCTGAATTTCTCTCTTCGTAAGTCCCTTTTAAACTGGAGCTTTCTTCACCCAATTCCAAAACGTCAGTATCTTCAGCCTCCTTAATGGGAGATGTGGGTGGAGACCCTGGTCTTCTACCACCCCTGTCATAATGCCGGTTAGGGAATGACCATTCAAAAGACTGTGACAGGCTCCAATTGGAATCTCCTCCTGTAGTCTGCTCTAATGAATGGCACACTCCTTTTGGCAGAATAGCCAAGGACCCTCCTAGCTCTTCTCGGACCATTCCTTTCCTTTGTGGCTGCACCACTCCTTCAGAGGCACGTCGTAGGACCAGTTGTGAGTGCTGAGGGCCCTTGTCCTCAGAAGGGAAGGTCTGTGAATTGTTCTCATTGGGGTCTTGGTCCTTAATGAGTAAACTATCTTGTATACGAGAAGGGGAGCCAGGAGGCTGATCAGAACCTAGACAATACTCAGAAAGAGTACCAGGGGAACCAGGGGACTCAAAGACTTCCAGGATACAACTGGGATGTTTCAGGCCATGCTTGGTAGGAGAAGCTGGGGCAACAATAGAAGATGGCTCAGGAAGGGGAGAGATTTCATGACACCCTACAGAAGGGATGGCAACATCTGCAGTATGTCTCAGGAAAGTCTGAAGGGATGTACTAGGGGATCCTGGAGGCCAGTGGTCTGTAAGAGCTCCAGGAGAACCTGGAGTCTGAGTGTGATCAAGGGTTATCTGCACTGTTGATCCGACTGATTCACTGGGTGCATCAGGAGAGCCTGGTGGAAGCTGAATTTTGGTGTTTGGAAAATCTGCTGAATGACATGGGGAACCTGGAGGCTGAACTGGTTGAGCAGGGGCATCAGGGGAGCCAGGTGCAATTCTAGAAGGTATCTCAGAAAGGGGTTGACAGATCTGGGGGATTGAGGCCTGCAGATAAAAAGAACAAACAGGAAAAAAAATACAACTAAGAATCTTCTGAAGTATCCCAACTAGATCTTGAGCCTGCCCTCTATCTCCCAAAACTGTTCCTTGGAATTCAAGGTTATTTCCCCAACCCTGTTTTTCCCCCTGAATTATGCAGCAGGGGGAATCTCCCCTTTTCTATAGCTCTCCTACAATAACCTCAGAACCTCATTCCAGTGCTTCCTCCACAAAATTCCCAACTTCATCTTCTGACATCCTTCCTACCCACCATTCCCCATCAATAAAGCCAGAAAGTAATGAAATGCAAAGAGGAAGAGAAAGGAGACAAGAGAAGCTGAAGAAATCAATCAACACCCTGCAGTAGTTTTTGTGTCCCACCCCAAGGCATACTGCTTTTTAACTAGGCTTACCAGGGAGGGGAATCACAGTCAACATGGGTGGGGTGACACCTAGCAGGCCAATAGCCTTTCATACTCCCTCCAGAGCAGCAAAGCAAGTTAATCTTTACCATCGCACACCCGATTTCAACTCCAAGTAGCAAGAGGGTGCTGTGCTTTCCCTCCCAGTGGATTTGGCCACAAGTCAAGCATAGTTGGGAACTGCCTCACACATACCTTAGAGGAAACTGAATCATATGTGTTGAGTCACAGCTGCTCCCACCCCTCCAGGACTACTGGTATATTAGTTAATCATGCCTAGACTTGGTTATCACTAACTACTTAAGCCCAGGTCAAGTTTTGTTCTTAAATTGTCTGAAAGGGCATGCATCCTTCTCTGACATTTTCTATACTTTCCTTAACCCCCCCCCCCACCCACCCAAAAAATTGGAATAAGATTTTACAACATGATGATGGGAAAATGTATGTGTCCCATGACCCCATGTCAAGAAGTCATTGGATAACTGCATAGGACTACATATTTCAAAAACCCACTATCAAGACACTTGGATAATCTACTGCCTCAGATTTTTACAGCCCTGATGCTATATCCAATGGCTGGAAAAAAAAAAAAACACAATGTGTTTGGCTTGGGAAAATCCTTCAAAGCCCTATAGTGCATTATTTCCTTGGATTATCCATTTCTTCTTGCAAGAATCAGCAGAGAAGGAAAAGGAGACACGCACCCTACAGAAAGGGAGCCCGGAAGGACAGAAGTGGCAGATACCCCTGAGACAGAGGAAAGCCAGGAAGGAGAGAGCCCAGTGGAGGAATTGCCGTGCTGCACATAACTCACGCCAGGAGGAGTCTGTGAACTGCTATGTCCAGGCTGGCCTCCATCACAGCTCACATTGTGTTGACCGGAGTTGCTGACAAAAAAAAGACACACTGCTATCAGGAAAGGCTACTAGTTATTACCAAATCCACTATTCCTCTAAGGAACTGTGTACTACTTCTACATCTAACAAGGGTGGCCTAACCACAGCTCACAAACCACATGCAGCTCCTTTGACATATAATGTGTGGCTCTCAGAAATATGTTGGCTGAACCAGCAGTATGATGAAATGAGATTCAGAAATGAGCCATAGGCCCAAAAAGGCTGTGAAACCCCAGTTTCCAACTCCCGGCACACAGTAGGCAATCACTAGAGCAATGGTTCTCTAACTTTTTGTTCTGCAGAGACCTTCACACTTCTAAAAATTATTGCAGAGCCCTATGTTCTAATCATAGTGAGAAGAGTATTTAAGAATTTAAATGTACCTGTATCTTTAAAATTGTGGCTCTCAAAACACCTGAAGTTTAACATGGGTGGCTCTTCCATTAAGCAAGTTTGGCTGCTCTTGCCATATAAACTACCAAAAAAGGAAAACACTTTTCCAAAACTTTAGGCTGCAATCCTAAAGACACTTTCCTGTGAGTAAGTCCCATTGAACACAACGGAGCTTACTTTTCAGTAGACCTGGTTAGGATTGTGCTCTTATTTTCCAATAACCTGAATACAAACAATACCAAGACTTCTAGGCTCCACTGAAAGATATGAACCTTACCAGATTCTACCTTCTTCTTCATGGTAGTTTGTAGGGCAAGAGTAGACAAACTGGCTTAATGGAAGAGCAACACATGATGAACTTCAGATGTTTGAAAGCCACAATATTTAAGAAACATCTACTGACCAGTTGATCAGGAAGAAGTAACAGGTAGAATGTAGTATGGTTCATGGCTTTCAATGGAGTCTAGAAATCTTCTTCATGGATAACTGCTTATTTGCAGAGATATTCTGAAAATTGCCAGAATTCACAATAGTATTCTAAAATTTAAGATTTTGAGAAAGCTCCAGAGTTGTCCTTTGTGAGATAACAGCCAAAACTCTAACCACACTTAGAAGTAAGTCCCAAAGAGTTGAATGAACCTGACTTCCATGTAAATGAGTGCTTAGGATCACAGTCTTGTTACAACTTCAGTTATCAATCTTAATCACAGAAATAATTTGCCATTAAATCTGAAGGTGGAAAAAAACCATTAAAATAATGGTTAGCAGATCAGAAATACTAAATTTAAGCTGCACATTTACCTGCATATTCAAGCCCCATTGGATATGCACAGGTTTAAGTGCATTAAAATGCCAATTCTACTCAGAAGTAAATCTAATTATAATCAATGGAGCTTACTTTTAGGAAAAGTATGGATAGGATTACAACCATAGTTTTGCATACCTGGCCCTGAAGGATTAAAAAAAGTTGCTGATCTTCATCCCGTTTCAGTTTCTAACATTAGAATGCACTCTGTAATACACTGCAAATGTAGCCCTTTCACAGGTAAGCAGGACATCCTACTATAACCGTATGAACCTCACCTGTCCTTAGAAAGGAAATTTAATTCTTTCTCTGGCGTCATTTTCACTTGATCAGATTCAGGGATATGCTGACCATTTGAGCTTGTAGCTTCTTCTTTGGTCCTTGTCAATCTGCTCTCTTCAACTTCATGAGAGTTCTTGCATGCAGAACCCTCCAGCTCCATTTCTACTCCTTCCCCTCCACTGGAACATCGCCGAAATGCAGTATAGCCTTTAGGACCCAAATGCACAGCTGTGCTAGCATCCAAGCTAAAGAAAGACCGTACCAGTCGAGGTCTGTCAGGACTGTTCACCTCCTTATTAGGCTTCTCTATCTTGGCCAGAATCTCCTCCACTGTGGTCCCAGGAAAACGCTCTGGTTTGGCTGCTACCGGCAGCAGCTTCACTTTGAAAGGGACAGCACCTTTGCGGATACTGGAGGATTCTCCACACTCCTCTGCAGAAGTTCCTTCCACACTGGATGTTTTTTCAGGCCCAGTTCCGTCATTACCTCTAGAACTTGTTTGGCTGCAGGATGGTTTGGCTGCAGTGGGAGGGGGAGACGAGGCCTCCTTACCATTGGTAGTTTCTCTTGGGGGGCACCCAAGACCAAAAGAGAGGCGCTTAACAGCATTCCCAGCCCCACTGCTATATGGCTTAGGACCAGCCAACAAATTGATCTTTTCAGCAGAGGGCATCTCAGAGAGGGCTGGACGCAGTCCAGGCTTTGCTGGCATGGCTGGTTTTGGCAGAACACATGGCTTGGGTTTCACTGGTGGCTTTGGACGGGCAATCCCTGTGAAAAAGGGGAAAAAAGGTTTTCACATAGAATTCAATCTGAACCATAAATATATACATGGATTAAAGAGGAGAACTCACTGCTTAAGCACAAACTAATAATTCAACAAGAACAACAATAAAACATCTCCAAAACATTTTTCTATGAACAGACTCTAATCAGTATCCTATACAGAGAAAATATCTAGCAAGTGCAGCTTTCTTTGGTTCTAAAACAAAGCCTTTTAACAGCACAAGCTTATTAATAGGTTATGCAGAACTGTATTTAGGCACTAAAACAACAAGGTGTTTACATGCCAAAAATCAATAGTTTCAATCCATTAAATGGCTGTAATGAGTGCTGAACCTAATGGGAGGGCCTGTTTTACCAACAAATGCTCCTCTGTTTCAGATTTTTTTTTTATTTTTTTGCATCCCCTTCAGAAAGGATGCAAAACAGTTCATGGGAAGAGAGAGGAGAGAATGGGAATGAAATATTTAAAATATTTATTTATAAACCTTCCAGATTTAGATATGCCATGAGGGTTTAATAAAAACACACCACTACCCACCACATAAGGGTGCATTCCAGCATGTCATCTTCCCCTGTGGCCTAAAACAATATGGTTCAGAATGAGCTGAATCATGCACCTCTCTCTAACAACAAAATTAGGGTAGACATACCACCCTAACCCATGGTTGCAATACTGCCCCATCAGATCAATACCCCGAAACATACCTGACTCAGGGCTGCTTGATGGTTGTTTGAGTTCCCTACTACCATTGGCGGCTGCAGCACAGGGAAATGGGGAACACAAGGATTGCTGCTTTGAATCCATCACATCACAAGGCTGGGACTCTGAACTCAACATATTTGCCAGACCCTGGGACAAAAGAAAAAAAAAGAGTTTAATCGGTTTGCAGAAGCCTACAAAGATAACCAGAACTTCCTACCATCGTCAAAGCAGTGATGCTAAGCCCACAGAATGCAAGTTTCCCAATACCTCCAAATAGCTTACCTTGCTTTTTTGAGCTGGATCTTTCCCAGGAAAGTGCCTGAACCTTAGGAATCATGCCTCTCCATCACTTACACACACACTTCATGTGAAGCCACTCCCAAGGCAGGCTGGAACAAGGACGAAGGGAGCAGGTCTCCCACAAGCATCGAGGGCTCTGACTCACGCCAAACGATGAGAAACTCAACCCCATAAAGTTTTGGCTCTCTAACCAATGCTACTCCAAGGACAACGGCCTCTGCTCTGTCACACCCTGCCTTCGACAACTTCTCACACCACATCTACTTCCTTCACTGTTGCTTCATTTCTTTTGTTGGTTCCCATCACTTTCCTGTAATGCTCTCATTTGGCTGCTTTTCCAGGCAGAATTTCCCTTCAGTTTCCATGTTCCTCCCCGTTCCCTCCCCTCTGAGCCGTCAGAGAGTTTTTCGCTCAGTCCCGTCCCAGCCGAATATGCTCCCAACCCGCATATACTCCCAACCCGGATATAGAGGGAAGGGAGTAAACATCTGGAGTGCTTCCCCCTCCCGATTTCTCAATCACTTGGCTCAGCCATTGGAATTCAATGAGGTAAAGCTGGGGCCTGCTCCCATCACTATGGCAACAGCCTCCCACTAGATTTCAGGAGAAGGCCAAACCCTGGCTAAGGCAGCCAGCCAGCCAGCATCTCGGTTACAAGGAACATGCGCGCGTCCCCGGGATGGCTGGCAAGGCTATGGCCAGCTGGAACGCCAGGGAACACAAGGGTCCACAAACCCTTCCCCTTCCCCTGACGGAAGGAGTTGGCACAACAGGCCAAGACTTACACATGGCCTGTAACACTCATCCCCAGCCTGAAGCTATACAGTAAGCTGAAATAGCTGCAGCCAGCAAGTTTCTCCCTCCGGGTTTTCTACAAAGGAGGTTCAAAGAAGACAGAGCTTGTGAACGACAGTGGAACAGCTACCCCTACTTTTGTGGCTCACACCCTTCATTTTATTAGTTTGCTTCTACCACAGATCTATCCCCTGCTCCTAGACTGCTGACTCTAAAACAACATATATGCCAACGTATAACAGCACTGACATGCACTTTGACGTTTAGTCGTGCCGGACACATGACCACGGAGGCTCTTCAGACATAGAAACGGAGATGAGTGCTGCGCACTAGTCATAGCAGGTGCCTATAGGTGGCAGGGCAATTGGCAGGCAGTCAAGGCCCTGCCAAAGGATCCTTTACATAGCCATGATTTTTACCTAATCTACTTGCCCATGTACTGGTGACTCCCATCATTAACTTGTCTTACACTACAATCGTGGTAACTACTATGTAGTTACAATAAGGAAGTAACTACGGGAAGACGTAACTACGGGAAGACGTAACTACGGGAAGACGTAACTACGGGAAGACGTAACTACGGGAAGACGTAACTACGGGAAGACGTAACTAAGGGAAGACGTAACTAAGGGAAGACGTAACTAAGGGAAGACGTAACTAAGGGAAGACGTAACTAAGGGAAGACGTAACTAAGGGAAGACGTAACTAAGGGAAGACGTAACTAAGGGAAGACGTAACTACGGGAAGACGTAAAAGGCACTTACTCTGGATTGCTCTATGCATTTCCCATAGGTGGCACCGTAACTACATCAGTATAAATGGTCCCCTAGTTACTCTGGATTGTAGCCTTAATCCTTGTCCTAACTCTTTTATCTTCCACCCCTCTGAAGTAACAGCATTTTAGTTACCCAGCATTCAAAAGGTTTCACAGGCAAGGACGATATGATTAAACACCATTTGTGTTCAACATTCCCTCACCAAAGTATCTCCTGAGGCATCTACTATCTCAGAAGGAACTACTATCTGTAGGAACTACTATGGAGAAAAATACCGTTCATTTGGAGAGCAGGGGAAAGAAAGAGAGCTGAAGGAGGAAAGATTACTGAACATGTGAAAATCAGCATGCATATTAGTCCCAACAGAATCCAAGCCACATTTATTAAACTAGCAGAGACTGATCCCAGTAAAACATGCGATACTGTCACTAGCTCTGCATTTGGAGACGGATTCAAAGAAAATTCAGAATATCAAATCTAGGTTGAAAATCCCTTTTTCCCCCACTGAAGGCAATCAAATTTACTTCTGAGTAAACAAGTATAAGATTGTGCTCCCAGAGACAGAGTATTGTGTACAACCTATAGAGAACAGGCAACTCCAAAATGGATAAGTCCTTTCATCCAATTTTGTCTGGAGGCAGGCAATGAGAGTGATATTATTCTATGACAAAAACTTCTGTCTTGTCAGAATTCACTGACTCATCAAAGCAGGATGAAACTCCACATCATAGTGGTACTTCCATGCTGATTTTGGAAGAAGAGCTCAATGAAAGCATTATTTCATACTTGATTCAAACTTTAATATGCTCAGTCCCATCCCTTATCAAGCTGACATTCCATTTGTGATCTTCATCCCCGCCTCAGATACAAGACCTAACTGACCCGTTATGAAGGTCACCAACATCACACACCCTTTCAGCAGAAGCCATGCTGTCTGTCCCCAGTTGCACAACAGAAAGAGGCATCTACAGCTTAAAAGAAATACAAGACTAAAGATGATGTTCAAGGAAGCAACAAATAAGGATCTGAATAAGAAACTGTAACATAAGGAAGTATATCTTTTTTTTCCAAATGAGCCTTAGGCTATAGTGATGCAACAGTGTTCTTAAAAATAACAGTGAGCATAAGAGGCCAAAGAAGTCAGGCAAGTTCAAAATGGGAAGAACAGAAAGGAATATCTGTACTGGAATCAACTATTACAATATTTAAATGCTTATCCTTCCTCTTAACTCTATGAGATAGGTAGGACAATATTATTCCCACACTGCAGATTGTAAACTGAGGCTGCAAAATAGCAATTTATTCAAGTATACTTCATGAGTTAATTGTTGAACAATATGAAACCCCAGTCCACCTCCCTATTATTTGCTTCACATAGATCTCAAGGTGTGAGAAAAATAACTGGAAGAACGCATCACTATTGGAACCTGAAGTCTATTGGGCAGTCAGAAAGTCACAACAAAGTTCACAGATTATAATGATGGGATGGTTCAAGAAAGATGAGGTAATGAGTGAGTGGCAAAGATATGTGGGAAGAAACTTCAGTCTTTAAGACTCCAAAAGGTGCACGTAGAAGACAAGTTGATCAAAGAACAGCGGAGGTGAAAAAATGCCCAAGTGGTATTTTTGGCTAATTGCAGAGGCTTCCCTTGCTAAGGATTTATTCCTATAAATGCTCAATACTTTTTTGTACCCAGAGAATGGCTGAAAAGAAGCTACATGTCACATAAGACTTATATAACACCCAAGCCTGCTTTCCCAACAGACTTACATAACATCCTACCTACAAGCTCACAGGTAAGAGGGAACATATCTCTTCATGTGCCATGAAAAAAGAGTCACCAATGCCATGCATAAGCACGCAAATGGTGTGTCTACACCAGCCCTTTTCTCTGTACCAACATTTGCTTACCTTTTTCAAATAATCCTATTTTTTCACTAAGTGCCATGCTAATTTTTTTAAATATACATTTAGTTTAAACTATTTTTAGAAATCTTTCAGCTGTGAACTGAAGAAGCACTACCATCTCACATTGTTTGTCATGCAGCTTATGAGATGCAACTTTTTTCATCATTAATATTTCCAAAATGCCATTCTATGGTGTGCCTGGAGTTGGCACTTTAGGGAGGAAGTTGCAGTTCAGAGGCAAGAATGACAGCCTCCCATTAACTTTCACCTCATTTCTGTCCTACAGCTAAACTACTGTAGTATTGCTATGTACTAATATGGTGAAGGTGCTAAAGCTTTTCAATAGTACTTTAAACAGTACAGAAATTAATTTGCACCTTCCTTCCAGTTTTCTCCCTCCACCTTTTCAGAAAATGCCTAGAACTGAAAAACAGAAAGGGGGATTGAATTTGATAAACCCCTTTGCACAAAAGAGGGTCAACTGACTTCTTCCTCATGTGAGGCATCACCAACCTCTTATAATGAAAAAGGCAAACAGGTATGATGTTCCTCTGATGGCAGCAGCAGCAATTCTATTTAAGGAAGGGGCACAAGTTTACACAATCTTAAGTACCCATTCTGACAAAAAGGTTGATTCACTGCATGCAGACTACATATTGCGCTACTAACAGGTTAGCATTTCAGCAATACAAAAACCAACTTTTTGCCATCTAAAAGAACCCACACCCTGGCAATCTGTTTCTAAGCTAATGGGGCACAAGGCTCTAGGAACATGGGGGTGGGGAGAAAAGGTGCTTTGTGAATTTGAATGACTAATACAGTATAAGGAAACCAGGAAGACAACAGAAGTACTGCAAGGTATGTAATGCAAATCAAGGAACTCCAGCTGTAATACCAACAAATCCAGACAGGCCTTCTGCCATTTTTGGGATTTTGTTTTCCATGTGATCCCTCTATTCTGACAGTCAGCTCCTTGCGGCAGTTATTTTCCATTATATGGAAACATATAATATAAAGAGCATTTAATCTCAGCAAGATCACAGCATTTATTCACAATACTGTAAAAAAATTTTTAACAGTACAGAAAGGATGGATAAACAAAGTCTCAAAAAACAAAGGCATGTCTGTAGCCAAGAGACAAAGGCTTCAATTATTATATTTGGAATAGTGGACAGCATGTATACAGTTGCAAGGTACAACTACAGCCCAGGGTGACCAGATGTCATAACCGGAAAAGAGGGCAAGGCCTTCCTGAAATGTGGGACATTCAAGAAAAATATAGCATATGATAAATTAAAAGCTAAAAAAATCATATATTGCTTTCATATGGTTAAACACTGTATTATTAAATTTAAGACCACATATAATTTATTAATAGCAAGAAGGATCCAATTGCCTGTTCACAAGGAAAGGGAGGACAATAAACACTTTTCCCAGGACAAATCCTGGGGAAGAGGACATATCCTGGAAAGAGGACATAATCGTGGAAAAAGAGGACATGTGGTCACCCTGCCACAACCTCTCACAGATCTTTGGAAACTTAAGGTGATTTTTTTTAAAAAACACTCCCGACACAGATCATGGTTTTTCAGAAGCAAGACACAAATACTGTGACCACAGACAGGTAGGAGGTGATGAGGCTCAAGTTTAAGTCCTATAATTTTCAGGGTCAGAGAGTCTAATAGAAAGTGATTGGTATTGAGCAAAGATTGCAAAGGGAGAAAAGTATTTCTAAGTTGGTGTACTGTACAGAACATGGATTCACTGCCAAGAGCCAAACAGAGAGGGAGGGAGTGGTCCTGGGCAGTGTTGCAGAGAACTCCAGCCAGAAGGGGGTGGAGATGCAATCCAGAAAGCATTAGGTGCAGAGGTTACAAAGAAGGGGGTGCAGCCAGTGGCAGGAAAGAGACCCAGAAAATGGGGATCCAGGCTAAGGATTTCAGCCAACACCAGAGACCAGTGCCAGACTCCTCTGCAATGTGCAAAGGAGTCGATTCTCAGCAGCAGATGTGCAGAGCATATGGTGCTCATTGGCCTTCCCATGGGAACCATTTTCCCCACCTTTACCCCACCCCAAAAGGAGGCCTGCTTGCTGCAATCCCTGCAGGGCTCTGGGGAAGGCTGCAATGCACAGCCGAGGAAATGCACAGCCCCCACTGCATCCCCCCTTTCTCTCCCTCCAAGCATTAAGATCCAGTGCTTCCCCCAGGGAGTCTCCAGGGCCCCATCCCTGAGTGGCCTCCTCCTCCTTCCACCAGCCTTGCTCTCCCCCAGATCTTCCTCTAACCATCCACACCTTGGGGTATGGGTGGAGATCCACAGCTCTCCCCACTTCTGGGGAAGGGGGGTTCCTTCCCCCCCAGGAGGTTCCTTACCCGGCTTGCAGATCCAGAGCCACAGATCCAGAGGCGCGGCTGATCCTCGCCCTGTGCATATTCATGACGCACAGCCTCCTGCATATACATGAGTGCATGCAAATGGAGGCAGCCTCTCAGCCCCACGTGTCCCATTCACGAGGCAGGGCTTGGAAGGGAAGCAGCAGCACTGGGTGGACCACAACCCCTTCTCTCCCCACCTTATTTAGGGAAAAAGCTGGTTTTATAGTCCCTGCAGAAGGGCTGCCCCAGGGAGAGGCCTCTCCTCTTTTGCTTGCAGGGTGGCTGTGTGTGGCTTGGGTTGCTGGAGAACATGCAATCCATAAACGCAATCAGCAAACATAAATGCAGTCAATGAAACATCTTCATGGTTATTTGATTTTTAAAAAAATATTTCCTTTTGCTTTGTTTAAACAAAAGGACTTAAGCAACCTCCACAGTAGCACAATTCACCCCCTTTCTTTACAACCACCAAATTTACAAGCCTGTAGTTTAAAATTAACCAACTTGTGAATTGAGTGGTTGCAAAAAAGAAGAGGGTAAGAGACTAGAGAGTTTGTTCAGCTTTACCCACCTTCCCCCAACTCATAGCCTTTTGGAAGCTCCCCTGATTTTGATGTTCCACAGGGTGACTGTATGTCTGTTTTTCCAGGACTTGTCCTTTTTTTTAGCCTTGGGGGGGAAAAAATCTTCATTGTCTTCCTTTTCTTTGTGAACAGACAGCATGTGGCCTCCTTGTAATTAATGAATTATATGCAAGAGTTTTAAATTTAATAAGTAGTCTGGTGTTTAAATTAACCACCTGAAAGCAATATACAGGGTGCCCATAAAGTTTGTGTGCACTTTAAAAATTCATAACTTTTTAAGTGTCTGTGCTAAAAAGAATTTGTAAAAAGTACTAAAAGCTTATTGTATCTAATTTATGTAATATCTGATATTTCTTCAACACAATATTTTAAACACTTTTTCGTAACTTTAATTTGCAAATGTTTTTAGAGAACTGCAAAATCGTATTTCCCTTTGTATTACTAAAGATAGTGGACATGTAAAAACTTAACAAAGTTACAATAAACAAAAATATTCTAGATTTTTTCCTTCTAATACTTTTTACAGATTCTTTTTAGCACAAACACTTAAAAGTTATGAATTTTTTTAAGTGCACACGGATAAAGTGCACCTATAAATGTTTTTTGGCTTTTATTATGTCAAGTCCTACATTTTTCTTGGGTGTCCTACATTTTGGAGCAACCTTGTTCTCTTTTTAGCTTATGACACCTGGTTACCCTGCTTTCTTTGTAACCACCAAAAGTACAAGTTGTTGGTTTAAAATTAACCTCTGACTTGTAAATTAGGTAGTTACAAAGGAAAAAGGGTAGGGTGTGTGAGTGGTTCAGTTTTACCCACCTTTCCCTGACTCATAGGTGTTTGAAAGCGTTCTTGATTATGATGGTCCACCACTGAAAGGACCAGATTTAAAAGAAGAGGTTTCTGTACAATTGTAATATGTTGTTCTACATTAAAACATCTAAGCATTTGTTATTATTTTATTATATTACACTACGTTTGTTGTGTAGCTGCATTTGGAACTCAGGCAAATGCACTTGTTTCTCAGTGTTTCTCAGGCAATGGCACTTGTTACTAGTGGTACTTTAGTTGGCATCTGGTGGCATTTACAGGAGTTCCAGACGGCCTCTCCCTTGCCTGGCAGTGAAGCAAGCAATGCCACAGTAGGATATTCAGCTTGGCATAACTCAACTTTGTATGTTTTACACACCTGAAAAAGCCCGTCAGTCCTCACTAAGTCCCATGTGATGCATATGTGTTTATTAATTCGGATTTGGCCTCCCATTCTAGAAATACCCTATTTACTCGAATCTAATGCTCGCCTTTTATAGCCGAATTTAATCTCCAAGATCAAACTGCACATTAGATTTGATGGCGCATTATATTCAAGTAAATACAGGTGATTTGATTATAAGTAAAGGCCAGTACAATTCAAATGTTACAATTTAATTACAATATAATAAACTGTTTAAATACTGACCTATACTTAACAATCAAAATACCTGTATTTACTGAAATCTAATGTGCCATCAAATCTAATGTGCACCTCGATTTTGGAGACTTAATTTCAGCTGGAAAAGATTAGCATTAGATTTGAGTAAATAGGATATTTATTTGGGTAAACTGAACCCATTGTTGTATAAAGTAGCGCAGTTACCGGTAGGTAAAAATCATAACATAAATCCATTGCCATTTTATTATTATCATACATCTCATTATTATATGCAGTAAATTAAAATTTGAGCCTGCTTTGCAGTTGCACATTATAATCACCAGTAAACTATTTTAAATCACAAGCCTTTTAAAATTGAGGTGTGCGTTAAGATTCAATGGCACATTAGATTCAAGTAAATATGAGTACTTCCACTGGTACTTCCAACAGGTGGACTAGGCAGGGAACAAATGTTGATAAGCACTGGTTTAGAATACCACATCCAGGTCTAGGTATTCCCCGTAAAAGGGCAATTTAGGACATTATGAAGGAGTTGGGGCAGCTTTCCTATGAGGGAAAGCCCAAAGCATTTGAAGGATGTCTGTTTTAGAAGGATAAAATAACAAGGAGGAACCAGGACATGTTTGGAGTTAATAAAATTGCACATTTTAGAAAAACTGCATAGAAATTTTCTCTTCTCCCTTTCCTAAAACCATATATTTTCTAGTGAAAGTAACTGCCAGCCAGGAGTTTCAGGTTAACAAAAGGAAGTACTGTACTGTAAAATATTTCACAGGAACACATATGAATATATGGGTCAAATTCCTACAGAATGTAGGGTGAGGCACCAGAACAGAGGCCTTTAAAAGATGACTAAGCAAATTCATGGAGGAAGAGCAGGCCTCCGTCAGTCTTGGAAGACTATGGTATCGTGCTCGGTGCTGCATACGCTGCATGCGAAGCACGAAAGCCTGGGTTGGATTGTTATGGAGGATAGGCTGTTACCCAAGCAGCAAATCCCCCCTCTCCATGCCACTGAATTAGTCCAATGGAAAGGCAGAGCCGATACAATTGGATCCAGCTGGCGTCACAGAGCTGGGCTAAGGACAGGAGCTTACCCTGTCTTGTGGGGCCGACCCGGGTCTCGAACTCTGGCCTGCTAGTTAACAAGCACAGTGTCTTAGCCACTTGCACCACCTATTTGGCAATAGGCTTAACATAAATCAGTCCATCCTGCAAGAAATCAGCCACTTTCAGGTTTCTTGCTCCTCTGTTGTGCCTAATTAAATAAGGTAGTGCCTCTATATCTGCAGGAGTTTGATTTTGGGACTGAAAAATAGAATGATTGCTTGCATGACTGCCTCTCTGCAACAGCAGAAAAGCAGTTTTTAACACTTTAATTTACAGTGGCCATTTGTGTTGAGTCAAATCAGTGTATTAAAAAATCAGTATAAAACAAGATTGGACCTGTATAACAATCCATTGTAGTGTTACTGCTTTTCATGAAAAAGAACCTGGTAGGACCATAAATGTTCCTAATTTACTCATGTGTTGACAGAAGCATACTATACACCCTGCAGAAATGAAAACCAAGCACAAAGACACTTGAAAACAATCAAATCAAAACCTTCAGGAGGATCTTGATAAACTGGAATACTGGGCTGGAACAAATAGAATGAATTTCAGCAGGGAGTAATGCAAGGTTCTGCACTTAGGCAATAAAAACCAAAGACACATGTATAAAATGGGAGACACTTGGCTTGGCAGCACATGTGAGCAGGATATTGGAGTTGATGTGGATCACAAGCTGAGCATGAGTCAGCAGTGTGATGCATCTGCGAATAAGGCAAATGCCATTTTAGGCTGCATTAAGAGGAATGTAGCTTCCAAGTCACGAGAAGTTATAGTTCCTCTTTATTCTGCATTGGTTAGACCTCATCTTGAGTCTGGGCACTTCAGTTCTGGGCACCTAAGTTTAAAAAAGATGCAGCCAAACTGGAACACGTCCAGAGGAGAGCGACAAGAATGATCAGGGTCCGGAAGGGAAGCCCTACAAGGAAAGGCTGGGGGAACTTGGGATGTTCAGCTGGGAGAAAAGAGGGCTGAGAAGACCTAATCGCCCTCTTCAGATACCTGAAGGACTGTCATATGGAGGAAGGGGCTCATTTGTTCACAGCTGCCTCTGAAGGCAGAACTTGAACCAATGGGTACAAACTGCAACAAAGAAGATTTCGGTTGGATAGCGGGAAAAAATTCCTGATGGTGAGGACAGTTCGGCAGTGCAATAGGGAGGTGGTGGACTCTCCCTCATTGGGGATCTTAAAGCAGAGGCTCAATGAGCACCTGTCTGAGATGCTCTAGGAGGATTTCCTGCAATAGGCAGGGGATTGGAATAGATGACCCACTGGGTCCCTTCCAACTCTATGATTCTATGAAATAACCAGGCATTCATATCCCCTCATTTATTTTATTATGCCTCCTTCCTTCCTGAAAATCACAAAAAAATGTGATCTTATGAACTGCTTCACAAACCATCCCTTTATTTTTTTTGTCTGCCCTGCCAACTCCACTATTTAGACTTTAGTGTTACATTTTCTGTAGTCTGACTTTTTCCAGTTACTGTGCCACTGGTGGAAGCAGCCACGCACATGCATTTCCATCTACACATCACTGTTACTAGCAGGTTTCTTCAAATTCACCTGAAAACATAGTAGGAGAAATATCAGTGGCAAATTACATTGGCTCTCCTAAACACGGTGTTATAGCATGAAGGGCGCAATCCAGAGTAACTGGGGGAGTCCTTGCTCCAGTGTAAGAACAATTCACTCTAGATTGCAATATGAATTTCCCATAGGTTTTCACTAGGGGTGCCGTAACTACATCAACGTAAATGTTCCTTATGTGCTCCTGTAGTTACTCTGGATTGTCGGGGAAGTCACTGAACTAGTGTCTTGCAGAGTACTTCTGGAGACAGTTCAAAACAAATTATGGTTTTATTATTTTGATTTTTATTGTTTGGCCACTAGATGGGGACTTGACACAAAAGTTGTATTGTACTTGTTATAATACATTAGAAATTAGAGGGTTTAGAACAGGTGGTGGCAGTGTATTTAAGCTATAGGCATTCATAAAGGGAAGTAATTGACTCAAGAGCCTGGAAGAACCAGTATTATCCTTGCAATACCTAAAGATTCTAGATCACTGACGTCATGCTTTTGCAACTCCAACAACATAGTCATAAAAACTTGTAAGGGTGAGAATTTCAAAGGGTGTTCTGGCACCCACAACAGTGGATCTTCTCTGCATGATGAAACACTTGAATTGTGCTCATGTAGAAAGAGGCACCACTTGATTCTACCCAGGAGCAAACTATGAAGTCACATACTCCGGTGTATAATCAGTCATTCTACTTGAATGTACATGAATGTAGTTGATCTATTTGTGCCTTTGGAAATAGTCCTACCTATTTTACAACTTGGCTGGAGTTCTGAAAAATGACAGTTAATGAAATGTTTCTCCTGTGGCTCAGTTGTGTCTGCACACAAGAGACATTTCTTTTGAAGAGGCATTTCACAAGAGACACACACTCCATTTCACTTGGAGTGAAAATCTACCTTTTTCCTAAAGGTTCCCTGGGTGCAGATTTCCACAGCAGAAGCAAAATCAACTAAACCTCATTTAAAAATAAGTTTTAAACTCACTACTCAAACTACAGATTCCCAGAAAAGTAACACTATTGAGGGGAAAAAACTAGCACAGTATAGTGCAACAGCTCAAAAATTAAATTGTGCAATAGACTACAAAGGTCACATCACATGTACATTTAATTTGCAAACTCAAGTATATACGCTTAGCAAAAGAAAAAGAAAAAACAGTGTGGACAATTCCACACACAGAAGATATATCCCAGAGTAAGCATAAGATGGGAGAATGCATCTCTGTTGTCTCAGCTTCTGCATATCTATGTCCGTTACAGCCAAATCGTACCCCCGCCCCAAAATCAGCACAAGTGACCCTTCTTATAACATGCTTTGGCAGATCTGACTCCAGATCTGCGTCTCACAGTGGCCAGCTCAGGAGAGTTTCTATTGAGAGGTGCAAGAGGCAGTAGAGTGTTTCAGAGGCGGGAAAGGGGCATTTTTGAAGGAGGGAGATTGAATCTTGGAGGGGGCAGGCCTCCACGGTATCCTAATAACCATCCTGGCAGCTGAGCATTACACTAGGCTTCTCAGATTTAAAACTAAAAAGTTTCCACAGATCCAAAAAGTCCAAAACAATGGCTGGAGCTTTACTCATAGTAATGGAAAATATATCCCCTTATGCCACGGTGACCTCCAGGCATTTTCTGACTAGTACTGGATACAGCGCAGGCTAGGATTGCACTATTATAGTCAGTGATGGGCTTCAAATAAATTAACAACCGGTTCTCTGCCATCTGGCAGCCACTTTTAAATGGCTATTTTTAAACTTTATATGTCCTATCTCTCGTTAACAACCGGTTCTATAGAGTAGGTGCGAACCTGCTGGAGCCCACCACTGGTTATAGTGTGATTTTTAGTTTTTCACTGGAAATATTTTTTTGATTTAAGGGTTATTTTGACTGGATGACATTTTCTTTTTATTTGCTGACTTCAGAACCTAACTCATACAAAAGGCAACAACTGAATTTTAATTATAATCCATTTCATATGTACTGCATTCATGTTGAACAGGCCTGCCAGTGGGATGCATTTTCAATCCACATTACTTAAGAATACAGATATAATTGGTTGTTAACTTGGATTATCCTCCCTTTTATGTCAGCTCATAAACTTATAATTACCAGTCTCAGTCCACTTTATGCAAAATGAAACAATTGGAGGCTAATGAAAATTCATGCCACTGGATACCAGCTAATCATTTTCAGAGTTGCGCCACACCACAACACAGGAAGCTGCCATAATACTAGTCACACTATTTAGCCCGCCTTACTCAGTATTGTCCTCACTGGCTCTCCAAGGTTTAAGTCAGGAATTTTTCTTATGTGAAAAACCTGAGATATTCTTCATGCAAAGCAGGTGCTCTCCCTCAGAATTGTGGCCTCTTCCACCTTTTAATGGGAAGGGACACTAAGGAACACACAGAAGAGCTATAATACTGTAGTTTTACATATGCTACAATGGCAGCTGTAGTCAGTGAAAAAGAAATTAGTTACCTAATTCATCCTTCAAATAAAGCATGGAAAATTACCTAACGGGGTGGCTATTCCCAATCTTCATTTCATATATATACCACCTCCTCTCAAATTAAATTCTCTCACAACCTCTGGTAACTATTAAAAGTGCAAAAATTCTGTCCAATGCCACAGAGGTCCCTATTGCCAACCTCACTCAAATTATAGTTATGCTACCCTTATAGGCTAAATCGGTTATTTCCTTACACTATATTTCCAAACACAGATAGGTGAAGCCCTAATATGAAGTAATATTTTACTCGGGTCACAGACTGAGAGGCCAATAGAAGCCATGTAGTTTCAGCACCTCAGTCAAAACAGCAACATGGTGTAAGAGTTGCTAAGGTTGTGGACTATCCCATAGGTAGATAAAACATCTCCCATTTATTCTTGGCAGCTACTATGCACATTTCCAGTAAAAGCCTTGCAGGAGCGTGGCCGAAAGAAACATGGGAGCCTTGGGAATTTTACATTTTGTGTTGCTTCCAAATGTGCAAACTGGAGCTTGTTGCCGACTGGACTAGCGCACTCTTCTTTCAGGCTCCTTGGAGCACTCCAGCACTCACTTCCTAGCTTTCTGTGCCACATAACAGGAGACAACGTCCTCCCTGCCAGGCCTCAGCAAAATACAGTGCTGATTAAATTATCTCAAAGAAGAAAATGGTGTCTGACTCACAGGTGATTGGAACGGGTCTCCAAAGATTTCCATAGCCACTTTTATGGATGCTAAAGGACTGATAATCCACACTAATTGGATAATAGCTCAGTCCCCCAGGTAAATTAGCTGCACAGACAGAAAAGAACTTCAGGCTGTTTCAACAGTGATGGAATTAGAGAATCTACCTTTGTACTAATTGCCTCCTATCAGTTAAAGATTCAGAAGGTGAGGGGCTTCAGAGGACCAGAATGACAAAAGCAGGAAAATGAGGAAGGTATGTTGCAAAACTGAATTTGTCAGCGCATGCCAACAGCTATTCTAGATCTACACACATTCGAGAAGTGAATCCTGAAAAAGTGATTATGCAGTATCAAGTTCTTAAAGGAAACACATCCATGTACAGAGAGACAGCTCACGCGAGTGCTAAAACAATGTATTACTCCAATTATGTACAAATGGGAAAGGATTTGATATGAGCAGGAAGAGAACTAAATGACTGCAAGCTACCTAGATGAACTCTCTTTCTCGGATAGAAACACTTGAGGAAAAAGCTCAGAAGGGTTCTGCTCTATACACATGGATACCTTTTGCTGTTCAAATCAGACTTCCTGATCCCTGTCCCCACCCCACAGGAGAACATTCTGAGCTTACACAAATCTACCATGATCAGATCTAGCATGGCCTTGACAATGGCTAATTTCTGAAAGGGCAAATGTGATTCTCAGCCACATACATTAGCTGTAATGGGACCAGTAGACAAAGTCATTTTTGCAACTGATTATATGGTGAGAGAAAAACTCCATCAGCCAGGCTTTATAAAAAGTGAAAGGTACGTTGGTTTATTGGGTTATGGCACACTGCTATTAAAAAGGGAATAATATTTAAAAATTATTTCCTATTAAGCAGTGATTGGTATTTTTTGTGTATTACATTCACAAGTTCTCACACTCTCAGTCATGACTCTAAAATTCTCTCCCAGAGTGCTAGTCTGAACTTCTGTTTGTTTTAAATACATCAGGACTTTCAAGCAGGCAAAGTCTTATGTGTATTCCCCTAATTTCTGGTGTACTGTACATTTCTCAGTATTTCAGTTGTTGGATCTAGTTTTGTTTTGTGATCAGTGGTGTTGATCTTGGAAGGCTTCTCTGGAGACTGAAAGGCTGGAAAGAAAACTCTAGTTAAAATACAATTAACTGAAAGTATAAATTGAAAATGTGTCGAAGGATTTATCCCAATCAGAAAACTGAGTACAATAATTGCAAATGAGTCTCAGTGGAAAGTGTAATTGTAAGTTTAAGAGGATGAACTTGAAATTACAAAATCAAATCTTAGCTCATTGGCTTGCTAATGGCTACATTCTTTCAACCTCAATATGCCCACCTTGTAAGAGCAGCACAGAAGCTTTAGGGCTGCAGTACTGTAAAATACTTTGCAAAATCATTACTTTCCCCATGTTAGCCGATCTTGAATAGAGGGCTGCAGTGGCTCAGTGGTTATAACACCAGAGTGAGAACCCTGCTTGACTGGAATTCCGTTCAGCAGGCCAGCAGTTCAAGACCTGAGTGCTGCCAGATGGGGTGAGCTCCCATCCTTAGCCCAGCTCCTGCTAACCTAGCAGTGTGAAAGCATGCCATGCAAGTAGATAAATATGTGTCACTTCAGTGGGAAAGGTAAAGTCCTGGCGACAGTCCCCTGCAACAGGCTGGCCAGGTATGCCTGTGTGGCGTCCATCATGGATTGGAGGAAACTCCAATCCACAAGTGGACACCATCAATACATGGTATAAACGCTAAAGTTGCCTTTTTTGTTAGTCTTGAATGTAAAATAATGCAATTGGCCACAATGCTCTTAAGACTCAAGTCTACTCAGAAGTCAATGGGGCTTACTCCCAGGTAACTGCGGAAAGGGGTGCAGCCTAAGAAGTGTTTGGGATGGAGTTATTCATAGAGTATGAAGCAGCAGCATTGAATCACCTTATAAGAATTTAGTAAAATAAAGACTGAATAAAGAAACAAGCATCATTGTACCATTATGAAAATCAGAGTATTTAATATTATATGAGCAGATCTGGCTACACCAATCCAGAGATGATGTCATAGAGCTAGAGAAATAAATACAATGCATTCAAGGGAGGAGTGAATCACAAATAAAAGAATTTTTAAGGAGAAAAAAACAGAGAACAGGCATCAGAAGACAGGTACTGTATATTAAATCATGAATTATTTTTTCCCATGGAAGAATTTGGAAAGCTATTCTGAAAATATCAGCTCATGGCCATTAACTGGAAGCACTTAACAGATTATAATTAGCACATGGTACCTATTGTTAGAGGATGAAGCAATAGCCAGTAGCATAAATTGATTTTGAAAAAGGGAAACAATTATGAAATATTAGCTAAAAGAGCGGACTCTATAATGAAATGACAGAACAGAATGTGGAAAGTAAACATCGCATAGATATTGGTATCATACCTTCCTTGGAGGTTTTTTAAAAAATGATTTGTTTGTTTAGAAGACAAAATCTTGAGAGAGACTGACTTTGTTTTGGCTCAGAATAGCAATTATATTTTTAATGAAGAGACTGAATTCTTTAAGACTATGAGTTCAACTAGATTAGTATTAGTCCTTCCTGACATCAGAAGTACTACTCACAAGTTCCCAGACATCCATTACAGGTAGCATTTCTGTTGGCATTTACTTGAAAGCATTTATTCAAAGGTCAGCCCAAGCCCACCAGGATTCTCTGAGTAGATCCCTACTCAAACAGGTACATGCCCCCATAAATCCTGCTAACAGGGAAGAGGCACATGTTTTTTCCAAGTGCCGCTCCTCTTTTATTTAGCAGAGCGTTTGGGGACTGGATGAACCATTCTTCAACTCAGCACAATATCTTTCTTGAATGCTGATATTTCTTTTGCATCTTTTTTTAAAGATTGAGCTATTTTGGGACAAGCAGCCATTTAGTTATTTCTGTAAACCACTTTCTGAGTGGGTATATACTAGGAGGAAGAAAAGGAAGTTACCTGAATGGAACTGGAAAGGCACTAGAATGACAAGAAATCCACCCTTGCCTCCCCCCTCCGGAATTCATCAAGATGCCAGTAGCTGCCATGGGCAAGCTCAGGAATCAAACTCTGTCCCAAGTGTCAATTTTGGTGATGCTCAAATAATTGCTGATGGAGTCTCCTGCTCTGCCAGACCTCATCTCTACTGACTGCTTGCCTGCATTATCAAACTCCCAACAGCACTCAATGGTCTTTTAAACACAATTAGTGCAACTGCTAATGGAAAGTAGAACAGTTAAATCCCCACAGTCCAAAACATAAGATGCTGCTCCCACACATAATCCACAGGAAAATCACCAGCTCTGTGCAGGATGGGGGGGGGGTGCCTTCTCTTTTGGTAAATGCCTTTGCTGTTCTTTCTTTCAACCCTCTGGAAGATGCTTTCTCATCTGCTTCGAATCACACACACATACACAAACTTCATCTGAAGTCACTTGATTTTTATTAAATCAGTTAGTCACAACAAAATAGAACAGAAGATAACCTTACAAAAAAGGAAAAACCCACTTAATCTGACTAGGAAGTCTGCATAGTGTCCCAGATTCCAGCTGCATACCATGTTGCTGCAACGTGCTGTCTAAGTTCGTCTACAACAACGGGACAGAAAAGGGGATAATTGGCTTTCTTCATCCTCTTTGAATGTCATCCCTTCTCTCTGGATGGAATAATTGGTCCTGACTGCAACCTGCAATGCTGAAAGGGAGCAGGCGGAATAGGTCAATGAAGCATGATGGGTACTCCTATATGATGCCAGCTTCCGGCCTACTTGCCTGAATCAAACAATGTCCAGTCAACCTCACCTCAGTATTTAACCACACCTCCTATAAGAGGGGTAAGAGGATTGGTGGCTATGAGAGAGTGAGTGTGGATTACTGCAAGCAAAATGTTTCTTGCTAATCTGAACCAGAAGCAGACTCTGCTGAGCTTGGTGGGGTGCTGGCAATCTCCTCCTCATCAGAGTCCTGAAGAAGAAAGAACATTGTTAACAGGAACAAAACACAGTCTGACTCTAGGCAGTAGTTTCCAGAAACTTTAGAAGCTCTAGAAGCTTCTACTTCCGGTTGAGGCTATTATGGTGATTGGACAGCAGTACTCCCCCACCCCAAACAAGTAGCAGCTTGATGTGCATAGCCTACTCTGCCTTGTCAGTTTTGTGACTCAAATTATTGAGTCACAACCCGTTAGTAGATCCAAGAACCAAAGTTTAGGAAAAGCTGTTCTAGAGGACAAAGCTAACCCAATCAACTACCGGTACCACTAGAACCAAATAAATTCTGCAACCAGGTTTAATAAAGGAAGCAAACAGAATGCTTAAGTTGTAGGAAGAATAGAAGATCCAGAAGTATTTGCAGAGCTCAGCAATTTTACTACACAATGAACACAGGAACATGCACAAAACAGCTGAAATGGATATAGTCCAGCAAGAAGGACTGAATGAACAAATGATTGGGAGGAAAACTGAACACTACTGTTAACCAATTAAGAGGGTGATTCAATAAATAAGGTGAATTTTTTGTATAAGGACTTTTAATACAGATAGAAACTTATTTTTTTGTATTTTTATTGTTTTACTACTTTTTCACATGGATTTAATTTCTTATGCAGATCACAAAACAAACTGTGAGAATTTTACAAATTATCAAAGATGGCCAACCAAGAAGCATGCTCCAGGATTGAACAGCGGTCAGTTATCAAGTTTTTGGTTGCTGAAGGGTGCAAACCCGTTGACATTCATAGGAGAATGTCAACTGTGTATGGTACCACGTTTCAGCCAAAAAAATGTCTACAAGTGGGCAAAATTGTTTAAAGAAGGACGGAGCAGTGTTGAGGATGAACAGTGCAGACCATCAACAAGCTGAGCTGAGAACTGCTCCCTCATTCCCTTATAGCCCAGACCTTGCCCCTTCAGACTTTCACCTGTTTGGTCCCTTGAAAGCGTTCACAAAAGGTACAAAATTTGAAAGTGACGGTGAAGTCAAAAGTGTTGTGAACGACTGGCTGAGACATCAGTCTAAAGATTTTTACAGATGGGAAAAGTGTGTGACAGTGCTGGGAGACTACGTTGAAAAATAAAAAAAATAAAGCTTCTATCTGTATTAGAAGTCCTTATACAGAAAAATTCACCTTATTTATTGAATCACCCTCGTATATCAAGATTGCTCTTGCTTTTATTTAAGACTTATCTTTGGACTACTTTAGCTTTTATTTTTTAAATACCAAGTTCCTTCTTGATTGTGAAACACGGCAGAAGCAAGTAATTTTGAAGGCTCAGAAAGACAAAAGGGATCTTCCAGTAGACCTTATCCAGAATGCCGAGTCTCACCTCTGATCTATCCTGTTCTTCCACAGTCTCTATCCATTATCCTTTCCCCAATACCTGTCTCCATGTCTCCTCTCATGTCCTACAAAAATAAAGTCTATACAAACCCTGAAATCCCAACTACTATAAAAATATGTTCAGCAAATGAAAGTCAAAGGAATGAACTGTCTCAAGATTGCAGACCAATTAAAGCAGGAGGATTGTGGAACTATCCTCAGATTAGAGCCCAGTTTGCAGATTTTGAAGGATTAGAGGACCATGACATGTCTAGTGAAGGAAATACTATTAGTGGAAAAGAGATGTCAACAGGAGTCAGACCTGAATGCATTTCACTCCAGTTCATTCATATCACAAAACACCAACCTCTTTCCTTTCCTCGCCAGAGGAGCTCTCATCACTGGAAACAAATTCCTTGCTCTTGAAGCTCTCGCCCAGCTGCTTGGAGGGACTTTTGCTGGAAGAAGACAATTTTGCAGGAGGAGGCTTTTTCTCTGGTTTTCCTTTCCCTGGTTTTTCTGGCTTCTTTATCTTTCTAGGTTTTTCCCTGTACATGTGAAAAAATCAATCAGATTCTACAACTGCAGATAAAACCACTTTGAGAGAATGAAATCACTACACAGAAATGCGGATGTGATGCTTTCCCTAAAGTTGGATGCTTTTATTCTCCATTTATGAATAGACCATTACTCACCTCCTAGAACTGTCTGATTTTCCACCCTCACTGTAGTCTTTCATGGCTTTCTCATAGTCCCTCTTGGCATCTTCAGCTTTGCGCTCCCATTCCTACAACCATACAGAACAAGACCCAATTACCACTCATATAAGCTGCATACTCCACAAAAGATAAATGTATTGTTGCCAGCAACACCACAGCTAGGACAATCTACACTCCCTTTCAAATACTATGGCGTTAACATCTGGAGACTCAGGATAGAATCCAGATGATTTTATATAAAAAAATTTATTAATATCTCTTTTTATTTAGATGATTTTATATAAAAAAATTTATTAATATCTCTTTAAATATATATATATATATATATATATATATATATAATGTCTTCTATTGTACTTCTATTGATCAGTAGGGTATATACAGTGCTTCTATTAATCCCAAATTTTATATATTATATACACACACATACACATGTGTGTGTGTGTGTGTGTGTGTGTGTGTGTATGTGTGTATATATATATATATAAAAATAAAATTAAATACTCACTGATTCATCAACGGCCAGCCTAAAATTTGGGGAGGGTAGTTCCTTCCGTGATGTAGGCACCCACAAAGAACAGATTTTTAGAAATTTAACCTCTAAGGCAATGAAAAGCGATGCAATGTGTTTTCTTGCCTATCTCATTAACATTGAAGACTGACTGATCAACACCCAGCCCAAACCCTGGGATCTGAAAGCAGGAAATTTGGGGAGCATATTCCTTCCTTGATATAAGGACCCACTAAGAACCAATGTGGTGCTTGGTGTTGCCCACTGCTGCTCAATTTGCCCGGCAGGGATGCCCAGTGATTGAGAAAGTAGTTTTTCTCATTATCAACTCTAGAACTTGAAGCCAATGATCCAGGTCTATTTCTGCTAGTTAAGACCAACCAAGGGTTTATCTTCATTCCATTGCCCATAGTCTCTAGTCATATGCTGAAGGGATCCATGTGCTGTCTGTATTCTAACAATTGGTGCTCAGATAAACAATGCCTGTGAATCTAGAGGTTCAATTTAGCTTACAGTAAGTGGATAAAAGCTACCTGTAGATCTCTCCTCCAGATCTGTGGATCTCCAGATCTGTAGATCTGTCTTATCCTTTTTATAAGCAAGCTAAAGCCATCATTTTGAGGGCAGTAAATTCAACATTTAAAAATTGTGTGCTTTTTGAAATGTCCTAATTATGCTGCCAATTATAATTATCATTGGCCTCAAATTCTATAGCTGAGAGTGAATTCTTTCTCCACATAATCTTTCTCTCATGCATAATCCTATAAAACTATCATCTTTCCTCCTGTCCCCTAGAAGTCCTTTTTCTAAACTAACAAGCAGTGAAAATCACCTACGTATGAATATCTAATTAAAGTAAGTACATAAGCATCATTTCTTACTCTGATAAAATAAGAGCTCCACAAGTGCCCCCTTGATACCAACCTCTTTTTTCTCTTTTGACATTCCTTTCCAGAGTTCTCCAGCCTTCTTGGAGACATCAGTGACACTCATGCCAGGACTATCTGATCTGATCTTGTCACGGTTGGCATTGAGCCAAAGCATGTAGGCAGACAAAGGTCTCTTTGGAGCATTGGGGTCTTTCCCTTTCTTACTCTGTAAAAGAAAGAACAGGGGATTGGGAATCATAGTAAAGACAAGACTTCCATGGTAAAGACAAGACAGTCACATGGTAAAGACAAGACTTCCTCAAAAAAATCCCACAGATTCAACCTAAGAGATCAGTCTTGTTCTATATAGCATACTCAGTTGATTTCTAAGAATTTTATGCTGGTAATCCAACTGAAAAAGTCTCATTTCCATTAGGTAACCCATCGTTCTCCCTTTTTTTTGTTTTTAGGTCTAGTTCATTTCCACTGACTGGGGGTGCAATCCTAGCCCCAGTTAGGCTGCCACAAGTCCTGTGTTGGCCTGGGGGTGTGGCAAATGTGCTGTGAGGTACTTCTGCACCACTCCTGGGGGGATTAGGCCAGTGCACAGATACGTGACAGACTCCCCACACCAAAATGGGAATGGGGAGATGGACGGGTTGCACTCCAAATTCAGAGTAACTACGGGAGCACGTAAGAGACTTTACGTGCATCTGTAGTTACTGCACCACCTAGTCAAAACCTATGGGAAATTCATATTGGAATCCAGAGTAAGTTGTTCTTACACCGGAGCAAGGACTCCCTGTAGTTACTCTGGATTTTGCCCTAAATTGGTTAGGATTGCACCCTGGGTCAACTAAATTATGGAAGCTCCTCAGTAGTATGGACTAGACACAGGGAAAGCAAATGATCACTGGGAATTTAGGATGCCCCCTTCCCCTGCCATTACAGGCTAGCTTTTACTTTAAACTATAATTCTGATAAGAAACTAGAGTAGACAGAGTCCTGACAAGAAATTCTGGCCCACAGAATACACACCTCCCAACAACATTCTCCTGCCTAAGCCAAGTCACAGGCAAAAAGATCTTCAACATCTCCAAATACTACCATATGAACAGCATAAATGTCAGAATTCTTCCTTTATTTACCCTCAGTAGCTTTACTGTACAATCAACAGCTGGTGGGGTGAGGGATTGGTGGCTAAGTGTATGAATTGGGGAGCTTAGTGTATGGCTGTTCAAGCTTCTGCAGGAAGCAGAGGGGAAGTGTACATGACACATGTAGGCATGTATTAGCTGGCCAATTTAGTACTGGAACAAAGGGAATATGGAACACAGTGAAAAATAGCCCACCTCTGTGCCAAAATATCTCCCGGTTCTTGATTTTGACTTTGGCTACAATCCAGAGTAACTATGGGAGCATGTAAGAGACATTAAGTGAACCCGTAGTTACTGCACCACCTAGTGAAAACCTATGGGAAATTCATATTGCAACCCATAAAAAAGTGTTCTTACTCCGGAGCAAGAACTTCCGGAGCAAGGATTGCATCCTTTGATGGCTCCAGGGTTTCAGTAGAACCCCTCTCCTATTGCAGTCTGTTCCAAAGGTCAAAAAAACTGAAATAAAAAACTAAAATTGCGCCTGTCTTTTCCCTGGAATTTGTTTAACTATAATTTCTAGCCATCACTTTTGATCTTGAATCTTCTCTTGATCTGTCTAGTCTTGCTGATCTTATCTAAGAACAATAATTTTCTTTAACAACCCAGGAAGATAATGCTAAAACTAGCCTTGAAGCCATTTATAGATCACACACTTAAGATGGACAGCTGACAAGCAGCATCACATATTAAATGTCTCCCAGAAACAATGGCTCTGAACTATGAGATGTCATTTGCTCCCATGTAATATGACTTTTGGAAAAAAAATCTTACATTCTGCAGAGACTTCCCCAGAGGAATAATTCACTTCTTCTACCAGCACTGGTCTCAGGGTTGTGATTAAGCAGATAAAAATGGATTTCCAACTGTAAACAGTTTCTTGAATGTCATCATGCAGTTAAGCTATATGATATACTAAACTATTTAGCAAAATTTAACCATATTCTACTTACTTTCTGCCAGGACCCCCAATTCTATCTCTCCCTGAACAAACCAGAGGAATATTAATTATGAATTAATCAATTCAACAAGTACCATGCCCTTCTTGCTCTTACCTCAGACTGCTTCTTACGAGGTCTCCGTTCTTTAACAATTTTGGCCTTTTTGGCAGGTTTCTTTTTCTCATCACTGTCTCCTTCACTGCTAGATGAGCTGGCAGAGGCTTTGCTGTCAAACCTGTGTCAAAGGAAAGTTACTCAGGAGAGGTGGGTTCACACTCCAACATTCTCAATATAAATTTCAATAATCTGTACACGTGGCCACCGCTTCCCCAAACTAAACTTCCAGTGTCTGATCTGCAGGACTCCATTTGTTCCTGGATGGATTTTTATATCACATGTTTTAAAAGTGAAATCAGGAACAAACTCCATATAGCTCTACAAAATCAGGCTAGAATAAATTGTGACAGGTATGCTGATCTTTTAGAACTGAAAGTCCGACCTCTATTCCTATACACATTTTTTGAACGTGCTAAACTGTTACAGATACCCTTGTCAGAGACCAGTTTCATAAGAATGAAGAGCAGTAAGTATCTGAAAGACTGCTAACCTTTACATAAAAAATAAAAAGGTTTGTTTTTATTCATTTTTTGAATGAATGTTCAAAAATATTAATACAGTATAAATATTAAACGAGATAGAAGAACAAAATATTAGAAGATCTATATTAGATGACACCGATGCATACAAGAGACAAAATAAGCCTCAGGGTGACACTAGTTACAGCACCAGTCCTTCCCCAATTAGTTCCTGATTTCAGCCTATTAGTCCTCATGGCATTACTGAATTTAAGCATGACTTTTCCCTCTCATCCTATTACCAGAGTCACTCTAAAACAGATATTTAACTAGCTACATCTTACAACCTTTCCTTAATGGGATAAGTCTAATCATGTGATCTGCTGGCTTTCAGACTCTAGCCATGCTCAGATATTTTCAAAAAGCTCCAGATAGTGGAGTCATAGTGTTCTACACTTCACAACTGGTGGCTTCAACATCGAACCCTAACTGTAAGGTAGCCCCTTCCGATCTTCTGTCCTGTCAGAAAAAACAGCAATAGTATCCTATTCAAACAAACACAACAGCCACATTTTCATTCAAAAACAAAATCAGGCAGACCAATACAGGTATACTCACTCTTCGGCTACATCCTCTTCCTCTTCCACAGGATTGAATGATTCATCTAGGAAAAGAACATCCTCATTTTTAAACCACAAAAAAGAGAGAAACACCAGACTATGAAGTCTTTAATAGGAGGCTGGAAAGCCATCTGTTGGGAATGCCATAATTCTGGACCACATGCATGGGGGGGGGGGGTGTCATTGCTCCAGAAATCCTTTGCAACTCTGGTTTGAAAAGACAAAGAACTTATACAGAGAGCAATTTGGAGGAAATGGTTTCTCTGCAGAATAGAGAATACAGCCTACCTGTCTCCTCTCCGGAGTCCTCACTACTGTCATTTGCATGCTCTTCACGGATCTTGCCCTCCTCCTTCATACGCTCCAAGTATGCATCATGTGAGTCTTCATCTGACCCAGCATATTCATCATAATTCTGTTTCATGCCCTAAAAAACATATGGGGATTCCATGGGAGCTGGAACAGGGTTTTCTTACTCCACTTTTTGAGCAAATAAATAAATCTGTCAACACTTTCCACAACCAAAGCATGCCAAGATTCTAAAACTACAATCCCCAGCATGCTCCTGGGCACACATACTGCTTAGGAAAGGTTTGCTGCACACGCGCACACACACACATACAGCTGATTCCTCCACAACTGAGTACATGCTGCCTCCCAGGTCTCCCTCCAAAGGGGAAGGGAGGAACCATGCTAGTGACTTTAAAGTGGATTAGCTGGAAGCCACTCCTTGAGCCAAGCAGGCTATTGCCCTTTCCCTGTGATTCATGCAAGGTAACACCATGGTGATTAGGAATGTTCACCACAGTCATGCATAGGAGACCTGAACCAAGAGGAGGAGGAGGAAGAGGAGGGGACAATCGCACAGACCTTTTTCTTCTACAAGGAGAGAACAGAAATTGAGAAGGGAGAAAGCTCTGGAGAGAAAGAGAAACCCCCATCCCACTCCAGCATATCAGGAACAGGAGCAGATAGAACCTGCCTTTCCCTGCCCTCTCTCTTGCCCACCCTCCCATAAGAGGTACCTCCTTAAGTCCTCGGTTCTTGATATTCAGCTTCTTGGCATTCACAAAGTCAAATAGTTTTCCATATTCCTCTCTGAAGGAAAGAGAAACAATACATGGAAGACATCTAGCATAGGAATCATGTCTACCTTTCTCTGACGTGTTCCAAAACTTGTGGTTAGGAATTTTAAGAATACTACCAAGGCTAAAACAGTAGTGTCTTAACAGTTCTAGTGTCTGAGCAAGAGCAAAGCAATTTGGAGATATTTTGTGAAAATCACATGGAACTCATGAATCACATATAGCAGATGGTTCTTTATTCAGTTTTTTGAAATGGGAGAGGCTTAATGAAGGTCATAATTCTATCTTTTTTGTGAGATCATATCTTAAGTCTCATGAAAGGAAAGCATTTTTGTTTACACAAAGGTGGTAAGGAGATTTTTGCTCTGTGTGTCATACACAATCATTTCTGATGTATCTTCTAAAGGATACCCTTACCTTCTTCAAACAAATTTTCACAAGGTGAGGGGGGAGGAGTACTGGTGGTGGTGGTGGTGGGGAGGTGATCAGAAATTTTGTATTGATAGCTTCCATTCACTCCTGCTCATCAGGTCACAACCCTTAATTTCTAACAAAGTAATGGGTAGGATGGTTGGTTAGCCTGTGCACATGCACACTACTACTGTTATGTTCACTCACCTCTCTATGCTGCTAAACGTGTACTGTGTTCCCTGCTTTGTTTCAATCTCAAAGTCAAAGGAGCGTGTGGTTGTGGTTCCACGGGCGAAGTTTACAAAAGCAATTTCGTCAAAACGGATGTGAACTGGTGGCTTGTGCACATAGATAAAACCACGTTCCAAAGGATATAGGAGGCCTGAACTAGCCTTGTAGGAACAGGTGATACACTGCGCCCCAGAATGCCTGTATAGAAAAAGAAATATTGGTCTTATCAAAAAGAGGCAACAATCTGACATGCTATCTTAACATAGTAATATGGTAACAATATCTCATAACGGAGATAGTTTCTGGTCTTGCTTGGCAACTGAAATGCATAACAAACCAAGCTGCATTGTTTTTGAACTAGAAAAATAACAGATAGTGATATTATTAGTGTATTTCCAGCTTGATTAAAAACAAACACCAACAATTTGGTGTCAAACATACTTCAGGTTGTTTTCACAATCTTAAATAATTGCCTGATAGCTATTAAAATTGCCTTAAAGTTATTAATTTCTGTAGAATGCTTTTAAAATATCTAGAATTGATGACTGCTTTTGTCAAAGTTCAAAAACCTTTCATCCAGTGCCTCCCATATTTGCCATACTAGATAACTGTACTCAGCTGTTTCCTCAGAACAGAGCCAGTGGTAATTCTGTGCATGGAGGCCACCTTGTTTAACAGCTTCAAGCTCAAAGACTGACAATGTGGCAAATGTAGAAGCTGAAAATATGCAATCCTCATACGCTAGACAGATTTACATATGCCTCTAGCTAAAAAACAAAGGATTCAACTGGAAAATAAATGGACCTCAATTGTATGAATCCCTTTACAGCAGTGATGATCAGAGAGCAACTTAGAGAGAAAATCTCTGAGTCTTTGCTGGGGAGGAGCTAGGATGGTGGCACAATCCTCTGGATCATGTCCCTGTACAGGAATGCGGGAGATTTTCTGCTGCCTTCCCCCCCCCCCCCCCCCCACTGTCCTGCCAGGTTGTGCAGGGGCTGGGAGTTTGGGGGAAACCAGGGCGGTCCTGCAGATTGCTTTGAAAACTTCTCCAAGTCTAGAAAAAAAGTTAAAGTTTTAGGCACAATTCAAACCTCTGCTTGAATCTCACCAAAACCTTCCTTTTTTAAATCCCTCGCGCCGGGGATTTGGGGGAAGGATAGAAAAGCAGACTCAGCACAAGTCTAGAAGGACCCCAGAGGTGAAAAATTGCCCCCCAAACCCCTACAGCAGAGCAATCTAGACAATCCCTCTGCTGCTTTTCCTCATTTCCCTGCCCCTTTTCATGAACAAGCCATCTGAGTCTTGTTCATTTTCATTCACAAAAGTAGGAACAATTTAATCCCCATCCCCTGTTCACATTGACTCCCCACTTAGAAAACAAAAATGAACAGTCCACATTTCTTTTCCTGCCCTCCTCACCCCTGGAAGTTGCCAGGCACAGTGATCTTGCGGTTGACGAGGGCTTTCATGACACGACTGACCATCTCATATAGGGAGCCTGACATATTCTTGGTGAGCCGCCCCTCAAAGCGCTTCTCTACCTCATCTCTATAAGCAAAGAAAATACAAGTCAAGACAAATCTAGATCCCACGAGCTCCCACAATGGTAAAAGAGTGGGGTACAAGTTTTCCAAATAACACTAAAAGAGATTCAAAGGGAGTTATAGAGCATTTGAGAACATTTAAGCAAAATGTTTAAGCAATATTTACCAAGCAAATTTATTTACAATTTAACAATTCCAACAGTGATGGAAATTGAGGTGCTGTCAAGAACAAACTACCACTCCATTTCTTTGGAGCAATCTTTATTGCTGCAACAAGCAGACATATCTGTAAGAATCAAACTATATACAGCAAAATACAGAAGACTTATGAAGACTGGTTTAAAGTGGAAATGGACAGAAGCTATCTTTCATCAAAACAATCCAGCTGTGGGGAGCCCATTCAGCATGGAAGCATGTGTAATGAGGAGTTTAATACTTTTCCCTGTACTTTTTTGTATTGAAAATCCTCTGCTCTGGAAGCAACGGTTGGTGGTCCTAAAATGGCTGCTTCAAGTAAGTTTAATGCCAACTGTCTTAGTCCTAAATGAAGCACAGGAAGTGCTCAGTAGGGTCAAAACTTAGAAATAAGGAATGGAATGTGGAGCCAAGACACAGATGCTTTTGCTATAACTGAGAACAAGTTAGACAAAAAATACTCACTCATTCATGTTGAGGGTCAAGGAAATGTCCTCATCCTTTGAGAAGAGCAAGATAAGGAAGTGGTAGCGTGTTTGCCCTTGCTTTATAGGAGGGTCTAGGCTGATCTGGAAGGAAGCATTCCAAGGATTTAGGTTATCCTCACATGGCCCAACCTGACCACTCTAATATCCCCAGCAGTCCCTCTCTCATAACATGATGAGGATTTTCATACCTGACCTTCCATTTTCATAGCTTTCCCTTCCTCTCTGCTCTCAGAACCCACTGTGCTCCATCTCACTCCTCCAAGCTCTACTAAATTATTTGAAGACCACCTGGCCCCTCAAACAACTCTGCCTTCTCTCTCATGCTATCTCTTATATTGGAACTGCCTCCTGGAGCATAGAACACTTTCCCATTTACAATCTTCATCACCCTACTTCGTGAAAGAAACTGTACCATCGTTTCCAGTCCTTGATGTGACCAAGTTAAAAATGCCTAACACAAACAACCACATATATTCCATTTATAAACACTTCCTATTCTCTGTTGACTCAGTAGTGCACGTTTCTAAACCAGAAGCCTCTTCTCATGGGGATCTTTTTTACTTTACAAAAAAACCATGTACAGTTATCACAGAATAATAATTTAGATACCAGACCTGCCAGACAACATAGACAAGTTGCTATTTCCCATTTTTCAAATGAGCAACTTAAAAAGTAGAACAACTGACCAAATGAACATAGAACAACTCCTAGGACACAGAAAATGACCTTGGAATACAACATATTGCAGAAGGCACCGGTAACCAATGCCCCAAATTCCTTTGCTTCTCACCACAAAAAACATCTGGCGTTGGTCTTTATGGGGCAGCAGGAAAAGTCGAAGAACGGTGGTATAGGGGATCTTGTAGTCGAATGTCTTCCCATGTAGGTGGAGAAAGGTAGGATAGATGCGAATGTCATAGCGTCCACGTGGAGTCAAGCACTGCAGTTCTCGGAAGATGCAGATGGCATCTCCAGTGGCTTGAATTACATCTGCCTTTGACAACACATTCTGTGCAAATGCCTGAGGGAGAGATTGGAATGAGAGGGTGGTACAATTCTTCCCCTCCCCGCCACCTTCTCTACTCAAGTTGCACTCACCTCCACAGGGTCAACTCCATCCTCCTGAGTAGGTGGCACATAGAAACGCACCTCCATAAGCGATACCTCAGCATCATCATTCTGATGGAACTCCAACGTCACTTCATTCTTGCCTGTTGTACACTGGGACACATTGCTGAGTGGGATCTCAAAAACTGGCTGCTCCCCAATATCAAAAGAGAGCAGCTGCCCTGCAAAGGAACATAAGAATTATCTTTTCAGACAAAATAGCAAAGAGTCAGTCCCACCCTGAGGTACACAGAAAGGACCCTCTTTTTCCTATTGGCTACATCTATTCTGTTCTCTGCATTCATTTCCCATGGAGTATCATCTGACCCACATAAACTCACCTCCAAACTTCACTGTCCCCCAGTTCCAACCCTTTACACATAGATCTTTTTCAGCCACATCCAAATGATAGTGAGTCTTGAAGAAATCAGAGAGTTTGTCAAACTCCTAGGGAGGAAAATCAGAGAACAGCCTGTTAACACACTAGTAAGATAATAGCCCATAGAATAGTCATTTGCTGCAAAAGAAGGCTCTCTGTACCAGGACTGTTCCCAGCATGCCCTGACATCAAAAGAGCTTCCTCAAGACTGAAGGTAACCATAACATTCTTAGAAAAACAGGAGCCCTAAAACCAAAGATAAGAATCTACATATGACCAGCAACAGCTCCCACAAGAGGTGCACGGCTGGAAATTCTCTGGTCAGAACCCAGTGCTGAACATGCATATCCTCAACCAATTCTGAAACTAATATGATCTATTGACAAGAACACAAGGTTAAAAAACAAGGTAAACATAAGGATAGGAACACAAGAAATCTACAGAATCAAACTGGAGATTCATTTGCAAAATGATTTATACTACATTTACCAGCAAATTTCAAAAAGCGTCTATCTGCCTTGGTTTTTAATACCAAAACCCTGCAGAGGATCTAGCATATTAGAGGCATCTAACATATCATGCTTATAGGCCACATTATATTTAAAAGAACCTTACCGTCTCTCTGAATCCATCATACTTGTAGACATGTCCATTCTTGGTAAGCAGTTTGAGACCATGGCCTAATGCCACTCGTCGCCAAATACCCTCTGCCAATTCTGAGGCTGGGATGTTGTCCACTTTGCCTGTCTTGCTGTTCTTGAAAATAACACCTTGACGGCTCAGTCGCAGACGACCATCATTCTGATCCAAGAGAGACAAAGAGTGCTAGCAGGAAAACTAGGATTATCTACACATTTAAAGGAAATGACATATAACCGAGAACGAGATAATAGCTTCAAAGCAATTTCTCCAATTTCCACTGCTGGAATAACTGTCTGGTTTGTGACAGTTTAGAACAATGCTACTCAAACATTCATGAAAGATGTGCCTGTCCCTTTAAGGGGCTGGGGAAGGAAGAAAAGCACCAGAGGGATCCTCAAGATCGCTCTGCTGTAGAGGATGGTGGGGTGATTCCCCCCCCCCCCCAGGGATTCTGTCAGCTCGTGCAAGAGACTAGGTAACCTGCGGGGGACTGTCTAATGCTCTAGGTCAGATTTCCTGCTGTAGGCAGGGAGTTGGACTACATGACCTACCAGGTCCCTTCCAACTCTGATTCTAAAAATAGCTTTGCATCCATTAAAAAATGAATATTTTGGCATGATTGAGGGTTGAATTGTACCAAAAACTCTCACTTCTTCCTAGCCCTGGGGAAGAGAATCTACAAAGCAATCCAACTGGTCTAGAAAATCTAAACATATCAGTGTCTCCAGAAGACGAAAATCAGTATCAAATAAAATTATCCTATAAGACCTTTGATTAGGAAGAATGACTTAAATGGAATTTCTATGGAATCAGATTATCAAAATCAGACTTGCTAGAATCATAAAACTAGTTTAGCTCAAAAAATGTCTTAATCCCTCTTAAGTAGATAGAGAAGCACCTTTTAAACTTAAAAGTGATGTCCTCTTTTGTTAAGCAGGAATCAGCAACTGTCTTCAGAGGGTTTGCTTTTTTTAAAAAAAGGAGGCCTTTAGAGACAAGGGACCATTTGTTTAGTTATGAAGATTCAGATCTTTATTATGGTCATCGACCAGCTCAAAGTTAAAAACAACAACAAAAAAACCCAGCTTAATTATACAGGGAATATAGCAAGTAAGAAATAAAATACCTGTCCAACCTTTTTTTATACACACATTTGACTCAACACAAATGGCCATTGCAAATCAGTTTTAAAAACTGTTTTTCTGCAGTTGTAGAGAGACAGACATGCAAGCAGTCATTCCAAGAATCAAATCCTTGCAGATATTGAGGCACTACCTTATTCTAATAAGTGCAATAGAGGAGCAAGTAACCTGAGTGGGACTTTAAACCAATTTTTCCATTGTTTTCTTTACATACTGGTTGTTTTATCCATGGGAGGTTCTGGAATGGAACCCTAGTGGATAAAGAGGGGCACCTGTATAAATGTTTAGCTATGTGAATCATGCAGTGGGAGGAACTAAAAATTTGAAAGCCACTGCTCTGACATGGTAAAGGTGGGATATAAATCCCTTAAATAAACGTTTCTTTCCACATATGCTTTCTATCTTTTTTTCTACCATCTTTCCCTGTCACTCACCATAGATCCCTTCACCTCCTGGTATATTTCATTGAACTCCAGTGTATCCCCCATGCTGGCGGCTTCCTTTCCCAACCCCTCTACCACTACGGCAGGGGTCGGTGGCCTGTGGGTGGAGGGTTGACGGACGGGGTGCAAGTGGAAAATGAGACGGCCCCTCAGCCCCTTCTTCAGCCAGGCATGTCTTGAGTCGCAGCAGGAGTGGAGGAAGTCCAAAGGCACACGGGATGCTTGAGAAGCTGCGGGGAACATGGGGAGGAAAAAGATACATCAAGGTTAAAGGTATGGTAGGGGAGGCAGTGGGGGAGGGTCTGATGACGGAAGATACTGAGGCTGGTGGCGTAGCTAGAGGGAGTGGAGCAGTCAGCCTTGGAGAGGGCCTCACTGCTTGTGAACCAAATGTAGGGTAAGGCTCTGCCAAGGGTAACCACATGGAGGGAAATTCCTGGATATGTCACAATTTTTAGACTCCGGTCTGGGTGTCCTCCAAAAGGGCTTCCTTGTCCTCCATTTTGGCTTCATTTTGGAACTTTGCAATGGTGTGCATTACCCCATCATGCCATATGTCGTTGGATTCGTATTGAAGAGCTGAATCCAATGCAGAAATCGGTTTTGAGATATCTCCTAACTATCAAATGTTGTGGCCAAAGAACCAAAAATACACATTAAGCTCTGCGGGAAATAAACGTTCTCCATATCGTGGCCTTACTCATGAGTAGGCGAACGTACCAAAGTCTGTCAAAAAGGCCAGGCCGAGAGGAATCCAAGGACACCAGAATGGTCCTGATCCAATGAACTGAGCCTCCAAAATCACCCAGGAAAGAGGCCCTGATAACTGCACTGACCTCTATGGGAACTGAAAGGGAGCCATATTGTGCCTTGACTCACACAGAGGGAGACTTGCCTTAGATATTGTGGGGAGACCGAGAGAAACCTGGTCCTGGTCCAACAAATGAAGCCCCCTCAGGCACCCCACAAGGAAAACCCTCCTCCAACCTCAAGTGTTCTAGACTTTGTCCTGCCCCACAGTCTGCTTGGAATCCTACATTTCGAGGGCCTTGTCCTCTTTCTTCGGTTATGGCATGTGGGGTCCCTGGCTCCGCCCCTCTGGCTCCACCAGCAGCCCCAGGCCCTGCTCAGCCCCACCCTCTGCTGCCCCTCCAACCCCCACAGCACAACCGTCAACCCCTCCCCCCTCAACCGTCAACAGCCCAACCCTCCCCCTCCCCCCCGCAGCTGTACCCGCTCCCTACTCACCACACACACACTTTCCCGCCTGCGCAGCACCAGCAGACACCCGCTTCCCCACCGGAAACGGAACCTCACCTAACACTTCCGGGGCCAGACACTACGTAGAACGAGTGAGGAAAGTCCTAGAGAGACGCATGCTGTTGGTTTTGTTATGACCGCATCAGGTGACTCTCTAGGCATTTGTAGCTCCATGGTGAAAGTGTTCTCTTCAGCTGCCTGTCTAGGCCTTTCCATCTCTATGATACAAGTATTACCTTCACTTGCCTCTAGGCCTTTGCTTCTCAATGATAGAAAGCATACCTTCAGTAGCCTCTCTAGGGCTTTGCATCTCTATAGTAGAAGTGTTCCATCGGTTTCCTCTCTAGGCCTTGGTATATGGTAGAAGTGTTCCCTCCACCTCTCTAGGCCTTGGAATCTCTATGGTTGAAGTTTTCCCTTCACCACTCTAGGTTTTGGTATATCTATGGTAGAAGTGTTTTCCTTCACCACTCTAGGCCTCGGTATCTCTATGGTAGAAGTGTTCCCTCCGGTTGCCTCTCTAGGCTTCCATATATCCATGGTAGAAGTGTTCATTTCACTTGCCTCTCTAGGCCTTTATATCTCTATGGTGAAAGAGTTCCATGCTTTGAGCTGGCAATACTGAACACACAGAGGGCTCAGTGCTATGTATGTCTACTCAGAAGTAAGTCCTATTGTGATCAATGGGGTTTACTCCCAGAAATGTGAGTGCAGCCCAAGGTAACACAGGCTAAGAGCACAATCCCAACCATGTCTACTCCAAAGTAAGCCCCATTGGGTTCAATGAGTCTTACTCCCAGGAAAGTGCCTTTAGGATTGCAGCCTTTGGGATTGTTCCCCCAAACCTCAGCCCTACATCACAATCCTTTGTGTGCCTGCTCAGAAGCAAGTCCCCCAAGTGGGTCCAAATCCCATGAAACTATCCATATTTACTTGGGAGTAAGCCCTATTGACAATAATGAGACTTACTTCTGAGCAGACATGGCCAGTGGCTTGGCCAGCATGCAGCCCACAATACCCCTGAAGACTTGTTGCGATGCAATGGTACTCGGGCATGTCCGTCTGGTACCTCCTTTCAAACTTAATCATCTCTTTGGGAACCACTGTCAAACTTACCAAGATGTGGTGCCAGAGCTCCTCCATGTCTACTCAGAAGTAAGTCCCATTATGTTCAATGAGAATTCCTCCCAGAAAAGCCCAAGCCAGATTTCAAGATGGTAAATCTAACATTTTCACTACCCCCCTGACCTGAGGTAGTAGATCCCCACTTTGAGTACCACTGGCCCACAGCTTTGTGACACCAAGTTTGGGAATCTCTATCCACACATCTTCCAGTACAAAGAGGAAGGGGGAAACCAGCAATCATGGGGTGCTGCCCAACGTGCAAGGAGTCGCTAAGCACACTCATCCAGTCTTGACACCAGTGGCCACAGAGGAGGGTGAAATAGATCCCCAAGACAAGTGTACACAGAGTGCTCACTGTTCGCCCTCTTGCAGTAACTACAGTGACACAAACAACAAAGAGGTTCCTTCCAGATGGTGAATTCCTACCACAGGGCCTCAACCCCTTGCTATTTAAGAACTTGTGTTCTCCCTCTTGCAGTATAGACTTGCTATAAACCTCAGCGCTAGGAATTCAAGCCCTTTTATATAACATGCAAATAAATACCCTTTCAACTGCAGTAGAGCCCTGTGTCTTCTTCCCTGTTGGGACAGCTGCCTGTGGAGAGCAAAAAGAGAGATCACATCATGACAGAGAGTACCATCAGCCATGCATCTCTGAATTGCAATGCATACTTGGTGATTGGAAGGACAGCAATCATAAGAGAGCGATCAATCTGTGCAGCAATGCCATTTTGAGGGTTTGAACATGGCCCAGAGCATTGTGAAACCCAGTCTGGGAATGGCAGTGCCACTTACATCCAGCAGGCGTCCTTCTGGCATGGACTCAGCACTAACTGGCATCAGGCCAGCACCAGCGCTTTCTTCTCCCACAGTCCCATAAAGTGCTTTACAAAAACTTTATAACATCTTGTGCTGGCACCAGAGCTCAGCACCAGAGCTAAAGCCCACTAGGATTGGTCTCTACTATTCTTTAACTCTCAAAACCAAGACTCACCTTTAAGCCCAATATGCAATTTGGGACCCAGTTTTTAGAACGTATCTTATCCCCAAACTTTTTGCCATGACAAATAGATTAAATTTCTTCCCCAGCCCAGACGAGGTTGCCAGAAGTATTACTTTGCACACTCATGTCAGAGGTGGGAATTTGCAGAAATACAGAGAGCTGATAATGATAAGGATGGCGGATGTTTACTTTTTATGCTTCAAACATTAACCTTCATTGGTATAAGCATGATTTGTACTATAGCTATGAGAAATTTAGGAACTGCTGCTCTAGAATGATTGGCTGTGAACAAGAACAGATAATAGCAAAGTTGCACAGAAAGCGTAACTAAGAGCAAAATCCAGAGTAACTACAGGGAGTCCTTGCTCTGGTGTAAGAACAATTTACTCTGGATTGCAATATGAATTTCCCATAGGTTTTCACTAGGAGGTACAGTAAGTATGGGTGCACATAATGGGCACAATCCAGAGTAACTATGGGGAGTCCTTGCTCTGGTGTAAGAACAATTTGCTCTGGAGTGCAATATGAATTTCCCATAGGTTTTCACTAGGTGGTGCAGTAACTATGGGTGCACCTAATGTCTTTTATGTGCTACCATTGTTACTCTGGATTGTAGGGGTAGTCTCTTACATGCTCCTGTAGTTACTCTGGATTTAGGGGTAGATATCTCTCTTTTTCACTTGGCTGGGTGGGAATAAGCTTCCCTTGTTCAGTGTGGTTTGGGTTATCCATAACTATTCTCATTGATCTCTCTCAGCCTGTCATGAGCCCAGTGTTTAATGCCACCCAAACCTTTTCTCTGGAAGACTGCCTCCTCGTTTTTACTATGCTCTGAGTTCAGTGATTGGTAAGCAATAAATTCAGTGATTGATAAGCAATTATTTGTCTATCCTTTCCCATGTAAATATGGCTGTACTCTCAGCTCAACAAACTTAGCTAATTCTTTGATCCTTCTTGGCTGATGCAAGAAGCTTCTTGGCTTCTTATCTTGCCAAGATTGTCAACAGTTTGCTACAGTCACTTTCTGCATGGACCTATGGTCGGCTCCTTAACTAACTTCAATCTCTGCCAGATGTTATCCTGAGAGATATTAGGTGATGGGTGTGCTGAACTCCTATATAAGGGTAAATGCATGTTTTGAAAATGGAATGTGTTTTGTAAAACAAAGCTGCATTGTATTCCTACAACCATCCTCCAAAGAGACATCCAGGAGGTTCCTGGATGCACATTAATGTATTGTTGCTTGCACACCCTCCTGCAAATGGGATCTGAGTATTATTCCAGTGTCATCCTTCCTTTGTGCTAAAGTAAATGAGATTCTGTCTTCTTTCCTCCTTTCTAATTCTCCCTACCCCCACTTTCTGATAGTATGGAGACGCAGCATAAGCCATCTGTAAGGCCGGAACACCACTCAGGAAAAATGCAGCAACTGCGGATTCATTATTTAATGCTAAGATCTCTTTCATCCACATGCTTGCTAGAATCCAATTTGTAATTGATGAGCTGGGAAGCCCCACCTTCAGCTGATAGCATCACTGTAGTGTTGGGTGGGGAGAGATCTTACTAAAGGGGTCCCAGCACATCCAGCTTGCCTAGAGTAAGTAGGCAGCAGAGAAGTCCAAGAGGAAGCTAGCTTGACATCTTAAGAGGACAGCTGCTGAATTTACTCTTGGGACAGATTGCACCACGGTGCCACGCTGAGACTCACCACGACACCCTGCCATTCCCCTGTGGCTCACAGAGCATCTTGGATTTGTTCCTGGATGCCCTGTCTTTCCTCCAGCATGAACTGGGTTGCAGAATTCTTCACCTATGAAACCACCAAATCAGTGGTGGTAAAGAGTTGGACCGTCGGCGTGATCAATCGGGCTGTCCAGTTGCTCATCATTTCCTACTTCATTGGGTGAGGGAAGGAAGGTGAATGGGACAATATATCCTTACAATTGGAATGGGGAGACAAGATAAGGCTTTAAACCCCACAAATCAACTTTGAAAGATATTGCACTCTGGTCTTTGCTGAAAGGTGTTATGTAGAAGATGGAATTAGTAAGTGGTGGGAAAAAGTGAGACTGTCTGTGTCTTATTATTAAAGTGACAGGAAGGTTTCTGGCTGCTTGCTGTGTTTAGGTAACAGGTAGAAAATGGTTCTGCTTTGCTGAAGTTTTTCTTTTTAAGAGGCAGGAGAATTGGGTTCAGTGTCCCAGCCACCGAATGGAATAAGATGTGATTGCTGCTGGCTTTGATGGACTCCACCAATATGTTCATGTGGAGTAGATCTGCCCAATTATCAACCATAATGGTAATATAAAACCTCCACATTAGGTGGTAGTATACCTTCAAATATCAGAAGATGGGGAGCAATAGCAAGAAGGATATTTGTATTCAATCCCTGCTGGTGGGCTTCTTGAAGATATCTGGTGAATCAATATGGAGAGTGTGTGCTGTGTTAGAAAGACTTTGGGTCTGAACAAGGAAGGCTCTTCTTCTGCAAAGGGCCTGATCATTTAATTGGTCTCCAAGGAAATTCTAGAAATGCAGTTCTTGGACTTCTCCTCACAACCACCCCAGAGGAAATCATTTTAATAGGAGGAGGAGAACTGTCATTTTTGTAGCGAATGCACATTAATGGATAGCAGCTATTGTGCCATGTGTCCAGCAGGGACTCGGAGTATCTGAATGTATATTGGTCCCACAGGAGATTTTCTTAGGGAGTCTTGTTATGTAGACAAGATGGTCCTTACACAACAGAATAATCTCTTTATTAAAAGGAAGGTATGAATGTGGATGGATTTGGACCACGCTCTGCTCTACAATGCATGCTTCTAAATTCACTATATCGTGTGGAGATCTGAAAGTTTCTGAAATATGACATCCAGTTTCACATGGATAAGCAAATTTTATCATTGGTGTGTGATCCCAGTTTGTGGGGATCATCAGGTTAAATTGGCTAGACCACATGGCTGGATGCTCCAGAGTCTAAAACAATAAGTGTGAAATCCACACAATGTGTGACTGTGGAATGGGTGTTTGTATGGACATTGAGAAAAAACGAAGGACGAGTACAGGATTGAACATGGAAAGATGCAGAAATGGGTTATTGTGGCACAATAACTATGGCAGCAGATAACTGTACTTAATGGAAAGAAGCATGGGGATTATTTCATTGGGGGAGTAATTGTTAATATGCAATATACCTGCAAGGGTTACTGTGGGACTTGTGGCGCAAGGTCTTCTGTGGAAAGTGATAAGGAAGCAAGGGAAGCTGTTGACTGTTGGAGTGGCAGCTACAATTTTTGATCCTTAGCCTACTTATTCTGGAGTAGTTCACGGATTTTTGACAGAATAGCTCAGATAATATAGTTTCAGGACTGTAGTTTATGACTGACAGTACTGTTCAGAGATTATGGCTGCAATCCTAACCATGTCTACTCATGTAGCCTTTGGCTACAATCCTAAGCACACTTTCCTGGGAGTAAGTCCCATTGAACTCTGTGAGGCTTACTTCAGAGTAGATATGCATAGGATTGCAGCCTATGTGTCAGGCTGAAGACGCTCAAACATAAGACACTATGGCTGCAATCCTAAAGACACTTTCCTTAGAGTAAGACCCATTGAACACAGTGGGGTATACTTTTGAGTAGACATGATTAGGATTGTGGTTACCATGAGGCGCTGGCTCTGTAAGAAGGTACATCAGTATTAGACTGAGCAACCTGACCAATTTTGATGAAATCAGCATGAAATAGGGAGAGAAGGGAGGGGATAAATTGTGATAGAATGACCTGTAGTGGCAGAACTTGTTGGGGTGGGGTAATGTGTAAAACCCAGCAAGTAATTGACTGCCCAGTCTTATCACTGGATTTGGACACTTCCACTGTCTTCAACTGAATGCCAATAATACATGGAATTGAAGGCTGGTGGCCATTTCCAAGCTGCCACCCAGTGATGGGAAAACTCATGTCAAGCCAAGAGTCACTGGATTCCCGTGACTTGACTCCAAGTGACTTACCAAGAGTCCCAGAGTCAGGCATTTTTTGAGTTAAAAGCACTTAAGGCTGCAATCCTAAAGACACTTCGCTGGGAGTAAGACCCACTGAACACAGTGGGGCTTACTTTTGGGTAGACACGGTTAGGATTGTGCTCTAAGTCAATTCAACTCTATGTTGGACTTGAGTTGCCCCCAAACACAATAAGCAAAAACCCCAACCCAGACATGGAGACTTGGTGACTCAAGTCAGGAAAAGATTCAAGTCTGAGGAGTTCTGTCTTGGGTGTTTTAGAGTTTCCAAACTTTTCACAGCTCTAGAGTCTTTGAATGACTTGAAAAATGGAATTTCATGACTTGAGTCCAAGTCTTTTGATATGGCTGCCACCACATAGGATTGAAGGCCTGCTGTGGCACAGGGGGTAGTGGTTCATATGCAGGGAAGAGCCAGGGGAATATTGGGGAGGGAGGTATAAGAGCTGGTATCAGTGGTGCATACTGGACCTCATACCCTCTTTTCAAAACCCCCTATCCCTTTTCTCTCCTCTCACATATGCCACCAAAATGGCTGGTGTGTATCTGAGGAGATCCACTGGCAATTGTGCAGCTTACCAGGTAAGTGACAAATATTTTTCCACACGCTCCGCAGGCAAGCCAAACTCCACCTCACCGCAGCAAGCAGTGCAGCCTCCATTGGTGTGGCTGCATGCTGTAAAATGGAGGGAATAAAATTAGGACCTGGAATCAGAAAATGGGCAAAATATGTATATGTTAAGCTAGGGCAGCAAAACATTCAACTTTAGGACTCCTTGATCTTTATCAATTGTGTTGAGGAGGGAATTTCAGCAGGTGCAACTTGTCACATTCCCTCTTGGACATAGTTGGTAAAGGTTTACGAGCAGTGGTGGGCACAGGCAGGTTCGTATCTACTCTATAGAACCGGTTCTTAACAAGAGATAGGACATATAAAGTTTAAAAATAGCCATTTAAAAGTGGCTGCCAGATGGGCAGAGAACAGGTTCTTAAATTTTTTGAAGCCCATCACTGTTTACAAGCCCTAAAGATGAAATGTTGGCCATCTCCATGTAAAATTAGGTAGCTGTGAAAGTAAGATGAGAAGCAGCAACCAAATATGGTTGAAGCAGCAACCAGAATGTATTGCTAGGCAGTCTGTGTCTTCGTAGGCTTCTCGGTTTCTTTCAAAAACAGAAAAGAGTTTAGAAAAGAGTTTTCAAGAAAGCAGGCCTCCATCAATCTTGAAAGACTATGGTATCGTCTTGAAAGACTATGCAGCTATCGGCGCTGCATGTGAAGCACGAAAGCCTGGGTTGGATTGTTATGGAGGATAGGCTGTTACCAAGCAGCAAATCCCCCCTCTCCACGCCACTGAAATAGTCCAATGGAAAGGCAGAGCCGATACGATTGGATCCAGCTGGCGTCGCAGAGCTGGGCTAAGGACAGGAGCTCACCCTGTCTTGTGGGGCCAACCCGGTTCTCGAACCCTGGCCTGCTGATTAACAGGCACAGTCTCCTAGCCACTTGCGTTAGCCCCACTGTTAATTCCTTGTGCGGCTCCTGATGAATCACCGTCTCCTCAGTTCTTCATCCATAAAATGGGATTTTATGTGGGAAGAAGCGCAAGGCAGTCTGTGAAGGGATCAGGATTGTGCCACTGAGATAAGTGGGTCTTTCAGTAAAAATGAATGGAATGGAGCAATAAAAGCACTATATAAATAAGAATTCATATTTACACAGTGATGAAAGAGGGTGATATGGTGAGAGTGGCAGCAATATAACAGGAGATTTGATACCAGGGTGGGGGGGGGTAGCGATATAGCTGGGGTGTTATGCGAGAGCTGCAACAAGATCAAAACAACTGTGAGAGTTTGTTCAGTCTGGCACAGACTTGCTTCCTGGGAACCATTCCAGAGAAATATGGGTGGAGGGGCTGATAACAGGAAATGGCAGCTGCTGTTGCTTAGCCCCCACTGCCTTCCCCCAGCTCTGTTTGTGTGCTTTGATGGAGTTTTCCCTCCCCCTGGATGTTAAGCAGAGTACTATTAGTGTGAATAGCACTTTGGCCTTGCCAACCATTCTCTTTGCCCACCCCCTCCATTTCCTTCCTTCTTCCAGGGAAACACAGTGTTTTTTCAGATAAAGTGTTGCTGAGAGAAACTAGCCTATAAGTCCCATCGTCCATGGGCCTAAAGGAACGATACGTACGTACTGTTACATATGTACGTATGCAGTGGTGGGATTCGGATAAATTAACAACAGGTTCCATGTCCTAATTAAAAAAAAATTGACAACAGGTTCTATGTCCCATTAATAACCGGTTCTCAGAACCAGGCACTCATTAGCAAAGGGTTCTATAGAACCCCCTGAGAACCTCATGAAGCCCACCACTTTGTAACGTGCATATGTACCTTCTTTTTCTTTCAATTGCTTTAGAGAGCATTAAATGCACAGACCCCATTGCCGCTAACACAGGGGTCTCCAAACTTTCATCTTCTGGGCTCCGGGACCTTTAACAAGAATGGAGAGGAGGAAATTTCAGCAGATGCAGCTTTTCATCTCACAGATCACAAGCTATACTTGCTGAAATTCCCTCTTTTACAAGCTTGTTAAAGGTCCAGGAGCCATGAAGTTAAAAGGTTGGACACCGCTGCACTAACATTACCCTGCCGTGAATCACAGCCTAATCCTAACTAAATCCCTGTGAGGTGATACAGCAGCACTGATGTGGGTTATGCTGCACCTTGTAAGGGAATTTCAGCTGCGGGGGTATCTTCAGTGTACAGTGCACACTGGCAGAATGTGTTTCCACTACTATACTACTTTGGACAAGGCTACTTATCTTTCTCTCCATTCCCATGGTGGAGTGGGGAGGCTGGTGCATGTCTGTGCATGAGCCTAATCCCCCAGGAGCTGAGTTGAAGTGCCTTGTGGCCCATTTGCAATACCCTCAGGCCAACACGGGACTTGTGCTGGCCTAGCCAGGGGTTAGGACTGTGCTGTAGCAGAGCAATCCTTACTAAAAGCAATGGGACTTCAGTTAACCCTGAAAATTAGTTTCAATGGATAGTTATTCACAACTAGTCCTCAAGATTGAAGCAGTTCTTCAGGACAGAAATGCCAATATTTGGTCACTTTTAAATGTGTTTCATCATCTCACAGTCAACCTTTTTCGTTCTGGAGAAATGGTTTGGTCTAGTCTTAGACAATACCTGAAGCCTCTCTTGCCTCTTGCATGCCATGGTGAGGCTGCCTGCAAAACACAGTGCTTTGCACCCCCTCTAGCTATGCCACTGATCACTACATTCACATCCTATTTTCTGTAAACAAGTTTTGAAGGGTTTTATTTTGTATCATATTGTCCCTTATTTTTTTAAACTTTGATCTGGCTTTTCTATACTGTACTGTCTTCTTTGATAGTTCCCATTACATTTTAACTGGCTTTTTCATGTTTGTGTTCAGTTATTTGTATCACTTTGCTTCCTGAGCTAGAAACCCTGAGAGCATTCCTTCTTTACTGGAAGAAAAATGCACCAGCAGCACTAACTCAGGTTACCACTGCATTGGCTAATTACTGCACAGAACAGACACCCCCCTGGCTCCAAGAATGAAGTGCAGTTTGTAAGTCATTGATTTAACACCACTCTAGAATCTCATTGCATTCCATATAGTACAAAATGTTTGTAGCCTAAGAGCACAATCCTAACCATGTCTACTCAAAAGTAAGCTCGATTGTGTTCAATGGGTCTTACTCCCAGGAAAGTGTCTTTAGGATTGCAGCCTATAACCATACAAAATGGGTAAGGGAATATTTTGTACTGCACAACCCTATGCATGCGAATATAGGTTTGATTCCCAGTAAATTCAATACAGCTTTCTCTGCACATTTCTGCAACCCTGTGCAAAGGATGACGGTGTTGTTTGAAAGATTTATGTTGATGGAGCATGCACACTTCCGGGTTACACAAAACTCATCATCAGACCCCTGTAATGCTTAACAAGCTGTTCCTACACCAACAATAAATAATTAGTGCAAGAAAAGATAGTTTGTTTTTCCATTTTGAATTGCTACCTGTATAGGTAACACATGGAAGAAAATTTTGCAAATGTCAAATGCAAATTACCGTAGTTGAGCAACCCATTGCAGATATTGTTTCATTGCCTTCTCAAAACTGATATATTGTAAAATGTATATTGGGTTTTATTGTGTTCAATTCAGAGTGGCTAAAAATAATAATTTTATGACAGGAAAAATGTAAGATGAATTCTTGAGTTAAGGAATTTCAGAATACATTACAGGAACAATCATTATATATCAAAAGAAAGCTTCTTGTCAATATTGTGGCAGTATCCATTTGTCTTGCTAAACTACGAGTATAGAAAACTCTGGCTCTGAAATGTGTCACTCGGGGAACACATCTGTTTTCTTAAAGAAGCCTCATACTTCTCAATGAAGGCACTGGAGTGGGGGGGCCTATCCAGTCAGATATATTCCTGCCAAAGGCATCAAACTCTTGATACATATGTTAAACATGTAAATCAAAGTTTCCAAACAAGGAAACAAGTTAAAACCATTATGCTCCAATACATGCCAGCAATTTGATATCCCAACAGCACATAATGGAGAAGAGGAGATCCTACTGTAAAGGGGATGGTCTCTTTGGGATGATGGAATCAGATGTGAATTCTAGCACTGAATGTGGAGCACAAAGCTTTTCCACAACAAAATATATAGCTTCCAAATGACTAAATGAATTCCAAGTTAGTATGAAAAATTAGAAACAGCAATGGCACTCCTGGGGTTGTGCTAGTGATCATGTGGGCACCTTCTCCACAATATTTGCAGTTATAATAGCAATGGACATTCCACAAGTTGGAAGAAGACCCTTTCCCAATGACAAAAAGTGTTTAAATGCTGGGAAAATGCTGTATCCCAGTAACAGGTTCTTCCTTATGTGTGACTCCCCCGCCCCCCCCCCCCCCACACAGAGAAAGATTCTAAAAACCTACATAGGACATAACAGAGGGGCTCCTAAGCCCCTAATCCTTTCTGCATCCGTATCAGGGGAAATAACTGATTCATTTAGCTGAAAGAGAAGCTTCACTTCAACATGCATGTGTTTAATCTTGTTAGCACTTTACCAACTTCTAAATGGATTTGGGAGAAGGAAAAAAGTGTAATTTAATTTCATCCATTAGTGGCTTCCAGCCTTTGGTGATGGCATCTAATACTTCACAAGGATTTCATTTTTTCTCCCTTGTGATGTTCAAAGGATTACTTCCAGTACAGAGTACTATAGAGCAGATACTGCAGTCACCTATTCTTCTGGAGCCTAGACCTGAACAGGACAGTGATGTCTCATAATGGATCACAATTTTAATCAAGGCAAGCAGAGTGAGATCCAGCAGGGAGACTGTAGCTCTCAGGCTGGGGATTCAGTGCAAATATTAACAGGAAATATAATTGGCAGCTGGAACAGTTTTCTAAAGGATATGATAGATTCAGGACTTGCTGTTTCTTACTTTGTAATAGGTGCTGCCTAAGAATAAATGGGGAGAAGGCAGACATACTCAGTGTTATGCTGGAAATCAAGCCAATGGTGAGAAAAGTCCTTCATCTGTGATTCACTGAAAACCAAACTTGGCAATGCATGAAAGGCTGTGATCTTTTGAACTTATGAAGCTACCATATATTAAATTAGATCACTGACCCATCTTGTTCAGTATTGTCACTGCAGCGACTAGAAGTGGCTCTCTGGGGTTACAAAAGACTGAGATAAATCTGGGCACTAGAGGGCATCACCTAACAAGAAACGAGACAGAAAACAGGTTTTGTATTGTCCTTAGGATACCAACATAAAAAAGTCTTTTGTCAGGAGGACAAAACATTGACTCTTATTGATTTCCTAGTGGAGAAACATGCTGTGTATGGAATAGCATTTTTGTGGGAACAACAATAACCTCTCCTAGTACTGCTTTGGAGCATTAACCTGTCTGGTGTTGTGTAATGCTGAGCTGTGAGCTAGCAGATCTTCAGTTCACTCTTCCACTAACTCACCTTGTACGTTCATAACCTCTCAGCCTCAATCTACTGTTTCATCTAAGTATAGGGAGAACAATCCTGCCCATACTTATAGGGTTGTTAACAGCAAAACAATGCATAGGAACCTCTTTCAACTCTCAAATGCAGCTCAGGATCAAGTATTACTTCTGTTTCCTGGTTATGAATTTACAAAGCATGATGCACATTGGTGACGTATAGGAGAGAACACTATTAGTAGCAGCAACAGCAGACACAAAAAAAGATTGGGATTCCCAAGAGTTCAGGATCAGCCCAGTTATACAGGACCTTTGATGAGCATTGGTCTACACCTAATCCTGTAATCATTTATTGCTGTAATCATTTATCATCTAATGTATTATGATGATCATGCATGTTGGCCCAGGGCGACAAGGAAGGGACTAAGTGAACTGGGGACAATAGAAGAGTATAACTATGAAAATGATTGACATCTCACAATGTATCGTACAGGAATAACCAAGCAAAAGCCTGAGAAGCCACCAGCCACATGCATTTTCATATTTTACTGAAGATTCTACCAGTGCCTGAGTGAAGCTATCTATCTTGTTACCTTGATATATGTTGCTATTTTATACCAGGCATTACCTCCTTCCTCTCCCCCAGTGGCATCATGGGGGGGATGTGACGCACAGTGGGGGGCCTGTGGGACCCCCCAAAAACCAAGTTTGTGAAGGTGCACACTATCCCCTCATGCCATATGTCATTTGATTCGTATTGAAGAGCAGAGTCCAATACAACAATTTGTTTTGAGCTTAAAAAAGCCCCAGAAACCCCAAAATTTCCATATTCTGCCTTCTTCTACAGGAGAGGCCAAGCTGAGAGGAAGCCAAGGCTAGAAAGGGTCCTGATCCAGGAACTACAGTTCCCACAATCCCCTGAAAAGTGCTCCAGAAGGCAGACCCAGGACTGGCTCAGCAGCTAGTGGGAATTTAAAAACATTATTTGTAAGGCTGAGTGATGTTACCAACTTCTCTTCCCCTCTAGCCTTCTTTTCTTGTCCTCCTCCCTCTGGGGGTTTTAAGGCTGTTTTTATTTTTTTAAATCAATATCCTCTTTTTCCAGGACATTTAGCCTTGTGTCCTGGAAGAAGAAAAAATCTTCATTTTCCTCCTTTTCCTTGTGAGCAGGCATCATGTAGTGTGCTTGTAATTCATAAATTATAGGTAATAAATTATATTTAATATTTTCAAATTTAACAATAATCAATATAGTGTTTAAATTAACCTCTTGAAAGCTGTATGTATGTATGTATGTATGTTTTTAACTCACACGTGAACCCTTGTGACACCCCTGGTATTTGCAGGGAGGTCAATCTTACTATAGACTGGAGGTCAATCTGACAATAGCCGTCTTGGAATTCATAAATTATATGTATTAAATTATATGAAATATTTCTAAATGTAATATTCAGTAATTTTGATTGCAGTCCTAACCACACAATCCTGGGAGTAAATATTATTGAAGTCAATGGGACTTACCTTTGAGTAGACTTGCTTAGGATTGCACTGTTAGTCATTAAGCACATGGAAGCAATATACGGTACTTGAGGGTTTTGACCTTTTATTTTGTGTTTCTACACTTTTCTTGGGTGTCTTACATTGGGGGGAGGGTTCTCCTCTGTCCAATTATGACATATGGTCATAACATATGGTCAAAATCTTACTGAATTTTTTTTGGGGGGCGGGGCGGGAGTTGAAGTTGTTAACTTGATTTACTTTAATGTATTTACATTTATTTGTTTTAATTTGCTTGAAGATGTCATTTCCAGCCATGACATCACTTCTGGTGTATCCTGGACAGATTGTCCTCAACAAAGTTGGTCCAACACTAGAAGGTTGGAGATCCTGCAATAAGTTGCTAGAAATGTGGCATCCTTGAGGGGTCCTGAGCATATATCAGATGTTGTTCCTAACTTTGTAACCAGGTAGGCCAGTCAGCCGACAAGGATTGCACAACATTTGAAAGCTTTGTAAAATGCTCACAGTTGCAGTCACTGTCGCCATAACAAACTCCAAAGGTGGACAGCCTCAGCAGACAAACCCAAGACCTTACCATCACAGAAGCCATCTTTCACCACCCTGGTGTGTTCCCTAGTTTGGGTACTTTTGCCCTAATACTGAGGCCAGGAAATATGGAGGCTGCAATCCTATACACTCGTTCCTGAGAGTAAGTCCCAAAGAGTACAATGGGACTTATTTCTGAGTAGACGTGATTAGGATTGCACCCTAAATCTAACATGAAGGGCTGGATGGAGGATTGCCAAGGGCCACATCTGGGCCCAGGGCCATTTTGAGACCCCAGGAGGAGAAAATGTCTAAAGCAGCCTCCTGGCCAATCAGCAGTGCCCTCCCACCCCCTCCCTGCAGTGCAGTGACGCAACAAAGTCCCTCCCCCTGAGGGTGTTGTTGTGTGGTTGTCAAGGCAAAGGTTCAGAACCCTTGACTGCTGAGCCTGGCAGTTGACAGTGGCCAGGCAGGCAGAGCAGAGCCAGGTGCTCCCAGGCGGCCCCCCTCAGGCAACCAGGCGGTGGCTCCCAAACTTCCCCGGCTGCCCTTCCTGCCTATCTCTCCAGCCTCTGCCTCCTCAGTGTGTTGCGCCCCCATGAGGGACCCCCACAGCTGGGCAGGGACTCCCCGAGCCCTCTCCAGAAAACCTTGCTCCTGACGCCCAGCTTTCCGCCCTCCCTGCCTCCAGAGTGTCCATGCAGCATGGCCCACACAGCACCCCCAAGTTCCCTGCACCCGTCCGGAGGCTCCCCACTCCACATGAGGCCATGCAGGCAGCAGGGAGCTCCGGTGCCCTGTGCCTCCGAGCCTGGCCTGGGCTGGGCAGGGCTGCAGGACTGGTTGGGGGAGCGGCTCAGTGGCTGGACCTACCAGGCAGTTGGGGCTCCTGTGGTGGTGATAGGTAGATAGATAGAAAGAAAGATATATAGAGAGATAGATACACATACATACATATATACATACATAAGAAAGGTAGGTAGGTAGATACATACATACATGCATGTATACATACATACATATATTAGATAGGTAGGTAGTAGATATAAATATAGGTAGGTAGATACATACATACATACATACATTAGGTAGGTAGGCAGGTAGGGAGATAGATACATGCATACATATGGTAGGGAGATTAGATAGATAGATAGATAGATAGATAGATAGATAGATAGATAGATAGATAGATAGATAGATAGACAGACAGACAGACAGACAGACAGACAGACAGATAGGAGCTCCAGCATGCCTAGCATGCTCAGCCGTGGACCCACTTCTCCTTCCAGTGCCCGTGGCTCTGCCCACCCACTCCAGGCTCAGGTGCGGGATAGCCAGACCTCCCTGCTGCCTGTGTGGCCTCATGCAGAGTGGGGCGGCCTCCGTACAGGTGCAGGGAACTTGGGTGGGCGTCACAGTGATGTCCCTTCCTTCCTCTTCTGTCCATGACCCACTTCCAGAGGGTCCTGGACAGATTTGTCATTCTCAGAAGGGGGTCCTGGGTTTAAATGCTTGAGAACCACTGCCCGAAAGACACCAGGAGCAGCAGGAGGCTCAGCACCTTCAAGATGCAGAGACTGGAGAAAACGCCCCATTCCAAACCTTTCCTCAATCCTCAGAAAGTCACCGCCAAGACCCCTGCAGCTGAACATGGGGTAGGTGGTGTGGCATCACCAGGGGGTGCAGGGGTGCAGCCTATACTGGGTGACGCACAGTGGGGGGCCTGTTTGACCCCAAAAATGAAGTTCACGAAGGTGCACGCTACCCCCTCATGCCATATTTGGATTTGTAGTTGGATTTGTATTGAAGAGCAGAGTCCAACGCAACAATCCATTTTGAGCTAGCACATTCCTGCTAACTGAGCAAGAGGCACTCTTTCAAATGGGTGTTCCTCTTTTATTTAGCAGGGGGAGAGTAACTGGCCCTACACACCCCAGCAGTGTCTGTTCAAGTGGCTTCTGCTGGTGTTCTTTTTTGCATTTTAGATTGTGAGCCCTTTTGGGACAGGCACCCATTAGCTATTAATTAGCTATTTTCCATTTTCTTTGTAAACCGCTTTGTGAACTTGTTAGTTGAAAAGCGGTATATAAATACTGTAGATAGCTAGATTCCTAGCCAAAGTTATGGCCAAAAAACCCGAAAAAGCCCTGAAATTTGTATATTGGCTTACACGCGAGTAGGTGAATGGGCCTTAGTCTGCTAGAAAGGGGAGGCTAAGAGGAAGCACAGGACACTGGAAGGGTCCTGATCCAAGAACTACAGCCCCCACTAATCACCTCTGGAGGCAGTTCCCTCCTAAATAGTTTGCCTTTGCTTTGTTTACTTGTGAGTAACCAGACGTGTTTTGGCTGGTCTGGAAGGTGCAAGGGGATACAAGGCTTCAGAACGGTCCTGATCCCAAGCACCTGGAGCCTGAAAGGGCTCCAGAAGGCAAACACCCCCCACCCCAATACTGAAACTCACTCAGCAGGTAAAAGAAATTTTTTTAAAAATTATTTCTAAAGCCTTTGTAAAGTTTAAACTTCTCCTTCTACTCAAACCTCATCTGGATTTCCAGCCCTCTTCCCTCTGGGGTTTAAGGCAGTTTTGACTTTTTAAATATTTTTTATCAGATGTCCTCTTTTTCTAGGACTCATCCTCTTTTTCAGGCTTGTGTCCTGGAAAAGCATTCCTTTTCCTCTATTCCTTGTGAGCAGGCAGCATGTAGTGTGCTTGTAATTCATCAATTATATGTAATAAATTATATTTAATAATTTTAAATTTAATAATAATCAATAAACAGTGCAATCCTAACTATGTCTTCTCAAGCATAAGTCCTATTGTGTTCAGTGGTCTTACTCCCAGGAAAATGTCCTTAGGATTGCAGCCAGTGTTTAAATTAACCTCTTGAAAAAATTTTATATATATATTTTTTCAAGTGGTTAATTTAAACACTATGACTGTAATCCTAAAGACACTTTCCTGAGAGTAAGACCCTCTGAACACAATGGGGCTTACTTTTGTGTAGACATGATTATGCTGAATATGTATTAAATTTATATGTAATAATAATTTAAATGTAATATTCAGTAATATAGTGAACTTAAAAATTGAACTGGGTATTGAAAAACTTACTGAATTTTTTTTTTTTTAGTGGAGGGGAGTTTGAGGTTATTTACTAGAGTATTTACAATTATTTATTTGTTTTAATTTGCTTGATGATGTCACTTCCAGTCATGACTTCACTTTTAGTGGATCCTGGAGAGGTTGTTCCTCTACAAAGTGGGCCCCAAGCTAGACAGTTTGAGAACCACTGCAATAAGTTGTTAGAAAGGGGCACCCTTGTGGAGAAATGGCTAAAAATCATGGTTTTTAGGAATAATCCCATCATGTTATTTACTGGTGGATATGTAATTTGCAGCAGAATGCAGTGAAAGAAACCACTTTTAAATATATTTATTCTGTTAAAATGTGTGGCCAAAAACAAACAGAGGCAGGCAATGGCACATAACCACATCCACCATCCATGTTTTTGCCCCGCACACTGCCTGGGAGTGATGTGCTGGCCTCCTGTGACGTGAACCCTAGCGATGCCCCTGCTCACACCACAGCTTACTAATAGGATTCTTGTTCCTCAGGTGGGTGTTCCTGCATGAAAAAGCTTATCAGATGAGAGACACCTCCATCGAATCCTCTGTGGTGACAAAGGTGAAAGGCTTTGGCATGTACAGCAACCATGTCATGGACACGGCTGACTATGTCACACCTCCACAGGTATGCTGAAGGATCGCCTTGGGAGTTTGGTTTGGGACTACATAGAGTAATAGAACATGGCTATGACTACGGGGGGGGGGGGGGGTAGGAATCAGGATCTCTTGGTATTAATAGCTGTGTATTGTTCCCCTCCAGATGGGTTTAAACCAGCTGTGGGTTTCAGAGGATTCTCACAGGTTCTATTAACCTTTTGCTAATGAGCACCTGGTTCTGAGAACAGGTTACTAATGGGACATAGAACCTGTTGTTAATTTATTTGAATCCCACTACTGGTTTAAACCTCTTTTATAAGTGCATTAACTTGCAAAATGATCCCTTTGAGTTTATTAGATTAGGTCTACCCAGGGCTTTTTTCTCGGGATATTCACCAGTACTCTGTACTGGCATCTTTTTCCACCTGCCCCCCAGTAGCTAATTAATAGTCATATGGGGATGACTAGCTACACCACTGTGGTAACTATCGACACCTCCCCCCCCCCCAAAAAAAAAGCACGAGGTCTACCGTCTAGGACAGTGTATCCTGCTCTAGTTGTATGCCACTGCCATTAAGAAGTTATTTCATCTGCATCCACATTAAGTGATATATCCAGCTGGTTTAGAGGAGCCCAGATGCATGTTGCCTTGTAGATGCAAAAAAATGTTAGATGCTCAGCTCACTAGCATCCACCAGATCTCCACATGAATCCCATGTGATGGATCAGACAGGGTTAACAGCTGTTCAAAGTTGTGGGTAGTATTATATAGTCACCACCGCAGCCCCATACCTGTGCAGTTTATTTGTTACAGAACCAGATGATTTAAAATAGTTTCTGGTTTTCACTACATGTACCTGTGTCCTGGAAAAAACCAGCGCTAGCCCCTAGAAATATGGCATTGCTAGGTGGTATGGAAGGTCACACCAGGTGCATGGGGGGGTGACACCACTACATGCCAAAATTTTTAAAATCTTGGTATTAAAAAAAAAAAACAAATTTCATTATATATAATAAATGTGTAACTTCATGAAGAATGCAGTAAAACAAACAGCATTGAAATATTACTATTCAAAGTTAAAGCCAAAAACCAGTGGGGCTGAGCAATGGTACATTCACACTGCCCTGCCATTAGAAGTGATGCAAATTCTAGTGACACCACTGCCTACAACTATAATCAGTGGGGCTGCAGTGGAAGTGTGTCTGTTTTTATGTGACTGTTTCAAGCGCTGATGGAATAGGGCCTCTTTAACACTCAGCTGTTAACACTCTCTTTGCCCATCCCCGACCCTAAAATTTGTTTTGATTTGGAATGGTTTTAAAAAAGAAAACCCTGCCATATCTTTTTTAAAAGAGTGTTTAAAAGGATGGATGTTTATCCACATAAGCACTTGCTCTAGCTATTCAAAATCAATAAAAAATAGTGCAAAGAACTGTCTCCCACAGGAGCACTGTACTGTTTCAAAAACATGTCCTTGTTTTTAAAAATCCATTTTTTTCCTCTGTACATCACGCACTTTCATCTACAATATGGGGAGAGAGAGAAAAAGAGAGATTGTGTGTGTTTGTGTGTAAAGGAAATGAAGAGGTTATTCTGCCTAAAACTACTGTACATTAAAAAAGAAACAGTGAAGCAGGTTCAGGGCTAGTGTTCTCAACACACAATAGAGCAGATGTTCCATGCCTCCTGTCAGAGAACCGTCCTAGATCGAGGCTGCAATCCTGTTCCCACTTGTTCTGTGTGCTCCTTTTACATTTATAAGAAAGGTAAAAGGGAGAAATGTTTTAGCATTATCTAATCAAGCAGGGCATATAGACTATAGCTGCAAAATAAAAACCTGGGAAGCAGTACTAGAGTGCTTGGCTGGTAGGGAGGATTGGTAACCTCACTCTTATATACGAGTGATTGGTAACCTCACTCTTATATATTTTAGTTAATTTAAGAGTTGTAATGACTGTGGAAGTGAGTGGGTAAGTAAAGTTTATTTGAATGGCTGTATGTTCTGAGGATGGTTACTTATTTTGTTTGCTTCTGGAGTTAAGACACTGTTCCACTTCATTCTGGGGACATTTGGGATGTTAATTTTCCCTTTTGCAGCCAGGAACAAGAGGGCATAGACCAGAGAGCTTTCTTGAAAGGTATTTTGAAGAACCTGGGCTGGTGGCATCTAAAATAAAAGGTCAATTGCTATACTCAGTCATGACTTCTGAGAGGGAGAGAGGTTTTGTTTTTCAGGTGTTTCAGTTCTTGCTGGCCAATATGCCCTAGGAGGTGTTAGTTGTGGACTTTTATTGGGGGACTCCCATTGAGCCCACTGGCACATGTGGTGTTGCTGGGTACCATCTTTCCCTATGTTTAGTATCCATATGAAATCACTGGGAGAGGTCATCTAAGTGCTTGTCATCAATAAGCAGGTAATATGTCATCAATATGCATCCCTACCTTTCTTTGTCATCTAATACTGAGGAAGCTGTTAAAACCCCTGGAGCACTGTCTGAGGCATTGAGGATCTAGAGGTGGGCTAACAAGCTGAGATTAAATCTGAACAAACAGAGGTGTTACATTAAAGAGGGCTCATTCACACATCACTACTGGGTGTTGCAGCAGCCATCAAATGCTGTGTATGCATATGTGGACCAGCTGCAGGGATAGATCAGATTGAAGCTTCCATGCCATTTTCCTACTTTCTTTTCAAATCCAGGAGGAGGTGGAAGTGATAGCTGGTAGAAGAGGTACCAGTAAGCTAAGGATGATGCCCTTTGGCAGGCTCCCTCAGGCACTGGGAGAGCTTGGTCCAGGATCTTGTATTTGCTTGAATTTTATGACAGCTATAAATACACCTGTGCTCTGAGGAAATATTTTTTGCTTCAGGGAGCCATATATGAGCATGAAGAAGTCTTTTTTGAAGTAGCTCTAAAGTCTGCTCAGGGAAATGATGATGTCATGTTCACTGTGTGCCTGCCCATTGTTACATAACAGTAATGTGACATTATTGGTAGCATCATACTGGCACAGGCATGAAAATCCCATCCTGTGGGTCTGAGATAGCAAGCTACTGGCATCAGCAGTACAGTTAAGGTAAAGGTTATTGGACTCTGAAGTCAGAATGTTCTACGGATAGGCAATCAGGTTTCATTGTACCTTCAGCATCAAATTTAGGACAGGTCAGTGAGCACATGCGCTTTTGGTTCTAAATATATGTAGTGTACTTTGTAAGACCGCAGATAACCCTATTCCCCCCACCATCACTCCACCCCCTTTGTAATGGGCACAAATTTTAATGCTGCTCTCACCTTCCCTAGCTGAGCAAGAAATTCCCCAAACTAGTACAGGCCCATTAGGAATCCAAAACCTGCTGAAGGGAAGAGTGCATGAATGTAAACATGCCAAGAGCAAGGAACTGGCGGATACTTCAATCAAAGAGAATAGGAGCAGCTACTTTAAATCCTGAAGTCATTGACAGCATCCCATTTTACATTATGTTCCCTCTCTGTGTTTGCTATTATAGTTACATCTTCCATTAAAATGAATATGTTTTAAGTCAGGGCAGGAGTGGCCCATCCTTGAAGCCAGCTGAACCCCTTATTTCAGGCAGTGGGCTGAGGGAGATGGCAAGCTTGCAGAGAATGCCCCCATCACCACCTAATCATCTGCCACCTCTCCTGGCTCATAGCTTGCCCACCCTCTCCACCCAGCAGCCCATTTCTTGCACATGCAAAAAGCTTGTGCTTTCAGGACAAGAAGAGCTTTTGTCCTCCCCCTACTCCTTCCTCTCCCCATTTCCATTGATTCCAGTAAAGTGGAGAGAATATTAGGATCAGGGACGCTGTATATTGAGGGGTTTCACTACTGAGCTATAGCAGAACAACAAATTTTGCACTGGTAAAGTGTGCAGTGGTGTGCATGAGGAGGAGGTGGTAGACAGTGAAATTTGTGAAGGTAAATGGCAGAACATGGAGGTGAGCTCAGGCTATGAACTGGCTTGGGCTGTCTGGGTTTGGCCCAAGATGGCAGGCCAGATATTGTGCCCCTTATCCACTGATAATGCATCCTCTGCTTCAGCACTCTCCTTCAGCACTCACTCTTCCACTGCCCCCTTCCCACTTTCCAATCCAAGGAATGGGATAAGAAGGAAGAGCAGATGAGGCAAGCAGAGATGGGCACCACCACCAATCTTCTGCCTGAAATGATCACTTCAGGTGGCCTCATGGTTGGGTTGGCCCTCGATGGAGCCTCCATTGAAACAAAGTCTTGATAGAATCAGACAAATAAAGTTTGGAAAGGTCAAGGTTACAGCATCCTGGCCTGTCAGTCAGCATGGGCTATTCCTGAACCTGGGCAATGGAATGTCACCCCATCCAGCAGTATACAGTACTGTATACAGGAATCCTCCCTGCCCCCTTTCTGGTGGTTCATTTTTTGATGATTCACTCTTTCAACACCTCAATTATACCCAGAACTCATTTATTAAACACATGTTCTTTCAACCTCTCACTGCTGTTCTAAAGTGTCTTGTTTTCTTATGCTTATACTCTGCTGCATACCTGTAAATAAAGCAAATAATGCAAACAAACAGCAAACAAATTGCTTTTTAATGGGTGACATTACGGAAGGAATACCCTCCCCAAATTTCATGCTTCTAGGACCAAGGGATGAGCTGTGTATTGATGAATCAGCAACTTCTCAGTGTTAAGTATAGGGTCAAAAACACACTGCACCCTTTTCCACCCCTTTCTGGTTTGAATTTCTAAAAATCAGTTCTTATTGGGTGTCTGTATCACAGAAGGAATACCTTTCCCAAATTTCACGCTTCAAGGTCTGGCAGTTTTGGCTGGGTGTTGATGAGTCAGTACGTGAGTCATCAGTGTTGATGAGTCAACATTCCCCCCATGATGCGCATGGGGGATGATGCGCATTGGGGAAGTTGCGCACAGGGGAATGTTGTACATGGGGGTAGGTTGTGCATGGGTTGTTGATGCACCGTGGAGAATGTTGTATGGGGAAGTTACTCCCGCAACGTGGGTACGCCTTTCGCTAGTATATATAGATAGTGAAGATTTTTTTTTTGCTTTCATTGCTGGCTGTGGGCAGTTCATTCTCTGCCTTCTCTGGTGGGCCATGGGGGAATTCCCATGGCTGGGAATAATCATAGGTAGACTTTTTTCCTGAATCTAAGTGGACCACTTCTTATGGACCATCTGTTGTCCCCATACTACACAGGTTGGGAACCAGTGCTTTGTTATGACAGTTGGTGGTGAGATGGTGAACATCTCCTCCAGCTGAAACACTACGGCTACAAAAAACTCACAAGGAATCCTGCAGGCCCCAAGGTTAGGAATTCTTCTCAGAATTCAGCCCTAGCGCAGCCAGCAAAGCTGTCTTCCAGGTAAGTCTGGAAGTGACATCCCCATTTGATGTGATGGCTGGAATTTGTAAACTGGCCTTATTGTAAACTGGTCAGGTTATCAGACTGCGGCATTGCCTACCAGTTAAAAGCACTAGATCTGGAGTGTTTGGAATCACTGTGGCAATTTAATTGTCAATCCTTAATGTCCTGTTTATGTTTTAAGATATCTCTAACATTAGCCTTGGGCTGCAGCCCTGAAGGAATAGAAGGCAAACATAAGAGCAGTCATAGGCTTGCCAGTTTTGTAATTGCTCTTTTAAAGGCAATTTGAGCTGTTGCAATTATCAGGAGATCAGCTACAGCTCCTGCTGTTTTTTTCATTTAACACCCCTTTGACAGGGATAGAAGCACACTTCAGGAGCAGTTTTTCTCTCACCACTCATTGGCAACCCTGGAAAAATGACATTATCATTGGCACCATCCAGGGCATTATTGCTTCTTCTCTACAGATCTTAGTGTTTCCTTTTTGGGCTACCTCCAGAATGCAACTGATCATCTATTACAATTTGGTGGATACTATGCTATCTCTCATGTATATCCTGCTATTTTCTGTCTCTAGTACTGTTGTGGACCAGACATAGGTAGACTGGACTGTGTTGTATTGTACATGTCCCCTCTCTACTCTCAAACTATAGCAGATTTTAGTTCCCAGACATGTGCAGAAGGAGTAACTCCTTAAAATGCTCAGAATCACAGCATTCAGGCCATGAAAATGTGGCTTGATGTGATTAATATTATTTCTTCTTTTCCTAATATTTTCTGACAAGGTTATCTTCTTATCCCTTTCCACTTTTGGAGTTCTTCTCTACTGTAGAGATGGAGAAATTAAAAGAGAAAAGGATGAACTTTTCCTTACTGATGTATTCAGGTGTAAGGAAGAGATTGAATGATTTCTAGCTGGGAATAGAAATCAACTCTTCATTTCACTCTCTGATCCTTCAAAACAGTTCCATTCCATTACAAGTTTGGGCTATCAACAGCTATAGGCTGGAAATAGGTCCAAACAGTGTTGGAAGAAAACTTATTTACTCCAGAGATGTGAGTAGAATTGTCCTCTTTATTCTTAAGCACTATATTTCAGATAAAGGATGTTTTAATACATTATTTGAAAGTGGAGGCGAATGGAGTGATGGAGGTTGGTATGCAGCCCTTGCTAACTGGGCAAGAGGCACTCTTTCAAATGGGTGTTTCTCCTTTATTTAGCAGGGGGGAGTAACTGACCAGCAATATCTGTTCAAGTGGCTTCTGCTGGTGTTCTTTTTGCATTTTAGATTGTGGGGACCCATTAGCTATTAATTTTTTTTATTTTCTTGTGAACTTTTTAATTGAGAAGTGGCATATAAATATTGGAGATAGATATGCTCTGCCAATTGGCTGCTGGAGACAGCCACCTCGGTCACCCTCACAGATGGGCTGGCCCTATAGATACACACCATTGTTACTTCTATTAGAAATAAATAATATTAGAAGTAAATAATCTTACAGTACTTCTAATTTGGGCCTTAGGGTTGCTCATATTTTAAACATTCACATCTAGGTTTGTAAACTCACTGACATGGAAATCTCAGATTGGTGACAAGGAGGGAGAGACTTTAGGAGGTCATATGCAGCTGCCTCTTACGGAGTTTTTTTACTCATAGTGGTCAGTCTAGCTCTGTATGCTGTCCATCTGGGCAGGCCAGCTAGCTTATGTGGTTTGCTTATGTATTGGTGGACTTGTTTGTTTCAATCCAGCAGGTCTCACTATGTCCCTCAGCACAACCTTCTGTGGTGTTTCCTGATTCCCTTTCACTGTGCTCCTGCATTCCATGTCAACCTGGCTTGTTTTCTTCTTTCCCATCCACAGGGGACATCTGTCTTTGTCATAATCACCAAACTCATTGTGACGAAGAATCAAGTGCAAGGCTTGTGCCCTGAGGTAAGCAGGAGAGGCAAGACAGAGTAAAGTGAAATAAGGGGAAGGTTGTGGTCTTCTCCACATTGTAGAAATTATCTTGGATGAGCTGAAGGAACAAGATGTCTTGTGGACTATCTTAGACCAGTTTCTTGTACCATAAACTTGATTCACTGCACAGAATGCCTGAAATGTTATCCTCATTCAACAGAAGTTTGATTCTCTCCTTTTAAACTTCATTGAGTACTGCTCTTGCAAATGGTAACTGGCCCCGCTGTTTATTTTTTCCTCCTCTATACATATTTATGTGCATATGAATGTATTATTGCTTTTGCCGTAACATACTCAACCCTGTAGACTGAGAGTACAGTAGATAGCTTATTTTTAAGCATGCAAGAAAGAAAGGTGGGTTTAATATATTATGTGCTACAGGAATTTAAGCATCTTGAAACGCCAGCAGGGAAAGCAAATAAATGACACCTCAAAGGTTTCTTTTCTTTACCTGTTTCATTTCTTTCCTGTTTCAGAATCAACCAGAATATGCATGTGAATCAGACAGTGAATGTAAGAAGCCTGTCCCCACCACAGGAGGGGGTAAGCACATAATGTTGCCTGAAGAAAGAGCTGGAAGAAGAGAAAAGGCTTGTCTAAACAGACACTGTAAAATGTATTGACTCTGGGTACTGTGGATAATCGCTTATGCATGGTTAACATAATTTCTATATGGAGAATAGTCTGAAGGCACATGATATGAGGCTATTACACTGCATACAATGTCCACAGTATACACTGAAGCATATTTAGCCTGCTCATTGTCTGGATTGACTCTGCAAAGTGGGAAAAAGTACCGACCCTAGAAAGGTTGTTAGAAAGGAAGAAGCCATTAAAAATTTTAATATTTCTGCAGATTATAGCAGCTATCATCTGCTATCTGTGAGGCAAATTCAAATGAGTTGACAAAAACACAGGCCATTCAACAAAATCACAACCCAAACTTGGCAGTATATTTCCCAGAAGGCTGTGCTTCTGATGACTTCAGACCTCCAATGACTTGGTCTTAAGCATGCTCTAATTTTCAGGGGAGCAAATATATTTAGTGCCAAGCAAATGTGTTCAGTGTCTAATAGACATATTAAAATGAACTGAAGAGTTGGAAATAATATTTGAGACATAAAATTCACTAAAAGGATTTGAGAGAAGTAACTATATAGTTTTACAAAGTGGTAACTTTGTATTTCACTGAACTTTGATTTTTACATAGTGTTGGCATGACGGGCTGTTGTTTCCTTCTGTAGGTATCCTGACTGGCCGATGTGTTAATTACAATGCCACTTTCCGAACCTGTGAAATCCAGGGTTGGTGCCCTGCAGAGATGGACACTGTACCTGTGTAAGTGTTGGAGAACCCAGTCCTGATTTGTTCAAAGTGAGGGACTATTGCTCACACTGTATACTTTCAAACAGTTAGAACATTGGCCAATGGAATCAAATACTGTCCAGCCCACCAGGTTTTTTTGTGGGCAAATATTCCTTGAAGCTGAGAATTCTCTTGTGCGGCTGATGGTCTAACTTTTTATTATATTAATAGCTAAAAGTGTACCCGCATTGCAGGAGTAAAATTCTCCAGTACGCCATCCCCCCATGGTGCATCAGTCCCCAATGTGCAACACCCCCCATGTGCAGCATCCTTCCCAGTGCAACCCCTCCTTCTGAACAACATCCCCCTCAATGCACCGGGCACCGAGCACCAAATTGTCTGGATGTTGGTCAGTCTTCCATGTTAAGTATAGGACAAAAACACGTTGCACTCCTTTTCAGCCCCTGAAGGGTTAAATTTCTCCACTTCAGTTCTTGGTGGGTGTTCATGTGACATAAGGAATACCCTCCCCGAATTTCATGCTTCTAGGTGTGGGGCAGAGCATTCCTCAGTCAGGGATTCTTCAATGGAAAGTATAGGGAGGAAAATGTGTTGCATCCCATTTCACTCCCTTCCAGTTGGAATTTCTGAAAACCGGTTCTTAGTAATTCCCTCTGTCATGGAAGGAACACCCTACCCAAATTTCACGCTTCTAGGCCCACCAGTTTTGGCAGGACGTTGATGAGTGAGTGAGTCAGTGAGTGACTCTTCCCTTATATATATATATATAAAATAAAAAAAATTGTTTTCTCACCCTCCACGGGTGGTGTATGTATGTATGTTATCGTCAATCTCGGGTCCTCGACCAGAGGCCTGGGAGTTTGAGGGTTCTGCGCAGTATCTTAGCTGTTCCTAGCAATGCGCTTTTCTGGATCGAGTGTTCTGCTGTCCCTCCTGGAATCTGTTGGAGCCATTCTTCCAGCTTGGGTGTCACAGCCCCTAGTGCTCCAACCACTATTGGGATCACATTCACCTTCACTTGCCACAGTCTTTCTAATTTCTCCTTCAAACCTTGATACTTTTCCACCTTTTCATGCTCTTTTTTCCTGATGTTGCTGTTGTTTGGTATCGCTACGTCTATCACCAGAGCTGTCTTCTGGGCCTTATCTACCACCACAATGTCTGGCTGGTTAGCCAGTACCTTCTTGTCTGTCTGGATATGGAAGTCCCACAGGACCTTAGCTCTGTCATTCTCCACAACCTTCTGAGGGGTCTCCCATCTGGTCTTGGGAGGGGTTAGTCCATAGGCTGAGCAGATGTTCCTATATACGATACCGGCTACTTGGTTGTGCCGTTCAACGTATGCTGTTCCTGCCTGCATCTTACACCCTGCCACAATGTGTTGGATTGTTTCTGATGTTTCTCTGCACAGCCTGCACTTTGGGTCTTCTCTTGTGTGGTAAATCCCCGCTTCTATGGATCTGGTACTTAGTGCCTGTTGTGCTGCCATGATGAGGGCTTCAGTGCTATCTTTGAAGCCGGCTCTTTCCAGCCACTGATAGGATTTCCCAATATCAGCAACTTCGGTTATCTGGCAATGGTACATCCCATGCAGGGTCTTATCTTGCCAGGACACTTCCTCAGTTTGATCTTCCTTCTGTATTTGTTGTTGCTGTTGTTGTTGGAGACATTCTCTCATCAGCTCATCTTTGGGTGCCATCTCACTGATGTATTCCTGGATATTCTGGGTTTCATCCAGGATAGTAGTTTTGACGCTCATCAGACCCCGGCCGCCCTCTTTCCGACTAGTGTATAGTCTCTGGATGTTAGACTTGGGGTGGAAACCCCCATGCATTGTGAGGAGCTTTCGGGTCTTCACATCGGCCGCCTCCATTTCTTTCTGTGGCCAGCTTACTATTCCAGCAGGATATCTGATGACTGGCAGTGCATATGTATTGATGGCATGTATCTTATTTTTCCCATTGAGCTGGCTTTTCAGGATCTGTTGTATTATTTGATGGTACTTGGATATTCCTGTCTTCCTTGCCTCCTCTTCATGATTTCTGTGGGATTGTGGGATACCTAGGTACTTATAGTTGATCTCTACATCTGTTATGTACCCTGTTGGTAGTTCGAACCCACTGGTCTTAACCACTTTTCCTCTCTTTATGATCATTCGGCTGCACTTATCCAGGCCGAATGGCATCCCAATATCCTCACTGTAGATCCTTGTCAGGTTTTTCAGTGAGTAGATGTCTCGTTCACTCTTTGCATACAGCTTGATGTCATCCATATAGAGGAGGTGGCTGATGGTAGTTCCACTCTTGAACTTGTACCCATATCCAGTCTTTGCAATTATTTCGCTTAGGGGATTCAGGCCTATGCAGAACAGCAGGGGAGACAGTGCAGCTGTCACAAACATAAACATAAAATACACAAACATAAAATGCCATTGGTCAAGAGAGCTGTTTAGGTATTGAGAGGGTAGGTATTGTGGGGGATGGGATTCTGCAATAATTTGTTCAGTATGTTCCCACCAGAGCTCCCAAATCCACTGCTCCACGAGGCTGATTCCAACCATTTTTCTCCCAACAGACCTGTCATGTTGGAGGCAGAGAATTTTACCCTCTTCATTAAGAACAGCATCCGCTTTCCACTCTTCAATTTTGAGAAGTGAGTTGTAAGTCTTTTCTCCTGTAAGAATCCTGAGCTCACATTGCATTCAGTAGATTTAGGTATACTTGCATTGAAAATAGCTGGCCAGAAAATACTCTGCCATAGAAATGCCCTATGAATGGTGTGACTTGTTTCCTCAGGATTTTTGGAGGCCCTGTGTGTCAAGAGAAGGACATTGTGGCACAGACCAGCAGTAGCTGTGTTGCAGCAGTTGTGGCTTATCACAATGAAATATAGAATATAAATGTTGAACAAGATCCAACCACCAAAAAAACCACATTTTGCCCATCATAAGCTTTTCTTTTCCCTTCCTTTCTTCATTGCTAACAGAGAGAATGACAGAGCCAATGCAATAGGTGGAGACTAAAAACACTATTAAGAAGATTGATGGCGCAATGGTGGAGCAGGGCTCTCCCCATACCATGTCACTCTTGGTCAGCATGAAGCTAATTCCAGGCAAAAAGGCACAAGCTCAGGAAACTCCTGCCCTTTCCTCTCTTCTTTTAGGACCCATTTTTCATCTCACAATATCTTCCTTTGCCTTCTTCCCAGGGGAAACCTCTTACCCAACTTCACCAGTAAAGATATTCAGAGATGCCGCTTTGACCCTGTAGAGCAACCTTTCTGCCCCATCCTGCGCCTAGGGGACATAGTGAAGTTTGCTGGGCAGGATTTTGCCACATTGGCTAACACAGTGAGTATTTTGCTGTGAGTATATGACACAAGTGTGGGAGAGGTAGGACCACGATGGTCAGTGGACTGTTGACCTGGAAACCCATCTTAGCCAGGAAGCTATCCTGGTGAACTTGAAAAGTCCCTGTTTCTTCATACAGACTTCCTTGCAAGGTTGTTGTGATCTGAAATGCAGCTCTAATATCCCCAAAGAAATGAATAGAGTCGTAATGTAACAACTTTGGAAATTAATGATGTTGCCATTTAATGTACCAGTTTTTGCATCCAACAATGCCTGGAAAACAGTATTATTTGCAGATGGTGGGTGGGGAATTGGGGGGAACCTTATTAGTGACGGACTAATACATACAAAATCGCACCTTTTAATAGTTAATATATTAAAATCTATTGACAGTGTTTCATGCACTTTGGCATTCAGTCATGTCAGCCACATCACCAGGAGATGTCTTTGGACAACACTAACTCTTAAGCCTTGTAAAGGGGATGAGCACCACCTTAGAGTAAGGGTGCAATCCTAAAGACACTTTCCTGGGAGTAAGAGCCACTGAACACAATGGGGCTTACTTTAGAGTAGACATGGTTAGGATTGTGCTTTTAGTCAGACTAATTGTGCAACCTGTAGGGTGTAGATGACCTGTGTCAGTGACCCCTGCAAATTACATTGCTAGTCAGACCATAAGGTGCAGTGCTCATCCCCATTTCTAAGCCGAAAAGCCAGTGCTGTCTGAAGACATCTCCTTGGTCACATAGCCAGCATGATTATATGCAGGACACTGTTACCTTTCTACTATGGTGATACCTATTTATCTACTTGCATTTACATGTTTATAACTTAATCTCTTTTAATCTCTTTTAATCTCTTTATGACATGATCTTGATGTCAAGTTGCTCATCCCTGCCCTGAGGCCAAGAACCTCCTCTCTGTTTAATGAGATTTGTCCTCATGTTTTTCTGCCTAGGGTGGAATAATAGGAATCAAGATTGGCTGGGTGTGTGACCTGGACCATTCTTGGGACCACTGTGTTCCCAAGTACTCTTTTAACCGGCTTGACAGTGTCTCTGAAAAGAACAAAGTCTCTCCTGGATACAACTTCAGGCAAGTATAGAGTTTCCTAAATCAAAGCAACACCCAGAAAATTTCTTCTTCATTGTACTACTGTGTGAACCAAGATCCTTCCCAGCTTTGCTCTCACTTGCACAGGCCAGCACAGTTCAACCACTCACTCTGGATTAGGTGGGCCATGAGTGAGCTATGGTAAGCCTTAGACTCCACTCTCCCTGTCCCCCAAACAAGGAGAAAAGATAATAAGCCTTCCACTTTCAGTTTTAAATGACATTTCTCATAAAATAAAATAGTCTATTTTGATTGGATGTAACAAAACACTGCAGTTCATTAAAAACTAAAGGTGGAAGCTTTCAAATGCCTCTCTTATTTACAGTGGCACCATATATCTTCAGCTTAAATACATAGTAACATCATTTTATGAAGACACACAAAAGACACACCAAAATAAAAACACAACTTTTAAACTATAAAACGTGTTTAGGAGCCGGTGCACTTGCTGCCATCCAGATTCCAAGCATGAAATTGCATAAACAGTCTTGCATATCCCTAGTAAGGGCTTTCAAACTGTCTGAACACCTGAGGCACATTTATGCTCTGAATTAAAATGGGAGGAACACTCAACGCCCAAAGGTTTGCTTTTAAGGCATTTAAAAATAAGACCTACCTCTCCCCCTCAAATAATTCAGACCTTGCATGAATCTCATCATCTGAGCATCCAAATGGAAAGAGACAAGACAGAGCAATGATTCTTGAAGAGGAGGCTGCCTGTTGCATTTTCAAGAGAGAGGAATTCTGCTGCATCTTGCCATCAGCAGTGATGGGCCTACCAATCCTAACTTGCTCTGGAACAGGCAGGCAGAGTGGCCTGTGTCAGGGTGACCATATGTCCTCTTTTTCTAGGACATATCCTATTTTTAACCTTGTGTCCTGGGAAAAAATTCTCATTGTCCTTTTCCTTGTGCTGACCTGTGTCAGCAAAGCTGGGGAAGGATCCCTGTATGCAGGCAACATGTAGCCTTCTTCTATACTCATAGCTATAAAATTGAAGAATCACTGACTAAGGGTGCAGTACTAACTAGGCTGGCACAACTCATCGGTCTTCCCATTCCTGTGATGATGTAGAGAGGCAAGCACATGTCTGTGTACCGGCCTAGATCTCCCTCAGGAGTGGCACAGAAAGTGCCTTATGGCACATTTGTGACATTCTCAGGCCAGCATGGTACTAGTGCTGGGATTTATGTTAGCCTAACTGGGGATTATGATTGTAGCCTGACTCACTCACTGTCTTGGGGAGCTTCCTATCCTTACTTTAAGCACTTTGAAATACTAGTGTGCATTGCCATATCTTGGCCATCAAAGCTTTGCCAAAGAGGCTCCCTGTGATGGCTAGCTGAGCCAATGCAGCAAGCCATGTGGGTGGGTGAGTTTGGGGGGGGGGGGGTGTGTGAGGCAGCTTTCGGGGGCAAGAGGCAGGCGGAGGGAGGAGGTGGAAGGGGGCATTCCAGGATGCCCAGTGCCCAGTGGTATTTGCTTTATAGTGGTGCCCACTACCAACGTTTCCTGGTAGGGATGCCTGATGCATGCTGGTACCTGCTGCCTGCCTGCCAATTGCCTCCTCATACCCTCCAGTGCCTGTTGTTCCCTTACAGTGCCCAGTGGCCAACACCCAGTATGAACTCCACTGGCTTTGGCCATCACCCAGTGTGAATTCAACCCAGTTTGAACTTAACCAAATTCTTGCTTTTCTGGAAGCTGAGATACAAACCAAAAAATGCATGCATTGTTTAATGCAGTGGTTCTCAACCTGGTGGTCGCGACCCCTTTGGGGGTCAAATGACCCTTTCACAGGGGTCGCCTAAGACCACACAGGAACAGCGTTGGGGCACCTTTTTTGGCTGCTGCCATTTTAAGTTGCTGCTTAGCAACTGGGCGGCAGAAGAGGTTGCGTGCGCAGGAGAGCGGCGGCAGCCTCGTGGTTCTCTGTTGCCGCTCTACCTGCTGCCATCCGCACCTGGCCATCTGCCTGCCTTCCCCCCAGCACTGCAGCATATCGATAGGCAGGCTCAGTGCCTACCTGCGATCATACCGGAGGAGAGAGCTGCTGGCCTCTCCCTAAGACTGACTGGGGGAGCACTGGCCTGCTTTCTCCATGTGCCACTGCCTGCCTACTCAGAAATAAGCCTCATTATATTTAATGGCAGTTACTCCCAGGAAAGCCTATGGCTGCAATCCTAAACACGCTTTCCTGGGAGTAAGACCCACTGCACTCAATGGGGCTTACTTCTGAGTAGACATGGTTAGGATTGTGCTCTCAGATTTCAATTTATTCCCTCTGAACTGGAGGGCCCCTGCATGGCAGGGAGTGCTAGGGAGAAAGTGATACTCCAGACTTCTCCCTGGATGCAGAATGTGCATGATCCTATGAAGTCTACTTACATCCTGCATATCAAATATTTACATTACGATTCATAACAGTAGCAAAATTACAGTTATGAAGTAGCAACAAAAATAATTTTATGGTTGAGGGTCACCACAACATGAGGAACTATATTAAAGGGTTGTGGCTTTAGGAAGGTTGAGAACCACTGGTTTAATGAGAAAAGCCTGTTCCAACCTTCCCTGCTGAGTTTAACATGTCAGAAAAGCAATGATATTATGTTCTCTGTCCCAGATATGGCCTAAAGACTGCTCAGTTGTCTCAGCATAGAGCTTACTGATTTTTTTTAATGAAACTATTGGGATTTCTGTCCTCTCCTGAGTAATGTGAGATCTGTGTACCTGGTGGTGGTGTTGTGTCGGGCTCAACTTCTACACAACTCCCAAGTTTCTGTAAGTGGAACCTCTGTCAATGTAGTCCTCCACTTGTTAACTCAGATATAGATGCCATGGAATTCACTCCCATGTAAGTGCACACAGGATGGGAGATTGGTATATTGAGTGGGGATGTGGGGATCCTGTCTAGTGCATATGCAGAGATGTAAACAGCAAGGCACCATGCAGTGCACATCCTGCTATTTCACATGCCGCTGTTGCTGTAATGTTTTATTTTCAACTATAGATAACATATTTATAGAACAGAAATATTTTTATACCATTTCTCTATGCAAAAGAATAAAACCCTTTAGAATCAAGGGGAAGGAGGACAGATAACTATAGGGAAAATGAACAGACAGGAACTCTTTTAAGAATTGGGTGTCACATCACTAAAGGGCTCACAAAGTGGTTTTAAGATATCACAAGCATTTGTACCCATTTTAATCTCTAAAATGGTGAGTATATCCAAGTCGGGGACAAAAGTGTCACCCAAAGGTGTTACCAAGCTGTATACAGTGGAGAATTCAATAAGGAACTGCCTGGCAAAAGAAGAAAAAAAACTGTTTACAAAAGGATACTGCAGTTTCTGCAGTGAGTTAAATTACAGGGACATCTGTTAAATTACAGAGCACGTCTGCTCAGAAGTAAGTCCTATTATAGTCCCGGAGCTTACTGCTAGGTAAAGGGGATAGGATTGCAGCCCGAGTTCCAGGAAAATGTATTTATGTTGTTGGGCTTAGTCTGCAAATGTACAGTGTACACGCATTTATCTGGGAGTAGGTGCTGGTGGTGCCAAAGTTGGAGTTACTTCTGATAATATATACATAAGATTTCCCTGTTAGATGACTTTCTTTAATTTTTTTAGACTTCCATTCAGTTACACATGATTATAATAAACTACCTTGAGGCTGTTTTAATGAAAAATATAGGGCAGCAATATTATGAACACATGCATACATGTTACCACATGCAACAGTATGGAAAAAGAGCTTTTAATATTAGAACCACGGCCTTTCTGCAAATCTACATTGAAAAAGGGCTGTTTGAATAGAACCACAGCTATGACCATTAAACCCCAACCCAATCTGCCATTCAATTTACATAATTAGCAAATCCTTTACATATTATGCAAATTAGACCACCCACACTAGCAGATGGCAGCCCTCAATACACGTATGCATACTTTCAAATGTATCTTTGCTGCTGGAATTAACAGACCATATACTTGTTTGTTTGTATCTGTGTGTCTGCCTTACCCTTGCCTGCAGGTATGCCAAGTACTACCAGCGAGAAAATGGCACAGAGTACCGCACACTGATGAAGGCATATGGCATTCGTTTTGATGTCCTGGTTTATGGAAATGTGAGTGTAATGGGGGAACCATGCAAACCAGAGAAGACAAGAACCAGGCAGAGGGTGATCTGGAGAAAGAGAATTAAATGTCAAGGTGTAGTTGCAAGGCCCCCACGGGAGCACCTGACTCATACCACATCATTTGAGCCCATCGTATCCCATCCATAAGCTCAGAGTGTTTCAACTGCCATGACGCATATATTATTCAGCTCCCTTGTGAACTTGAATTGGCTTGACACAGTTATTTCTGCTATGATAAAAGAACAAATCTCCATTATAGGACCCAGAAATTCAGCACATAAATACACTGTTTGTCATGCTTTTGAGTGCTTTTTCCTCCTTACAGTCTCCAACTAAAATGCTAAATTGTTTGCTACCAGAAGTAGGGGCATCAGACATTGTACCACTCTTGGTTTATACAAACCTTTAGGACCACAGGGAACAGTAGTCTCATATTGGCATAAACTTTCCAGATTGGCAATTGTGTGTCCTACCGTTTGCACATTATGGAGGTGTTCTACAGTTTTGATTTTTTTTTTAATGGTCATCACATAATAAAAACTGACCACAAATATTAAGCTTCAAATATATTTCCATAAAAGAATGCACAAAATGCTCAGTTTATGCAGTAAGAGCACTTTCACCAAAGTTCCTCTTTGTGATTCCAGTGAGGTGTAGCCCCATAACATAGGTCTTAGCATTTGAGTTCTAGTATTTATGGCACTTTAGTTCAGGCACTTTAGTTCAGTACTGGGATTGATGTGCTGTGGTTGGCTGCCAAATGTAATCTATATCCAGTATCCACCATCACCACCATGCCCTGTAACTTCCAAGCCCACCAATTCTCCCCACCCTGCTCCCGCTGTGGTGGAGTCTGATAGTGACCAGGCAGTGTGGTAATGTCCAGGCAATGTAACCACCTCATGTGGCACCAGTTCCCTAATGGCCACCAACAGATTGCTCTGCTTGCTGTTGGCAATTGTTTTGTTACAACAGAACTCTGTTCCACTATCACAAATGCTTACACAGCATTGTCCAAACCTGGATAGGGTTGTGCTGTTAGGCCCGTTCCTAATGGCTTGCTGCTCTGCTGGATCTTAAGCTGTGATGGCACAGCATGCTTTCTGTCAGTCACAAAAAGTGATATGCCATCCAGCATGACCTGGCTGCCACCATGGTATCCTGTGGCCAGGGTCATGCATCAGTGACCAAACAACAAGCCCCTGTGCCAGTAAATCAGTGCAAGGTGCCTAGTGGGAGTAGACAAAATGAGGTGGGAAATGAGGAGGATTGCAGTCAAGAGGGGCAATATCAGCACCAGCAGCATCAACAATATCCTATCTCCCTTCCTGGCTTCAGTTCACCTACCTGAGTCAATCTGGACTTGCACACATAAGATAGCTGGTACAGTTCTGAGTAGATTCATCAGGAAAGCAGATGCTTGCTCCAGGGCAAGGAGCAAGGCCTTCAGATGGAGAAGGCCTTCAGATGCATTGGTGTGGCTGCATCAAAATGGATGATTGGTATGATTGGGCTGCCAGTTATATAGTTGAAAGCAACAAATGTAGTATTTGTGAGGGAACTTAATTATTTGCTGACCTTTTTGACACTGGGAAAGGGTGAAAGATTCTCATGCTCTCCAGCCAACTTTCATGTTTCACACTGAAAGACATTTTGTCTTCAGCTTGAGGAGAGGATGAAAGATGATCTTTTATTGCTTATTGGCTGATGACCCAGAGATTCCTCAGTCTACTGTTTTCTCTAGTCTCTAGCCTAGTAGATGGTGCTTGTGTGGCCTGAAATCCCATTATAGGCAGAGGGAAGAATTCCCTTAAATATAAACATGCTAAATATATATTACCCTTATTTTTGATGTAGTAACCCAGCAATCTTCTCAGTTAACTACACCCAGCCTGGCCTGGCTGCTCTGTGAGATGAACTTTGTGTGGCTATTCATAGTTTATTTGGAAACAAAAATAACAGAAGAAAACTGTAGGATTGACCTTAGCATGGGTCATGGAAAACTGGTTCTGGCAAGCCCTAGAGGAAGAAGGTGAATGTTCCAGACAGAAACAGTCAATCAATACCGGAGATGCACAATAAAGGGATGCTCTGGTGTTCCCAGCAGTATTTTGGTTATGGCCAAAGAGCATTTCACAAACTGGGTCTGCAATCTCTTGCACACATCCATGGCACCCTGCTCAGTGGGCTTTGCTCAGTGGGGATGAATATGCATCAGGAAAGGCTGCTGATAAAATTTCTGAAATGCCTCAGTATTGCAAGCAGCTGTAATTGGCAGAAAGGGGGAACTTAGAATCATAGAGTTGGAAGGTACCCAGTGGATCATCTAGTCCAACCCCCTGCCTGTAGCAGGAAATCCTCGTCTTGTGGGGACGTGGGTCTCGAACCCTGGCCTACTGGTTAACAGGCACAGTGTCCTAACCACTTGCGCCTCTTGGAAACAAATGATTGATGAAGTGTTGCAAGGTCAAGGAGAAATATATTAAATGTTTTTATATTGGGGCTGCCATGTGCATGCTGACCAATGACTTTTACATCACAGTCCTTATGTTTATTAATTAAAAAAGATAGAAAAAGTAACATATCATAATTACTTACATCATTCATGTCAAAAGAAATCATATAAAGATATATCTCCAACAGCCCATCTTCTCATCAGCTTATTTCTCTTAGTCCTGTCCAAACCTATTTATATCATTCCATTAATCTGTCTCTGGACTGAACTCCCCACTTCTTCTCCCAGTAGCAGCATATGATTAATAGACTCCTATGCTACATACCACTGGAAAATGAATATTTCTGTTTTATATTATATGAAACACCCTGTTCTCCCTCTCTTATTTCAATACCTAAAGGGCAAAAAATAAAAATATTCATTATTAAGTGCTCATTTGGGAATAAGTACTTTTGGAGGTGGGGTTAATGGCCAGTTTGTTGGCTATAAACAGGAAGCTATATGAGATACATGTACAGAACAGTGATTAAAAACTGCTTTCTGCAAATTCCCCTCCTTTTTCCAATTGAGAGAACTTGGCAAGCCTCTCGTTTACTCAGTAAGGGATCCTATTCTCCTAGTCTAATCAACTGGGATCAGTTGATCAGCACCAAATTGTTCCTTAAGTCCCATCTAGTATAATCTTGCTGTTGAAGAGTGATGGTTTGTTGACAAATGCCAATAGTCCTCACAAAAATCTGGACTAATTCAGAGATTAAAGGACCATGCATGACAGAGATCATTCCAAGGCAGCCCAGCATAAGAAAGGAAGACATATTTTCATGAATGGGAAGAGACGCCATTTCTCAGGAGAAGCAAGGAGAACTTCAACTTGTCAGCTGCCTTCATATTTTGTTCACTGTTGTGCAAATCCCTCCTTCTTTAAATTGAAGCTTTTTATTATGCTAATTCTGTCTTCTGATGCAACAGGCTGGGAAATTCAACATCATCCCAACTCTCATCAATACAGTGGCAGCCTTTACATCTGTTGGGGTGGTAAGTATTATTTTTCTGAGGTTTTGAACGCAATCCTAACCATGTCTACTCAGAAGTCCCATTGTGTTCAATGGGTCTTGCTCCCAGGAAAGTGTGTTTAGGATTGCAGCCTTTATCAGTTTGCCTCCTTTCATTATCTATTCCACAGAGCCTGGAATGCTTTAGGAAAGAATCATCCATTCATTTTGGCAAGACTGGTTTTGTTGTCCAAACTTAGCACATTGCTTCAGGATAACGTATCTTACCTCTTGGCTAGTGGAAAACAAAACTGTAGAGTGGTTTACAGAATACCTTACAGTCCAAGTAATTAAGGTAGATTCATTCAGATATAAAACCCAAGAAATCTGACAGAACTGCAGCAATTCAAAGATCCAAACCATAGCCCAGTCTGTGCTGCTGATTGAATAGTTTCTGTTTGTTGGCATAGTTTATGTTAAGTTTCATCAGTTGAGCATGTCTGATACAATCTGCTTCCTTCATTGTTCTTGAGTTAGAGCATTTCTTTGTCATCATACAGGATTTCAAGTACTGTATCTAGAAATACTGTGCTGTCATTATTTAATCATTTCAAAACCCTCAGAGTTTCAAAACGAAACCCTCATCCCTCCTATTTTCTGCTTAAGTGAAAGCTTTTCAAAGCTGGTTTTAGTAAAGCAAGTGTGGGTTTGTATGCTGTACAAACTGTTGCTCCCAGCACTCAAATAAATGCATGTCCTAGCAAGCCCTCTTACCAGTGTCTTTCTCTGCTCAGGGGACTGTCCTGTGTGACATAATTCTGCTGAACTTCCTGAAGGGAGCAGATCAGTACAAGGCAAAGAAGTTTGAAGAGGTAAGTTGGTATGGAGTAGACAGTGACATCCCTGGGCCATGTTTGTCCGGCAAAGGCCACTTCACTAATATTTAATGTTGTCCTCTTCTTAAACAAGGATTGTGAGCAAGATACAATAATATGAAAAGTGTGTATGTATAGTTAGTATATACAGACTACCATACTTTTCCTTGTGCCTTTGGCCTTCCTTGAATTTTTTCCCCAGGTTTGGCTTTTTAACCTTTTTGGCCGCCATTTCTGTCCTAATATTCCTGGGTCCAGTTCATCTGCCCCAATTTCAGTTCATCTGTACCTTGAATTTGCTCTTGCTCACATTTACTTACAGTATTTTAGTATTGGTTTTCAACCATAAAGGTTCTGTCATGAAATCTCATGGGGATTGCACAAGATTGTTCATTCTCCAGCCACAACCAACACAGAACCACAAAGAGTAAAGCTAACTGTAGTGTTTTATTTTGCAAGCAAAAGACTGAATTGGCTTACCTCCAACAACAGCATTCAAAACAGATAAAGCTATGACTTATATATGGTACTTTACATACACACCATAGATGGCATTATGTGGAAACTAAGATACAGAGGAAACTGGCTTGTGTGCTAGGGTTTTCCCCAGTGTAATTGTGACCTTTTTCAGACAGCTAAAACCTCTCCTGTGTGGGATCCACTTGCAAACCCTTTTAGGTTTAGCTCAGTATCAACATCAAGCAATGCATTTTGACTCGTCTCATCAAAGCAATATATGTGTATTATGGTGTCTCTTTCTCAGCTATTTTGTTTGTTGGTCCTAGGGTCCAGCACTGGAGTGACCATTATGGAGTTTTGCTAAGTCACAGCATTTCAGATTGCTTGCCTGCACCAGCCTTTCCTAGACCCTTAAATATTCTTACTTGAATTAGTTCCTAATAGTTGCAGATGATAAAATGCTAATTAAATTTAAACTTATTATTAATAGTTCCGCAACCAATGAAAGCAGAACCTCAAAAAGATTTTTTTAAAAATGGAACATCAAAGCTACAGAATTGTTGGACACAGCAAAGTGAAACAAGGAAAAAATTCGCTTTGTCAAGGAAAGGAGTAGACCAACTTAGCTTCTATGGAGAGGGAATTGCTCTCTTGTGGCCTCCTTAGGGATACAAGGTGCTCATTGTAAATGAGTAAAACAGATAAATGTCAGTATTATCCTGCAAGGATCCCTGTTCGTGCCTGAGAATGGAATGAATGGCTGCATGGCTTTTTCAGATTTTTGCAAACCTGTTTGCTAGTCCCTTCCTGTCATTGCACTTCCTGTTACACAGCATAGCTCAATGGTCTTCAACAGTGATGGGCTTCAAAAAAATTAAGAACCGGTTCTCTGCCCATCTGGCAGCCACTTTTAAATGGCTATTTTTAAACTTTATATGTCCTATCTCTTGTTAAGAACCAGTTCTATAGAGTAGGTGCGAACCTGCTGGAGCCCACCACTGGTCTTCAAAGTGAGGGTCAGCACCCTCCTGGTGCTTTCAAGGGGGTTGCGAAAAGCTGGAATATTAGGACAGAAATGGAGGCCAAAAAGGTTAAAAAGCCAAACCTGGGTATTTTAGCTTAAGGTTTAGCCTATCATCCCTTCTGAGGATGATAATCTGCTGGGACCCCCCAGAAGTGATATCATGGCTGGAAATTAAAGCTTCCCAGCTTTAGTTTTAGGCTAAAATGCTCAAATACCACTGGTGTAGCTTGTTCGGAGCAGAGCTGGTATTCTTTCTTCAGCATCTAGTTTGTTTGCAACACAGTAAATGCAACAGATCTCAGTCCTCTAGAAATGTCTGATACAGCCTGTTAGCATTTTTTGATGTGAGCAGACCTGTAAACCCAAAAATATACATTGTAAGCAGCTCCATTCAAGAGATTAGAAACAAAATGTATAAAAAATATAAGCAAAGGATCTGAGAAGCTAGTCATCTCCTGATATGAGTTAATTTGCACCTGCAGGTTAATAATTCAAAGCATTATTTGCAAGTCCTGACAGGCACACCTGCAAGGAAAAAAGCCTGCAATCTACCAACACCTGAGTTAATTCTGTTCTTACTAGCCACCTCCAAAAAACAAGTTTTCCACTACCAGCAATTTGATGCTGCAATCCTAAATCCCATTTAGGCTGGCATAAACCCCAGCAGTACTTCTGTGTTGGCCTGGTGCTGTAAGGCACTTCTGTACCACTCCTGGAGGTGAGTTAGGGGGCCAGTGCACAGACATGCATTTGCCTCCAGGGGAATGAGAAGACCAATGAGTTTTGGTGGCCTAGGTTAGGATTGCACTCCAAGATATGAATGTACAAGGAATGCAGCAGGGCAAGTCAGATCTCCCCGTTTTGATAAGATTTGCATGGTTTATCAGGAACAAATAAAGTTATGCAATCAGTAGAAGTGGTTTATTGCATTCAGTTTTATATTTTTCACAGATTGCAGTGTTAGAAGTGCATAAAGCAGTGTCATGGTTTCATTTAAAATTTACATTATAATCATATATTATAATCACTTTAAACATGTACTAGATTGGTGATATAGGTGGTGTGATGTCAGCAAACTATCAGCAGCCACAATCATTACAAAAATGAAAAATGCAGAAAAAAGTGTTGTCTGTTTTTTATTTTCTTATCACTGTTTCACCCACGTCTGGCAATCAGTTATACTCCTGGGCAGGAAAATCAGCCTGCCTTTAATTTTTGGGTGCAGGTTAATTCAAATGCCAATCACCAGAAAAGATTGTGAGATGATGTAGAATAATCATTAGATATTTCATAGAAATTCCAAAAGTTGAGAAAAGGCATGTTTGGTTTAGGACAAAGAGTTCTCTGGGCTTGCAATTTAGATTGGGGGGGGCGGGGGGAGAGAAGGCAGGAGACATATGTTGAGATATAAAATTCCAGGAAATTTATGCTCTTTTTCTCAGATTTTATGTCAAGAGACATGATGCTAGGACATTATCTACAGAGGACATTATGAGATAACTTATTCAGAACTCTGAACCTAATATGCAATCTTCCCCTAATAATAAAGGCTATAACAGTATCTCTTCTTCCCTTTGCATGCAGGTAACAGACACAGCAATGCATCCAGATACTTCCAGCAGTCCTATGTACCGGAGCAATCAGGCACTGGGAGGCCGTTGTGAGGAAAAGCAGTCAACTGACTCAGGAGCCTACTCATTAGGGCTCTAATATTAAAAAGAAGCCTGGAAAAGGACATTAATTTCCACTTTTGCTCTACTGAAACCTTACTTCAAATGTAGCCCTTTCACTTGGATCTCCCATCACATCCTATTATTGAGGAAACTGGTTGTCTGTGTCCTCATTCTTCCCTGTCTTCCTTTTCCTTTGGCACTTTTCTCAGGTACACTTGGTGGCCCACCTTTCGATAGGAAGCTCTCAAGGCTAAGCAGAAGACATTTATTCTTCTGCTCTTCAGTGAGGAAATGGCCACCTCTGAAAGCGTTACATGAAAGGAAGTTCTCTGAATCCAAGAGCAAGATATTAATACCTGTGCACTAGCTGAAGAAAGGAATAATGATATGAGGAAGCCCTAAGACAACCAATGGAAGTAGAAAATGTATATTGCACATTGAAAATGTATGTGACATGTTGTTCTTTTCAGTGGTGGTGAAACGCCTGCCACAAAGAGGAATCCACATGAGATTGATTCAACGGTTCCTTCCTGCTTGGACTATGTGGCAACAGCATGATTTGAACTCTCCTATGCCTATTTAATAAGAAGAGAAGCACTTAGAAGATAATTAAAAAGCATGCATTATCTATTGGACTAGTTAGTATATAACTCACCTACCACAGTTTGGATTGAAATGCCCAACCTTTGCTTTCAGGTTCAATCCAAGGTTGTGATTTTGATCTTTAAATTCCCAAACCCAGTTAGGAATTTAATATATGAAAAATTGAAATAAGAATATATGAAAAATTGCCTCTGCCTCAATAATTGTGTTCCCATTTGGAGACCCTCCTTCACGCCCTCCTTAGCCCCCTGACGTGTATAGAGGAAGATAGTGCCAAAAGAGGTCTTTTCTGTTGCCAGACACCTAGCCTATCACCATCCATTTAGATGGGCAGCAGAATCTTGTTTCAGCTTTTTAGAATTGGGCTGGTAATCAGACTAACAACAATAGCATGAATAGTAGTAATTCCTAATGTTTTAAACTATCTTAATCCTGTAAAGATTTGTTTGGATTTATTTTGGATTTATTTTGAATTTATTCATGATTGCCCTTTCAATGTTGTTTTGCTCCTGTTGTAAGCCAGCTTGAATACTCCTGTAGAAAGGTGGGGTAGAAATCAATAAATAATAAGAGTAGAGACTTTGGATTATTTTTCTATTCCCTTATTGCATTCAGAGTCTCCACTTCCCCAAGCAGTGAATAATCCAGGGACAATGCTACAGGCTTTAATTGTCTTTCATAGAAAGGACATGGAACACGGACAATGTTTATATAATCTTCACATTTAGTTAACACCAATATACAAGTACAGCCTACTGGAAGAAATCAGATACCTGCAGTAGGGGAAGCACAACTGTGAGCGCAGCATTAGGCTGTCGGAGCAATGCTAGCTCTCCCAAGCCACTTGCTTTCAGTCCAGCTAAATGCACAGCTCTTCTACTTGTCTGTCCTAAAATGAAAATTACCACCTGCTTTCTTTTCTCATCTCTACTACTGAACTTAGACCCAATTATGCAATTAAATTGGCTTTTCTTTAAAAACTTATGACCATGCCTTGATGAGATATCCGCCAAACATCTTTTATTATCTGCAAGCAATCAAAAGAATGACAACCCTATTTCCAAAAAGAAAGGTTGCTCCTCTTTTGAATGTGGAAGATGGGTAGCCTGCGGCTGCTCTGCTGCAACCATCGGGTTCTTCTCCCAGCATCCTTGTTCCAGCTCCATCATGCTACTTTAATTCAAAATAAATCAGCAAATGAGTTGGGGGAACATGGTAAGGTTTGGTAACCTGCAGTGACTTGGTAAGCTAAGAAAGGCATGTCTCCTTCAATGCTGTCATGGAGGCAGAACTAGGCAAGGAATGGGAAGAGGGAGCAGCTGCCACAAGGAATTCCCAGAGTAATCTGCCATTGTGGTCTGCTCAACTCCGGCAGTCTCAACCTGACCAGGTTGGGAGGATCCTGGAAGCACCCTGCCCATCCAGTTAAAAAGCATCAGCAGCAATTGCAAGAAGTGTGAGGGGGCAAGGTGAGGAATCAGCACATGCTCTGGGATCTTGTGTCCAGCATGGGCCAGGGCTGGATCAGCTTTTTTAAAAAACAAGGTTCACCCCAAATTTTTTGGGACAGATTTTTAGTGCATTGTCTTTGGTGCAGTCCATGTCTTGATTTAGCAAGCGTTACATGAAAGGTCAATGTGTATAATGCCTGCTCCTTTGGAAAACACACAATATACAGTATATACCATTTCCAACATTTGATTGCTTTATTCATCTGTATGCACTTCCCCAAACCTAACCAAGAAATGCACATCAATAAGGAGAAACTGCTGGTGCTGAAATCCCTTTGTCAGTGTTGATCCCATACTGGACAGAAGCTGACTCAGAACCCAGTCCCGAGCTCATACTATTGACATTCGGCTGGCACTGTCACAAATGATCTGTAAAGTATTACTGCAGGCCCCAATGCTGGCCCACCACTGGAGCTATGTCTGCATCAGCCAGTGCTGCACTAGCACTAATGGTGCGCAGGTGCCCTACAATGTGGTGTTCTCCCAGACTAGCCTGGCATGGTGGCAAAGAGTTGAGTGGGGGCACGAGGAAAGGCAGGGTGGAGGTGTTCTGGGGAAGAGGGTTGAGAGCAGGATGGAATTGGTGGAATCTCTATCCAGGCAGTTTAGGATAAACCACCTTGTGAACTTTTCCGTTGAAAAGCGGTATATAAATACTGTAGATAGATAGGAGTGGTCTATTAGTTGGCAAATCCACATTCAACTCTTTGGATCCTTCTGACTCAAACCACAGGCTCCCTCCCTATCAAAATATAAATATGCAGATTTCACATAATACAAATAAAGCATTAGTGACATTACTCAGAGGGTGACCTTGCAGGGGAAAAAAAATACACCATTCTTCATGCTTCTGGCACAATCTTATATCATAGTTCAGCCAGTTTTTGGGTCACTATTAAAATTGCATAACATATGACCTTGGAGGAAACCACCATTTACTCAGAGAGCAGTGATAAATTCTCTTGCTTGGTTACCATACTCTTGAGCATGAAACTTATACATTTTGCATCTCAAAAGTTAATAAGAAAGATCCCTTAGCACTCATCCTATCAAGAGTAATTTCAGAGTTCAGTGCTTTTGAGGGCATGATCCCTTTTCTCAGCCAGGAGTTTCATCACCTTTAGTTAAGACAGAAGTTTTTGCAAGAATAGCTGGAATAATTTCTCTTCTGCAAACAGTAACATCCTGTCTATTTGCTGCAACAGCCAACCTAAACCATTTTTAATAGTACAACTTGTGTGTTCAACACAACCTGAAGGATCCTGTAAGCTTTCGGTGAGCCACACAATGGGTGTTATACCAAAGGCAAGTCAGCAGCAAAAAAAGGCACATCTGTATATGTTTCAACAAAATTTTTTATTAAAACCTTGAGTTTTAAGGAAATGGAGAGTCCAACAAAACCAAGCCAAGTGACTGAGAAAAATATGGGACATTAATTAAATTGTTTGTCAAACAGCCCAGTACTATGGTTTCCTCCACAAAGCAAGCAGCCATGCCAACACTGGCTGAATTGCATATTATGGTGGGGACTGCTAATCAGAAAGGCATGGGAGAGTAAAAGGAAAATATTTTCCCTTAACTCTCCATAAGCTTTCAACTGCCAGTGTGTCTCCTTAAGAGTTCTTCCACTGCCAGCTATTTCACTGCCTCCAACACAGTCTTGACCCTTCTTCTCTCTCGCCTCTCACACTCTTTCCATTTACTCACCTCCATTGGCAGCCTTCATCTTCCCTTTGCTGCATGCTTCCACAGCCTCTCTCATGGCTGTCTGGACATCCACAGCTACATATTCGAGTCTTCTTTTGTGACAGCTGGAAAGCAAGCATCAGAGCACTAGTTCTGGTGGCAGCACATAGCAATGAGCCATAAGGCTAACCTGTGACTTTTCAAGAGGACTGGAAACCAGAACTAAAGTGCACAAGAACTCTTGGCAGGGTGATCATATGACCAGAAAAAACCAGATTTGTCCGGATTTTTAGCCTCCTGTACGGGTGTCCTACATTTTGGCTTCATTTTTGAACTTCGCAACGGTGCACAGTACATCATCATGTCATATGTCATTGGATTTATATTGCAAAGCAGAATCCAATGCAAGTTTTGAGATACCTCTGTCCTATCAAAAGTTATGGCCAAAAAACAAAAACCATATAAAAACAAAAAAATACGCATTTTGGCAATTTTTTTTAAACGGGTAGGAATTTTGGCCTTGGAGTTCAGGAATTTTGGGTTTGGCATCTGGTCACCCTGACTCTTGGCAACTCAAGTGTGAGCTGTAAGAGCTGACGCAAACACTATATAACACATTTTGGTATCATATTTTCCAAGTCGTTTACAAATTTGTATTTTTTCAACACTTTATTGTCTATCTTTCCTATAAATTTTTTTCCTCCAATTTATGAAGGGACATGGCCAAAAAATGTCTCATTTTCATAAAATGTCTACCAGACCATTGCCTCCTCTTGTTCCTTTGGTTACAAATAATTGTGGAAACATCATTAGCCCAAGTCCTCCCCTAGAACAAATCTTCATTTCTGTTTGCCTGCTTCCACAATAAGAGATTGTGACAGCCTCCTCAGAAGAACACCAAACAATAAAACAGATCCTTATTTACTGATTGATAGATAAACCTTGGCTAGAACTGGCAGGGAGTTCATGTCATGATGTTTTTATTAATTATAGGATACTGAAATCCTATACATGCCGTCCTAGGAATAAGCCCCACTGAAGGCAATAGGATTTACTTCTAAGTAACATGTATAGAAGTGCACTGTAATATTAGTACTTATTTCCACAACTGAGTTTTTTAAAAGAAAAGATTTATTAGAATATTTTTGTAATTTAATTTAATTTAATTCCAATATTTTTCTTTAAGCATTGATACACACATTGGTTCTTAAACAAAAAATTAGAAAAATATTTTAAAATTCCAAAACCATGGCAATAGTTAGTTTTTCAGCTAATTCAGGAACTTAATGAGAAGACAAACATGCTAATACTTCAGGCAAAGAGTTACATTTTAGTAAACGCATTAGAAATTCCAAATGAAAAATGTCAACTATCTCAAATTCTGGCACAAAAATCCACAAAAATATAGCTCTATAAAAGAACAAAACTAACAAAATAAAATATACTCTGAATTCCCACATTAGGAACAAATATAAAATGGATTTAATTTCTAGAAAAATAATGTTCTATGAACTGGGGAACAGAATCTGGTTTGGAAACACTTGGGCTGTAATACAACAGTGTTAAGGGGACTTAAGTCCATTTATTTCAGTGGCCATGAACATGCATGCAGTGTTGGATTGTGAGAGGGCCTGAGGTGACTTGTTGTTGTACAGCCTTTTTGGGTCCTCTTAAGGCTTCTTCTAGTAAAGAGAAGTCCCCCAAAGGAGTGTGAATTCAAATGGTGGATTCTGTACTGAGGGTGGTCGCTTGTTTCTTCCGTCGCTTACATTCCAACCATACTGTTAATGGGTTGACCAAAGCCAGCAGCATTAAGACTATAAGGCTGATATTCACCTAAAAGAAGGGAGGGGAAAATAATGCATCAGCTTCTGACAACCTTCCTTTGTAGAGAACATTCACAATTACAGACACAACTTCCAAGCTCTAATACAGTGGTTCTTGAGCATTTCTTTCTGGGACCCCCTTTTTAGAATGAAAATCTATCCCCCTCCCCGAAAGTGATGTCATGGCCAGAGTAACATCAAACAGAAACTGACATCTCTGTGGTGCCAGAGCTTCTCCAGAGCTTACTCAGAAGTAAGTCCCATTGTGTTCAATGAGACTCACTCATAGGAAAGCAGCCCGAGTGCCTCATTCTAAGATGGTGGCACACAGTGCCTGATTCCAAGATGGCGGTACCCAATTTAACAAAACCTCCTTGAAATGAAGTTGTGACTCCCCACCGCCCCCAGGCCCACTTTGAGAACCACTGTTTTAATAGGAAATCCGAGACCCAAGACTCAAATAAAGAGTGATCTGGGACCTCAGCATCCTCTTCATGGGCAGGAGAGATCAAGGATATGCCTCCGAGACTGGCAAGACATATGAAGCTAGTGAATTAACCAGGACTTACATAGGAGTTTTTTGCCTAGCCAAATTAAGCAGTACTTTCTATTTGTATGTCCAGTGCCAAGTTCCAACTCCTCCCACTCATGTCTCAAGTACACCCCTGCCCAGTTAAGATATGGCCAGTCATAGTTCTGATGTGGCACAGATGATGGCTAACACTGCAGTGTTGCTTAAAGGTCCCCTGCATATATCATTTCCATGTTTACGATATTATTCAAATAAATAGCACTGTCAGTATATAAAGTATTTTAGTCTCCACTGTGTTTTTCCTTTTGGAAAATGCCTGAAAAGTCAATCATTGTTTATAGGCAGGAAAACAAGGCTTGGGAAACTGCAATTCCTGCAGAAGGGGACTTTTTTTATAAGGGTAGCTTGCAAGGCAGAGGGAGGATAGGCTACACCTGCCAAGACTCCTTCCTACTGCACAGCTGGAACAGATACAGGACTTCTGTTGTCGTTCTCAGCTGGTCCATCCTACAACGTGGATGGAACCACAATAGAATCATAGAATTGGAAGGAACCCAGTAGGTCATCTAGACCAACTCCCTTCCTGTAGCAGGAAATCCTCCTAGAGCATCTCTGACAGGTGCTTATTGAGCCTCTGCTTGAAGATCCCCAGTGAGGGAGAGTCCACCACCTCCCTCGGCAAACTGTTCCACTGCTGAACCGCCCTCACCATCAGGAATTTTTTCCGGATATCCAACTGGAATCTCCTTTCTTGCAGTTTGTACCCATTGGTTCTAGCTCTGCTTTCAGTGGCAGCTATGAACAAATGATACCTTCTTCCATATGGCAGGAAGAGGGCAATCTGAAGAGGTATCTGAAGAAAGCAATCAGGTCTCCTCTCAGCCTTCTCCAGGTTGAACATCCCAACAAGTTGAGGAATAATTTTAATTCTGTTGTCTTAAGCTACACACACAGAGCATTTTCTGCTCTCAAACAGGAGCACTAACTGCCAGAAAATGTACAGACTCACTCACATAAAAGGCGTCTCCCTTGAGTGGACCCTTGATGAGCGCAAAGCAGGGATACTGCAGAAGAGATACCACAGCTGAGAGTCCCATCACCAGACCATAGAGTTTCCCAAAGTGTTCCAGGGGGAAGCTGTCAAGATATAAAGGGGAAAAAACGTGAAATGGAATTTCTCAGAGGCCTTTCCTTCTTTCTGTATCTTGCCACTGTTCTGCTCCTGGTCCACCTCCCACCCTGACCTTTGGCCTTCTTCCATCTCTTTCATTCCTTCTCATCAGGAGGCAGGACAGCGGATGCAGCTTCCTTTGTAGGGTCAAGGAACAGGTCAGAACACTTGCAGTGTCTGCATCAATATTTCATGGCACCTGCACTACAAGGGCAGCTCAGGGGAAGACGCTTTTTATTACCCGACAGGCTTAATTCAGGAGATGCTAAAAGGAAAAGTCTGTGCCAATAAGGAACTTAACTGAGAAGGCACTTTCAAATCTACCTGCCCAAAATACTAGGGAACAATATTGGCAGCAAGGCCCTATCCTCAACCCTGCTTTCTACACTATCTTGGGCACAGAACAGATACTTTTTTCTGTGTGCAGCATCTCAAGGAAGCCGGGGATTGCAACGCTATTCCAGAGTCATATATCTTAAAAAAATTTCAAGTTCTTTTATAAAACTACAATTCCCACAAATCCCCTGGTGAAGAAACATAGGCTTTAAATTATTTTAAAATTGTAGTGCAGGTGTGCCCCAAGTTTGAGTATCTAAACCTCCTTCATTACTTTTCCTTTTCTCCTCCCCATCCGCTCTTTTCAAGATGTCAAAATTACTCACGCAATAGCCAGGAAGGCAGCGTTGCCCCCGTACAGGAAGGAGCGGCTCACAACCTGCAGGATAAAGGTGGCATACTGGACAGGCAGCACTGGAATCGAGGCACATATGGAGAACGCTACGCATTGTAACACCGTGATGGTCAGTGACAGCACACACGATTGCAAATCTGCAAGAGAGTCTGACACCCCTACAAGACAAAGAATACAGTCAGGGAGAACAAAGAATCATAGAGTTGGAAGGGTCCTAATAGGTCATCTAGTCCAACCCCTTACCTGTAGCAGGAATCTTCCTAGAGCAACTCCAACAAGTCCTTATCAAACCTCTGCAAGAGCACACTTATGAAGGAAGGAGAGCCTCCCCACACACACAATTCAAAGAACATACCTTGTGCAGTCTTCTTTTTTTTCCCACGTTTGTGACGATCAAGGATAAGCCCATTCCATGGGGCACAAAGGACTCCCCACAGCTGAGTGTAGGCAAAGGCATTGGTATAGCTGCTCACTGTTTGACAAAAAGAGTTAAGTCCATTATAGCAATATCTTACCAAAGAAGCACAAAAAAACTAAGTTTTTATACATACAGCCTTTTCTAGATTTAAGGCAAAAATAAAACAATCTAAAATCTGAACACCTCAATTCTAGAGGTCCAAAGTGCCACATTCTTTCCTCTCTGTACACTTCCAGTCTAATGATCAAACATTTTTTCCCTGTGATAACTCTTATTTACATCCAATCATGCTTCTTCCTTGTCTGTGAGTCAGACTAGATGTGATGTTGATCATGTCATTTGATCCTGCATGTGTAATACAAACATTAGCTGCAGAAAGGCCCTGATTGAGATCAGGACGATGGTGATGGAAAAAAGTTAAAGTCATGGTTCTGGTCCAAGATGGGGCCTCCTACAATAACTACATATTTATACAGGCAGCAACAGCTAGATTATTAATATATCCAGTTTGGCCACAACATCTATCCATGACTTTGTTCCATTCCTTTCTCAAAAGGAGATCCTATTAACCACTACCCAACAGTTCCCCCATTATTTGAATTTTCTCATACCAAGGTCAGTGTCTTTATTAGCCAGCTGTTCCAGCATGGGATTCAGGGTGCCAATGAAGAGATAGTGTCGCAGTTGCATCACAGATAGCCACATCAAATGCCAGAAAAACAACCTGGAGATGACACAGCTCCAGAAAGAAACAATTGCTGGCTCCTTGATGCTCAGTGCAGTTCCAGGATCCCCTTTAAAAAGAAGGGAGGAGAAGAAGTCAAGCCTGAATTAAACTTTATATCATAAAGTGCAGATTTGTCCATATCTATACTTCGCTATGAACCTATTGTTGAACATACAAGTGTGAAGAGTTTCTTTCTGCCAAGTCACATGGGCAGAATTGCTTGGAGAATGATTGCTTCAACATATAGAATGAATGACAGTCTGTGGACTTCAACACAGGAGGGAAAAATGGTTGTGCAAAGAGGGTTCTAGTATATTATTTACACTATACCAGAAGTAATGAGATGCAAGATGTGATTAAGTTATTACTGGAACATTAGATCAACGTTCACATGTCTTAAAGGGAATGCAAGGAGTGAACAATTAGAAAATTTGAGTTAACTGCTCCTGCTTGCTTACCCAAAAGGTACTGAGTAGAGGAGAATACTGTTCTTAAGATGCAGCTCATACACAGACTCTTCACTCAAAATTACAGAGAAAATAATGAAGGCCATTTCTTCTGTTGTCATGAGAGTTTAGCACATCACAATCACAACAGAAACAGGCGATGCCTCTCAAACCTCCATAAACTGCTAGCCCTGAGAAGGCTGCCTCCACAGGTCCAAAAAGTGAGGAGGACCTATCAATACAATTTAGTTAAATCCCAAAGGGTTATTTAGCAAGAACAGCTTTTCATAGAATCATAGAGTTGGAAGGGACCTAGTAGGTCATCTAGTCCAACCCCCTGCCTGCAGCAGGAATTCCCCCTAGAGCATCCCCAACAGGTGCTCATCGAGCCTCTGCTTGAAGATCCCCAGTGAGGGAGAGTCCACCACCTCCCTTGGCAATCTGTTCCACTGCCGAACCACCCTCACCGTCAGGAATTTTTCGGATTTCCAGCCGGAATCTCCTTTCTTGCAGTTTGTACCCATTGGTTCTAGTTCTGCTTTCAGAAGCAGCTATGAACAAATTGGCCCCTTCCACCCTATGACAGCCCTTCAGGTATTCCTGGCCTTACACTCCTGGCTACTAAGAAGCTCCACTGGTCAGGCTCTCTAAGCACATGTCTTGGAAACTGGTCACAATCTCTACCTTTGCCAGTGATGGATTGAATGGTGTCATTTGTCCCTTTGAGTGCCGAGTCAGCATCCCGCATCTCATCTTCTCCCAGGTCCTCAGGCTTGCGTTTTTCCTCATACGTGCGATAGGAACTGGACCTCTTCTGGCAGCTCAAACTGTGAACACAGGAAGTATGATGGGTTTCCCTCCATACCCACCCACCTCTTGAAGGCTTACTTCCCCACACTCTCAATAGATAGAGCTAAATTGATAAAGCTCTACAAATGCATAGAGACAAACAGCTGCAAAGTAGATTAAGGCGACAATCTTAAGCACACTTTCCTGGGAATGAGACCCATTGAACACAGTGGGTCTTACTTCTGAGTAGACATTGATAGGATTGCACCCTTATATAGATGTTATTTGTTATCATCTAGGGTTCCATTAAGGAACCTCCCAGGATTAAAAAAATCCATTGATAAAATAACAGTGGAAAAAATAGATTTGAAGACTCACTTCCAGGCTTCTTGCTTCTCCATTGAGCCTAATGAATTAAGGTTATGCTTTGATATCAGCAGGGGTTTGATTCAGGGCACAATCCTAACTAATTTAGACCAGTATAACTCACCTGGCATATCTTCCCATGGTGGTGTGGAGAGGTAGGTACAGTGGTGGGCTTCAGGGGGTTCTCACATGTTCTATAGAACCCTTTGCTAATGAACACCTGGTTCTGAGAACCGTTACAAATGGGACATAGAACCTGTTGTTAATTTAGGTTATTAGGACATAGAACCTGTTATTAATTTATTTGAATCCCACCACTGGGTAGGTATATGTCTGAGAACCAGCCTAATTCTTCCCTCCCTTCCCCTCCCCCCCCGAAGTGGGGCAAAAGTACCTTATTAGCACAGGACTTATGCCAGCCTAAAGGTTAAGATTGCAGCCTCAGAGATCACTGCTGATACCAAAAATATCTTAATAAAATATTTTAAAAAATAAGCAAATCTCTTTACAATTGTTTATAAAAGCAGGTTTTCTTTCTCAATCAGAAATGCAAAGGACCCCCACTTTTGCCTGGTTTAGCTGAAGAATTGAATGAATTGCCCTTAATAGCAAAATCACATTCAGAACAAGGCAAAAGAAAAGGGAGGCAGCTGGTATTATCAGAGCAGGTTGTTGTCAAACGCTCCTTACCCATACGTGTATCCTGATGGAAGTGGGTAAGGAATATGGCTTCGGGGCATCAGGAAAAATGTGCGGAACAAGTGCCAAGCACTGCAGGCCGACAGGAAGAGGAACATGTGACTCAGTGAGAGGCCGTGTTCATACAGTAGCTGTGGACAAATAAGGCAAACCTGTGATATCCTTCCTATACTGTTCTCAGTATGGTATGATCTCTGGTCAGCTTTGGAGAAGTCACTCAGAGCTATTAAGAACATGCTTCAAGTAGCAGATTTCAACTCTCATTGAAAGGGAGGGTGAGCAAAGTGGATTGTACTCCACAGATATAAAACAGCCATTCTTGAGTATGGGTTACTTGCCATTTTTTAACAGGACTTTCACAGGAGTGCTGCACAGTGATTTATTAGGACTTATTTATTAGGATTTATTATCATTTCCTTCTCAGTAGGAGTATTTGCATATCCACTTCATAAACCAAAATACCTTTGGGCCAGTCCAATTTCTCATTGGATTCCGTCTTGTTTTTCATCTGTATAAATTGTTTAATTTAGAAACATGGTATTTTATTCTCACTTGTATTGTGCATTGTCCAAAAACAAGTCCACACAGTTAGCTTATTATGGTTATAAATATTTATATACAGTGGTGCCTTGGTTTACAAGCATAATTTGTTCAGGAAGCATGCTTGTAATCCAAAACACTTGTAATCCAAAGCAGATTTGCCCACAGGAAATATTGGAAGCTCAGATGATTGGTTTCGCAGACCAAAAATATTTATAGAAATATACAGGGTGATTCAAAATGAATGGGACAAAAAGGCAAGCAATTAAAGCAGCGGATAAGTGACATGTTGGACTCAATAACACTGGATATGCTAGCAAAAGTGTGGCAGAATATGGATTACCGCATAGATATTTGCCGTGCCATGGGAAGGGCACACATTGAACATCTTCAATCTTTAGAACCTTGTAGAGTTATAGTTTCACATTAAATTTGTATTTCAAAAATAAACCCATTACAGCAGTCACAAGTATGTTTTCTTTTTGTCCCATTAATTTTGAATCACCCTGTATTAACTGTATGTGAAAACGATTACAAAACACTATAATAAAGAAACACTGTATAGTACTGAACTGTACTGTACCTTTGAAAACCTTCATGGCTGGTATGAGGAAGACAAGAGAGAGGAGGGCTGACTTCTTTCGTAGGATGATTTTAACTCTCACTAACGGAGTCATTGCTATCCATTGGCTCAATGGAATCTGACCCTACAATTCAGAGTAACTACGGGAAGACATAAGGGGTACTTACTCTGGATTGCTTTATACACCTCCCTTAGATTTCCCATAGGTGGCAGCATAACTACGTCGGTGTAAAAGGTCCCATAGTTACTCTGGATTGTAGCCGTCTTTTTGTGAAACTTTAACTTTCCCAAGGTGCTGATGGGGAACAGCACTGGAACAGTGATATCGCATACCTTCCATACTGCCAGACACAGACCCCACACACAAACCTGGCTCAGACTGCTCCCCCCCTGCCCCCGCAGAACCCCCTGTAAGTTCCCTGGCCATGGAAGCCTGCTAAACTTCCTCAGAAGTGCTCTTCTTCCAAGACAGTGTTCATAAAACAAGTCAAAATTTCTGAGGAAAATTTTGCTCTTAATCTAAATATTCTTAATCCAAGTAAGCAAAGGTAACACTCTTTTTAACAATGAACTCTTAAATGCACTCTTAAATTCTAAGACAACTAACTTGTATACCCTATCACATGCTCTTCATTTTCCCTTTCTGAATTTCTGCGTGTGATAATAATCACAATCCAGAGACACACAGTGCAATCTTAAGCCCTAGTTAGGCTTGCACAAGACTCAGCACAAGTCCCATGCTTCTGTGTCACTCCTGGGAGGGATCAGGCCAGTGGGGTTTAGCCTCCCCATGCCACCATGAGAATGGAAAGATCGGTAAGTTGTGCTGGCATTAATTGGTTAGGATTGCACCCTCATAGTGTAGTCTTAACTCCTGGTTAGGCTGGCACAAGTCCTGGCACAATTCTTGTGCTGGCCTGGGGATATTGCAAAAGTGCTATAAAGCACTTCTGGACTACTCCTGGCGGAGGGGGGTTAAGTCAATGCATAAATATGCACCAAGCCTCCCCACATCACATGTGGGGACAGATGATGGAACAAATGGATGGATGGAACAGATGGAACAGATGATGGATGAGTTATGCTGGCCTAAACTGGTTAGGATTGAGCCATCAATGGTGTCAAACAGCACTCTTTATCACCTGCCACCACCTGCCACATGACATGCTGGAAGATCCAGTGCTTTTGCCCCTGCTCATGTCCTGAGAAACTCTAGGTGAGAGGTTTTCTACATGCTGCAGGTAGCAATACCCACAGTAGATTCTTGATCTCTGGGCCTCGAGGACATAAAATATCATCACCAATCCCATCTCAAATTCCCTGCCCTGAGCAGAATTTTGTCCTTCTCTAATTTGGGGAAACTGAAGCATGAGTTACGGAAGTAACATGATTAAGATGAGTGATGAACCACAGACGGAAGAGAGCTCCCATGATTAGACATCAAGTCTCTCCATTTAGCCCCAACTTCCTAATTCCTCCTCTGCTGTGGTCTCATCAGCACACTGCACTCCACCCTCCAGTTCCAAGCACATGAACCCACCTTTCTCTATCATGCGGCTGGACTTCGGTTAGTGTCAGCAAAGGACTGTTTGCTCCTTTCAACTAGGAGGCTTCAAGTGGTCTTGTGCCAGATCAATGTAATCTTTCAGCTCAATTTACATGTGGACAGTATTAATAACCTGCTGGCAACTAGAGAGCAAAGCAGACTGCTAAAGAGAGTTTTCCACTGCATTTACATAACATGTGCTATTAGGTGCTGGCCATATCTCTGGTTGTACTTGAGTATAGTAGCTTTGTTAGACAAAATTGGGAGGAAGGGAAAGGTACTGAAATCAAATACTTTCAAAGCAAAGAGTAAATATTGTGATCATGCAAAGGATGAGAATTGTTTTATTCCTAAGCAGATGGGCAGTACATTCCCAACTCTCCATGTAGGCTGATGCAAGTCCCTTCCACAGGCTTGGGAGTATTTGCAAAGCAGTTGGGCTGGTGAACAGGAGGCAGATCTCAGATACAGCAGTTATGCTGAATCCAAGCCTTGGGCCCTGGATATCCAAGAGCAAACTCTGGCTGCTCCCATCTACTTGGATCTGTACCACTTCCAGAGGTGACTCAGATTCGAGTGGACCCATTGAGGCTCCTCATGCCTTTCCCTGGGAAGGAGAAAAGCTCCCCATTCCCCACTGTAGCACAGCAGCAGCCTGCCTGTTTTATTGCAAGTGACTATTGCACTCACAAACTTCCAGCGTGGCTTCCTAGGAATATTGAATGAAAGCTTGTAAAGGATTACAGGCCAAATGTAGATTACATGCGTGCATTCATCTTCTCCTGATATTTGGGTTATTTTTTAAATAAAAAGTAACCCCAACAGGAAGGTGCAAGTTAAAATCAATGACTGTTTGGGGGGGGGGGGGGAAGCATCTTCTACACTCTTCCTTCCTCTGTTTCTCTACTCCTTCCCTTCCCCTCCCCTCCCCCAATTCTTATGTTCACATTTGCACTAACCTAAGGTCACCTTTCATTTTACAAACCCAGACTGTCAGCAGAAATAGTTAGATACATATCCATGTTTTATATTGTTTGGCTCTGAGCAATTGCTCCAAGTGAATGGGGAATAAATGGAAGGCACAGGGATGACCCTTATGATATAACTTAGCTACTAACAGGATTAACAGTCTCCAAATGTCCCAGTTCACCATAGGTGTCAGTGTTAATCCTCCAGGGGCCTGCACCAAAATAGCTGAGAGTTTATTAAATAAATGCTCTTGAAAGCAAAGGAAGACTTCCCAAATGGGCTGTATAAAATAGCTAAAAAAATTATTGGAATTTGGGGTAGGGAAGAGACAAATGTAGTACACGCAGTACATACAAACTTTTAGGAGTTAATCCAGATTAAATTCTTTGAAGACTAATCCACTCTCAGAGGATATATTTGGAAGCTTTGCAAGATTCCAGCTGACCAATTGATAAGGTACATCAAGTGGTAGTTGGATTTTTCTGTACAAGTTAGAAAGCATTTCTGCTGGATTTTGGTTAGCATTTCAAAATCTTTCTTTCCTTCTCTTTTTTTCCTCAATCCTTCTCCTTTCATTCACCCAAACATATATCATTATATCCATCATTGTCACCATTCACTCATTGCAGCATCTAGTTCACCATTACATTGCCTCTTGTCCAGTTTGTGAGCAGACTGCCAGTTTCTTTCAGTGCAAAACCAGCTGCCACTGTGTAAAGCTTGTAACTTTTCAATCAGTGCAGAAAGAGAAGATGCCTTGGCTGTTGAGTCAAATATCCCCTTTCCTTTCTACAGAAAAGGAATGTGGAATGTGGTTATGGCTCTATAACTAGACTGGTTCCCAACAGCTTCCAAGGCTGTATTTCAAAGCATCCATCCTTTCTTAGGCAGAAAGCCCACAGCAGGGAAGCAGGAAAGGTTTTTGTTTTTTGCCTAAAAACTGTGGCAATGCTGCTACTTTTTCCATTCTCTAATAAATCACCAACCTTGATGACAAGAAACACAGCAGAGGAAGAATCAAAGGCCCCGTTGTAGAGGGTAATGACAGTTGAGCGATGTTTCCCAAAGAGGTTCCCAACCTGAAGAGACAAAAACATAAGCCAGGTTGACTAATTTTCTGCAGAGAACAGCAGAACATAGCAAGGGCTGGACTCTTTGAACTACAAGTGAATGGTAGAGGAAAGAGCCACAAATCGATAAAAAGGAGTGTGAAGCTCATTTCTCCATTCCCAGAATAAATTCTTCCATTTCTGTTTCCATCCTCTGGGGTTCTCCAGCTCTAAAGACAGACACAGATTGCAATCTTATTCACATTTAGCAAAGACTAAGCCCCACTGGCTATAATGAGACTTATTTCTGAGCAGACATAGAATAGGATTTGGCTCAGGTTCAGTCAATCCAATTCTATTGAAAATCCCCTGCACCCAATGCAGCAGAGACAGGGCGGTTTATGCAGTACCCCTCAGGGGTAATTTGCAGTTCTGAGGTATCCTCAAGGTAAGGGGACATTTGTCTGCATGCCCAGGAGAAAGCCTCAGCACCTGCTAAATTGCCAGAGCAAGTCCAAGTAAATCTGGCCCAGGAGCAGGCAGACAATTTGGAACACACCAGAACCACTTTGTAGGACCCAATCACCTGTCCTCTGTCCATCTTCAACCTATTCCATGCTCTCCCTACTTCTCTGCTGCATAGCACAGAACTTACCTACTACAGTGTGACTGGGTCCTGCACTGCGATGGCCGGTGGGAAGACATTTTCTAGTACTATCAGTGCTGGTGCTACATACCTTATGGCACCTCTGTGACAGTCTGCACTGGCAGAGCATTCTCTCCACTTGCACAGAGGCACAAAAGGAATATGCCATTAATAAAGAGTAAAAATGGCACCCTTCTCCAGTTTTTAATGAGACACAGAGATGGAGTTGAAGGAAGAAAAGGGGTCCTTGTTGAATCTACTGTCACCAAAAGATTGTGTCACTTTATGGCTAACACAGTCCTGTCAGTCCATAGTCCATAAGTTGGGCTGTAAGCAATGTCTGCTCTTATTTCCTTCAGGATTTCCACCCCCAACAATGGATACACAAAAGAAAATCATCAGACCTGCATGTTGGTAAGGATAAGGAGAATTCCACCGACAGAGAGAAGTGAGAGTGCTGGGAATAGCATCAATGCTGTGGCTGCAAAGGAACAAAATCCAGTAATGTTGGTCCAGTCAGAGCAACAAGCTTTATATGCTCATCAAACAGGTAAAGCTCATAGGCAACAGCTTTTCCAATGCCTGCTTTACATATACAGAATCTAATACTGAAAAATTACTTATGCTTGTGCAACAAGAGATGTCTATACATTACACAAGCATCTCTCTCTCTCTCACTCTCACTCTCACTCTCACTCTCACTCTCACTCTCTCACACACACACACACACACACACACATATAATCTCTCTCCAGGGCAGGAGTCGAACAGTACATAGGAACTATGTACTCAAATCCAGCCCTATAACTATTCTGCTCAAGAGTCACTATTATCCCACAGAGGTCTAGCTGCCTGAGCCTGACCCTTCATTCAGGAACACTCACCTGCTGAGGAAAATGCAATGAGGAGGGTACCAGTGGTATAGGAAGATCTGGAAGACAAAGAGATGCCCTCAACTACTAAGTGGGCACTGGGCTGTGGTTAGCCAGGTGAACTACTCTCTTCCTTCATTCACTGTCAGACACATGGAGCATTAATCAACTTCCCATCCTTAAGCAAACGGGTTGGCATTGTGGGAATGAACCATGGGCATTGGAAGAAGTGAGAGGAGCAAGTTAGATTAAGTCTAGAATGGAAAGTCAAACTGGATGAAGGAAAAAGGAAGAAGGGAACCCAGTAGGGAAAGAGAATAAGAGGGTGAAATCAGAAGGGCAGAAGAAAGATTCAGCCAGGATGGATATACAAGGAGCCAAACCATTCAAAATTTATATTCAGTTCCTAGTTCGTGTTTATTAATATTTTTTAACTACCACCCCCACTAGGGTATCAGATCACACACAACTTTCAAAATGTGGTTCATTAACTGGTTCAGCAATTCTGAACTGATTTAACAGAGTTCTTTTACATATTATACAAATAAGGTCATGCAGTCTTACAATTTCAATGGTCTCCTATTAACATGTGGAAAAATTATACTTTTTAAACATGGTAATTTGCATATCCCCATACCAATTTTCTCCCAAAATTTTGCCAATCACATCTGATCCCTGAGAGGCCAGAATTAATTTCAATCCTCAAATAATCTTGCTACATTGACTACTGTTAAGAGTTACATGAGAACAATTTCAGCTAATTTCAGGTTTTCATGTATCTTGCCTCTCCCAGTTCTGAAGAACAGCAGGTCCAATGTCACTATAAAAATCTGTTGTGCAGCCATATTTAGCATGCTGTTTTCAATTCCAAGAACCTTATCTCAAGAAGGATATCACAAGGATAGCCTCCTTCTCGCAAACAGCAGATGAGATGTTAACCCTCCTTGTCAGCTGTATAAGATTTCAGATGGGGCTCTGAATGATTGTGACACTAAAAAAAAATTCCTAAAAAAACTGCCAAGGAAAGAAAAAGCTGTAGGAATAATACTACTACTTAACGTTTGTATGGTGCTTTGTGAGCATGCAAAGCACTTTGTAAGTATTACAATCCTGTCATCAGTCCTAAGGGAGGTAAATACTGTTATCCCCATTGTACAGTTGGAGAATCAAGGCTGAGAGGGCAACTTACCCAGGACAACCTAAGTGGTTCACAGTACAGGGAAGATTCAAAATAGCTTTTGACCTGACATACTAGTTTTCTGATTGCAGGGAGTATTTTACATGGAAGGGTCTTCAGACACATGAGCCTCCCACCTGCAGACTGAAGTGAGGTCCCAGGATAAATCTGAAAGCATTTGATACAACTATTTTGCATCTGATAGAACAGGTCTTAGTAGTATCAAACCATCAAGGTCTGGTCAGTGCTGGATGGATGAGTGAAACTTGGGAACCTCTTGAAGGCCATCTTGAGTTTCATGATGGAGGAAATGTAACAAATAGATGCAGAACATGGAACAATTGCTAGTTTTATAATTTGTTCTACTAATTTTTTTCTCTTCCCAATTTTTGCTACTATTTATGAAGAAATACAAACCCTGTCCATACATGTCCCTGTAGAATGAATCTATGGATGGATCTGGACATATTAACTAGCCCCACTCTGCTTCCAGCAGCACATAGTCTATGCCAAGCCATAAATTCATTCTCCACAGAAAGAGAAGGAAAACAAGACCCTGGCTCTTTCTTATACTCTCAAAAGACACTTTTAAATGTTTTGTTACTAAGCCAGTTCCCCACTGTTTCATTGAGGAATTAGCAAAATTTTCCCACTGTTGCAGGAATAAAACATCCCCTGTGCACCACCACCCTCCTGTGCACCATCCCTCCCCCCCCTGCACCATCCCCCCACAGCTGTGCATCATCCCCCCACAACTGTGGTACCCCTACTGGACAGGTACAGGATTTGGGGCTGGGTGTTACTCAGTCTTGATCATGTTAAGTATAGATCATGGTAAGCTGATCATGTTAAGTATAGGCCGAAAACGCAATGCACCCTTTTCCACCCCCATAGGGGTTAAATTTCTAAAAACTGGTTCTTAGTGGTTGCTCACATCGCATAAGGAATATGCTCCTCAAATTTCATGCTTCTAGGTCCAGGGATTGAGGCAGGGCATTGATCAGTCAGCAATTCTGCAAGGTAAAGTACCTCTATCTCTCCACTCTAGAATGTTCTCTCAGGGACACCTCTAGTTTATGTGGTGCCCCGAGCAAGAATTGTCTGCTTGGGGAAGGGAGCTGCAACATTACTTAAAAAGAGTTGGTACTTACTATTACCCAGTTTTTTCACAAGCCCCACCTGCCTAAAAGTCTGAAATTTCACAGTTTTAAGATAGTGAAATTGGGCCTCATAGACTTGGGGCCCAATCCTGTGGATGCACACAGATTCAAAATCAAAGAAGCTCTCAAAGAAGCTCTCAAAGAAGTTTTGCTGTTCCTTTTTTTTGAAGATACTATATCTCGGAGGCATGGGAGCTACTAAAGTAGGAAAAAAAACACTCCAAGGAGGCTTTTCTTTCCCTGCTGATAACGTTTCCCTGCTGATAAATGTTAGAGATAACGTTTCCATACTTTAACTGAGATTATAGGTGACAAAATGCTGAATACAAATTTCTGTATCTCTTGGTGAGGGCAAAATCTTGGCAAAGATCCTGCTTTGGAGACACCAGCTGGAAAAGATAGGACAGCTTTTGGGAAGAGGATGGCAACATCCACCCTTGCTGCAGCAAAACTTCAGCAGATAAGGTGCTTTCTCCCACAGCCATCTTCTTGCCAAAAAAGAATAAGAGCTCAGGACATTGTAGTGATCTTCTCCCTTTATCTTTGCAACAACTCATTGAGGAAAGATAGTGAGAAAGCAGAAAGGAAGCTGGCTAAAATGTTGGATGAAAAATGAAGTCACCTTGAATTACCAAGCAGCAATTTACAAGGAGGAGGCAAGCTGCACCAGGTGATGCATCACTACCGGCTAAATTTTTTTAAAATAATACCATTATGTTATATATAATAGCCCATGGTGTTGCCAACTCCATGGGAGGAGAAGGAAGTCCATTTTCATATCAGGTGGATGCAGTCACAGATTTAAAGATTACATATAGTGCTAGACACTGTAAGAAATTGCTACTGGGCAGAAGTCAATAATACCCACAGGATACCGTTGGTAATACCTTGAACATTGTCTTGAGAGAACAAGATGCCCTCATTCAAGGGCAGTGAAGGAAACTGAGGAGAATTGGACTGGTTTTCCAGCAAAAACACTTGCACAACTCTAGTGAGTTGGCGACATGCTCTGTGAGAGTGGGAGGAACTCAAAAGAGCAAACTCAGCACTAGCCTCCTGCTCAGTTAATCAGTCAGCTCAGATGAGCTGCATGACTTTGCTCCATCCATTAATACAATCAGACAATTAAGGAACTTAAAACTGCAGCCACAGCAAATATCAACTTCCCATCCTGTGATCACACAAACCCTTGGACTTCCATCCTTCTCAAGGCTGAAATCAGGACTACATAAGTTAGAAACCTCATTCACCAAACAAAGACCAGATTCTTTGCAGGTACAAACAACATGGCTCCACATAAGACCAGGCCTTACCACTCACAGTGACAGCTCAGGGTAGTATGTTTGTGAAGGCTGAGTTGGGTTCACTGATTTACCACACAAGCCAAGAATCTGGTTCTAAACTGGATAGCAGATGTGAGAGTCTCAGATTATATTGGGGGTTATAAAACAGATTTAGTACATCACTAGCAAAAAGCGTACCCGCGCTGCGGGAGTAAAATTCCCCCCGTACGCCATACCCCACTGCGCATCTGTCCCCCCATGCGCATCAGTCCCCCCCTACACAGCATCTGTGCATGCACATCACCTCTCCATGCACAACATTTTCCCCATGCAACCCCTCCCTCCGAACAAAATCCCCTACAGTGCACGAGGCACTGAGCACCAAATCGGATGGATGTTGGATAGTCTTCTTTGTTAAGTGTAGGACAAAAACACGTTGCATCCCTTTTCAGCCCCTTAAGGGTTAAATTTCTCCACATCTGTTCTTGATATGACAGAAGGAACACCCTCTCCAAATTTCACACTTCTAGGTCTAGGGGTTGGGACAGAGCATCCATCAGTCAGAGTCTTCAATGCAAAGTATAGGGAAGAAAACACGTTGCACCCCATTTCACCGCCTTCCGGATGGAATTTCAGAAAATTGATTCTTAGTGACTCCCTCCATCACAGAAGGAACACCCTCCCCAAATTTCATGCTTCTAGGCCTGACAGTTTTGGCAAGGCGTTGATGAGTCAGTAATGATGATAAAGATTAGTTTTATAAAATGAATTGCGCCCCTTTTCACCCCCTTCTGGTTGGAATTTCTGAAAACTGGTTCTTAGTGGATCCCTCCATCATTGAAGGAACACCCTCATCAAATTTCACAGTTGTAGGCCCAGCGGTTTTGGCTGGGTGTTGATGAGTCAGTGATGATGATGAAGATGCCTTTTATATATATAGATTAGCACTCATGAAACTGGCTCAGCCTGCAGTAGTGCAACCAAAAACAGCACTAATAGACCCAACAGGACAGCTTCCACAGACTAATCAGGCCTTCTGAGGAACAGATGAATCCTGCCCACCTTTCCATTCTAATATCACAGGTCTGATGGATCTTCAAGCTCTCTCCTCCCATCTTCCCTTTTGCTATTCAAGGAGCAAAATCCTATCCTTCCCCTCCCCCATGCAGCAGTAGTGCTGCATTCTTCCAGGGGCAGGGCAGCTCTCCTTTCAGTAAAGGACCAGTTGTTCTCTTATATGGGGGTAAGCCTCCACCATATAGGAGAGAGGGTCCACCTGGATCTTAACTAGCTAAATAGCTGGCACATGTCTGCATAGAACCATAGAATGGGATTAGATCTGGGAAGAGAAATAGGATAGGATTCAGCAGACACCACAGGCACTAAACCCACCCCCCTTCCAGGACCTGATCCACCTGTGTCCTGCATCTCCTGCCTCTCTCCCTGTCTGACCAACTTCAGAAAGTAATGGGAGAGCTTATGACGGGGCAGAAAGGTACTGATTTTCCTTCTAGTGTTCCTGGCAGCTGGAGTACCTTTTACAATCAGTGCTGACTGCTTTATGTCATTGGCAATGGAAGAGGCATACTGACATAACATAATAGATACAGGATTGGGCTCTAGCTTTCATCCAAACTCAAAAAGAGGGGTGGTCTTTTTAAAAAAAATACAAATACATTAATACGTATAAAGCAAACTCTTGTGCACATTTATGTCACTATATATCTGGAAAACCTAAATAAATTGTGTTTATGTCTACACAAAGAACTAGACAGAGAAACTGTTAGCAATTTCTGTTCTACCTTCTTTGGTTGCTGTTTCCTGGCAGGAGGAGCAAGCTGCACATTTGAGTATGTGAAGATTACAGAGACATTTTTCTTGACTTTAATACAGTGATGGGCTCAAAAGAAATTAACAACCGGTTCTCTGCCCATTTGGCAGCCACTTTTAAATGGCTATTTTTAAACTTTATATGTCCTGTCTCTCATTAACAACCGGTTCTGTAGAGTAGGTGCGAACCTGCTGGAGCCCACCACTGCTTTAATAATGGTCTAGAGCAGAAGGAGGCAGTCTGGGTTTTCAAAGATAACAAGCTTTTATCATCATAGTTGTCTGGAAGCCCTGACTGGGAGAGGAGAGAGAAACTAACCTGGCCTTAGGACTCTACCAAGTCTACAGTGGTGACTGTAGATGAGCAATTATATTTTTGAATGCTCTCCTACAATAATTGCTCAATAGAAACAGAAAACAAGCATAACTAAGGTCTGAACTGACCCTCTTTCTCCCACATGCTACTTTTCTATTTGAAGGAGCACTTTCACAGAGAAGAGATAAAAATGGTATTCCCAACTAAAACAAAGTAGTACAATATAGTACAAAATTAGTACATGTAGAAAACAAATATAAGTAGTAACAGCACAAGTAATACAAAACAAAGTAGTACAATAAAATGCTTCTACAATAGCATTCTCAATCTACTAGTAGTACTTGAGTTAAAAAGTCCTCAAAGAGGAGACCTGGCATTATGAGAACATTTTGCCAGGACTTGCCCTCCACTGAGCTTCAGTCCCATGCTAAAAGTGCAGCAAATGGGTGATCTTTACTCTAGGGTTTGGCCACATTTGATCCACAAGATGATTTAAAGAGATGCTTGGCAAGACTGGATTCACAAGGTCAAATTTTCCCCAACCACGATAATTTTCTCCTTATTTTCTCACAATAGCAGGAATGGTAGCCCCTGAAGCTCAGTTGTTGGCCATCATATGTCAAGTCGAAAGGATCAGAGAACTCCCAGAGTGCAAACAAGGAAGAGGGTTGCACCTAGTACTTACATGGCAATCAGTCGGGCTACTGTGGTACCAAAACGGTCAAAGATGTAGCCTGTGGGGAAAGTCATAAAGTTGTTCATGAAGGAGCCAATGGTGAAGATGAGGGAGAACTGCTCATCCTGTGCACTGCAGTCTGCAAAATAAGAAGGAATTTAGATAGTCCCTACATCCAAATAGTTCCTATTCATAGTTGAAAAGCAGTATATAAATACTGTTGATGATGAGTCCTGATAAATAGTCAATCACACAATAAGTACACACTACAGATAGTACTCTTGCTCATATACTTATTTGGCCTTTTACCATTCAAGGCTCCTCAAGCCTTAATACTTTTTAAAATAAATACTGTTCTTACTTTATACAGTGTGAGATGCTGTAATATCTCAAAATTCTCCTGAAAATCTCAGTCTCCCCTGAAGGTTCTGCAAGTTGTTTTGGGGCTGATTGTGGGTACTTAAGGGGGAAAAATATATCTTGTATATGCTCAGAACAGCTCTTTTTCAGGTGTCCTAGCGCAGGGGTGTCCAAACCCCAGCCCTGTGCAAGATGCAGCCCACGGCAAGCCTCAGTGCGGCCTGTGGCCAGGCAACTCCATCTGGCCAGTGTACAATCTTTGTAGTGTATCCAATACACTTTTTTACATTTAAAAGTATGTAAATTTACTTAAATTTGAAATGTAAATCATTTTTCTGGCCCATAACACAGTGTCATGTGGCCCTCCTGCCAAAATGTTTGGATACCCCTGTTTTAGAGGGAAAGCCCATGCCTTATAGGTCCATGATGGTTATAACCTGAAATTTCATAGCATTCCCACCTATACAATTCAGCCTTCTGTTTAGGACAAAAAGAAGCCAACTATCCATCTCAACATGTCTGAGAACATTCTTGTGCAGTTCCTTGCATTTTTGCAAGCTACGAGAGGGATCCAAAGTTACTGCTCTGCAAACAAACATTTGCCAGTATAGGTACCTCCCAGTTAGTCCCCCATTTATGCATACACCACATTGACAGAGGCTGCAATCCTATAAATAATTTTCTGGAGTAAGCCCTATTTAACTCAATGAGATTTACTTGAGTATATCAGCATAGGCTTATGTTGACAGACACTAGAACTCAACATAGAATTAAACCTCATCACCTCCCATTCTTCTTCCCTGATCATACCTGTCACATTTGTTGTTTGATTCACAGATGAAATGCACAGATCTTTAAAATAGTGCAAATCCTTGAGAACGTAGACTAGGGATGCCCATCCAAAAATGACACCTGCAAAGCACATGCATTCCAAGAGACCTGAGATTAATGTGGCCAGCCGCTTGGCAGTTCCTGCTCCTCGGTATGCCATGACGTCAGGGGCACTTCCCTGCTGGTCCTGAGGCAATTCTGTTTCTGTTTCTAAAAAGGATGGGGAAAATGTAAAACGTAAGTTCTACTGTATATCCTCTTGGAAATCCAAATCAGAAGTTTATATGATTTCAAGTGAAACATGGTGGTTCTTTTTGTTTCTTTTTGTGTTTCAGACGCACACACTCAGGTAAAATTTTTTACAAAGAAACATTAAAATAAATTGTCATTTGCCCCAAACTGGGCTACCTCCACAGCGTTTCCCTTGCCAACGTAAGATTTTCCTCTGTGCATGTAGAAGGGCACCGTGTTCACTGGATCATATAAAGGATGATATAAAGGTTTGTTCTTCTCCACACTCATTTAGCCCATCTTTTATGGTGTATCCCCATTTCATCAAGTTGTCCTTAGATCTTCCTACCCCAGCAAACAGGCCATGGTTGTTCTTGGTCAGGCGGCAGGCATGCATAAGATTGGGCCCATTCACTTGGCATCTCCCTACTCTCTTTTCATAGGTTCATGGCAGACTGCAGCAACCAACAGTTAGGAGGAGTTGCAATTCTAAGGGAACTATTCCTTGATCTCACCTGTGCAATGAAACTGCAAAGGGGGAGGGAAACAATGAGGCCAAGGGAGCACCATAAATTGCTAATCACCCTTTCAAACATTGTGGTGGTTTAGACAGAAGAAACCCCCCTGTCCCTCAGTGAAAAGATGCAGTTGTCTCTAGGCTGGAATGTGAAGCACCACCCCTAAAGCAACATCCAAGAACTTGGAAGGCAAACATGCCCATACAAAGCATAAAATTCTATGGATGCTAAGAAGAAGCAAATCGGGAAATGAGAAAGGGAAACTGCCCAATATCATAAAATGGGACCAAGCAACCAGTTTTGGATCAACTGTACAAATAAGAGAAGTTCTAAGAGAAGACCAGACATCAGAGTGTAGCTTTTCAGCACCTCTTAGTAATCTCAAAAATAGGTCATTTCTGATCTGACAATTTTGGATACTTAGCTTGGACTCAGGATAGTTTTTATGAACTGCTAGAGGCAGTTCAAAACTCATCTTTGTAAATGAGGCTTTTGCCAAATTACACTGGTCTCCACTGGCTCTTAGCCCAATTCAGCTGAAATCTCTTCCCACTCCACGCTGTTGCAGGCACTCAAGGAGACATGAGTTTCATCCTATGGTGGAGAGGTAGTTGGAGAGGTCTTTTTGGGTAAGGAACTCCCATATTTTGCTCGTGCAGGACCCCATGTGCATAAAGGTAGTGGAGAGGGATAAGATGTAGCCACATACTTGTGCTGCTAAACTTTCCCTTTCCTTCTCTCATTTTGCCACCTTCCATGCCTCTTCCCCACCAAGAAATCCCTTTCCATCCTCATTTTTCTCCCACTGCCCCATCCCTCCCTTGCCTTTCATCGAAAGTGCCTTTCACATGGTCACCAACCTTATATGGTGGTGCATACAACCACCAGTAATGGATGCCAGAGAATAGTCCTGGCATGACTTCCAGCAGGATCCAGGTTTTTCTTTCCACCAGCAGATAAAAGAAGGATTAAGCTGCCCCTCTCATGAGCACTGAGGGGAGCCAACAGATCCCACTCAGGAAACTGAAGGACAAAGGCTGCTAAACATGATCTACAAAGACTGAAAGGGTCATTAGCAATCTATGATGTTCCCTTGGATTCACTGTCTCCTTCCTCCTTTGCAATTCCATTGCACAGCTCTGGAGATGTAAGTTCTCCAGAGCCTTGGATGGAATTTGAGAGATGGAAGAAAAGTTCTCATTTCTATTTCTTACCATATATAGTTAGGACTCAAGATGGATCACAATGTGCACCATTACCTTGCTATGCCCTCCTTAAGGAACCACAAGCCAAGACAGTCTTAAAAAGGGACTGGATAAGTCTATCATGGACAACTAGTCAAGAGTGACAGCAGGGGACAATGATTGCCTTCAAGCCATGCTGGGAGTCTTCCCAGAGGGAGCTGGTGGGCCACTATGGGAAACAAGCTTCAATCTGATATAAAGGACTCATATGCCCAGAATGTTTCTGCCAGACCAATTAACAGAAGAAAAGATGCCAACAGCTGAATTACACAATCCTTCTCCTAAACAGCAACCATTAAAAGAACAAAATTAAGTGATTTTTACACTGGCAACAAAAACTAGCAGGAATCTTCAAACGTGGAGTTAAGCAAACCTTCACCTTGAGAATATTTGCACAGGACTTTTCCTCACAGGGAATGCAACAAAACTGATTCAAATTGCATCTGATATAAAGATGCTGACATATCATCATGGTTAATAGTGTAAGCCTTCTGCTTGAACCAAACCTCAGCCACAACAGTGGCCACAATATGGAGATACTGGTTCATCTTAGAGAGCTGTCCTAAGGACTGCTGAGGCAATGTAAATGGGCCTGCAAAGGCTTGAAATGAAGTATTATTTTAATACATAATTAAAATGCAGAACTCTACATTGGTAATGAGAAATGTCATGTTCTAATCTAACTAACAACTGATATTTAGAAGCACAACCTCTGAAACTGGAGATAGCATATCACTATAATAAGGAATTTAAAGGAACTTTTTTGCTGCATGAACGTGTGCAGCTTCCCAGCACATATACATACAGCAAAATATACAATTATTGTCCACAATGATCTATATTAGTATTCTTCAATATTTGTCCCCCATCATACCACTTAGCATGGACAGAAGTACCACCAGAAGTAACTGCTAATGATGTCTTTACCACTTCTGGATCGGGAGACCAGAAGCAATGGAACAAACACCACAATGAGGCTCAGGTAGAAAGAGAGCTTTCTGAATAGACTAAAAATGCACCTTTGAGCCCTGCCTCTCCCTGTTGCTTTTCCCGCTGCATTGCTTTTGATTAAAGCATTTTGTTTAAAGCAAGCAAAGGACATCACACATACAATGTATTTTATAACGTGGATGGTTGTACATGGTACTATACAAAGCACCCACAAATGATAGATCCTCTTCTCCAAGGAGCTTACAATTTAAATTTAGACTGTGGGTGGAGGGGGGGAGACAACCAAAAGCAGGGAAGAAGGAGAGCGACAAAGATAACAAGGCATGAACATGAGCCAATGCAATTACACATGATAATTGATTACCAAATGATCACTGCTAAACAGGAATGCACCCTCAAACTCCCTCCAACATTCACAGATTCCCATGCAACCATCTGCTCAACTTAAGACACCCAACTTTCTGTCAATCACCTATCCTCCTGCATGACATGTGCCTCTGCCACCAGTTACCCCCCCTCGCTATCTGTGCCTCTCCCATCCTCCTATCTTTTGCTGGCAAGCTGGTCACCATGGTATTTCTTCAGTGCTGTATAATATGCATACAGATAGGTTTTGTCTCCAGTTATTGCAGTGGGTTGTATATGGGGAGAGGGAGAGAGGTGTGTGTGTGTTCATGTGGCATTGTGTAACCTTCAAAGCTGCGGCTTTGTCTGTGAATCATTAATCACACATTCTTTTAATAAAAGCCTGTTCCCTCTCAGTTGTGGGTGGTGGTAAATGTTAAAAATAATGCTCTGCATTTTGGGGGCCCTCTCAATCTACAGCCCCATCAATATGTTCCACCTAAATTAAAAACTACCAGTGAATCTCAGTGGCTGGTAAATAACTCCAGTAAGTGTGGCCTGGGGCTTCAGAGGGCTAAACTGCTCCTGTTCAGGTACTCTGCTCAAATATGGACCCCATGTTGCAAAGTCATCATGAAGAACACTGAGTAGTGCAGAGGAAAGACAACAATTTAGTCAGACTGACCCCCCTCAATTTGGACTTTGGGGAAGCAGATCTTGATCCCTCCAACAAGTCAGCGATTCACTCTCACTCTCTCCCCCCCACCCCGCCCCAAATAAAATCTCAGGAAGTAATTATACAACTGAAAATGGAGCGCAGAAGAAGCAAGAGAGAGCCTTGGAACCTCCATACCTGTGCTTCTCATCCATCAATTCAATAAAAAGTGTTTTTATGTGGTACCTTTTCTTCTTCCACTAGACTCAGTTGAATGCTTCCTTAGCCTTACACCTACCAGATTGCTTCATCCCTACTTGCCCATAAAGCTTACTATGTGGGGTTGCCATATGTCCCGACAAACCTGATTTGGGGGGATTGTGTTCACATACTGGCAGATGGAACAGAAGGTCCTGTCCCAATTTAATGGAAGAGAATTATGGCAACCCTATTACTATGTGATCTTGGAGCAAGCATCATTTCTTGGTGTGGCCTACCTTACAAGGTTGTCATGAGTATACAAGTGTGAGAGACAAACATATACCCTCTGAGCTCCATGAAGGAAAAGTTAGATATTGTATAAATGTATTTCTAAATGAAGCATGTAACCTTTCAATTGCACTGCACATATTTTCAAGGCAGTTTATAAAAGAAAAGCCATAAAGTCACAACAAAAATAACACAATGGCAGTAATAAAATAATCAGATATGGAACATTCTGAATATTTTAAGGCCTGGGGAAAATTTAAAGGATGTTAAAAACACATTAGCGTAGGCACCAGGTGAACCTTCCTGGGAAGAGAACTCCATAATGGGGTATTGCCATAGAGAAGTTCTCTCTTGCTTGCCACCCACCTCTCCTCAGATGGTGGAAGTACTTGAAGAAGTTCCTATGAAGATTCTTGAAGCTTAGAAGCAGTAGAAATAGGTAATTCTTCCAATACTTCCCAATATCTCCTTCCTTCTCACTACCTCTGTAATTTTCTCAACATCTTTCACTGAATTTTCCTTTTTCCTCTTCAACCACTATTGCTAGAAATATTTATATCCACAAAATAAGGCTTAAAAGCAATTTACATTAAAAAAAATAATTCTGCAAATTTTTCTGTTCCTCCAATACAGAGAGTCCTGCTTTCTTGATTGCCACATCTGGTTTCCCTTTGCCTCCATTTGGTTATTTTCAGAACTCTTGCACATTTCCCCAGAAACATCATCTTCTTGGCTATGCACTTCTGGTCTGGCATATGGCCAGAGGCAGGAATGGGGGGGGGGGGGGTGGAAAATGCTGCAGACTTACCTGTGTCTCTCAGCATCAAGATCTCCTGAGTTCTCCACAAGTCACACTCAAGACAGCCTCTGAAAGACCCTCAAGAGGGACAGCCTTTCCAGAAACAGACAGTAGAGCTCAGTAGAGTGCTTGGGACAGGAAGCAAATACCAACCCAAACCATGTAGTAGTTGGACAAGCTGCCAAACACATCAGGGAACGCCCTTGGAGCCCCTCCTCTCTTCAGCCTCCCCCCTTCCCTGCAGGGAAAGAAACAGATGTTGAGATGGCAAACACTCTGGTGGCAGAGCTGGCAAGCAGACGCTGGTTCCACCAGAACACAAACACTGCCACATTAGCTGCGTTCATTGGCACATAGTCATTGGTAACGTCACATCCCGCTCTCTCCACAGTCAGTATTCACTGGGCAGTTTTTATGCAGCATTTTCTTTTTCTTACATGTGTGCCAGTATGTAACATGTATTTTGCATTTGGAAGCTGCGACAGAGCTTCTTAAGTCATGCAGCAAATTAAAAACAGGTGACAGACTTCACAAATTACAGCAAACACATTTTTGCTATATAGATTTTGTCTCTGTGAAGGAAAAACACCTATGCTGTGACCACCAAGACTTATTACAGTGAGTACAGGAATTCTCAACTGTGTCCCATTTAGTAATATGCTCCTCAAGATGTGAAAAGTGTTGATGTACACAAGTGTGGAAATCCAGCATTCAAACACACGCTCTTCCCCAGAAGATGCAAGCTGTTCCCAGAATTTTGGGGCATTCTCTAGATAGCTAAAAATTGGAAACATGGAACATCCTGGATCTCAGGCTTAATTTGACTCAGGGTGCAACCCTCAGGCTTAATCTAAGACTCAAGGTGCAAGATTAAACCATTTAGGCGGGCATAAATCCCCCACTTTCTGTTCCTGTAGTATTGTGGGGAGGCCAGTGTGTGTCTGTGCACTGGCCTTACCCCGTCAGGAGTGGCACATAATTGCTTTATGGCACTTTTGTGACATTCCCTGGCTAGCATGAACTTGTGCCAGGACTTATATCAGCTTAATTGGGGGTTAGGATTGCAGCCATAGTCCTTGAAATTTGTTGGTCATTATAGAATATAGAAATGGAACATCAGGTGCTCTTTAATGACAACAGAGTGTCCCTAACACAGTTTCAACACAAAAAGGGAGCTCCTCCTGTGCTTGAGGTACACAAGTATGAATGCAACTCAACCCTATGAGCACAAAGACATAACAACTGAAAAAAGATCTGGACACTTCCTAGGTAGGCTATTGAACAGTGACACTGTCTAATCACCTCATCCTTTGCTGTCCTCCTTTTGCCTTCAGTTTTTAGGAACTTTTTAAGGAGTCCTTCCTTCTCATTATGTGGCCAATATATTTGAACTTCAGTTTCAATATCTGTCTTTCCAGTGAACAATCAGAGTTGATCTCCTATACGATTGACTGATTTGATCTCCTTGCAGTCCAAGGAGTCTTCACTCTGCACTCTTCTCCAACACCACACCACTCATCACTCTTCTCCAACACAACATCTATTCTTCGATGGTCAGCCTTCCTTAAAGTCCAGCTCTCACAGCCATACATTACCACAGGGAAAACCATAGCTTCAACTAAACACTTTAAGTTGTCTTGACTCTAAGTTGTCAAGACCTGCCATAGCTTTCCTCCCCAAAAGAAGGCATTTTAAAATTTTTGGGCTGCAGTTGCCATCTGCAGTTATCTTAGAGCCCCCCAAAAGAGAAGGCTTCTTGGTCAGAATGTGTGATTTCTAAGAAAACATAATCCCCAGCATTGGTCATTTGTTTTTCCCTTTCTCTTTGCCTTCCCTCCACCTCCTCATAACCACATTATGCAAAACCATGAATGGTTCCAGGCTTACTTTGCCCCATCACTATCAACCAAGACCAGAGGCCTTCCTTATCTTAGCCGCCAGACTCAAAAAACTAAGGGTGATAACTCATTAATGACAGGCCACTGCTGAACAGCATCCTCCAAGAGAGTCATGCCCCCAGTTTCCTTTACAAGGCCATAATCACAATAGCATTGAACATGAAAGTGCTTCCACCTCAAATTAGAAATGAAAAGTGAAAAATGTGATATTTCTTCCTTGCTGCTCCTGTGAATGATCTGCTTTCACATCTTCAGCATGACTATGAATCAATGACGATTTTTACACACACACATTTTTCTTGCTAAGTCCTTGGGGACCCTAGGAGTACTCATTCACACTCTCTAACAGTCATCAGAACAGGCATGTGATCACCCACACACAAGTTACTATCAATGATGGAAGGTGATCCCAAACTGAAGTATTTCACAACCTCCATCAAAAGCCTTTGCATATTTGCCTTTGCTGAACCTTTGCATATTTGTGCATACACAGCATCCCTACCCCCTACACACACATAAACACCATCCAACACAATTTCTTTTCATACTCTGATCAACAGAACTATAGGAGAGTCCAACAGTGACTTGCTTGATACTGTGCCTATTTTAGCACACACACACATATGCACATCTGACTCAGATGGAACCTTAACCCTGAAACATCTCAGATAAGAATGGTTCCGTAGGGCAGTGTTGGAGAGGAGGGGCAGCTGAGTTTATCATTCTTTTGGTAAAGGACTAAATTTTGCTTGCCAATAATGTCTGTCTGTCTTTCTTTCACAGATAAGGCCATTTTGTTGGCTTGTGAACCAGATGCAATCCACAGTGAGCCTCCATGCGGCCTCTGGCAAGCCACCTCCATCCTGCCCATGGTCAAGCCCTGTAATCCTCTGGAGGCGAGGGGAGCTCTGCTGTCCTTTTTCGAACCCCTGACAGTGTCAGAGATATGGTATGGCCCTCCTGCCAAAATGTTTGGACACCCGTAGATTAGACTGTGTGTATCAATGCTAAAAAATCTGCAACGAGGAGAGAGTACTATGGCCAAATAATCTTTATAACTACTGAGTTGTGGTAAAGCTTTTTTTTAAGTGGGCCCTGATACTAAAAAATTTGGGAACTGCTATACAGTACTAGACTGTGAAAAGAGTAGCTGTTGGAGATAGGTAGCAGGCCAACTTATAACAACATAGCAAGTTTCTGTCATTAACTATACAATTATACAGCATCCTAACCACTCCCTTTGTGTGATAATGGCTGTAATCCTAAAGACACTTTCCTGGAATTAAGACCCATTGAACACTATGGAGCTTACTTTTGAGTAGACATAGGGAGCAATCCAGAGTAACTACGGGGAGTCCTTGCTCCGGAGTAAGAACAAGTTACTCTGGATTGCAATATGAATTTCCCATAGGTTTTCACTAGATAGTGCAGTAACTATGGATGCACGTAATGTCTCTTACGTGCTCCCGTAGTTACTCTGGATTGTAGCCATAGTTAGGATTGTGCTCAACATCTTTCACCACTAGTTTCAGCAAATGCATGCTCAAGAAAAGGCTTAAATGGAAATCCAGATGAGGAACCAGTTGAGAAATAGAATCCCTCTTTTATATATAGCCTTTCTTGACTTTGATACACAATGTACAAGCGATCTATTCTTAATATAGAAAACAATAAATCTGCACATATGAAACTGTAAGTCTGTAGTAATTCATGGCACACACATACTGTAAGTACTTTTCTTCAATCCAACCTAACTTTTTTAAAATTTTAAAGATAAATTAAAGGTTGCATTCCTATAAACTATCCCCACGCAAATGAAGGAATCAGACATACCTCACAGCATAGAAGGGAGGCAAACTGATATGTCTTTCTGCATATTTCACAAAAAAGACCAGTTGAACCTTAGTGCTGGGCATATACCTAAGTGGCTCTGCGCCTGCCATCCTGCTGCCCACTTTCCCATCTCAACTTCCTGGAAGATTCAAGGTGTCATTTGGTAAATGTCACCAGCTCAGCGTCCATGTCTTCCGAGCCATTATCCCACATTGACGTGCCAGGTACAATGGGTCCTCCTGCTCTATGTTGCAAGGAGCAGCAACTGCATCTCTCCTGCTTCCTGCAATGAGAACTTTCAATCCCTTTCAAGACTTTGCACCTTCCACTTGTTTATTTAACTTGCTTAATGTACACTTAATGAAAGTAAATTACTACTCAGGCTTGTGAAAAGTCCACTTAATTATGCCCAATGAGTTTTTTTTATTATTAAAGGTTAACTATGGCCCAGTACTCTCACACTATCAAAATGCCTTCAATTCCTTACACTGCTGCAGCATAAATATATCATTATTCATGTCAAACAGAGCAGTATTAGGATTTTGTTCTTTGTTCCCTCATTCTCTCAGTAACATCAGCATTCATTCACTTCATTTCAGTAGTGGATGTACCCAATCTGACATCACCAGATTGCCAACAGAAGCGTCTAGTCGCACATTTTTGTGTTTATCCTGGATTTTTTTTTACTAAGGCTGGAGACAGTAGGTACAGTACTGGTTGTCCATTTTGATTCAGCACTATCACTGCCCACAGCATACTTGTAGAGCAGTGTTTCTGAAACAATGGGTTAGGATCCACTAGGTGGATAGCAAACTAATTTCAGGTTGGTCCCCATGCATTTCAATATTTTATTTTTAATACAATAGACTTGCTGCTATGGTGATATGTGACTGCATTTAGGGAAATGTTACAGATCTGTACTATTAACAGGCTTCTACGCTACGGACCAGTATATGGTTTTTGCAATGATAGTAAATGGGACATAGTCTTGGGTAAGGGTGACAAGGTTTGCAGACTTAAAGGGTTATTTAAAAAATTTTCCTACTTGATGACATCACTTCCAATGGTTCCTGATAGATTTTCATTCTAAAAAGTGAGGAAAAAATGGATGCTAAACTTTTGAGAACCACTGCTCATGTTTTTAAATTCCATGAGTATCTTAGGGCAAGATTTTTATAGCTTAAACCTGAAACTGTTGTGACCTACTACTCCAAGAAGGACATGAAAAAGGATCTCAACAAATTGCCATCTTTTGAAACTTTTTTCTAGGTACTACAATTCTCACAGGCAGGGTTATTGCTTAAAAGCACAGGGACTTTATTATTATGAGACCCACCACTGGTAACTCTCTCCCAAGAAAGAAACTCTGCAGGCTTATTTCTTGCATCTTTTAAAAGACTAGTGAAAGCCTGTTCAGAATGTTTGATAATTCCTTATGATAGCTCACTCTGAGCACAGTGCTAACCATGTCTACTCAAAAGGAAGCCCATTGTATTCAATAGGTCTTACTTCCAGGAAAGTGTTAATCATGAACTAAGCCTCATGTAATCATGTAAAGCCAACTCTCATATAGGAAATTAACTTCTGACTCATGCATTAGTTCCCCCCCCCAAATGCTCTCTATCCAAACTATTCTCTTTTCTTCTTATATTATTAAACGATTTATATTTCAAGTAGTGTGTGTGTGTGTGTGTGTGAAGATGTGTATGTGTTGATGTCTGATGTGTAGAATTTACAGAATCTCAGAATATACATATTTTTAGATTAATAAATTGAACCTCCAGTTGCATGAAAGAGAGCTGCAGTGGTTTAGTGGTTAAATACACTATGCTTGTGCCTGAAGGTCAGCAGTTCAAGACCTGACTATCACATGACATGGGGAGCTCCTTTCACTTGCCAACCTAGCAGCCCTCCTGCCAACAGAGCAGTTCAAAAGCATGTAAGTGCATGTAGATAAATGGGTAACATTTAAAGGCAACAATGTTTATTCCAGCTACATGACCATGACCATGTCGGCCTTGTAACAGGGGTGAGCACTGCCTTAGAGTCAATCATAACTATCAGGGAAACCTGTGGGGGATACTTTACCTTTCATATACCTATACCTGGGAGTGGCTTCTCCTAAAAAGAACATCCTATCCAAATGTTCTTTATGAGAAAATAGTTGCCTTATCACAGAACTGCTCATAATAATGGCCTTTCCAAGATTGCAACTGTTTGCTATCACAGTGTTTTTCAACCAGTGGTACTTGTACGACTGGTTGTAATAAAGTTGTACCCAGTGTAGTTGAGGGAGTATCCAATCATATGTATTAGACAATGCATGTAGGAGTCTTGGATGGCTGGGCAGAGCTCAAATGTTCACTTTTAAAATCCACCAGCCATGAACCTCTAATCCAGAGATTTTGAACCTTTTTCATCTCACAGCACACTAACAAGGCACTTAATTTTCAAGGCACACCATCAGTTGTTTTTATCATTGACAAGGCACATCAGACTGTTCAAATCCCACAATTTTCCTATTAATGAATGTCAGTTCCTAAATTCCTATGGCACACCTGAGGACTAGCCATAGCATACCAGTGTGCCATGGCAAACTGGTTGAAAATCACTGCTCTGATCAGTGTTTCTTGCATTATATTTGGCTTCCCAATCTAGTAGTAACATCAGTAATAATCTGTATCAAATCATAGAACTAGCAATCTGGCCTCCCAATCTGGAAGCCAGTTTATATCCAGTGGTACTTCTAATAGATGGACCACATGAAGTGGTACAAGCAGGGGACAAACACTGAGAAATACTGGGTTAAATCATTGTGCCCTATACCATATGTCATTCATTTCATGAAAAAGAAGCTTCCTGCAGACTGAGCCCTCAACCAATACATTATAACATATGGTGAGTGTGGAAAGTTTATTTCTTTATATACCATTTTGAGTACCTTTTGGGTGGAAAATTGCCTCATATATTTTAATATAAATAAATCAACTGGGAAAAGAAAAAAACTAGTTAAATTCAATTTGTTGAAAGACTGGAAAGAAGTCAAAATAAATGTGTTGCAATTACTTAAATTGTTATGGTTATAGAAAAAGACTGGAAGAAAGAAATAATAAGGCTAGCAAGCTGGGAAAGCCAATTGATCTCACAGGATGATAGAATTATATGCATAAGCTATAAAGGGAACAACCAATAACTGTGAAATGGAGGAACAACTGGTAACTGTGAAATGAAGGAACACCACAAATGAGTGACATTTAAGCCACCAACACGACTCATTAGACATTAAATAGGAATGCATTTCAAGGCAAATATCTCAAATTGCTTAGCAAATTGATAGAAAATCACCATTACATGTGCTGAATACTTCTCTTAGCACATCCACAGAATAAGACCAGTGACCTTAAGAAACAATATGTTACATGGAATTTAACTAGGCTTGCAGAAATGGAAACTGCAAAAATGGTAGGATTAAGGCAATCTTACCAGGAAGAAGTCAAATTTCACTTTCATAGAAAAATGTATTTCTTATGGGCTCAATCGTACAAGTTATACATGGGTTTTCCCCTCCTTTATTTAGAACAGTACTTATTACATACAGATTAAGGGACTGCATTAAAATATGAAGTACATATTCACACCATAACTCCAAGTTTCCATTAAGATATTTTTCACAATGCAAGTAGGATTGCCAACTTTTTCCAGTCTTCCCACCTTTCCCCATTGCTTTGCCTTCTTGCCAGGAAAAGATCCATTTGCTACATTTCTGCCAATATGGTGCTTTTCTGGACGGTTGTTAAAGGTACACATGATCAGATAAAAAATAAAGTTGGCAACCCTAACAGAAATCTTTAAGTACTGCTAAAACAAACATAATAGAGCTGCCACTTGAGCACAAGAGTTGGGGGACACAATTATATATTAGAACTAGAGGTGTCTCTAGAGAGTACTGCCACAGCAGGTGATGGGCCGGGGGGGGGGGGGGTGATGTGATAGAATAACTCCATTCTACCAAAATGCACTGTCTTATGTAACTGGGCGCAATCCAGAGTAACTATGTGGAGTCCTTGCTCCAGTGTAAGAACAATTTACTCAGGATTGCAATATTTCCCATAGGTGAAAACTAGGTGGTCCAGTAACTACGGGTGCACATAATGTCTCTTACGTGCACCCGTAGTTACTCTGGATTGTAGGGCAAAAAGTACATTTCCTTAATCCAAAACAGATCAATGATTATTCAAAGTGCCAATGAGATATTATTTGATATAACATGGAATCAATAAGTTATTAGTAAGTGATACCCTCTGGACAGTGACATCACTAGTGACCAAAATCACAGTTTTAAGGAATAATATCATCATGTTATATACTATTAGATGTGCAATTTACAGCAGAATGCAATTAAACAAACTGCTTTGAAACATCTGCATTCAAAGTTATGGTCAAAAAAGTATCAATGGTAGGAAGGGGCAATGGTATATCTCTACACCAACCACCTGGGTTGTTGCCCCATCTATTGCATAGGAGGAGGTTCATCTTGGGGGTGACACACTGGCTTACCGCTCCAGGTGATGCAAATCCTAGTGACACCACTGGTTAGGGCTGCAAATTACTTGTGCTTATGAAGAAAGTGAGCCTCAGACAAACTTGAAAACAACTTGGACCTTGTAAGATAAGTAACAACAAGGTACAGGAACAATGCTATCTGCCGCATCTTCAGTGAAAATTTAGCATGTGGTATACCTGATAGGACTAAAGAAGCACCTATATATTGTTGGAATTTGCTGAAATGCTTTATTGTTGCACCTGTACCAGAAGGGTGCAGAAAGCAGGGAAGATTTTACCATTAGGGGTTAAGGTAGTCTCTTTTTGCATATTCTTCGGTTACCCAGAATGTTATTCCTAGTCCTTATTTCCTTCTCTTCCCAATTTCCCTTCCTCTTGAAAAGATAACATGTAGCTAGACAGACAAGCTGGAGAAGTCACTTCCATTCTTTCACATTTTTTTAACAAAAGTAACAACAAAATAACAAATAACAAAAGAAACAAAACTATCTTTAACTTTGAATACAGTACAAACCTCATACAAAGTTTCCTGTATAGAATTTCCTGCAGTATACGACTTTGGTTGTTCCATCTCCACCAACAATATATTCATATTCAGTTCATATTTTCTATTCGCCTTTGAATCTGAAGTTCTTCCCCATTAAGTCCAAGCATGACACAGATAGAACAGGAAAATATTGTCCAACCTGCAACATTGCAGTTTGGGCTTCTCCTTACCCAAATCCAACTGATGCAAGTTTCGACAATATACATATCTTCCATCTTTCTTCATGTAGAATACAGATGAGGCTCCCAGAATCAATCTTGTTCACTAGACCGAGCACTACTTCTCCTCCGTGCAGGTGGGGAGAAGGCAGGAGGGGGGGGTTCTTGAGTGGGGGTAGGTGGGGAGTGAATGGGAGGTGGATTCTGACTCTGCTTCCTGAACATCCAGGAGTGGCTTTTGGCCACTCTGGTCTGCTCAGACTTAGGCCATCTCCATAGGTGGCCCAAGTCTGATTGGACCTATAGAGGCTACTGTAGCCCTACTGCAGGGAAGGGGATGAGCCTCCTCTTCCCAGCGGTAGTGCAGTAGCAGCCTCTAAACTTGTGCTGGATATAGCACAGGCATGCCAGCCTACCTGTTCCAGCACAAATTAGGATTGTGTAGCCCCTCTCTAGTAGTCTGCACAGCTGGGTGTCTGGCAGAGAGCGTTTGTTTACACAACGAAGGCACTAGTTTGGACTGAATATTTGCTTAACAACCTAATCACATAACAACAGGACTGAAGAATATATCCCCGCTGTTACATGGTACACACTTGTGGATAAGGATTTTCCCACTACAAAGAGTCAAAGGCTCAAGAAGATAAAAAATAGTTGACAATAGTTGCAGACTTGTTAAAATTCCAAACACTGATATTTGAATGCACTCTTTTGTAAGCAACAGAAGTATCACTACACATGGAATGTGCTATAAATTTAAAAACGAGTCATGAGTTAATTTGCCTTTTGAAGAATTCACTGACCATTTGTGAATGATTAACTTACGCAAACAGGGGAAGCAAGACACAAAGGTCAAGAGCAGAAATGTTCAGAATGCAATGCCCTTGGTCAGTAGTTGGACAGCTAAGCAAAGACTGCTGACTGCTTCATCAGAGCATTTAAATGACATCCAGCAATGTCAATGAAATCTAAAAGGCATTAAGAACAAAAGCTATAATCCAGCTGACAGTTATATCTACTTAAGCCATTGATTCTGATAGGCAGAACTGCAGTCAAGATAATAAATTGTCTGAAATCAGAGACAGGGCTCATTTCCACCCTATAAATTCTATATCAGCTTAGGTGGCCTAGCATGGCTTTCTTTCACCAAAGGATCCACATATCTGGCCACTGAGTCAATGGGCAATCCTTAGTTCAGCAAATCCGGTATGAGCTTTCTGTTGCAGTTTCTGTTATTCATTCATTATAAATCCACCCAATTTCCTTTCTCTGCAAAAAGTTGGTTCACCTCATGTTCTGGGCAGTATTATAGACATTGAGAACAATCTTAACTATGGGCAAAATCCAGAGTAACTACGGGAGTCCTTGCTCCAGTGTAAGGACAACTTACTCTGGATTCAAATATGAATTTCCCATAGGTTTTCACTAGGTGGTGCAATAACTACAGGTGCACATAAAGTCTCTTACGTGCTCCCGTAGTTACTCTGGATTTGGGGGTAAATCTATTCAAAAGTAAGCCCCATGGTGTTCAATGGATCTTACTCCCAGGAAAGTGATTGCAGCCATTGTCTAGGTGTTGCCAAAAACCTTCCCTGGGGATTTCTGTGAAAGCCTTCTTTCTGAATCATCATGCCACAGGAGGCACTTTGGACTGTTTCTGGCTGCCACGAGGTGCCTTATATGCACAATATATGAAAGGGCTAGATGTTATCAAGGGATCATTCAGCCATTATAGCATCTAGTTTATCACTGGTGTTTTACATGCAGAGGCTTCACCAGTGGACATGTGGAGGCTTCAACAACATTATAACTGGTAGATTATGGCAGATTTCTGTTAAGTGTCAGAGGTGCAGTGTTAGATTTTGCTTCCAGAGATACTGGGCTCTTAGCTAGTAAAAACACAGTCTATATCCATTATTATATTACAGAAGTGTTAGCCCTGTTGTTCAAGCTAATGATATAAAAGAGCTATTGGATTAGCTGGCCTATAACACTAAAAAAAAATCCAAGTGATTTACCTCAGAAGAGCCCCCCCCCCCCCCCCCATTTTCCTCTGATCCCTGAACTTTGAGCAAAAATGTTGAAATGGGTTACAGCTGTAGTCCTCAACCTTTTTGGGCCCACAGACCGGTTCTATAGATAGAAAAGGAATTTTCCAGAGACCAGCCCAGGCATGGGGGGAGAGTACTGCCTCTGGCGACCTGGAGGAAGGGCTTCCCCACTTAGAGCATAGCACAGCTGCCTCCAGCTGTAAATCCCATTATAATAAGTAGAGCTCTTGCTAGGTTACTGTGGTTAGGATTGCAGGTGAGAGCCCAATGTCTCAATGCATGTCTACTCAGAGCAGGGATTTTCAACCTTATTCAATGCAGGATGCACTGAAAATGCACAAAGCCATTCGAGTAATTCCTATTGGAGAGTAAGCCACATTGACTATAATGGGACTTCGTTCTGAGCAGATAGGCATTGGATTGGACTCTGAGGCTGCAAACTTATCTGCACTTTCCTGGGAGTAAGCTCTACTGACTACAGTGGGACTTACTACTGAGTAGACAGGCATAGGGTGGTCTCTAAGGATCCTCTGATAGAGCCCTCCTGCTGTGAGGAGGGGAAGGGGCAATTAGAGGAGTCCTCTCGCAAACCGGTTAGGCAGCTGCCAAGGACCTCCAGTGGTCCCCGGACTGGAGATTGAGAAACCCTGGGTTATGGTACAAATTTCTCTAATAGCCTCTCTTGATTCATTAAAAATCTTTCTTTGGACTAGGTAAGTTAGCAGATGTGCTCTAAAACACATGTAGCATATGCGTGTGGAAAAAAAATTGAAGGAGTGTAGTGACTCATGGCACAACTTAGAGGACTAACACAAAATGAGGAAGAATGCTAGAATGTGGGTGGATCAATACAGTGTATAGGTGAGTAGCCATCTTGAGCCAGACTTGTCCCAATGTGAACCCACTAGAGGTGACCATAGGGTTTTCTGAAGCCTGCAGAGGATGCATATATCTGCAAGAGGCCAGAGCAGGCTTTGGAACGGCTGCTTTGGACAAAAAGACACAACTTACAGTTTCTCAAGGTTATGTAGTGTTCAAGGAAGGGGGAAAAAAGGTGGAAGACTGAAGGAAAGTAAGAAGCAAAGAATTAAAAGCTCCAGCCAGAGCATGAGACTGAGACCATGGATTGGCTCTGAGTTATCCATAGTCAGAACAGAACCAGAATTGCAGGCAATGAGTATGACTCTAGACCGGCTATAAAACAGTTCGCATGCTAGAGCTGCTTGTCTCTCCCACCACCCAAATACTCTTATCCCAATGATGTTTCATCTAATGGTACATTGACAAAGTACTAAAATTCTAACCAAGGCTGCAATTCTAACCAAGGCTGGCACAATTCATTGATCTTCCCATTCTCTTGCTGATGTAGGGAGGCACTGGCCTATCCCTCCCCCAAGAGTGGTGCAGAAGTGTCTTACAACACTTTTGTGACATCCCTAGGACAGCACAGGACTTATGCTGGGGCTTAGGCTGGCCTAACTGGATGTTAGGTTGCAGCCTTAGTCTCGGGCTACAAAGTCCTCCTTGGAGTAAAGGCAAATCCATCAGAGGTTTGCTTCTTGTGTAGTCACAGTCCAGCTGCAAGTATCTTTGTTTCGAATTCAAACTGCTCTGTTAATTTTTCACATTTTGGAAAGGTACAGTTCCCAAGTTTAGAAAAGTTCCCAAAGTTAAGAGCAAAAATATACAGAAAAGCTTCAAATTTCACAATCTAGATCCGTTGTTATCACATGTAATAGAGCCAGAGGTTCTGCATCTTCCTTAAGTTTTACAAAAAGAATCAGACCGAGTTTTTCTCATTTCTATGCAGCAAGCTACACTTGCCCTCTCCTACATAATTATTAAAGCACAGGGGCCCTCTCTGCAAATGTTAAACTTACATACTGTTTATGACCAGCAACAAAGTATTTGGCTGCTTTAAAAAAATGACTGCCAGAAATAACAAAGTGAGTGGTAAAATCCAGAGACAATCAACAGGCTTCTCCTATCAATTCATATCTTTATTGCACATCTACCAACTACACTTATTCCCAACTGAAAGAGGAGCATTTGGTATACATATCAAATGGTAGAGCAGATGTGACTGTCACAACCATATGTACACAGTTTACTACACATTTAAGTAATATACACCCTGCAGCTGCACACTTATGCCCACTTTGCTTCAGTAAGCAACATGTGCTTGATTTTCTTTCTTTTTTATCTTCCTTGCAGAAACAAAAGGACATGCTTTACACAGCTCTGCAGTGTGACTGACAGAATGATTGAGTACACAGACATTGCCCAGATACCTACGGTTCATCCAAGGTTACAGTAAATGGCAGGGATTTTCAACCTTTCAACTCTTGGCACATTGCCAAGGCACTAAAGCTGTCAAGGCACACTAACAGTCTTTGAACAATTGACAAGGTACACCATGCTGCTCATAAGGGGCCCGAATCTACGAATGTCCCTCCTAATAAATGAACACCCCCAAGCTCCTGCAGCACACCTGCAGACCATCTGCACGCAATGTATTGTAGCTGAACATTGCTGGTTAGTGAGTGAGAAAGAACTTCCTCCTTCACTTTTCAAAGATGGAAATTGGTCCTTGAAACATAAGGGCCTATAGAAGTAGGCAAGACCTTCAAGAACAGCAGGCCAAGGATAAATGACTAGAAGACAATTCTAACATATTTATGCAGATTCATGCAACTCTCCAGCATAACTACTCATTAGAGGATGGAAAAAGCAATTTGCACAGACTCATCCCTCTCACTTCTACAAAAGTGGGATACTTATTTAGGACACAGTGTAACCTGACCCTGAGTACTTGGCTGAATGAATAAAAACACAATCTAACTCTTTGCCCAAAGTCTGGGTCCACCCGATACAACTGGCTGAAACTGGAGAACACGGTCCAGTTTTCTGAGCTGAGAAAAACAACAGAGCCTTCACAAGCTCTTTAGTAATTGAGCCAAGGAAAGATGAATGGAGGAGGTTTACGCCAAAACATAGTCAGAAATGTAGGTGGGCAAAAGAACAGGTTCTTGCTCATTTGCACTAAACAGTAAAAAAGGAAAAAACAACAACCACATAAATCTCGGATAAAGACTTTTCTTTCATTTACTGGCTAGTTATAAGCAGTTTCAGGACCACAAACAGTGGACAGGACCTCAAAGACAAAGGCCTGAGGCCGGCAGGCATTTTGAAGAGAATGACAGCCCAGTACTATGCATGTTTACTCAGAAGAAAATCCCCCTATATTCAGGGGTATAGGCACAGGTCTGCAGCTTTAAAGTTGTCTGAGAAAGATTTCACTTCCAGTGTGTACACTTCCTATGGTGTACACACATATCAGTTCTCCCTCTCTGTAGGCTCTAATCAACCCTGTTTCTGAAAAACCTGTTCAACCAGAGCCACAAGCAATGATTCCTCCTTCAAACGATCTTGAGGGGGAAAACCCCATGACCCCAACAGCTGCTGAAGGGGCTGTACTTTCCCCATACATGCATCTTTGCAACCACAAAACTTCTAGTGCCACGTGGGCCTGAGGAAAGCACCACAAGTAGTTTTTCTATCTCTTATTGAGAGGACCCCTGAAGTCTGTATATTCTCCAGTATGGACAGACCTTAAAATAACAGGCTGCTGCCATGAAATTCTCCAACCTTTAGCCAGAACCAGGAGCTCTTGGAAACCATTTATTTGGCTGAGGAAATTCATCTATGAGTTTTATGAGTCTCCCTGAATAATAATGTAGATGAGTCCCAAGTCCTTATGCTTACTCACAAAGAAGTACCACAAAGTTATACAAATACACAACACAAGATGTACCACTGCATCACACACTGTCTCTTTCACATACACACACAGACACACTCAAACATACATGTTATTTTTCTCACACATACACATTCGCTCACATGCTTTCTCTGTTACATACACACCACAAACTCTCTCAAGCACTCACACGTATACACACTCATTCATACACTCTTACACACATACTCACCTTTTCTCACATACACACTTTCTCATACATACATACATACATACACACACTCTCATACACACACACATCCCAGTTCTATGCAAGTCTACTGAGAAGAAAGTCCCAATACAATCAACAGGGCTTACTCCCAAGAAAGTGTGGATACAATTGGGCTGTCACATATATACACATACCCTCTCATGTCTACTCAAAAGTAAACCCCATTGAGTTCAATAGTACTTTCTCCCAGGAAAGTGTGGTTAGGATTGCAGCCACAATCTCTCACACACTTATACACTCACACACATTTTCTCTCTTTTACACTTACATACACACTTTTACACATCTCTCTCTTTCTCACACACACACACTTTTCCACGCTCCTCTTTGTGGAGGAAGCAGAGGTTAAGACTGGGCGACATGCTGCCCTCTTCCGAGGGACTTCCAGGGAGCCAGCTGGGGACCCCCGAGGGCAGGGAGGCAGGCAGAGCCCCTTCCCCCGATCCCCCCGCGGGCTGCAGGGAGGCGCGGGGGCCCAGCTCCATCCTGCTGCAGAGAGAGGAAGGCGGCCCCGGCCCCTCGCAGCAGCAGCAGCCCCACAGGCCCCCACTGTGATTGGACACCGTCCTGCTCCCCCGGCGCCCCCCAGCTAGACTAAGGGATGCAGTCACTGCAGTGCTGCGGAGACCAGACTCACCCTTGTCCTGCGCGCCTCAGCCCGGCCTCTCCCCCCGAGGCACTGCTGCTGCTGCTGCTGCTGCTGCCGCCACCACCAGGGCTGGGGGCTGCAGGCGCCCTCCCTGCTCCATCTCCACTCCAAGGGAAGCGCGCGGGGCGTTCCCTCCACCCTGGACCTGCCTCCAGAGCCGCCCCCGACAGGCAGCCTTGGCAAGCCTGTCAAGGGAAGGGGAGGAAGGAAAGGGAGGCAAGGACGACCCCGGGCCCGGCAGGGTGACTGCAGTGCAGGGCACTCTTTCTGCACGCCTCCCAAACACCCTGGAGCAGCTCCTCCCTCCCAGGCTGACCAGGTGTCCTCTCTTTCCTTTCTCAGCCTTCAGTCCTGGGGAAAAATATTCATTCTCCTCCTTTTCTTTGATAGCAGGTAGCCTTCTTGTCATTTATAAAGTATATGTAGTTGTTTTGAATTTAATAATAAAAATATAATGTTTAAATACAGTATATATCTTCATTTTATATACATATATACATATATAAACAGGTATATATAGCCACTGGAAAGCAATATACTGTACTAGCAAAAACGTACCCGTGTTGCAGGAGTAAAATTCCCCCATACAACATCCCCCCCACTGCGCATCATCCCCTCTACACACATCATCCCCCTATGCGCATCATCCCCCTATGCGTATCATCTCCCCATGCATAACCCCCATGCGCATCACCTCCCTATGCACAACCCCCCATGCGCAGCATCCTCCCCAGTGCAATCCCTCCCTCCATACAACATCCCCCCAGTGCATGAGGCACTGAGCATTAAATTGGCTGGATGTTGGTCAGTCTTGCATGTTAAGTATAGGACAAAAACACATTGCACTCCTTTTCAGCCCCTTAAGCGTTAAATTTCTCCACATTGGTTCTTGGTGAGTGTTGATTTCATAGAAGGAACCCCCTCCCCGATGATGTGATTCAAAGAAATTAACAACCAGTTCTCTGCCCATCTGGCAGCCACTTTTAAATGGCTATTTTTAAACTTTATATGTCCTATCTCTCATTAACAACTGGTTCTATAGAGTATGTGCAAAGCTACTGGAGCCCACCACTGAACTCCCCACCACCCAAATTTCATGCTTCTAGGTCCAGGGGTTGGGGAAAGCATCCCTCAGTCAGGGTTTCTTCAATGGAAAGTATAGGGAGGAAAACGCATTGCACCCCATTTCACCCCCTTCCAGTGGGAATTTCTGAAAACCAGTTCTTAGTGGATCCCTCAACCATGGAAGGAACACCCTCCCCAAATTTCACACTTCTAGGCCCAGTGGTTTTGGCTGGGCATTGATGAGTGAGTCAGTGAGTGAGTCAGTGACTTTTCAGTTTTATATACAGTATATAGATTTACTCAAATATAACGCTCACCTTTTCCAGCCAAATTCAGTCTCCACAATCAGGGTGCACATTACATTCAATGTTAATTAGAATTGAGCAAATACAGTATTTTTATGATAAGTATAGGATACACCATTATTTTCAATGACACATTATATTCAAATAAATATGGTATATTGTTTTTATTTCTTCATGTCCTAGATTTTTTATTGTCTGTCCTATGTTCTGAAGGTACCTTGTCCTGGGTGACTGTATGTCTTCAAATGTAGGACAATGGAGGACATGACAAAATAAAAACAAAGAACCCTCTTGTTTATTGCTTTCATGTGCTTAATTTAAACATTATACAGTATTACTTATTAAATTTAAAACTATTTCATATAATATATTGCATTTAATTTATTAATTACATGAAGGCTACATGCTGCCTGCACACTAGGAAAAGAGAGACAATGAAAGTTTTTTCCCGGGACACAGGGCTTTAAAAAGAGGACATGTCCTGGTAAAAGAGGACATATAGTCACTCTGGCCTTGTTCTCTTTTTTTGTTATGACATATGCTCACCCTGTCCCTTCCACATGAAAGACTCCCTGCCTATAGAAAGCTCGACTACAACCATTGTCCCTGAGCTTTCATAACTACCTTCCACTATAGGATGCAGCACACACCTGTATTGGTATGGCTACACCAGGCCTTGGATAGGATTAGGGTTTAGAGTTTCTCAACCCACTGGTTGAGATTACCACTGGTTGAGATTACCACTAGTGGTACCTGTTATCTAGCAGTCTGGGGTTCGAGACCCAGGTGCTACAAGATGGGGTGAGCTCCTGAACCTAGCCCAGCACCTGCCAACCTAGCAGTTCAAAAGCATGCAAGTAAATAGGTACCACCTCCATGGGGAGCGTTCTCGCCATTAGCCTGGCCACGTGACCACAAAGGCATCTTCGGAGAGCATTGGCTCTTGGCTGTGAATCAGGGATGAGCACTGCACCCAGCAGCTGGCAACCTGTAGCCAGGCACAGCTGGCAGGGCAAACTACCCTGGCTAGTTTCCATGGCTCACCATTATGGGTCACCAGTTACTCTAGTTACTGGTTTGTTGATTCATCATTCAGCAACAGAAACCAGCAATAATGGTAATTTTCCTGTGAGATGCAGGCCAAATGGAACATGCTTCAAGGCACTCTCTTTCCTTTTCATGGAAAAATGAAAGTGTCTGGAAGGCTTATCCAGACATGTAGTGGTTTTTGTGGGCAAGGAGTCTTTTCTAACAGACACTATTTGAGCATATTGCTTTCACCTGGAACAATTGTGTTCTGCTACCACTACAGCCTGCTGCTGAAGCACTCCCAAGAAAGTCAGCAGAAGCTGAAAGGGAAGCTGAAATGCTGGTTGAATGGGTGTATGACCCTGGTTTCCACTTGGTGATTACGCTCTAATGGGTAATACATAGAATTATAGAGTTGGAAGGGACCCATTAGGTCATCTAATCCAACCCCCTGCCTGTAGCTGGAAATCCTCCTAGAGTAGGGGTGTCCAACCTTATAGCTTCCCTGGGCCACATTGGAAGAAGACAAGTTGGTTTGGGCCGCACATAAACACTAACAACTTTTTTTTAAAAAGGACAAAATGTAGGATGTCCTATATTTTGTTCTACATTTTTTAAACCTTGGAGTAAGTCTCATTGATTTTAATGGAGCTTACTTCTGAATAGGCATTATGCATAGGATGGGCAGCGATCCTCTCCAAGCTAAACCTTGGAGTAAGTCTCATTGATTATCATGGGGTTTTCTGCTGAGTAACCAAGCATAGGATTGGGCTCTTAGACTGCAGCTTGGGAGTAAGCCTCATTGACTTTAGTGGGGCTTACTTCTGAGTAGGCATGATGCATAGGATGGGCAGTGATCCTCTCCACACTTAACCTTGGAGTAAGTCTCATTGATTATAATGGGCTTTACTGCTCATTAGCCATACATAGGTTTGGGCTCTCAGACTGCAACTTGGGCGTAAGCCTCATTGACTTTAGTGGGGCTTACTTCTGAAGAGGCATGATACATAGGATGGGCTGTGATCCTCTCCAAGCTTAACCTTGGAGATATGCTACAATCCTGAACATACTTTCCTAGGAGTAAGACCCACTGGGTACAATGGGCCTTACTTCTGAGTCAACATGTTTAGGGTTGCAGCATATCTCCAAGGTTAAGCTTGGAGAGGATCACAGCCATCCTATGCATCATTGGGCTCTCAGATTGCAACTTGGGAGTAAGCCTCATTGACTTTAATGGAGCTTACTTTTGAGCAAGGGCAGCAGTCAGCAACTGGGATAGAGGCTGAGGCTGCTTTGGGGGATGCAGGTGGGTGAGTGCTGCAAGGTCTGCAGGGGCCTGAAGCACTCTGAGTGCCAGGAGGCAGGTAGGGGGAGGAGCCTGACAGCCCAGACCGGCTTTGTGGCAGCCGCCCAGGGTAGTGCACAGAGAAGCACACAAAATTTGAAAATGGCTGCTGCCACAAAGCCTGTTTTTCCAATGACCAGCTTTAGAGGAGGGCCGCATCCACCCTCGTCCTGGGCTGCATGTGGCTCCCAGGCCTCATGTTGGACACCCCTGCCCTAGAGCATCTCTGAGAGGTGCGTATGGTGTCTCTGCTTGAAGATCCAAGCAGCGGTTGATACATGAGAGTATATATTATGATGGGCTTCCTGCACTCTCTCACCCCTGGGGGGAGGCTCTTCACCTTCTGTCCTGCAGGTCTAGTCATAAATACTACTACTTCCAATATTCCCAGGTTTAGTGTGTATAGGATTGCTCTGTTAGAGTGCATTCCTAAACTAGGCTGGTACAACTCACTGATCTCATTCCTGTGGTGAGATAGGGAGGCAAGCTCATGTTTGTGCACTGGCTTAACCTTCCCCCAGGAGTGGCATAGAAGTGTCTTACGGCATTTTTGTGACACCCTCAGGTCAACACAGGACTTATGCTGGGGCTTAGGCTGGTTAGGATTGCAGCCTGAGTGACTTGCTGCCACTGTGAGGTGCAATGTAGTGGCTTTATTTCCCAGCACATAGTGATTTGGGTGAAGTGGAAGGATATTATATTGCAAACAAGCTTGCAGAATGCATTGTATCTCTGTGTGGAGAGATACTTTAACCTTTGTGAAATCTGAAGTCACATAAAGTCAGGGGTGGAAAAGGAGCTTCAGTGTCACCTCAGAATTGGTGTACCTAAGGGGAAGTCAGGGGGAAATACCCCATGGTGGCATACTTGCACAGCCTCGCCGGTTCTCCAAGCGTCCCCAGATGTGGTGTGGTGGCATTATCCTTGTTGGAGTGTATTCTGTGGAACTGACCCTAGGCAACATAGGGACCAGGATCACCAGTACATCCCAGTAGTGCCCTCAAGTGTAGCATTTTACCATTCCTTCCACCACCACCACTAACCTACATAAGGAAGACTTAAGGCATGTACTGAAAATCATATTTGTTTCCACAAGCCAAGCCTTCTTCTGGATTCCATCTAGGTCACAGTAAAGTGGAAAAGAATATTTGAGACCAACTTGTACCACTCTATACATTTTTTTATGTCCCATCAGACTCTGGGCAGTAATAGTTGGTTAACTGTTGGCTAACTGTAAGTATGAGCAGATATATCTTAAAAAGAACACAATAAACATAAGAACCAGAAAGGCAGCCACAATACACCAAACGGCAGGTGGCAAAAACTATGCAATCTGGGTGATGGAATTTACAGTTATACAACTGCTAAAATATATGTTCTCTGGAGTACTTTGGAAGTGATTAAATTAAACCAAAATATCAGTGTTAATGTATTTGTTAAGTAGTTTCCTCAGAGGAAAATTACTGATTTAATCAAAATTTTTGGGAGCACACTTGTTAGTTAAACAGGCCTGCTTTGCTCTTCTGGGTTTTGTGTTATCTTCGTTGCACAATTAAAAAAATTATAAATGGACCAAAGAGGAGAAAAGAGGTGAATAGGAGGAAAAATGAGGTATATTGATCTCATTACCATCAACAACAGCAAGTCTTCAATGCAACATGGAAAAATATTGACAGATGGAGGAAGAGCAACCTTCAACTGATCCCAAAGCAAGCATATATATGGTAGCTTTTCCACATGCAACTCTCACAACCAACCCCGGTTTCTCACACATAAGAGTAATCAATGTTACATGGAGCACTGTAGTGAGAACAGGATCAGTTAAACTTATCAAGGAGCAGTTACGTAGGTGCTCATGTGTGCCACAACAACACAAACTAGTTCATCTCTGAGAAGGACAAGCAAGATGTGACAGGGACACCATCGTTTGTTGTTCATGTGTCTCTGGAGATGTTTCAGAATGAAGTCAACCTATTGGGGCTGCTGCAGCTCTATCTGAGGAAAGGGGAATAGTTTTCCCTTGCCCCACAATAGGTATGACAGCCTGCCTACTCCAATGCAACTTAGGATTGTCCTGTGAGTGTTCAAAGATCTGATGAGATACTATTATGACACAGCATGGAACCCATAAAGTGTTAGTAAAGTAACATCCTTGGGGTGGGGGTGACATCACTAGAGACAAAAATTGTGGAAATTGTGGTTTTGGGGAATAATACTGTCATACCATTTGATGTGTAATTCATAGCAGAATGCAATGAAATAAAACACATTGAAATATCTGTGTTCTAGCAAAAGCTATAGTCAAATAACCAGAAAAGAAAAACACAACTACCTTATGCCACGAAAAATGGATTTCCTAAACTTAAAACTGACCCATGACAACCCAATCATAAGACATACTGGAGCAGGCATGCCTCACTGCATCTAGTGCAGCGTTATCCCAGGGCCCCTTTCAAACTTCAAAATCTGTTCTGGTCCCCCTGTCAAACTTACTGGGATGTGACTGTGATGCCAGAGCTCCTCCATGTCTAACCAGAAGTAAGTCCCATTGTGACTTACTTCCAGGAAAGTCCAGTGCCAGATTCCAAGATGGCAGATCCCCTGACCCAAGGTTTGAAACCCTAAGGGGATCCTGACCCCCACTTTGAATACCACTGAGCTAGTGCATGTTTGTAGTTGCTGCCACACTTTCCCCCTTACCCTGGGAAACATGGCAGAAACCTCAGTGGGTCTACTACTTGGTTCTGTGCTGTCTCTGAATGTGATTCAGTGCCAAGCAGACACTGTTACTTGGGCACCAGGGTTGGGATATCCACTGGGTCTCAACCTCACCCCCAGCACTTCACCCATCTTTCCTCCCTCCGCCTGGAACTCCCCCTCCTGCTTCCTCCCCTCACCACCACCCTCAGACCTCTGCATCAGCCAGTCCAGCATAATCTCCGGATTGCACTGTGAGTGTTATGAGAACCAACGAGATGCTATTATGACACCACATGGATCCAACATAAGATGATATTATGAGCCATCTCCCTTTTCCATGTACCAGAGCTCATACCAGAACTCTTATTCAGTTGTGTGTCATCAAGTTAGCCACTTTTTTTGTTACTGGGTAATCCGCACGGCTCTAAAGAAAAATAGATAAAGTTAATGTGGATGACACCATGACTTATCAGTCCAGGTGACATCAACCCTAGTGGTGCCATTGGTGGGAAGGTTGGGTGTTGTACACCTACTTAGATTATTTTTAAAGTCGATTCTAAACATTGACACTGGACTCTGTCAGTGGTTATTAACCATGATAGCCAAGCCACACTGAACCTCCAGATGCAGGACTCCAAACTGAGGACACACTCCTAACCAACTTTCCAGCATTGGCATAGCTGTGCCACTGGGACTTGTCTTACATCCTGCAGTTGGGGAGGGGGTGTACATTACTGGGAACCTCCTAAAGGTAGGACAGTGTTTGTTCCCTTACCTCAGTGTTGCTTTGTCCTTACCCCAGAGCTGGAAAATTGATTAGGATTGTTCCCTGAGTAAAGAATGGATCCAGTATTTGTGGTGGAAAGAGGCATGACTATCTGAACTTCAGAGCCCAGGGTTCCAGGTTGAATTTAGGTCCCTGCAGCCACTGTTTGCTGGGCAGGTAGACCAGGGTTCCCACCTGGACTCGCAGGTGGGCCGCAGTCCAAATTTTATGGGCCACAGGTACCAAATAATCTTTGTACATTACGGAATCCAGCACAGTTTAAAAAGTTTGCCACAGCTGCTGTCTGCTGAGAGGGCTATGAGCATTTGAGGAGATATAACCTTTGTATGTTGGGTATGGAAAAAATAAGATACATACTTTAGGAGCAAAACAAAAAACACCAGGCCCTGTTTTTCAGTTTCTAAATGCATGTCTAGAAGCTGCTGTAGGCTGTTTTACACATCACATTTTCTCTTCATATTTATAACTTCTATGTGGGAGAAACATATGCACACAATTATGTATGTGTCCACATAATAGGAAGCCAACAGTGCCTGAGATTTCATCACTTGCGGCCCTGCATTGAAACAGGCACTTCCTACATGAAAGAATTCACATGTACCAGTTGAGTCTCAACATCCGTGAGGGTTGTGCTCCAAGAACTTACAAGATTTTCATATTAAAGAAAAGCAATTAAAAGATTGGGCAGCCCTTTAAAAATAGCCTGCTTAACATGGTAACATGGCAGGTAGGCAATCAACCTCCTTTTCCCTCTCCCTGTTTGGGGCTTAGAATAGCTTTGTGTCAGCTGGGAGGCAGACCCTTCCTTTCCCTATGGAGTGCAAAAGAATGCAATCACTTCCCAGTAGCTTTGCATATTGTCATGTCAAGGAAGGGTTCTGCCTCCCATCTGAAAGAAGCCATGGAGAGAGAGGTCGATTGCTTGCCCATCACATAAGCAGGCTATGTTTAAAATCTAAAAGGATGTTTATCTTTTAATGTAACTGACTATCCGCATTCAAGTTGAAATAAAACTGCCGCTGAAAAATTCACTGAAATTAGGCTATACCTATATTGCATCTATGCTATTTCCTCCATGAAAAATTTACGTACTGCATGTAGCAGTACTATATTTTCCAAAAACATAACTGAAACAAAAGTCCGGATTCATAACAATGCAGAAAAGTGCACACATTTTTTTCCCTACACAGATGTTTTCTTTATGCTGCAAAAAGTGAAGTGAAGCAACTTTCAACCAAGTGGAAGACACACTCTGAGTACTGAAATTCTGTCAGTAGCCACCAGAGGGCGCTTTAGGCCCATGTATCCATATCACAGAAGTCTGACAAGCTGCTCAGTCAGGCTTCTTAATTATCCATCATTAGGCAGCCAACTGAGGAGTCCAAGCATCTCTTTAGGACTAGATTATTTAAAACGTGGTAATTCTGGAAAGGTGTGATGAGCAGGTCTCCCATCATCATCCTAATGCTGCAATCTAGTGTCTTGTAAAGGAGATTCTTGCAGCAAGCACCACCATCCAGTGATGATTAAGAGATCCTGGAATGAATGAATTGGTTATTGGGTGCAAGGTGGGCTTCCCAAGTCAAGCACCTGTTCAATGCAAAGTCCACTTAGACGGCAATCCTAAAACCACTTTCCTGAGAGTAAGACCCATTGAACACAATGAAACTTACTTTTGAGTAGACATGGTTAGGATTGTGCTCACAGTGGGTAGACTGCATCGAGAGATTTACTCCCCAGTATCAAAAACCCTTGTCCTTGCCAATCTGTTAGGGTTAAAAAGGGATCATTTAATGGGTGTAGTCCCTATTTATTTATTTATTTGTTTATTTGTTTATTTATTTATTTATTTATTTGCATCCCTTCCCAACCTTCCCTTGCCTCAAGGGAAGTGCTCAAGCATCAATAGCATATTAAAAGAGCACAATAAAATACAATAAAGATCTATTTTAACTTCTTAAAAAGCCCTGTCTTAAGCAATACACAGCACCAGGAAACAGTATCAAAACAATGGACAGTTCGTTCCATTCTCTAGGTGTCCTTGCATAGAATCCCCTTTTACATATCACTATAAATGCACTACTGTCCAAGGCAGGACATGCAAAAAAGCCCTTTCCATTTATCTAGGAGCAGTGGAGGGAGGTGGTCCTTCAAATACTCTTCAAGCTGTCCAGAACTTTAAGACACACACCAGAATCTTGAACTGCACTCAGAGACTGGCAACCAGTTTAGATGACACAGCAAGGTGTGACATGCTTACCGTGTCTCATCAGCTTACAATAACACAGCAGTGTTATTGCAGTGTTATCTGCATTTCCAACAGTCTCTAAGGGCAACTCCACATAAACAACACTGCAGTAATCCAAGCACAAAGTTTTCAGTGCATAGTCAATCATAGTCAAAACAAACTCAGGTAATACACCATCTAAAGTTGGACAAAGCACCCCGACCACAGCTGACTCATGGACAAACAGACACTAGACTGGGTTCAGCACTCCAGTTTTTCATGGGACATACAACACTGCCTAGAAAAGGCCAAGAAACCATAACCTGATCCTCCTGACCTAAACTAACCAATATCATCTTTTAGGATAGAAGTTCAGCTTGATCACCCTTATTCAGCCAAATACAGCCTCCAGAGAGTTATTCAGAACCTCCCTTGTACAAGATGAAAATGCAGAACTGGGTGTAGAGCATCCACTTATTATGACACCCAACCCTCTGATGACCTCCTCCATTCATGTAGATCAGTGATTTTCTACCTCTTTCATCTCACAGCACACTTAACAAGGCACTGAAATTGTCAAGGCACACCACCAGTTATTTTTACCATTGACAAGGCACACCAGACTGTTCAAATTCTCCAATTTTCATATTAATGAATGTCAATCTCCAAATTCCCGCAGTACACCTAAGGACTATCTGCAGCACACCAGTGTGCCACAGCACATTGGTTGAAAATCACTGATGTAGATGTTAGGCAATTTGGGAGACAAAACTGGATCCATTGCAATTCCAAATAACATTGAGCAAGTGCAATCCTAAGCATTGTCTACTCAGAAGTAAGTCCCACTGTGTTCAATAGTACGTACTCCCAGGAAAGTGTGGTTAGATTGCGGCTCAAGTGTCTTTTCCCTCTGGGGAAAACCATAGGGGAAAACCATTTATGCTGCCCAAAGTGCTTCCAAGGAAAGATAGAATTAAAAGTATAATAAAGCTGGAAATAAAGAAAGATTTGGCTTATTTATAAATGATTCAGTGTCAGAGGTGAACAATAAGATGACCGCATTTGCAGATGGCACCAAATTATTAAGGATGGCAAAACTCAAACAGACTGTGAAGGGCACCAAAAAGGTCTCTCTGAATGGGGCAACAGATGGTGGTAGAGATTCAACACAAATAAACACAAAGCGCTGCACCCTGAACTAAGAAAGAAAGCATGGATCCAAACGCCACAGATACTCTGATGGTATTTATAATTTGACTGTAACCACCTATGACAGAGATCTTGACATTGTGACAGGAGGAGAAAGTTCACTGCAACAGTCAGCTCAAGCTCAGGCAGAGATTTCTTTTTTTTCTTTTCTGAGGCAAAGCTAATGTTTGGAAATGGGGTTGAAAATAAAACAGCAAGTGTCGTAATGCTGTTATATAAATATCATGTTCCCACATTTAGAAAACTGAGTACAGTCCTGATCACCCCTGTTTTGGGGAAACATCAGAAACAGATGAAGTGTAGAAAGGGGTAGTGTAGAAAGACAACCTACAACAGTGCAATCCTCTGCACATGTCTCCTCTGAAGTCAGCCCTGCGGAATTTAATGGGACTTTTTTTAAAATTAATTTATTTATTAGGGATTAAAACTGCAATCCTAAAGACACTTTCCTGGGAGTGAACACATTGAACACAAAGGAGCTTACTTTAGAGTAGTCATGGTTAGGATTGTGCTCTTATACCAATTTTTCCCAAACCAAGGCATATGCCTACATCGACTTAGAGATTTTTATGCTTTTGTCCTCACAACAACCCTGTGAAGCTAAAAGTGAAGGACTGGCCCAAGGTCACCGGGGAAGCTTTCTGGCTGATGGGGGATTTGAACCCTGATCTTCCAGGTCTCAGTCCAACTCCCTAACCACTCACTCCCAGGTAAATGTGGATAGGATTGCAGAAGTGAGACTGCAATTCAACTTGAATTCTGATTGCAGAATTGAATTGCAGAAGTCTTCAATTCTGCAGTCCTATCCATTGACAATAACTGAGCTTAGAAGCAAGTAATGTAGTAGCAGAAGTAAGTAGTGAGTAGGTATGCATAGAGCTCAAAGGCTTTTGTGTTGTGGTAAAAAGGGATTTTGCCAGGGCATGTTTGTTCATAAAATTGTACAGAATGCAGATAGAACAGAGGGGACTCTCTCTCTCTCTCTCTCTCTCTCTCTCTCTCTCTCTCTCTCTCACACACACCAGGGTCATTTGATGAGAATGACTGGCAGTAGATTCCTGACAAACACAGTGAGAAGGGCTTGATGTACTGCTCTGCAATTCACTGCTGAGATTCACTGACAGCAGAGATGGTTGCTCGCCTAGGAGGAGACATTCCTGGAGCAAGTCCATGCAGCAAGGAAAGGACTATTGAGAAGGGGACATGTGGTGCTGGAAGGCGACCTGCTCCTCTCTGCCAAGTGGGGCAGGGCATGAACAAGTGGTGCATCACTCTGGATCTTGGCTGGGGCATTCCTGAGCTGCCCAGGGAGTACCTGCTTAGAAGGAAGCAGGAGATCCACGTCTACTCAGAAGCAAGCCCCACTGTGTTCCATGGGTCTTACACCCAGGAAAGTGTGCTTAGGATTGCAGCCATAGTTTTAAAGTGATTAAATGAACCATATAGGTGTTTTTAGCTTTGATCTTGTCCTGTCCTCCAAGTTTTCTTGGGTGTCCTACATTTTTTGGAGGGGTGTTTGTCCTCCTTTTCTGGTTCTGGTCCCCCTGGGGACTGCAGGGTGTGTGGAGCAGGGCCGGTCCGGTCCTCCCGTCGAGGCGCACATGGCCAGGCCTGACTGGCAAGCGGATGAGGCCCCCTTGAGTCAGCCCAGCGCCCGCCCGCCCGCCGCCCACCCGCACCCTCTCCGTCTGTCTCTCCATCTTGTGATATTTCACTCCGGAGGCAGCCAGGCAAACAAAACTCCCTGCCAGCCAGATGCACCAGGAGCCCCCCCCCCCAGCCTCCCCTCCCTCTCCTTCCCTTGAAACGAGGCTGGGCTGGGGATCGGACCCTTCCCTTCCCCTCCCCATCACCCGGGCAGAGCCCAGCCTGCGAGATGTCCGCGCTTCAGACGGGTCTCCTTCGCCTGGAGGCATGCCTCCCTCCAAGACCCACAGTGGCATAGCTAGAGGGGGCCTCCCTCACCTGGAGGCATGCCTCTTTCCAAGAGACCTAATGGCATAGCTAGAGGGGGCCTCCCTCACCTGGAGGCATGCCTCTCTCCAAGAGACCTAGTGGCATAGCTAGAGGGGGCCTCCCTCACCTGGAGGCATGCCTCTCTTTAAGACCCTCAGTGGCGTAGCTAGAGGGGGCCTCCCTCACCTGGAGGCATGCCTCCCTCCAAGGTGTAGACCCAGAGGTGTAGCTAGCTGCAAGAGGGAGGCTTCTGGAGGCATGTCTCTCTTCATGACTCTCAGTGGCGTAGCTAGAGGAGGGTCGGAGCAGTCAGGTCTTGGAAGGAGCTTCACCCCTTCGGAGCCCCGTCGAGCTAGTTTTGATCCCCCCACCTGGAATGGCTCCCTCTACATCTTGGCTCCTCCGCCCCCTTCTGGCTACGCCACCGAAGAGACCCACACCCAGCAAGGATGAGATCACGTCCACCCAGCATCTTTGATGGAGCTGAAGAAGCAGCTCCTGCGTGTCACTTTTCTGTCACTCGCTTGGAAAAGGGAGAAGCAGCAAAAGCCAGGCCTCTTCCAAGTGATCACCCCCCAAAGCTGCTCCACCTGGGCTGGTTTCGGGGCACAAGATCCCATTTTGCAAGAATTTCGAGGCTACCAACAATAATTGGGGGTTCTTCCTTGGTGTTTCCATCCAGCTTTGGGGTATCAAATTGGGGTGTGCGTGGATGGAGTGGAAAGAGAGATCAATTCACCCATCCATTAATAGGACAGAGAAAAGTGTATAATGGGTTAGTGTAAAATTTTAGTGTACAATTTATTTAGTGTATAATTAATCTGTGGAACTCCTTGCCACAGGATGCGGTGATGCCATCCGCCCTGGATTTCTTTAAGAGTGGATGGGACAAACTTTTGGAGGAAAAGCGCATGACAGGTTACAAGTCATGATGGGTTCATATAACCAACCTCCTTATTTTAGGCTGCAATCCTAAACACACTTTCCTGGGAATAAGCCCCATTGAATACAATAGGACTTACTTCTGAGTAGACGGACTTAGGTTAGCATTTAGATTCTTAGATAAAGAGCACAAATCTAAGCCACAATTTATTACATTAAATGTAAGTTTTAAATGCAATAATAAATAATAAGTAAATGCAATACTTAGTGAGGTAAGCCATGAAAGCAAGACATATGAATGAATGTTTTTCACTTTTATTTTGTCAAGTCCTACATTTTTCTTAAGTGACCTACATTTTGGGGGGATTGTCCTCTTTTTTTGGTCATGGCATATGGTCACCCTATCAGTTTGTCTCTCCCACCACCCCCCCCCCGCATTTATCGGACTTGGATTCTTCTCCATTAATTATGCACACCAGTATATTTACTTGCCATAACTGCCATCCTGAAAAAGAGGTGCCCCCATATGTAGAATCCTAAGGACCTGCTTTCCCTTTCTAGATATTGCAGCATCTCTTGATTGGGAGGTAAAATGTGATAATCGCATTTTAAACCGATCTCAGGTTCGGCCTACCTTACACCGAAGTGTACACGTGGTGTACACTTCACACACTTATTAGGGCTTCGCCTTATTTGGGTTACTGAAGGAGGTCAAAGCACTTCCACGAGTTTATCTTCCACAAGGAACTTGCAAGGGAGGTTCCAGTCATTGGATCCACACTTTCCTGGGAGTGAGCCCCATTGACTATAATGGGTCTTACTTTTGAGTAGTCCTGCCTAGGATTGGGCTCAAAGGCTGCAATCCTATCCACACTTTCCTGTGGGAAATAATGAGAATTACTTCTGAGTAGTCCTGCCTAGGATTGGGCTCAAAGGCTGCAATCCTATTCACACTTTCCTGGGAGTGAGCTCCACTGACTATAATGGGACTTACTTCTGAGTAGTCCTGCCTAGGATTGGGCTCAAAGGCTGCAATCCTACCCACACTTTCCTGGGAGTGAGCTCCATTGACTATAATGGGACGTACTTCTGAGTAGTCCTGCCTAGCTCTGGGCCCTAAGGCTGCAATCAATTCTCTGCGCACATTCAGGGGAGTAAACCCCATTGAACTCAATGAAACTTGCTTCTGAGTAGACATCTCCAGGATCGAGACACCCCCCCCCCCCAGAATAGTTTTAAATTTAATAATATGAAAAGCAGTATAAATGAGTGTTTTTTAGCTTTAATTTTGTCATGTCCTACATTTTTCTTGGGTGTCCTCCATTTGGGAGGTTGTCCTCTTTTCTGGTTATAACATCTGGTCATCCTGGAGAGGGACGCAAAGCACTTAGGACACAATCATATGTAAGTCTACTCAAAAGTAAGTCCCATGATAGTCAGTGGGGCTTACTCCCAAGAAAATGTGGAGCCCTTGTCCGCAGGTGGTCGTGATGTGTAGAAAATGTAGAAAATGCAGTGTAGAAAATGAGGCTTACCCCCAAAGTCTAATGAACATATAGAATTGCACCTAAATGTATATCCTAAGTGCTGTATATGGATCTCAGTCCAACAACTGAGATCAGTAGGACTGAGCGCCCAATCCTACGACTGTCTACTCAGAAGCAAGTTGCAGTGTAGTCAGTGAGGCTTACTCCCAGGAAAGTGTGGACCGTTAGTCCACAACCCAGATCAGTGGGACTGAGGCTGAGCACCCAATCCTAAGCATGTCTACTCAGAAAGCAAGTTCACTGTAGTCAATGAGCATGTCTACAGGGAAGTGTGGATAGTCCAGCAATTGAGATCAATGGGATTGAGCGCCCGATCCTATCCTGGATCCTACCCTGTCTACTCAGAAACAAGTTGCAGTGGAGTCAATGAGGCTTTCTCCTTGGAAATGTGGGTAGTTTACACCCTGAGGCTGTAATCTCAAAGACACTTTCCTGGGAGTAAGAGTCATTGAACACAATGGGTCTGACTTTTGAGTAGACAGGATTAGAATTGTCCTCTTAGTCCAGCAACTGAGATCAGCGGGTTGAATGCCCTGTCTTAAGCATGTCTACTCAGAAGCCAGTTCCACTGTAGTCAATGAGGTTTATCCCCAGGAAAGTGTGGATAGTCTTACAACCTTAGCCCAGTGGAACTGGATGCCAAAGCATGTCTACTCAAAAACAAGTTCTATTGTAATCAATGGGTCTAAATCCCAGGAAAGGCGTGGATAGGCTTGCATCTTTAGAACACAACCCTGACCATGTCTACTCAAAGGTAAGCCCCATTGTGTTCAATGGGTCTTACTCTCTGGAAAGGCGTGGATAGGTCCAGCAAACTGATCAATGGATCTGTGCGCCCGATCCTAAGCATACTTACTTAGGAGCAAGTTCTATTGCAGTCTCTGAGGTTTACTCCCAGGAAAGTGTGGCTAGGACTGTGGGGCACAAATAGGCGCGTCTTAGTTAATCCTGTTCGTAAACCGGGCTCAGTGAATGGGAATGCGGAGTGTTGGGGGGCTGGAGGGAGGAAGGGGTTAAGAGGCGGCGGGGGGGCGGAGCGCAGCCCTGCCCGGGAATAAGGCTCCTCCGCCCGGCCGCCTCCGTTCCCTTTTGCGGAGCAGTGGCCGGTGCGGGGCGGAGGGTCCCCGGCAGCTCCCCCGGGATGAGGCGGAGCGGCGGCTAGGAGAGAGCTGGCCATGAGCCCCGCAGGAGGCGGAGGCCCCCCTTGCCTGGGCTGAGCACCCTTGGGTGCTCCATCCCAGTGGGTGCCCCCTCGTTCCCTCCTCCTGGGAGTTGTTGGGGGTGTTTTTCTTTTTGGGGTGGCTTCCTTTTGGGTCTTTCTTGGGCTTTCCACCATCCAGTCTCCGGGCACCATGCTCTGCCTGCCACCCACTCTCCACGGTAAGTGAGCCCTCCAAGCAACCTGGGATGGGAAGGGGGTCTGACTGGGGGGGGGGCTCTGGATTTGGGGGTGTTTTGTGGCCGCTTCGAGTTGCCCAACAGTTCAGCCCTGTGCCTGTCTACTCGGAAGTAAACCCCATTAGAGTCCAGGGAGCTTACTTACAAGTATGGATAGGATTGCAGCCTTAGAGCCCAATCCTATGCATGTCTTACTCAGAAGTAAGTCCCATTGGAATCAATGGAGTTTACTCCTATGAAAGCGTACCATAGAAGCTAGTCTGTGCACGTCTACTCAGAAGTAAGTCGTATTAGAGTCAATGGAGTTTACTCCCAGGTCAGTGTGGATAGAATTGCAGTGTTAGTGGCTAATCTATGCATGTCTACTCAGACGTAAGTCCTCTTAGACTCAATGGCGCCTACTCCCAGGAAAGTGCAGATAGGATTGCAACCTTAGAGGCTAATCTAAGCATGCCTGCTCAGAAGTAACCCCCTTTGGAATGAATGGATAGGATTGCTGCCCTAGAGCCCAAGCCTTCTCATGTCTACTCAGAAGTAATCCCCATTAGATACAACGGAGCTTACTCCCAGGAAAGTGTTGGTAGCATTGCAGTTTGAGTTTTCTTCCCCATCCCCAAAAGTGGCACTTTCCCTAACCCTTTGTGATGCCCCTTTGGAGAAGATTGCAAGATTCCTGTGGTGGGAGTGGAGGGTGAGAGGATCTCCTCACTACCATCCCAAAGGTTGTCTGGCTGTCCATCAGCACCCCTGAATGATTGTGTGGATGAGCCCCAATGGGGGTCTTTGCAGTTCCCTTCTGTTGTCCCCAGTTGGTTTGCTAGTCTCCCCTCCAAGCAGCTGGAGAGGCTGAGGGTCCTATTGAAGTCCCTCCAAGAGGTGGCAACACCTGCTTGGGTTCCTCCTGACAGCTTCAAAAAAAAAACAACACAAAAACCCCAGCTTGGAGAGGACTGTAGGGGGGGCCAGTGGTCAGCCAAGCACCTGAGGCTGGAGTGTGTAGGCGTAGATGGAGTTCAAGACCTTTCCCCTTCAGGCTGGCCAAGCCTGTCCTCTCCATCTAGGCAGGGCAAGTGGGTGATCAGAAACTTGGAAGGAAACCTCTGGTTTTTGATTGACTGGAAAGGTGATGGACTGGGCCAGAGAGGGAGGTGGGGTTGGGGGGTAAAGAGGCTGAAATGGATTTAGGTGTCTTGGGAAGGAGGATCGGTAAGGAATTTAAAAAAGACAGTGGATGTGTGCTGGGAGTGAATGAGACAGCAGCTATATAGGATCTATATGGGATGCAGCACAGTCCTGGCAGCATCCTGCTGGCCGGATGCATGGCCTGTAGGGACTGGGCCCGAGTTCAAAAGTGGCCATTGCTGGTTGGAGGGATGCCGATGGCTCCCTGTGTTCCTCTGTTTGTTGCCATTTATAGCCTGGCCCCCAATGGGTTATGCAACGACAGGCAGCTGCTTATTTTGGGGGTGTTAAATTATGGACGAAAAGAAGAGTTGGGTTGTTTTCGGTTTCATCTCACGTCACCAGCCACGTCAGGCCCTGCTACCTTGGGCCCCTCCCAGGGACACTGCCTTAACCCCCCAGCCTACACACAACTGAGTTGTTGTCATCTTGGCTCTCAATAGCCAAGATGCTTGGGTGGTTGGTTGGATTGAAGAGGAAGGGGTTACTAGTATGCCTTGGCCCAGGATGGCACTGTGTACACACACATACGCACAGAGTTCATCAAGTGACATTCCTTTGTGATAGACTCTTTGGTGTTGCCTTTCTGCTGCACAGATCTAGTAACACTTGGGCATGTGGTCTTGGAGGGTCTACCTGATGAGGACAATAGTCAAGTCCAAAGCAGTAGGGTGGCCCTAGGAAAATAACATGGGCATCAAGGTCAAAATCCTGACCTGTGTCTCCCAAATAGCTCATCTCCCCCCAAATGGTTCCTCACCCTCCACACCTCTCATTTGCAGGTAGATTGGAGGGCCAGGTGGTAGCAGTTTGGGGGCTGGAGCCATTTCCATGAAGTCTGTAGAACCAAGACGGAATATATATGGGGTATGAGGACATGGAATATACATGGGATACCCCTATATACACACACACGCACATACACACCCGTATGTATGTGAATATAATGCGCCATTGAATCTAATGCATACCCCATACTTATAATAAAAATACTGTATTTACTCAATTCTAATTAACATCGAATCTAGTGCACACCCTGATTTTGGAGACTGAATTTGGCTGAAAAGGGTGAGTGTAATATTTGAGTAAATGCAGTATATGTATGTGGAATATATATATGGGGTACACTTTTCCTTCTTTCTGAAAAGCGAGGGTTAAATTGGGAGAGGATAGCAATAATGAATCACTTCCAATACCTCCACTGATACTGTATACACCCTAATTTGGCATCAATTGATTTCAGGGTTGATCACCTTGGTTTGGCATCAATTTTAAAGAGATCTTTGGTAACTATCACATTGAGGACTTCAAAAGCTGAGAAAGACAAAAAAATGAGGAGTCCAATCTCTTTAAGAGCAGCACTTATATTACACTTTTTAATCTTCAAAGCACTCTGCACATCATCAAGAGACCATTTAGTTAATCAGAAGCTTGAGACCCTTTTAGTGGTGACATCCCATTTTTTTCCTCCAGGGTAAGAGCTCTAGAAATCAAAATTACCTGGGGCAGGCAGAGGTGGATGAAACCAATGGCCAGCCACCCTAAAGCTGCATCTAAACTCCTTGTAAGCCAGGGTTGTTAACACATGGGATGTAAAGGGAGAGGGGATGCGAGGCTCTGTCCCTTGCAGTGCTGCAATCTGTAATACAGGCTGACTTTTTTAATTTAAAAAATGATCTGCTGAAGTGGTAGGTAGTGCGCTGCATCACTCTGGGACAACATGATTGCCCTCAAGAAACCAGGAAAGCTCTTCACTTCCATCCGAGAGATTGTTTCCTACTCTTTCCCTGCTGGATCAGTGAACCTACCTATTAGAATATAAATCACTTTTACCACTCAGGCTATAAGTGGATCCTGCCAAGTTGTCGATGCAATGAATGAGACAGTCCTTGTGTTTTCTTGGGATGCATGCATGGAGAAGGGCTTTCCTACAAATAGGGTAGCCATATGTCCCCAAAAATGGGGACAATCCAGATTTGGGGGGATTGTGTTCACATACTGGCAAATGGGACAGAGGGTCCTGTTCTAATTTTGTAGAAGAGAATTATGGCAACTCTACCTGCTAATCCCACTCTTTTATGATTTGCAGAACCACAGCCCTAAATCAGATTGCAGGACTATGTGGCCCCAAGGATGCCCAGTGGAGGGATGGTTTTTCTCTCCCCAAGTGAAAAGGAATATAACTTTCTTCCTTTCAGTTGCTTTAAGGACTCTTTATGGCAAGATGTCCCACTCTTGCACTTCCTGTTTGCTTCCTATGTCACTGGAGAGGGTACCATGCTCAGCACCCATAGGGATTTGCAAAGCTCCCTAGTTTCCCTTCCCACCAATACATTGCCTCCATTCTAGGCTTATGTTCCACTCTCCTTATCCCAGGGTGAGCTGTTACTACACCTGTCTAGGAGCTTGTAATTTAGCATTATGGTGTGGTTAAGGCTGGAGAACATAGAGAAGCTTGTGCTAGTGCAGATTAGAATTGCCTTCAAAGGATCAAGGGTTTTAATCTAAGGAAATAGTGTGGGGATTGTAAAGGGCCTTAGTTGGGACATGGGTGGGAGCAAATTACTAAATCTGAGATTAGTATCAGTAGTAGGATCAAATTATTATTGTTTGGCAATGGGGGCCACTTCTTGTATCATGTGCTAGGAACAGGTGCAGTGGTGGGCTCCAGCAGGTTCGCACCTACTCTATAGAAGTGGTTGTTAACAAGAGATAGGACATATAAAGTTTAAAAATAGTCATTTAAAAGTGGCTGCCAGATGGGCATAGAACCGGTTGTTAATTTCTTTGAATCCCATCACTGAACAGGTGCAGTAAACCAACTTTTGGAGTTCCAGTATGGTATGCTTTGTCTAGTTTGAATCGCTCAGCTTTTCCAGTGTGGAAATTATGAATGAGCATCTTTTGGTTGAAGCTCCAGATAAGACGTTTATGTATGATGTTTAGAACTGTATATATATAGAGGGATTGTCAGTCCTGGATTTACTGGGGAGTGGGGATAGTAGGAGCGAAAGGCATTTGGTATGAAAGTCTCCATTGGAAGTGTGGGGGGGGGGATCAAGGGTTGCCATTCGCCTCTCAGCTCCCTTCCCCCAAGACAGTGCAGAGGCCAGAGGGCCTTTTTTATAGGGTGAGATGAGATGCTTCCAATAGCTTCCCCTCCTCTTTCTTTGCCCAAGCTCCAGTGAAAGCCACAAGCCTGAATTATGGATGAGACTCCTTGGGTTACAGCCGTTCCACCGCACCAGCGAAGAGTCCAGAGACAGAGGCAGTCAACATTAGCAGCTGCGGCTCCCTTCCCCCAGCTCAGGAGAAAGGCTTTTCCCATTTCTTCCCTGGAGGAAAGCTGGACAGCCATTACTGGAGGAAATAGCCATTGCTAATGAGGAGGATGGGCTTTCTTCCATCCCATTCATAGTTTGGGAAGAAAGGTAGCTTACATTTTGGGGCGGAGAGGTAGAAATGGAATTTTCTTTTTTTTCCTGATTATTATGGGAAATGGATTTTGCAGTAGATACAAGAGAGTAATTCACAATTTCTTCTACCCTGGTCATCCTGCCGCCTTGCCCCTTCCTCTTATGCGTGTGGAGAGTTGTCCACTCTGTTTAACTAGGTCAGTGCAAGACTTCAGATTATTTTGTGGCAAAGACAAGGGTGTAAATGGGGGTACTTTTCAGGACCGCAGATTGTAGTTCCTCACCTGTGGAGTGGGATTTTCTAAATAGCCCATCGACCCTCATCTCACTTGGATGAAATTGACAGAAAGGAAAAGGTCGTGGCATCCAGCCGGGAGAGGAAACTTCCGTGATGAAAAGCAGAGAGAAGGGTTTAAGAGATCAGAGAAGGTTCTCTGCAACTTGAGCAGCCAAGCTCCAAGAGCTTTTGGCTAACGCACTTGTGTGCGACCGAAAGTAGTGAATGTATTAAGACGAGAATAGGAGGAGTCTTGTGCTTCTTGTGGAGGAATGGGGACTGTCAGGCCTGCACTCTAGGGTTAGGCTCTGAACAGCTTCAAACCTCCAAAGATCTACAAGTCTCCGCTTGAAGGATTCCTATCGTTACGTGGTACTTGTCATGAGCAGAGTGGGAGAGAGCGTAGGGCCCAGAGGGGGTGGTGTGAACTACTGAAACGGCACCAGCAGCTTATGTTACTTGTTTACCACGTCACACCACCCACACGCACACATACCGAGGTTGGGAACCATGCACACTTGCAAGGGAGTGCTCACGTGAGGCGATCCACATATACACACACACATGCTGAAAGTCAGGCTCGCTCACACAGAGAACAGCACGCATGCATGCCTACTCACGTGGGATTATGCCTTGCAGGTTGCCAACTCTGGTGACTTTGTTGTGAATCTCACAAGTCAGGATATTTTTCTCCGCATCCTGGCTCTTGAAAGTGGGAAGCTTCCTTTAATTTAAATCAATCAATATCGGTCCAGATCTCAGAGGAAAAAAACACAGTTATTTGTCTTAATTTTTAAGCCTCACTTTTTCCTCTAAGCCTCACAGTGCGTCTTCCATATATCTTTCAACATTGTACAAGTCTTTCCTACCCTTGGTAGGAAAGCTCAAGGCAACACAGATGGTTCCTCCCATCTTTTTAAAATCCTTACAGCAATTCTGTGAGGTTAATTGGGCTGAGAGGACAGTAAGTGGCCTGTCACCATCAGGTGAAGCAAACTTAAAACACAGTGTTGGGATCTGAATTGGTCTAACCCAGTGATTTTCAATCAGTGTGCCATGGCACACTGGTGTGCCATGAGTAGTCCTCAGGTGTACACTGTGAGTTTGAGGAAAGTCCTTTATTAACAGGAAAATTAGGGGATTTGAACAGGATGGTGAGCCTTGTCAATGGTAAAACCAACTGATGGTGTGCCTTGACAATTTCAGTCACTTGTTTGTGTGCCATGCGATGAAAAAGGTTGAAAGTCCCTGCTTTAACCATTAAACCAGCTTGTCATTTGGGAGCATTAAGATTAGCCACACAACAAGGATGTGATGAGTGGAGGGTTTCATCATTTCCTGCTCTTTCCTTGCAGGCTTGGCTCCTATGCTTCTGCTCCTCCTGATCTTGCCACTGGGAGCTCCCACCTGCCCAATGCTTTGCACCTGCTACTTTCCTCCACCCACAGTCAGCTGCCAGGCCAACAACTTTTCTTCAGTGCCACGGGTTCTGCCACCCAACGCTCAGCGCCTCTTCTTGCAAAACAACTTGATTGGGACCCTGCGCGCTGGCATGTTTGGGCCCAACCTTGTCACTCTCTGGCTCTACTCCAACAATATCACCTCTATCCAGCCCGGCACCTTCCGCCATCTCCAAGCTCTTGAGGAATTGGACCTAGGGGACAACCGTAACTTGCGTGCCCTCGACCCAGATGTTTTCCGGGGGTTGGAACGGCTGCAGTCTCTGCACCTTTACCGCTGCCAACTTAGCAGCCTACCGGACACCATCTTCCGCAACCTCTTCAGCCTCCAATACCTCTATCTACAGGAGAACAACTTGCGCTGCCTTCAGGTAAGTGAATTATGGGTTTCAGGCCAGCATGGAGTATGGACTGCTGCCTCTAGTGGGAGCTGGGATCATATAGGCAATGAGATCACCTGAGCTTTCTTTTCTTGGTTGGGCTCTGGTTAGACTCCTTTCCATCATGTACGTTGTTGGCCCCATGTTGCAAAAATTGGCTGTTAATTTGGTTTCTCCAGCAAAAGTATTACATCCAGTTACAACATAGGAGAAGGCACTCTAAAAAGTGTCTGGTCTGGGAGAACAAGGCTCTGGATATCCCTCAGGGTCAGGGTGACCATATGTCATAACCCAAAAGAAGATGTAGGAACACCCAAGAAAATAGGCCTCCCAAAAATGTAGGACACCCAAGAAAAACGTAGAACATGACAATATAAAAGATTGGAATTGCTTTCATATGGATAATTTGCTTCTGTGTATATATTGCTTTCATGTGGGTAATTAAAACACTATATTGCTTATTAAATTTAAAACTATTACATATAATTTATTACATTTAATACAAGACAGCTACACGCTGCCTGCTTACAAAAAAAGGAGGGCAATGAAATTTTTTTTAAGGACATAAGGATAAAAAAGAGAACATGTTGTGAGAAAGGAGGATATATGGTCACCCTGCTCAGGGTGGGTGGCAGTTTCTAGTTTAGCAGACCACAGGTTTGTATTGATGGGGGTATTGAAACTAGTTCATAAATAGATGGTTTAGGATGTGGGTAAGGTGCAAAATGAGACTGTCTGCCATATCTTTGGAGACTGGCAGAGAACTGGTGTGGTGCTCAGTCCTCACCAACACACTGGTTCTCTCCCAAAGGCCTCAGTTTTGATCAGTGCCCTGCCAGAGACTCACTTAAAAACCACATGCCTATCCGGCCCTGGCTACTGTGGGCTTAAGAGTAGGGGAACTGCAGCAGTAAAAAATGCTTTTACACATCATGCCTCACTGCTTCTAGCCACATCCTGACTCTGAGTCAGGGAGGGCAGGGTTTCTGGGGGGGATGGAGGAGAAGTCTTTCACTTGTAGTGTGAGATATCCAGAGTAGGCGTTATTAAATAATCAGCTCTGGGTTTCCTTGTAGCGGTAGATGTCCCATAAGGAGGAGTCGGAAAGATCTGGAAGGAGGATATCAGTCAGTGAACATTAGCTTTCTCAGACTAGGTTGTTGGCTTCTATATATAGGAGATTCCCCTTTTGCCAGTCATCTAAGTGGGAAGTGCACATTTGGCACCTGGTACTCTTCACAGTTTCGTTCTTCCTCACTCTTGCTCTGTTCTCCATCTCCCAGGATGACCTCTTTGTGGACTTGGCTAACCTGAGCCATCTCTTCCTGCATGACAACAAGATTTGGCAGCTCTCGGAGAACGTCTTCCGGGGCCTTTCTGGATTAGACCGCCTGTTGCTACATGGGAATCGCCTGCACGCAATTCCTAATTGGGCCTTCCGTGATCTGGGCAAACTCACAATCCTGTACTTGTTCAACAACAGCCTGACAACTCTCTCTGGGGAAACACTTTCAGACTTGCCCTCTCTGGAGTTTCTACGCCTCAACAACAATCCTTGGGCCTGTGACTGCCGAGCCCGCTCCCTCTGGGCCTGGTTTCAGCGCACACGTGTCTCCATGTCAGATGTCATATGCGCATCTCCTGCTGAGCGAGTGGGCCGTGACATGCGCTCCCTAAGTGAAGCTGTCTTTCAGGGCTGTCCTCCAACCAATCACCACCCTGTTGGGTTTGACTGGGGCTGTAGGCCTGAGTGGGAGAATGGACCAGCTCGTCCACGGCCCCATCCCCATCCTCACCCTCATCCCAATGGGTCATCTAATCACCTCTATGGCCTTGGGGGATCCCCTCCTGCTGACCCTTCTTCCTTCTACAAAGACGTGCCAGCCAATGACATCCGCAGCCCCAAGTATGATCCACCTACAGAGGACGACTACTGGGGGGCCTATGGTGGCGAAGAAGGGGGACAGCTTAAAAAGGCCTGCACAGGACCTGGTTGTTCACTGGACTCTAGAGCTATCAGGATTGGCTTCATATCATATCCTTTCCTGTGTCTACTGATGCTATTGGGACCTTTCTGCTTTTGACCACGGAGGGTGGCTGTTCTGCTGAAAGCGAGTTAGCTGCGGGATCAGACTGTGGGAACACAAGCCAGGATGGATCCTCACTCAGCTGAGGCCAAAGGGAAAAACCTTCACAGGCAAAGGGATACTCAGTCAATTGCTGCTGCTTTTCTGACCAGCTATGAGACTAATGCTGGAGCCACTTTCTGGGTCATTCTTGAACATATGGCAGAAGCACCCCCTTTTTATTGTGGGTGGTGCATAACTTGTCCATTAGAGATGCTCACTAAACACTATTGCTTAATGGGGGCTCTTAGTGGCTACCTGTGTTTTCCATATCCTGGAGTGAGCAATGATCTCTTCTGTGCATGCAAGGAGGAGTGGAATGGATGAGACTTCCCTGCTGCTAGTGGTTCTTCAGAACCTTCATCCTCTCTACAAACTCCTACCATGCACACAAGTGCCTGCTTCATGTAACAGGGATCATTCTGCTAAAAAGGAACCACTGCCCTCTTCCAGAGCTGGTGAGGACCATGGGATTATTGGCCCCATCACCTTTTGCTTCTCCGCAGTATAAGATCTGGGGGTTATTTTCTTCTGGGCCAATTCACATGACCAGTTCAGATAAATTACTAAACACAAAGTTTATTGAGAGGGACATTGAGAGAGATAGTGTTGACATAATGGCGCTTGCCCTATATTGGCCAGTTTGCGTATAACTGCAGCAGTTGCAATTATTCCATGGTCATGTGAATTGGTCCTCTGTCCTAACATGTGATTTTCATTTTTGTGGATGTGGCCTTCCCTCGTGCCTCTGTCTCCCCTTTTTGAGAAGGCAAAAAAAAGAAGAAAAAACAATGGCTGGATAACTATTAAACTATTTTAATATGGCTTGGTGGATTTGATCACTCCAGGAAATAAGTAACAGAAATAACCAAGTTAAGGGTAGAGAGTGGGGTCTTAGGCTGCTTAAAGAACCCTAGTAAGGAAGACATTAAGTCGGTCAGGAAGACTCTTCACATTCAAAGATTATTTCCCAGGCTTGTTTTTGTATCTTTTGGAATAGCGCTAGATTGCAGCATATGAAACATCAAATCATCTATGGTTTGGGGCATACTTACAATGCCATTATACTGTGACTGGTCTTTGCTGTTGTTGGTGAGTGTTATTGCACATGTTACACAGCGGTCAACGTGGGAATGCAACAGGGTGCACTTGATTAGGATGCATTCCCTCATGTCCCTGAAGTGTCCTTTAAACTTCTGAACCAGTACTACTCAAATTGGGAGGGGAGGTTACCTTCCCATTAAGGGATGGTGGAAGGGGGAAAGCAGCAGCATGATTCCCAGTGGAATGGGGCTATTCCATTGATGTTCCAGGGGTCCTACCAGAATCTGGGGATCCCTGCATACCATTTGCAGGGTTACCCAAGGCTTGGAAAGACTGAAAGTTGAAGCAGCAATGATCATTCTCAGAAGGGGGGTTTGGGTTTAAATACTCGGGAACCACTCCTTTTCTAGAATGGCACCTTCTTCACTCTTCCATGCACTTCTAGAGTAGCAAGAACATGAGGAAACAGGAACTGCTGCTGGGGTGAGTAGGCATTCTTTCTCTTGCTGCACTGGGCCTGGCCAAGAGAGGTGGTAAAGCTAGTGTGCCTAGCCTGGAGGTTGCCTTTGATGCCACCAATCCACCTACATGACAAGAGATGGTGGGGATGATCCCATTTCAGTTGCTCTCCTAAAAGGAGGTTTGAATAGCATTGCAACAGCCCCCAGCTCTGCTGTCATGGCAGCCTTGCTCAAAGAAGAAGCAAAGTCATCATTGCTTGTCTCCTTTCCTGGCATGTTTTTGGGAGTCGAGGATGATTCAAAGGGGTGGGCTGGTACAGGGCATCCCTCCCAATTCAGTGCTGGCCCCAATCTACCATTTAGAATCATATAATCATAGAATCATAGAGTTGGAAGGGACCTAATAGGTCATCTAGTCCAACCCCCTGCCTGCAGCAGGAAATCCCCTTAGAGCAGGGGTGTCCAACACGAGGCCCGGGGCCGCATGTGGCCCAGGACAAGGGTGGATGCAGCCCTCCTGCAAAGCTGGCCACCATCACTGGAAAAACCTGCTTTGTGGCAGCAGCAATTTTCAAATTTCGCATGCTTCTCTGCACGCTGCCCTGGGCAGCCACCATAAAGCTGGTCTGGGCTGCCTGGATCCTCCCCCTACCTGCCTCCTGGCACTCAGAGCGCTTCAGGCCCCTGCAGACCTTGCAGCGCTCGCCCACCCACATCCCACAAAAGCAGCCTCAGTCTCTATCCCAGCTGCTGCCTGCTGCCCTTGAGACCTACTCAGAAGTAAGCCCCGTTAAAGTCAAGGAGGCTTACTCCCAAGTTGCAGTCTGAGAGCCCAATGATGCATGGGATTGGCTGTGATCCACTCCAAGCATAACCTTGGAGATAACCATGTCTACTCAGAAGTAAGGCCCATTGTTCCCAATGGGTCTTACTTACAGGAAGTGTGGTCAGGATTGCAGCATATCTCCAAGGTTAAGCATGGAGAGGATCACAGCCCATCCTATGCATAATGCTTCCTCAGAAGTAAGCCCCACTAATGTCAATGCGGCTTACTCCCAAGTTGCAATCTGAGAGTCCAATCCTATGCATGGCCACTCAGCAGAAAACCCAATGATAATCAATGAGACTTACTCCAAGGTTTAGCTCGGAGAGGATCACTGCCCATTCTATGCATCATGCCAACTTAGAAGTAAGCCCCATTAAAATCAATGAGACTTACTTCAAGGTTTAAAAAAATGTAGGACAACTATAGGACATCCTACATTTTGTCCTACATTTTAAAAAAGTTTTTGTGTGTTTATGTGCGGCCCAAACCAACTCGTCTTCTTCCAATGCAGCCCAAGGAAGCTAAAAGGTTGGATACCCCTGCCTTAGAGCATCCCCAACAGGTGCTCGTCAAGCCTCTGCTAGTATTTAATCCAGCTAGTACCCAAAGTCACCAGGAACTGCATAAGGTGTGGTCAGAGGTAGGTCATTGGGAAGAAACATATGAAGAGTATGTGGGACCACAGAAGAAAACCCTTAATTGGGAAAGCCTTTATTAGATTTTCTAAGGATGTGGGAAGGGGACAGAGCTTGAGATGGGAAATCACTATTTAATAGTATTTAGTAGGTAGTATTTAGTAGGTAGTATTTATATACTACCTTTCAACCAAAAGCAGTTTACAAAGAAAATGAAATTATGGCTAATGACTCCCTGTCCCAAAAGGGCTCACAATCTAAAAAGATATGAAGAAACACAAACCAAAGTCATTATAAAAGGCATTGCTGAGATGAGATACTCTTCCCTGACACCCACTTGAAAGAGTGCCTCTTGTCCAGTCAGATCAGTCTAAGAATTTGATCCAGTTCAGCCAGGTCAATATAAGAGCCCTGCCAATCCAGGTCTGGACATGTGTAGAGAATACAAGCACTTACCATCCTGTTGCTCAAGATGGTTGTATGCGTGTGTGTCTCACACACACAGAAACACACACTGTTCCATTCCCAAAAAGGACACTCGTACATGATAATTCAAGTGGATAAAAACAGTTATATAAATAGTATGTTAAATTGAAAATGTTCTAAATTGGCATTTTTCACAAAGATTTTTTAAGGACTTGTTTTACTTAATTCCTCTGATTATTTGCCAATAGTTGTGCTTTTTTGGCAATATGCTGAAAATGGCATTTTTCTTTTTCTTCTTCCCTGATCGTGTTTGGCAACCCAAACTCAAAATAGTCTCGTTTCTGCGACCATTTGATTTTGTTTCTAGATTTTACAATGATCCGCGAGTCATCTCTTAAAGACAGAAAAAATCCTGAGCTTTCTAAAATAAATCCCAACAGAGCCCTGGGGTACGTATTCCAAGAGGTTGTGGATCTGGTGGCTGGCACCAGAGTTCTTTGTTTATAGTGCTTAATATTACCCAGGGGGAATGTAAATCCTGACAGTGAGATGCTTGCTGGAGAGACTCTCTTAATATGTGGAAAGAAGACTCTGGTGGGCTTTGCCGTGGTCGGGGTACAACAGCAAGAAAAGCCTGTTATCATCCGAGTCTAAGGGCAGCTTTCTTAATTTAACTTCACATAAGGGAAAGAGGATGCTGGAGCTGGAACAGTGGGCTATTTTTAGCGGTGGAAGCTTGCTACTAGCTAGTGTTAAATGTGAAGAGTGCAGGTGCTGGATTTGTGTGTGTCTGGGTGTGTCTGCTAGGGGTAAGGGTTAAATAAGCTGGCAAAATGCCACCGAGCATTTTAGGAGCCTGCTGGCGAGGAGAGCTGAAGATGGAGTTATGGGGGGGGGGGACCTGATCAACAGAAGCAACTTGGCCTGATTACTGCAGGGGGTCCAGGTGGAAGTAAAGGGGAAGGAGGTGAAGGGTTAATTGGCAGGGGTGCAGGCAGAGGCCAAAGCTGCAGAGAGGGCCATGCTGAGCCGTGAAACTGGAGGAAAGTGCCATTAAATCTGCCAGCAAGACTCCAGCGGGCTCAGTCTTTCCAGGTCAGGTAATTATCCTTGTGAAATATTCATGACCCCTTATCCCAGATGCTATTTCAGAGCAGTAGGGGGAGAGAGAGGGAAATGAGAATGAAGGCTCAGGAAGATACACACACACTTCCATGCGCAGACACAGCGCAGCATGACTCTTTACTAACTACACACATCCTCGTACCTCCTGCCCGCCTGTCTCTTAAACATATGCAAACATCCGCAGACAGTGCGCACAGGGCTTCCTGGCCACATGGAAGACGGGATGGCGAGCTGTTAACCTACTGATGGGCAGGCCATGATGTGCCATTAGAGAAAAAGCAACACCTGTCTAGTTGCGCTTTTGCTCGCACATGAAGAAAGTGGAATGCAGCTCTTATGAAAGAGGCTTTGATGTGTAGTGGCCATCACTAGGGTTAGTGTCACAAGGGTTTGGCCCATTTGCCTCCACCCCTCTCAGTCTCCAACATCATCCTCTCACAAGTACAGGACTAGATTAGAAGATCAGTTGCCTGCTACAATGCTCCCAGGTCTGTTGCCCACTGCAATGCCTCCAGCCACCTGCCGTGGCACCTCAACCAGCTTATCTTGGACCAGCCACCTGTAACAGCACCTTTGGCTGGTTGGCTTGCCATGCTAATCATAGTGCTATCACTCAATGACAGTCACCCACTCTCCTTGCACCCCTTCTAGTGATGCCACTGCCCACATTTACCACTGTCCTTGTGACCTTTTGGTTCTAGCACCATTAAAGTATTATATACACCTGAATTCAAGCTTCATCTGAGGGTAAGCACTAAATTTGTTGTGTCAGGGCAAATCCCAAACCAAACTGAATAAGCAATTTTAAGGGCCTGTATGGAATGGTAGCCCCATGAGGCATAAGAGTGCTGCTGTTTTTCCTACTTCCTCCATGCATGAACCATTCATGAGTTAGCAACACACCAGATCACTTCAGGGAATGGGAAATCTCCATATGCTCTTTGTTAAGAAATGAGAGAGAAGGACTAGAGGAGGATGGATTGTATGTATGCACTTCTTGGGGAAACGGGTGTGCATACCTCCTCCATCCAACATGCTGTGTCCACGTGCATGCAAGAGAAACAAGACAAATGGAGTGGGGAAATGCCTGGTTTCTGTGCCCTGTAATTATCTTTCCGTGCACACTGTGTGCATGCAGATGTGGAAAAGTGTACCATACCATGTAGTGCATCACACATACAGTCTCGGTAAAAACTCTGTGCTTATGCAGGTCCTGTTCCCCAGTGACTAGTGAAAGAGTTTGGTTTGCCCATGGCTAATGAGACTTGAACCAAGAGTTTATGCACTTATTGTTGGGCTATATCTGTTCCAAAAAGACCTTGTAGCATCTCCAAGTATAACCCATTTATATCCGCAGAAGCATTCATAGGTTCCAATCAATATAATCATATACATGGTAAATTCTCAGCAGATAGAGAAATGCATGGGAACATCTGTATGTATGGGTAACACATGAGGAACAGAAGTGGAAAGAAAAGTGGATCAAAGAGCTGTAGGATAGTGGAGGTGAAATCAATGATAGTTTGGTAATGGTTTCCAACAGTGGCAATGGTTGAAGGAAACACTCTGGCTGTACGTGACGATAACCTTTTAGAGCCTACACTATGAAATGCAAAGAAAGCAATGTGGCTGTTCCTATATGAACCCAAATGCATGAGATATGCCTGTGTAAGAATGGTCACCTGTGGCTTTGCCTGTGTGTAAAATGTAACTGTTGTTCCTTCCCAATAGAGATATCAACAGCTGCTGAGATGGACGCACTTTTAAAAGTGCCTCTCTACCCACGTTTTAGAATGTATGGATTCTTAGGGGGAAAAATACTGACCCTACAATCCAGAGTAACTAAGGGAAGGCATAAGAAGCACTTACTCTGGTTTGCTCTATGCATTTCCCATAGGTTTCCCATAGGTGGCACTGTAACTATGTTGATTTAAAAGGTCCTGTAGTTACTCTGGATTGTAGCCATAGATGCATTGCACATTCATGCATCCCTGCTATGTTCCCTGCTTACTGATAGGTAGGTCCCCTCCCCACACTAAATACTATAGCCAAGTAAGGGTAATTTGGGGCACTTCTATAACTGCAATCTTATGTGTGCTTTCAAAAGGGTAAGCCCCATTGAATTCAGTGGGACATCTGAGTAGAAATGCTTCAGATTGCACTGCACATGTCCTATAGAAGAACAGCATGCACCTTGGTTTGCTCTTATTCAAAGCAAGCAGTGCCTGGTACAGTTTTGGAAAGAACCAGGAGGCCAAGAAAGATTTCGGAGGTCAAGGGGGTAAAGCTGAAGTGCTCTGTCTCTTTCCCCTGGCAAGCTGAAACAGAATAAACTATGCAAAATAAGCCATCAAATGTGCTTGTTTTGAATTATTTATTCAGCCTGCAGGTGTTGTTACACTGGTGTAGACTTTAATGTTGCATCGATGCAGAGTATGCGCAAGGCTGCCTATTGTGGCCAGTGCTAAATACTTCAAAAGGAAGCGGTCTGAAAGGATAAGCTGGGAATGAACCATCAATTTCATGTTGATAATTTTCAGTCATCAGAAGACACACAGAATAGGAATGGAGGCTACATTCTCTTTGCAGCCAGCTTAATTAATGTTGAGCCTGTCTGCCACGATTAACCAGTCTTTCTTTTTTTAATCCATTGTTTACTAATGACAATTCAGTTATAAGGCTTTACAGAGGGTGACCTTCCTTTTTTCCCCATGCAGTGTGTAAATAATTGAAGGACTTAAAACTATTGATATTTTTCATTTTCTAAATGAGACCTGATGAAATGTAGATTGCAACTCCTAACAGCTCTGTCTCTTTCCTCCTGTGGTTAAAGGAATGAAGAGACCATTGTGTCCTTTTCTGCAAGGGCAGTTTGAATCAGCCAGTGGTAATATCACCTTCTTATGCATTCATTACCTTAATTCTGCCCTTAGGCCTTGGAAGGGGCTTGGGGATGTGATGAGGAATCATTTACAATGTCATAATTCCCAGAGCAAGTTATTTCAGTGTATTGCTGGGGTTAAATGCTCTGCTAAATTTCCCAGACCAATCAAGAGCTGCATACAAAGGACCTCTGTTCCTCAGATGGAGAAGTGCCATCATGGCGCACTTCCTTAAGTAAATGCATGGCATGATTTTTTAAAAAATTAGTAGCACAATCTTATTCAAATCCTCTAAGAAGAAAGTTCAGTTAAATTCAGTGGGACTCTCACCCAGGTTATTGTGCATAGGTTTGCAGCCTAAGGTAGCCCACGTGTTCTAGCCATAACACACACCTTTATTTTCGAAGTGCAACAGGGATAGATTAATGTAAGTGGTTTGTACCTTCCTTTGCCAAGGAGTCCCACTATTGGCAGGTATATGTGTCATAAAAATAAACCTCACCAGCACCAAATGCAGGAGTGCCTTAGGATCACCCCACAGATCTGTTTGCCTTGCAATTTAAAGGTATGATCCCATACATGAGTGAACCCACTGAATTTATACCACAGTAAATACATGGAATGGGGCTGCACAGGAATATCTGTAATGGCAAAGTAATGCTGTACCAAAAAGATTGTCTCTTAATTTGTGAACATATATTGATCTAAAAATTCTTCTTTCCCTGCCTGGTTCTGAAGCAGCAAACAATTTTCCCCCTTTTTGCTGCATTGCTGTCTTCTGCGTCATGAGCTAGGTTAAAACTAGGTTTAAACACTGAGGCTGCAATCCTAATCCCCAATTATGCTGGCGTAAGTCCCGGCATAAACCCGTGCTGGCCTGGGGTGTCACAACAGTGCTGTAAGGCTCTTCTGCACCACTGCAAGGAGGGCTAGGCCAGTGCACAAACATATGCTGGCCTCCACACACTACCGTAGAAATGGGGAGTTGTGCCAGCCTAAATTGGTTAGGATTGTGCCTTCAGAGCGCATAGTACCATTGCCCTACCACTCTGGTTTTTTAGCTGTAACGTTTGATAGAGATTTGGCATCTGAAACTATCAAAAATGACTGGCAATTGTGCATAATTATACTGATGCAAATAACAGAGCTCTGCTTTCTGATCTGTTTGCAAAAACATGTTTCACATATTCAGTGGTGCCTACTCTCTAGTGTGTATAGGACTGCAGCTTTAAGTAATGCTTATTGCCCTGATCATATGCACCCCACTGATGCAGCTGGACCAAATAGCTGCAGCTGTATCCTATGTGGGTGAGAGGTGCAGTTGCAGAGGTCCCTTCTGAGTGGACCCATGCCACTACTGTTGCCGCATCTCCATGTTGGAAAATGTTTTATTTGCTAATTTTTTGTTTCTTGCAAAGGTGTTAAAAGCACAGAAATCCTTTCAGGATAGTTGTCATAAAGCCATGTTAGCAAGGAGTCAAACCATTGAACTTGTGATGTGGGTATGGTTTAGATTCTGCCACTGCTTGTCAATCACAGTCAGCTCAGTTACCTGAAGCAGACCAAAGGCACCTCTCTGTTCCACCCTTATTTCTGTTGTATCTTTATGACCTTAAATTTGTACCTTCCAATTCATTTCTTTTCTCAAATCTCTTCCTCTTCCTTATTTTCTTCCAATGGTGGCATGGTGGCATTGCTTCTCCCGTACTGGCACTGGCACATCACCTCTGCAAATGCCCACAATCTGCAAACCTGAAGCAACCTGCTTCAGTAAATACATGGAATTTATTTACAACCTGCTGCACTCTTTTTCATGGCGGTGCCAACTCCCAGGTTTTGTTATGATTCCAGCAATTCCTGCTTGGTTCTGGTTCAGTCCAATATAAGTTCAGTGAGGTACAGCAAGAAGTGTACACTGATGTGGGAGTAAATCCTCCTGAACGTTATGGGAATTAGCTTTTACATAAATATGTCGTACAGGACTATGTAATGCATTAGACTTTTCAACCATGGAATGGTGTTGCAAACTACACACCTCAGGTAGAATCACTATAAATGCAGACTTTCTGGGAGGGAAACACACAAGCCCTTTTCATTGCTTACATTCAACATGCATACTTGTCATGTAAGGAGTTAATAGCCCTAATTCACTCATGCACAGACATGTGAAATGGCGTACATCCAGTATAATGTGTGAATGGTCCAACTGTTGAACTACATATATGCGACTCCGACAACAGTGTTTAAAAAGAGAAGGTTTCAACAACTTTTTTTGACATAGTTGAGCACCATCTCTTGGGGCAAGGGAAGCAGGAATGGCATTTCCCATCGTGGTGTAGGGGAAAGTTCAATCAGGATGACGAGATTCTTGGGAAAGATTCATAGACCCACTCTTGGATTGAGTCCAGAGTCAACAGTTTAAAACAACAAATCCCATGTATTTGAGACCTTGGTTTTGATTAAATATGATCTCAAGACGATGATAACAAAGTTATCCCTACTGGTCAATAGTTGCCATTTCCCCCCCTCAGTTTTTGTTTTTAGTGTGTTTCCCAGCTCTCGAACAGGGCAAATTATGGGTGCTTGGACAACTGAACAAAGTGTATAAAAACCTCCTCCTATTTTGCATTTCTGTCTCTGTGATTTTTTTTCTGGTGGGTACTAGTCAGTGCACTGCCAGTGGATTTTGTTTTGTTTTTTAGTCCAACCCATCCCGAATTAATAATGTGAATTTTTTTCCTTTGTCTTTTTTTCTCTGTGCCACTTTGGTTTCAACAAACTTTCAAATAATGGTTCAGAAAATAATAATGTAAATAAAGATTTGGTCGGGTTTTCAGTTCATGTCTTAATCCTTCCATATCATACAACTGAGAATAGTTGCAAGGATTCCTGCAGAGAGCCATTGGCTAACTTTACACTGAGATTCAAGTTGTTGGCCATTCAGATTCTGGTCCATCTGGCTCGCTGGAGTTACAACTGCATACCTGCATCTCTGACACTATGCATTCTCTGGGAATCCTTGCACTGTGAAACTGAGAAAGTTGGCCTTCAAGTGTGTGTGGAACATCCATTTCATACTTCTGGATCATTTATACATGAGGGATCAGTGATGGCCTACCCATGAGGCAGTGGCATGAGCTAGAGGGGATGGAGCAGTCGGTAAGTTTCCATTTTGTACCCCTGCCTGGAATGGCTCTGAAGAGGAGGAATCCCTTACACATTCCCTCCAAGACTGACTGCTCCATCCCCTGTAGCTCCACCACTGCCATGAAGCCAACTGAAGTGGTTATTTCAAGCAGCAGATTGTTGGTAGGGTTGATCATCCTTCTCCACCTACTTGTTCTCCTTTGACTCTCTGGATTGGAAAGGAACAGTGGAGACTGCGTAGAGTGTGAGTAATGAATTAGGAGTGAGCTTTGCAGTCTGTCCCCTTGAACACTCCTCTGGTAATCCAACTTTTTCCTCCCTGCATTTCTCTCTAGCTTTACCCTTAGAAGGAAAGTAATGAATCACTGTCACCTAAACTAAGTACTGGCTTTTTGCACCATTGATGACACTGTCTTCTCCGGCAAATCCCTTCTCTGCAAGAATTCACCTGCCTGGAATGGCACCACTTTGGAGAGAAGGATCTCTCTCTATTTGCTTGCACTGCTTCAAGCAGGGAGTTGGTGCTAGTCAGTCTCTATGGTACAACTGGGAATAACTCAGTCACACCCATCTTGCCCTGGTTCAAGGGTCAGCAGAGAATTTGGTCTCCTTGCCACAACTCATTGGGTGGTCACTCAATCTAATGTTAGTTACATTCCAATTTGATAAAAGAAACAGCTGTTCAGAGTGGGATCAAGAGGATTAGGCAGCAGGAAAGCAAACGATAAACATCTTAAATGGTTTTATTTCTTAAAGACATAAGGCTATTAGATCCTAACATGGAAAGGGAAGATATTTCAAGAGTCTGATGCTTCAAACAGCAGCATCTAGGAATCCATGCAGCCTGGAAGAGATGATCAGATATTCAGAGTTTTGGTTCACATCTTCAAATGGGAACAGAGATGTTACCTGCCAATTTTAGCACAAATGTCCCAAAATGGGATCTCACTTGGACACGATCCCAGTAAATACCTATGTTGTATATTTCCATGAATCCATGCTTTCATTCTAATGTGCTTTGTTTGTAATATTGGAATTCTAACCCAGTGGATAGTTTTCACCTAGTGCACTTGCTGGCAAGCCACAGCCATGAGTTCCTAATATGTATAGCAGGAAAGCCCCCCCCCACCCCCACCCCAATCTTCTCAACTCAAGGATTGTCTGAACTGAATTCTAGAACCCTTTGCCTAAAACATGACATTTTCATATCTGGCATCATTCAAACAGATGACTGTTGCTTCCCTGTTCCTAAGGCAATCTGTAACATGGAAAGTGTTCTGCCCTTCCTCCTGATCATACATCACTAATTAAATCTGTATAAATCTGCTAGGAAGAGAGAAATGGGAAATGGGTGTGTTGTCTGGCCTAAATTGGTTATCATCGCACCCTGAGTCCATCATCTCTTATCAATTACCAGGCCATGCCAAAGCCTACACAGGTATGCAGAGAGCTGTTATCTAGGGCTGTCTAACAAAACAAGACTCACGATGATAGCTCTTGCATGACCATTCCTATGTTGCAAAATGCACCCTTCCCAAACATTGGTTTTCAGACCTATATGAATGAAAATATAATGGTAGAATCAGCCCTATTATTTAAACCATTCACTACTGTTAAAAAATGTTGCTGAGATGGTGAATCCATATCGAGGAATCATTTTTTTAGGAAGAATGTTTGGTGACTAATCTTGTGATTTGGATGTGGTTCACTCCACGTTAAAAAAAAAGTCAGAACACATTTTGATTCCCAGTTGGCCATCACATTGAAAGTCAGTTCTGTAGAGTGTACTTGTTTTAATGCATTCATAGAACAGACACTCGGAGCACAAAGTTCTTTTTTATCACTGCAACAACCCTCAACACATCCGGGAGCTTTACAACTTCTAGGATACAGGTTAGGACTTCCAGGCAGACTTGAACCAGAATAGTGACTGTTTCTAATTGTGGAAGTTAAATCCAGGAAAAAGCCGAGGCATGAGGGAAGCGGTTTCTCAAATGTCCTTGATTGGGAGCGACAGAAGCGGCTGCTCTTGGCATGGTGGGCATCTGGCTATCACTACAGCTCTAGGTTCTCCTCTTCATCTAGGCAGGGGGTAGCAGCAGAGGATGAAGAGGTCAGTCACATTGTGCCAGCCCAGGTGCCACTTCTTCAACCAGCTACAGCTGGCTCCAAGTCAAGGACTCAAGATCAACACTGAAAAGAATTCTCCCCATGGCGGGTAATCCTGAAAGATGCCCTCCGCATCAACGCCACCTCCACAGCATCTTGACTGTCCTTAAGTGTCATCGAATGGTATGTTTTCACACCAGAAGCAACCACTTTGTGCCCACATTAGATTTCATTTTTTTTTTCTCCAGATAGCTGGAGACCAAAGCCCTGCCACTGGCACCCGACTCCCTCCAACTCTTGGCATTTGCAGACAGGCCTATGCCACTGACTGATTACTGCAATGAGAGACAAGCACTGAAGTGGGGTGGGTAGGGTGGGGCAAGGGGAAGGCTGACCCCCGGCCCATGTTCAGGGTGCCTGAAGGCCTGTCCAGCTGCATTCACTTGACTAGTTATCAGCCTTTGTTTTCTGCCAACCTCACAACTGTGAGAAGCCACTGTGTAACCCAGGAGTAATTCAGCTGCTGACAGCTGGACAGTGTTCAGCGCTTAGGGCCAAAACTTGCAACTACTATCAACTCTGCTGGGCTCAGCAGGGCTGTATAAACACAAATACATCTCAACTATCCCGGTGGCAGGAACACTGTGGCCAAATCGCAGCTGAGCGTCCTGACCGTGAAGCCCTGCAGGCCACCCTCCCCTCGCCCCGCTGCAGATGTGAAGGAATAATGCTGACTCTGTGAGACCCAACATCAAATCCAGGAAGTTTCCCAACTCTTGGGGTCACATTTGCAAGAAGTCAGGCCTCATTCCAACTGCTGAAATGTGATCTGTTTTGACAAGAGAAGGAGCCAGATGGATGAAAGGAGTTTGGGAGACAGAAGCGGTAAAGGGAGGAATTCATTCCAGGGACTGAGGAGCTGTCAGACAAGAAATCAATGAAACAACCTATTAAAAGAGGAAGTTGGAGTGGTGTGCAAGTGAATGCCGTACCGCCCAGTGATTTCCACTGAGCCCAGCACTGAAGGACTGAGATGGCAGCCCAATATAAATCTGAGCTTGGAAAGGAGGTCCATATGGCGGCTTTTCAAAGCGTGTGAGGCATTGGGAAGTAAGGCAAACACATGTATCTGGGCTAGCAAGTCTATTTGCATCTCCTGGCAAGTAAACATGTCTACAACTCCCGGCCAACTTTTCCTACAGGTGAAACTGCACATTAACTCAGCAAACGCGAGGTCCCAAAAGCACATTAATCAAGACAGATGTGTTTGTGCAGTTGCTGCAAAGATATACATGTCGGGGAAAATCAGTGGGGAAAAAGCAAGAGGCTGTCCTTGCTTCCCCCATTCCTGCTCATTCCCTCTCCCTCCCCCCATGCTGCATAGTAAGACATTATTTTCCTTCAGGTAGATTCTTTCTGGTTTCAGAACCAGGCTTGAAATACCCGGCAGGGAGCACAGCATTGAAGAATCTGCAGGTAAGGCATGAGTTTAAGCATCCCCAAGAGTTTGCAAGGAACTTGGGATGTTCAGCCTGGAGAAGAGGAGGCTGAGGGGAGACATGATTGTCCTCTTCAGATACCTGAAGGACTGTCATATGGAGGAAGGGGCTCATTTGTTCTTTGATGCTTCTGAAAGCAGAACTAGAACCAATGGGTTAAAATTGCAAGAAAGGAGATTCCAGTTGGATATCCGGAAAAAAATTCCTGATTGTGAGGGCGGTTCGGCAGTGGAACAGATTGCCAAGGGAGGTGGTGGACTCTCCCTTACTGGGGGTCTTCAAGCAGAGGCTCGACGAGCATCTGTCGGGGATGCTCTAGGAGGATTTCCTGCTGCAGGCAGGGGGTTGGACCAGATGACCTATAGGTCCCTTCCAACTCTATGATTTTATGATTCTATGATCTCTCCAAGAAATACCAGCCTCCCCCACTTATTGAAAGAGTTAGGGACCAGAACACCATCCAAAGGTGAAAACCGTTGAAAAGTGCAACCCAATCTTTTTTAGCTTATAAATGTTGCCCCCAGTACTATTTTAGCTAGCAAATTGCAAATGCCTCTTTTATCCTGCAAATTCCTGCAGCCAAACAAAGATTTCTGAAAATGGATTCTCATTAACTCCTTTAACTCATGTAACTCCTGGTTTGGACCTGGAGCTACAGCACAGGGAAGGGCGAAGAGAGGTTGAAAGAATGGAACATGTGTTGAATGAGTGAAGTCTGGGTATAATTGAAAGGTGTTGAAACAGTGGATTGTCAGAAAACAATCCATCAAAAAGCAGGGGATGCATTAACATTCTGAGTCAAGAGGAATAGCCATAGCACAATGGTTTACGTATTTTTCTTTTATATCAGGGTTCTGCAAAACCTGGCCCAGTTGCAGCCTGTGGTAAGACTCTAACCAGTCCACAGCTAGCTTCTGGTACTCTTAAGACCCTCTGACCCAGTTGACAAAACACAACTGGAGCTGGGATGAGGGTCCATTTAAGTGTGTGCTTTATTTCTGTGTTGTGTGTTGATGCTTGCAGAAATCCTGGAAATTTGAGCCTATTTATTCATTAATCTAAGTTCTCTCTAATGTACTTATTTATTGAATTTTTGGCCCTTGACTCTGTGCCGGATATCTGATGGGGCCCTTTGGCTGAAACAATGGAATTCCTCTTTTATATTAACATGTTTTATGCTGCGTTTCCAGCTATAAAAGTCTTCAAAATGAGTTACATAAAAGCAATAGTAAAAACAACAGATAATAGCCATGAAAAAGATCCCAGTAGCTACTGAAAAACAATCGGACCAGCACTAGAGAATGCTAGATGGAAGCAAGTCAGGTCAGTCACCTGACAGAATAAGGTCTTAATGCAGCACCTGGCCCATGTGGGAGAAGCCAGTGGAACAAAAATCTACAGATAAGGTGCAACCACCAGAAAAGTCCTGTTATGGGTCATTGCCAGACATCCCTCTGACAATTATAGGGCACAAATAAAGGCTTCTGCTGAAGATCTCAATAGATGAGCAGGCTTGTATGGTAGAAGGAGGCTACAAAATGAAATTAACCATCACATATAAAACAAAACCTACTGTTGGAGATTTTTAACATGAAGGCCACCATCCAATGCAGAGATAGGTAGGTTTGAGTACCAAACTTGATGCGATATGGGGTATCGGATCTCCCACCTTCTTTTTCATTGCTTAATGGGAGCGATTTGTTATTGTGCAAAGGAGCAAAGGAGATTTTGTAACTGTTTTGCAACTATTTATAATAGTTGTATTATGTGATTTTTAATATGATTTGCACTCCAAATTATTTTTTATTTAAAGTTCCTTTTCTTCCCAGCTAGCATGTTTAATATTATTGATTTCATCACTTCTTTGCTTTCACATACATAAGCCAAATCATCAGTGTGATTGAGAGAACTGGAATTTAAGCTAGTCCTCCTCTTCTGCAGTCCTATCTGAAAGCCACCTAATGTTTAATATATACCGATATACTTGAAATTAAAAGTGCACCAGACTCACCCTTCCGTTTGTTATGAACTCAGTGTTGAATGTCAGTGAATGTATAATACAAGAAAATGTGTCACAGGGTGAAATAACCGTGTCCCTGATCCTCACAAAAGCTACTTTTAAGCAATTTTCTTCTTGCTTAGGAAAATGCCTTGCAAGGCAACACCTTTGGAGGTCCTAGTGGTTGTGCATGTTCAATGTAGGCTCTGAGTTACTGGGGTCCCCAAGGCAGGGCCTGGCTCTGGATCCACTCACCCCCAAGGCTGCCACTACCACTGGATACTGGTGCTTCAGTGGGTTTGGATGTTCAACCCATACCCACCTGATCACCATCCTCAGAAATCCTATTATAGAGCTCCTTACACAGAAGTGTACCAAGAGTGAGGTGGGGAATGGTCCAGGCAGGGTGATGAAGTAAGGGAGCACCCTTCCAATGCCAGGTACACATGGACTCCTTGTGGGGGACTCTCTGCAGGAGCCTGGACTACCAACAGCTTCAAATTCCAAGTACACCTCATCTCTCTCCAGGTGATCTCAAGGCAGAGGCCAAGGCCAGGCTATCCATGGATTTGAGCAGCCAAGGATAGGGTAGAAGATGCAGTCTGTCCCAGGTATGAATAGCACTAGGTACATCATAGATCTTATACATATCAAGTTTGGCCCTAAGACAAACTCAATTAAATGGCCTTAGTATGCCTGTCTTCGTGCTCAACTATTGTCTGGTGGGTGACTGATATTTGAAATTCATTGCCATACAGAATATGGCAGGGGTGTCCAAACTTTTTGGCAGGAGGGCCATATCAGCTTTCGGACACTGTGTTGGGGGCCAGAAAAAGAATTTACACTAAGAAAAGGAACAAATCCATTTTACTGCATGGGTTTTGTGACTTTTAAGCAGTTTTCCCCTAAATTAGTTCTAATACTGGAAATGAGTCAGGCAAGGAGAAAACTGCTTAAAGCAATCAAGCACAGAAGCATAAGGTGGGAGGAGGAAAGGATTTCTGTCCCCCATGCAATTCTTTTGGTATTAAAAGTAGACCCCCTACTCTCCCCAATAGATGAATGGGCCAAGCAATATATTTAGCAACACATGGATGTCCCAAACATTTAACTTAGCTCTCAAATGCGAGATATTAGACTTTGGGGACGACGTACATCTGATTTCTTTCTCATTGAAGTGCAGCTGCTTCGGGGGTGGGAGATACAGTTTGCTCAGCCGCAAGAGATGAAGCCAGGAAGTATGATTTCGTATTCAAGTCACCCAGAATAGAGCCCCTTTTCCTCACCCCAATGATCCATACACAACACATTCTGAGATAATGTCAGCTCTCTTTTTCTTCCCTCCCCCCCCCCAAAACTGATAGCAAGAGAAAAAGACAGGCTTTTATATTTTTTAAAAATATACTCCTTTTGGAGTCTGAAGTGGCTGGCTCGGGCTTTGTAAATCCCTCTCTTTCCCACCCAATTCTTATCCAGGCTACACTTATCCTGTGTGAACTATACGAGACAATTGTTTTGTCTTGGTTTAAAAGTAACAGCCCAATCCTAGTAATGTCTACTCAGAAGTAAACCCCAGTAATGGGGCTTACTCCCAGTTAAATGTGTGTATGATTGCAGCATGATGGCCCAGTTCTATGGGCCACTTAAAACAGAATTGAACCCCAACATGCCCCCACTACTGGGCTGCAATGTGCCAGTAGTGAGGGCATGTTGTGGGGAGGAAGGGGAGTGTAGGGAGGGAGGGGAGTGTAGGGAGAGTTTTCATGTTATAGCATGCTAGAAGGTAGGATTGGGCTATTTGTGTGCCCCATACAGTGGTGCCTCACATAAAGAAATTAATTCGTTATGGAGGCATGTTCTTTAAATGAAACGCTCTTTCACTTAAGTGGATTTTCCCATATGAAATAATGGAAACTCAGACGATTGGTCCCACAACCCCCAAAAATATTCATATAAAAATATTAACTGGATGTAAAGATGATGAAAAAACACTGTAACTGAATTCAAAACATGCATTCAATGTGCATGATCATAAGAAGTCTACTTAGGCTGCACTCCTAAAGACACATTCCTGGGAGTAAGCCCCACTTAACACAATGGTGCTTTCTTATGGGTAGACATGGTTAAGAGGCTGCAATCAAAGATACTTTTCTGGGAGTAAGCCCCATTTAACACAATGGGGCTTACTTCTGAGTAGACATAGTTAGGAGATTGCAATCTTAGGCGACTGCACTTAGGAGACTGCATAGTTAGGAGACTGCACTTTCCTGGGAGGCTTACCTGGGTTGCTGCTGGAGGTTCAAGGTGGTCAGTGGGGCACATGGAGGTAATTAGGGGCAGCTGCCTCTGGCACCTCTGGGCAACTGCCCCCAAGTTGGGGGGAGTTAGAGGCAGCAGCGCTGGCTGGCAGCCCTTTTAAACAGTGTCCATGTGGAGCGTCAGGACTGAATAGCACGCGTGCCCATAGTGCGCTTGCTTGTTAAGTGAAGCGGAACTTGTTATGTGAAGCAAGATTTCTTGGAAATTTTGCTTGTTATGTGAAATGCTTGTTAAGCGAGGCACTTGTTAAGCGAGGCACCACTGTATTCATAATGGATCAACTCTCACTGAGTTAATTTGGAATCAGCTCACAAATTTTCTCAATGAACTCTCAAAAAAAGCAAGCCACTTCCAGAAGTGTTCTACTCTAGCTCATCATGTTAGCAGAGGCATGTTGATGATGGCGCTGCAATGTACAACTGATCACATTACTCTCTGGGAATTGTAGCTCCTAGCAATAGCCACAGCTGAGAGGCACTTCAAAGAATCACTCATCCTTTCCTCACTGTCAAAACATTTGTATCCAGCAACAAGAGAGGGGTATAGATCTGGATGGAGAGGAGCAATCCCACAAAACCTTTGCAAGAAACCAAAAAAGGATGGAACCAAATAAGGAGAAAATACGGGACTCCCAAACTGAAGACTACTTACCTAAACGGAGTGGTCACATAGTTCATAGCTAAGAATAAAGAATTAATGTTAAAGGACCTTCTGCAAATACACCTACAAAGTGACAGGCTTTGAAAGTTCCATAATGTCACAGAGATCAACAACAGTATTAGTGAACAGTATTTCATCAAACAACAGCAGCTGACATCAAAGAACATATGGGCATGCATTCACCAAGCAGTCCGGTTGTCCTAAGCAGTAAGCACTAGCCGCACAAGTGCAAAATCTTGTTTCACATTCTGAGCTGGAGAACATCAGGATGAAATGATGTCCCATTTACAACTGAGCATTACAAGCTAAGCAAGTTCATATTTCAAATCTGATAACTAAAATGTCAGCAATATCTCTGCCACAAAATCTTTTGGATAATCTTGTACTTTCTGCTACCATACAGAAAAGGGATGGCTGCATGATGCATTGTTGTCTACTTACCAGGGATTTTTTCCTACATGGCCTTGGGAACAATGACATTTATTTTTCAAACAAATATTCTTAACCAAATATTCAGCAGTGGCATAGCTATGATGGTGGGAATGTGCTGCATCTTGTAGTTGGGGGCAAAACGGAGGCCTCCTTAAGCAAAGGCAGTGTTGGAGTTGCATTGCCCTTACTCCAGAGCCAGAAAGTTGATTAAGCCTCAACAACTTTTTAAAAATCTTATTTTTGATCATGACTATGACATACAAATTGGTGCATAAGAACATGTAAAAATGGTAGATTCATTGATCTTTACCTTTCATTTTTGCTTTTGTCTCTGACACTCCTAGTGAGACCCAATCAGCCCGTTTGATGTGGGCTTTGATTTGCAAGAAGGAAATATTTTCCACTTTTCCAGGACCCTGCCTGTGTGGAGATAAATAGAAATTTTCCGAAGCAGTACCGTACAGGTGTGAAAGTATCCATGATCATTTCTGCTACAGTGCACAGACTGCAAATTGAATTGCATGGGAATGTCTCTCTAGCCCGACAGAGGGCACCTTCTGAGTTTTAGCCAGGGCAGACAAAGAATTTCTAAGCTTTCCGCACAGTGTGAAGTATGTCTCAGCAGAGCAGCAGTGGGTGCACCTCACAAACAACATGAGATTGAAAGCATTTTTCCTCTTATTGTTTAACAGTGACTCCAGCTCTCCTCCCTAGAGCACCCCCTGACAGTAATTTTAAGAGCGCACTGAAGTGTGACATCACAGCATCGCAGTGACCCAATTTCCAGCCAGTCAGCAAGAGCCAAGGCAGCAGCAGGTACATTCCTGGGATCCAAGAGAACTTTTCACACATGCCCTGTACATCCACTCCCTGTTCCTCTTGCACGCTATGCATGCACTTCACTGGCACATAGCAGGCACACTCACACTAAGCACAGTCGTACAGATCAGAAGACACTCACCCAGACATGCGGAAGTCACACGGAGCGGCATACATTTGTAATGCTGATATATAGCAAAATGCATCTGCCCCCGAATATAAAAATACAGACAGTCTCCAGGGTCGGTATGAAAACGACTGCCTCTACATTAGCCATTTTCTCTGGAACTGGCATTGTTTTTTCACTGTTACACCGAATGCAGCATCTCTGTCAAATTGCTGCTGGGGAATGAAGTGTACCGTTTTGCAGCAGGAACTGGGAGAAGAAAGCAAACTTCTGGACTAGAAATGATAGTGAGAAATGCCCAAAGGATTTACTACCCTATAAAATAATTTATTTTCCCTACTTGGAAGCACAAACTCTTTGTAGGGGTGTGTGTGTGTGCATGCCTACATGTGTGCGCCAAATCCACAGTGCCACATAGGCCAATGCAAGTCCCCTGCGCCAACCAGGAGAGATTGCAAAAGTGCTTTAAAGCACTTCTGTGCCACCCTGGGAATTGGCAGGCTGGTTCACAGAGGTGTGCCAGCCTCCAGAGGCTGAACTGAACCTCCACAGTGCCAGCTTAAGGTACATTTCCACTACCAGCAGACTGCCTGCAATGAGATCTGGGGAAGGCAGGGGGAAGGTATTATTATTATTATTATTATTATTATTATTATTATTATTATTATTATTATTATTATTATTATTAAATTTGTATCCCGCCTTTCTCAGGCTGTCTAGCCCGAGTTTCTCAGGCTGTCTAGCCCTATTTCAGGAGTGTTCTGTGGTAAGGGAAGGGCAGATGCACCAAACCTGGGAAAGGGTGAGACCAGGATCCGGAAGGTAAGCCAGATCCCCATCCCTGGCCAACTACTGGGCTGTTCAGATTTGTGCCACCTCTTTAATTGGCTCAGATGAGATCCGAATTGCCCCATTTGGCCTGCTTCCACTTTGCTTGAGGTAAGGGGAATTTATCTACATCAGTGGTTCCCAAACTTTTTCAATTGGCAGTTCCCTTGACTTACTGATCCCCATTAGAGTTACAATCTTATATATTATATAGGAAAGTTGTTGTTCTGCAAGGAGTTTTGTGGATGCCCTGGCTGGTTTCATGGCTCCCTAGGGAACCACAACTCCACTTATGGTGTGATAAGGATAAAAACATAAGAAGATCCTCTGCTGGATCAGGCCAAAGGCCCATCTAGTCCAGCTTCCTGTATCTCACAGTGGCCCACCAGATGCCTCCAGGAGGACATAACATATCCAGCTGCCCTCCCCATTTTGAGGTTGCCTACACTGACATCTATCTTTACACATATAAACACACACATGCAATCATCATGGCTTGTAAACTGTGGTGGTCCTTTCCTCAAGGAATTTGTCCAGTCCCTTCTTAAAGGCATTGAGGCCAGATGCCATCACCACATCCTGTGGCAAGGAGTTCCACAGTCCAACTAGTTCTGGTATTATGTGAAAGGGGAAAGAACATCTCTTTATCCATTCCTTGCATAATTTTGTATGTCTCAATCATGTCCCCGCTTAGGACTCTCTTTTCTAGACTGAAGAGCCCCAAACACTAGTCTTTCTCATATGGAAAGGGTCTCAGAACATCAATCATTTTTGTCACTCTCCTCTGAACCTTTTCCATTCCCTCTATATCCTTTTTGAGACATGGTAACCAGAACTGGACACAGTATTCCAAATATATCCGAGGCATCCATTTGTACAATGGCATTATAATATTAGCTGTTTTGTTCTCAATGCTTTTTCTAATGACCTCAGGAATGGAATTTGTCTTCACTGATTTCACTGCTTTCCTGGGACTGCAAAATTAGGGGTGTCAAACACCTGGCATGCCATACATAGTACATATCTTGGAAAGTGTGTTCATCTTGATGGCTATGTACACCATCTACATGTACAGTTCTGCCTGATGTTTCAGACATTTTGCCTTAAGAAACAAGACTAGCATGTTGGTTTCTCTCCAGTTCTGCAGTTCCAGATTCAAAGTACTACACCACAGAATCCCTCTAAGTATTTTCAAGAGCCATCATAAGATCAGCCATGAAATATCAATGCTAATGAATGGGCAGTCAAAGTCAACCAGGAATGGGGGTTACACTTACCTCCCAGAAAGTTATTTCATTTTCATTCATTAATTTATTTTCTCTTTAAACTGTTTTGTGAACTTTGTGTTGAAAATGGTATATAAATTTGATTGATTGATTGACTGACTGACTGACTGACTGACTGGAACCTCTGTTCTGCCTGGAGTTATAGACCAAAAGGGCAAGTCTGTATTTGGCCAGTCTGAGATGGCAATAAATACACCTGAAGGAGCTGCAAGGTATGCTTTTCCTATTAAGGAGTTAATGTTGCAGATTTCCTTACCCTCTACATCACTGTCCAGTTGTAAATAAGCATATTATTACACAATGCAGCCCTGTAGGTTCTTTTTTCCGTACAAAGACCCCTTAGAGCTCTACTATGAAACGTCCTACCGCTTGGAAAAGTGGAGAGCACAAAACAGCATTGTTTGTTCTGTGTGCGCTTTTGCCATAAGGTACCTGAGAGTTCATGCCAGCCTCTGCCTGAAAGGCTGCTGCAGGCCCGTTGGAAGTTTGATACTGCAACCCTAGCTGGGCACTGTGAGGGGACTGTTTTGTGACTCCAGCCTTTGGTGCTTTGATTGGGCATTGTCAGGGCACTGTCAGAGGGAAGCTGCTCGTCTCCATGCCATGACGGGTAGTGCCCATTCTTTGACGGGGAATGATGTAACGTGAGAGCTCAGTTATCAGTATGCAGACAATGAGACCAAGCATTGCTGGGGGGAGAGTGGCAGATCTGAGTGGACACTCTAGTTACCACCATGAATGTTTAATGCCTCTTGTCCCGTCAGACCTTCCGAAACCTGAGAGGTGCCCTCTGCCCTTGTGCTTGTTCACCAACCAAGCTTCTTTCCTTATCTTGCTACAGGACCTTGATTCATTTATTTCTCACATTTTTATTATATTACCCTTCCTCTAAGGAGCTCACAGTGGAATATATGGTTCCTTCCTCCTTTTTTGTAATCCTCACAACAACCTTGTGAGTTGGAGGAGGCTGAGAGAGACAGACGGGCCCAAGGAAGCTTTATGGCTGAGCCTGGATCTGAATCTGGATTTGAACCTAGTCTGATGCTTAGACCACTACTCCATGGTTCCCAAACTTTGGTGGCTCCCTTTACCTCTTGGACCATTGGCCATGCCTCTCCATTAGGACTTTAGCCAATCTGTTGTAAAAGGTGGTGGGGTCTTGCAAGGATTCCACAGTTCTCTTTGCTGTGGGAGCTAAAGCTCTCAATATGGGAACCACTGTATTACCCTGTCCTGGCTTATGATTCAGGAACTCCTTGCATTTTAAGAAGACATGGTTTTCTTCAGCATCAGTGTCCCCCCCTCCATACTCTCTGTATGAAGGGTCACTGTATGACTCTCAAAGTACAAGCAATCTTTTTGTCTTTCCTCAGCTATTTGTTTCTTAGCCTATTACTGTTTTGGGTTGCAATCCTATACACACTTTCCTGGGAATAAACCCCACTAAACACAATGGGGCTTATTTCTGAGTAGACAGAAATGTGTTATCTGTATCTTGGCTTGAGTAACTAAGGGCAAAATCCAGAGCAGTTATGGGTCCACACAGTTATGGCATCCTCTAGTGTTATCTTATGGAAAGTCATCTTAACTGCTCTAACGCAAAGGGCTTATTTTGACTTTAGGATATGGGCCCAAGTTTTGCATTCTGACCTTTCTACAAGCATCCCCACTTTCTGACAGTTCATTTTTTGATGGTTTCGCTCTTTCAACACTTTTCAGTTATACTCAGAACTTATTCATTCCTCACATGCTCCACTCTTTCAACATTTCTCTAAAGGTTAAAATTGTCTTCCTGATGTTGGTTTGCATGTGACATGGTGATCAAACTTTTTTGGCATTTCCTTGTGACTTTCTTCAGTAAATAACCATCAGTCAAATACATAAGATATTCATTGCCCACACATGCCTTTGTTCATTTTACTGTAATTTGTTATGTACTGTACTTTTAGCTATATGTTATTTAGGCCTTTGCAAGTGACATTTATGATTTTTTTCTTGGCCATTTTGCATTTGCAAGCTGAAAAAGTCTGGATTCCATTTTTTAACATTTTTCACTTTTGGACAGTGCTCTGGTCAGTAACCCATCTTATTAAGTAACTTAATAAGTGAGAGATGCCTGTACAAATTTAAACAAGGTCCTAAGAATTTGGAAATTATACTTCTTTAAGAACCATAACATCAACAGTATTTATATACCATTTTTCAACTAAAAGTTCACAAAGCGGTTTACAGAGAAAGGCTGCAACCCTAAAGACACATATCCAAATCCAATGAACACAATGGGGCTTACATTTGAATAGACATGGTTAGGATTGTGCTCAAAATGAAATAACTATGGCTAATACTGTAGCTCCATGTCCCAAAAGTGCTCCCATTCTATAAAGATGTCAAAGAATACCAGCCAAAGCCACTGGAAAAGCCACGGCTGGGATGAGGAGGGCCAGTTACTCTTCCCCTGCTAAACAAAAGAGGAACACCCACTTGAAAGTGTGTCTCTTGCCCAGTTAGCAGGCCAGCATTTGTACTTTTTTAGGATTGTATATGTGAGTGGGTTTACCCAAATGTCAAGATGGCTTGACTCTAGTCAACTGGTCAGATTCTTCTCAACACTCCAACCCCTTTTAAAGGCTAGGCACTTTAATCCACATTTCTGATTGTGATGACACCACTCCAGATTAATTAATCCAGAACAAAATCTCCAGATTAGCACTGGTTCTGACCACCAGCATTCCCATCAACACAAAATGGGCTTCCCTTTCATCTCTAACCCTTTAACTTTTTCTGATTGCATAGCTGAAAAGAGACATTAAAAACATATTTTGGAGTTACTTGTTCACACTGCTGTGCCTTGAGAACATGCAATGAGAGCTATCTTGGAACCTTGTACCCACCCATTCACTCTCTCTCTCTCTTCTCTGCCAGTTTGTGACTTCCATAATCAGCTTTTCAGTGCAATCCTAAGCATGTCTACTCAGAAGTCCCATTGTGTTCAATAGTACTTACTCTGAGGGAAGTGCGGTTAGGATTGCAGCCTTTTATCACTTGTACCTACAGTCACTCCCTCTTTTATCATCCTGCCCAAATCTGTTCACCCAAAGGGTTGGCGTGTGTTCTCCCTGTGTCCTCATCCACATACCTGTCTCACGTCTCAGCCTTCTGTCAGACCAGAAAAGGCATGCCGACGATGGCATGGAGCAAACCAAAGTTGCCTTTATTTCAAAATGCAAAGGATAAGAGGTGCATCTCTTGGAAACATAACAATCTTGTAACAGATTGAAGACTAATCTGTTTAGTGAAGCATAAGACTGTGTAACACAAAAATTGTGTTGAATTTTTAATGTTTCTTGTACAGTTCATGGCACTGATTGCAATGGAATTTTTTTTTGTATCATGTACACATTTTTAAGTTATCTTAGATTTTGGCTAAAGATACTTTCCTGGGAGCAAGACCCACTGAACACAATGGGGCATGCTTTTGAGTAGAGATGGTTAGGATAGTACTCATAGTGTTCTATCAATCCTATTGCCTATTATTGCAATACATGTCATGTCATACAACTGCAGAACATAAATTGTGGCTGAACTACTGGAATGATGCCAAAAATAGTGACATTTTAAAAATCCTCCCACCAAAATTAATCAACATCAAAATATTCAGATAAACACAAAATAGTTCAAATTTTGTTACACAGTAAAAGGATTTTTTGTGGACCATAGTCCACTTCATCAAATACCTGGGTAGAGAGAAGAAAGAAAACAATATAAAGAGGCAGTGGTGTTTCTCCTGGTAAGAAATTCTTCTTACCATTAGGCTTGTTTGCACATGTTTTAGGACAGGCCAGGGCAGCTGATCTGTTGTCCTTGCCATAGACTGAGCTGCTTAATGCTATCTTGTCCTGTTAGCCTTTCCACAATATCCTTCGACCCTCAATCTCTGGGAGAATCGGAGAGAAAAGGAAGTATTAACACCTGGCCAAGAAGAGAAGCAATCAGCTGGGAAATCCGGGAGGGGGAAGGGGACACAGCAGTGAACATGGATTTGACGCAAAAAAATTCAATTAATTGGAAATACAATGAGAAAGTGTGCCCTCCTCGGGTGCCATTGTGTGGTGGTAATGATGTGCAACTGATAACAATGTATTGAGGAGTGTGCTGCTGTGTAACTTGGGAGGAAGAAAGCAAATACGCAGAAAGAACCGCGTACACCGGTTTAACACACACACAGACTGGAAATACATCTTTTTCTGATTCTTTGTAAAAGGTTTTCACTCATTGTTAGGGCTCCTCATTCTTTCTAAAAGGGGTAATATTACAAGTGGATTGGAAAGCAAGTTTGAAGTCACATGGATTTCATCATTAAGAAATGTGGGCAAATATATAGGGAACACCTTATTTTGCTGCGCTGCTCAGCTGGAAATATTATAGGAAAGAGTCAATGACTGATTTCTGTCACTGTTTGCAAGGGAGCTTGCTGTGCATGTTTGGTCAGCTGTAAGTCCCGGTGAGTCCAGTGGGGCTTATTGTTAGATAACTATTCACTGGATTGTAGCCTCAGTTGCCTCAATGCTAACAAATCCCAAAGTTAGGGTGCAATCCTGACCTACGCTGGAACAACTTATCGGTATCCCCATTCCTGTGATGATGAAAGGAGGCAAGTGCATGTCTGTACATTGGCCCAATCCTCACCCAAGAGCAGTGCAGAAGAGTCTTACGGCACTTTTGTGACACTCCCAGGTCAGCACAGGACTTATGCTGGGGCTTAGGCTGGCCTTACTGGAGGTTAGGGTTGCATCATAGATTGGAAGGCTCTTTAGGCTCTGTCATCATGAGGGAGCGTGAAGTCACCACCTCAGAGTGGCTGATGTGGGGACCCAATGAAAGGTATTGTCAGGAACTGAAGCACTCAGGAACCATATTGTCAGGAACTGAAGCAATTATTACATTTTTTACCATAGCAGGGAAGACTACATTTGAACTGTACAATTCAGGAGTCTAAATGTATTGGCCTGGCTCTTGTCACATCAGCACCCTCAGGCTGGCCTCAACACAAACATAGATGGCAACATTCCTGGGCTTTGCATCCTGGCCCCCCTGCCCCACACTCCTTCCATTCCACCTTTCCTGCCTCCTCCTCTTCTTTTTCCTCTCTCCCTTCCCCCTTCATCTGTATTCTGTCTTAATTAACACATTTCCTTTTCTATTTGTGATCCCCTGAACATGAAACACGTTCCCTGGAATTTGCAGTCATGAGTAAGTGGCAACCAGCTCCTTCCCTCCCACTCCCGACTGCTCCAGTGCTGAGGATTAACCCTTCCCTTCCATGGAATATAAAATAATCATCATTCACTATAATGCCTGGCTGCACAAGATTCACATGTTTGATCAGGCCGAGGCTGTGTCCTCCTGGGAGACCTGGATTATTTGCCTGATTCTTCACTTTTGGATTCACTTTGGACAGTCATTCTCACATCTTCAGTTTTGCATCTGCAAAATTCAGATATCAGCCTTCCTCACAAGGTTGTTGTGACAAGTGAAAAACCATACACTACTTTGCAGGGAATAAGGGGAATTGTATACAGCACAAGACTATGCATGACTACTCAGAAGCAAGTACCATTCTATTGAAAGAGACTTAGGGCACAATCCTAACTATATCTTTTCAAATGTAAACTCCATTGTGTTCAATGGGTCTTACTCACAGGAAAGTGTCTTTAGGACTGCAGCCTTACCCTAATAGGATTGCACTTTACTTCCAGGGATGTATATATAGTATTTCAGCTGCAGATGGTGTAAAGCAGGGGTGTCCAAATCCTGGCCCAGAGGCCAGATGTGGCCTGCGGCATACCTGAATGCAGCCTGTGCTAAGACTCCTCAGTCTGGCACACAGGCAAGCCTTGTGTATCTCAAATATCCTTTAATGTGAATTTATTCAAATTTGAAATGTAAATATTTTTTCTGCCCCTGACACAGTGTCAAGAGATGAGTGGCCCTTCTACCAAAAGATTTGGACACCCCTGGTGTAAAGAGGATTATTCCTTAAATTTCTATGTGCTATATATTAAACTATGATAACTCTTTATTTTGGTAAATATGGCATTTAGATCAATACTTCACTCATCATCTTGATTCTACTATTCCCCCTTCATCACTGTGTCATAAGCTAAAATGTCATCTTTTAAAATGTCCAGTGGAAATCAAATTTTAAGCAAACCCAATAATAGCCCTATCCATCCATATGTATTGAACAACTGCGGTTGAGCAACGGAGGGCTATCATTCACATTTTGTTGAGTGCAACAGCGAGACTATCATTTATCGAACTGATTTGTGATTATATCTATTATCTCAATTATATGGGGAGAGAAACAGAGATATAGGGAGGGGAATAGTGATTTCAGTTCGTTTCACTCAAAAGAGTAATATCAGGACACCCAGATTTCCAGAATGATCATCCCCGTATTCTGTCACTAGGCAACATCCGCTCTCCAATGTAATTTTCTTTCTTGCAGGACATTTTTGAAAATTTAACTGACGGTCTGTCACAGTATTTGAAACTGAAGTACTGTATTTGCCTGTTCACCACCATTTGGCTTTTCCCCCCTTTCTCGCCGTTTAATTGTCTGAAACCAATTACATGTTTCCTTTTCAACAATTCAGTAACATTATAGTTGCGGTGTTTGTGGAACAGTTTTCACAACGGACTTTCTTTTATCTTACGGCAATGCTGACATACACCAAAAGTCTTTGCTTCAGTTCCCAAATGAATATTCATTGTCCCGTTTGCATGGTCATTTGGATTTGTAATGATCTTTTGCGGATAACATTTTAGTCCATAAAATCTCAATGAACTTCAGCTAATATTCCTCTGAATATATTTGCAATGACTTTCTCCCCGAAGTGAATGCCTTTCCCTTCCTGTAACTAAAAGCTAATTTCCCAACATTCTTTCATACTCCAGTTTGATCAGTAGAGGATACTGGTTTAGAGATGGCGCACGTGCTTAATCCCAACCCCAATGTTATCCCTACAGCTGACTGCCAAGAAATCTAAAATGAGATAACAGACTCTAGCAAAATGCAAAGTTTATTGTTGAGATTCTTCCTCTGTAAAAAGCCACAAACAGGATGCTGTCCATCCCTTTTTGAATCATCCTTGCCCCTTTGCCAAAATTTAGGTCCTGGATTGGGCTATTATTAGTTTGTGACCAACCCAGGACTTTCTCAGTACAGGAATTGATTAATGGCTTGATTACAAGAATAACACACTTCTCCATTTTCTCTCATGTCAGTGAATTGTGATTTATTCCTAAAGGGGAAAAGTACTGTATATGCACCACTGCTAACAGTAGGGTTAAAACCTCTCCCCCCATTCCATCACTGGGTGGCTTAGCTACCAACCACAAGCAAACCACTAGGGGGCAGTATGTACATGTAACATACAGACCTTCACACACCCACTGGCCAGTTTACTCAATGAAGGCATTGTGCTGGCATAGTCCTTAATAAAGAATCATTTTGGCAATACATGCCAAACTAGATCAGTATATTGAAGTTGTTAAAATAAAATGTCACGTTAGAATAGAATGTTGTTAGAATCTGGGTTCATGTCCTCACTTGGCCACAGTTTCCAGAGCGACCTCAGATTATTTCCACCTTAGATGGTGGACAACTGTGTATGCCATCCTGCTCTCTTCTCAGAAATATATCTATAGAAGACATCTTCGTATCTCTCCTCCAAAGGGTTCAGGGTGACATGCATGGTTCCTCCTGCCTTCCCTCACTTGATCCTCACAACAACCTTGCAAGGTAGGTTTGGCAGAGAAAGCCCCCAAGATCACCCACTACCAATAAGCTTTAAAAATAAGTGAAAAAGTCATCAATAAGTGAAAAAAAGTCATCAATAAGTGAAAAAATTTTTCACCAATAAGTGAAAAAGTCATCTCAAAAACTTAGGTAAAAACACACAGAACTTAAAATCTGACAGTAGTATTTCAATGATATGTAACAGGAGAAGTGTGGATCTCCCCACAGATTAGAAGAATGGAAACAGGTGCCAGGAAAAGGAGAAAAGTATGGACAATTCTCCCCCAAATTGTACACTGAGTCTGGAGTTGCAACTCCAGTTATATGGATCACTGACGCTGCAATCCTAAAGATACGTTCCTGGGAATAAGTCCCATTGAACACAATGGAGCTTACTTTTGAGTAAACATGGTTAGGATTGTGCTATGAGTGTAACACTTCACATGGATCTGATGAGGTGTATTCCAACCTACAACATCTGATGCTCAGGGTTAATCTAACAGTGCTAGGACTCTAGCACATGGTTTTAGGAGAAAATCCTAGGTCTACTTCCATGTTTTGGTGGGTCTTTTTCAACAGCACATCAGTAGACCACCACAAGGGCTGCTTTTGATTCTAGGTAGGAGTACATCTTCCTGCCAACCTAGCAGTTCAAAAGCATATAAATGCAAGTAGATAAATAAGTACCACTTCAGCGTTCCATGCACCTTGGCATGGTCATGGCAGCCACATGACCATGAAGATGTGACCCTCACAAGGCAAGGAGTTCCCTGCAAGGGAAGCTTGCCAAGGAAACAAGATCTGTGTGTGTTGCTCTGCTTTTCCAACTGACTTTCCCCACATTGTCATCAATAAGTCCTTCTATTGTGGTGCTGGACTAGGCCTGCATTGCCTGCTTGGATAGACTCCACATTTTCTGGAAGTCCTTCTGCCAACCCTGAAGTCCATAGAGAGTTGAGATGTACTCTGTGTATGCTCAGAGTCACTCTGCTCTCATGCTCCACAAAAAAGACTCATCCTGGCCAAGAGGCTTAAAGGCAGTGGTGGGCAGGATAATCATAAGTCATAAGTGCAAAAAGTGAACAAAGCCCCCCCCCCACCCCACAACATCCAAAAATGTAGGACACTCAAGAAAAATGTAGGATGTAATGAAATGCAATGATATATTGGTTTACAACCATAATTCGTTCCAGAAGCTTGATTGTAATCCAAAACGCTTGTATAGTAAAGCAAATTTTCCATAAAAATAATAGAAATTCAGACGGTTTGTTCCAAAAATATTCATAGAAAAATGATTACAATACAGTAGAAGCTAAAAAAAACCTCATATATTGCTTTTATGTGGTTAATTTAAGCATTGTGGCTGCAATACTAAACACACTTTCTTGGGAGTAACACCCATTAAACAGAATAAGGCTTATTTCTGAGTAGACATGGTTAGCATTGTGTTTTGTATGGCTTATAATTAATTAAATTTATATATTTATTGGTAAGTTATTAATTTATTAGGATTATCACTAATAATAAATTTTAAATAAAATAATAATTTATGAATTACAAGAAGGCTGTGTGCTGCCTGTTCAGAGGGAAAAGGAGGACAGGAAAGTTTTTTCCCCCAGGACTCAAGGCTAAAAAAGAGGACGTGTCCTGGAAAAAGAGGAGGTAGATGATGGCCCTGCATGTTCTGGGATGCCTCCCATCCTCCTGCCAAGGGGGGAGAGGCTTCCCTTCGCTCCCCCCCCCAGGAAATGAGGGGCTGAGTGCTGCGCCCCCTCCCTAATCCCGGCCCCCGCAGGAGATGCAGCCCTTTCGCACCATCTGTTCCCTGCTAAGCAGCAAAAACACGTTGTTTTCCCTTCCCTCCCTCATCTCAGCCCCTTCTCTCCACCCCACTGAAGATAGGGCTCTGAGGCTGCAATCCTATCCACACTTTCCTGGGAGTAAGCCCCATTCACTATCATGGGACTTACTCCTGAGTAGACATGCCTAGGAGTAGGTTCTAAGGCTGCAATCCTATCCACACTTTCCTGGGAGTAAGCCCCATTCACTATCATGGGCCTTACTTCTGAGTAGATATGCATAGGATTGGGCTCTGAGGCTGCAATCCTATCCACACTTTCCTGGGAGTATGCCCCATTCACTATCATGGGACTTACTTCTGAGTAGACATGCATAGGATTGGGCTCTGAGGCTGCAATCCTATCCACACTTTCCTGGGAGTATGCCCCATTCACTATCATGGAACTCACTTCTGAGTAGACGTGCATAGGATTAGGTTCTAAGGGTGCAATCCTATCCACACTTTCTGGGAGTAAGTCCCATTTACTTTTGAGTAGACATGCCTAAGATTGTGTTTATAACCTCCCCCTCCCCACCTTTTGATAATAATGTCATTAGCAGACTGTCCCTTCCATATCATGCCAACCCATCTCTCAATTTCCAGGAATCTTTGAAATGAATTAAACCTAGAAAGGGATTTGCTTGCTCAAACTACTGTGTGGCCTCAGATGCCTGAGATGATGGCACCTAGAACAGGAGGCATCACTGCATCCCATGGCAAGGAGTTCCACAGACTGATTTCACACTTGGTAAAGAAACATTTTCTTTTGTCTTCCAACACTCAATGTTGTCAGATGTCCTCTGGTTCTGGTGTTGTTGAGAGGGAAAAAATCCCTATCCATCTCCTGCATAATGTATATTTCAATCATGTCCCCTCTCATGTGCCTTTTTTCTAGACTGAAAAGCCCCAATGCTGTAGCCTTTCTTCATAAGGGAGGTGCCCCACAAGGGTATATAAAACATATACGGTATAAACAGGCCAGGTATATAATGTATTGATAGCTGGAGCAAGAGGCAAGGGGGTTCATTTCCATGAGGCAGGGGATTGTTCTAAATATACATTTCATTCTAAAATAATGTATTGTATATTATTATAACGCAACATGCGTGTAGGGACCGAGCACTAAAGAGCTTTCCAGTGCCAGTGCAATGGTGCCAATGTGGTACATTCTGCATTCTGCCGTGGAAAGTCATGGAGGCCTTATTAAAGCAAGGGAACTTTTGTTCCTTCCAGGTGGGGCTCAATTGTGGCTGTATCAGCCCTGGAACATTGGGTAGGATTGGAACCTAAGAAATTCCATGTGTTTTTAGTATTTTAGTAACCATGAAGTCTTAATAAAGAACTGAGTCTCTTTACTGAACCTCTTTAGCAAAGTTTTGGATATCAGAAAAAAACATGTGATGGACACTGTCCAGACTTTTTTAGACTGGTAGCAAACTCTGTTGAGCACTTTTTGAAAAATAATGTAATAATGGCTTTTAAAGACTTTGTAAGTATCTTCTCATAAATGAGTAACTCCTGTCTTTTATACAGTATTTTCAAAATACTGTATGGGGTTATAACTGCATGTTGTCTCTTCATTCCAGCAGACCTCAGTGTGTAATTCAAAAGCTGCAACCCTAAAGACACTTTCCTGGGAGTAAGACCCATTGAACACAATGGGGCTTACTTTTCAATAGCAGGCCTCCGTCAGTCTTGAAAGACTATGGTATCATGCTCTGCGCTGCATACGCTGCATGCGAAGCACAAAAGCCTGGGTTGGATTGTTCTGGAGGTTAGGCTGTTACCCAAGCAGCAAATCCCCCCTCTCCACGCCACTGAATTAGTCCAATGGAAAGGCAGAGCCAATACGATTGGATCCAGCTAGCATCACAGAGCTGGGCTACGGACAGGAGCTCACCCTGTCTTGTGGGGCTGACCCGGGTCTCGAACCCTGGCCTGATGGTTAACAGGCACAGCGTCTTAACTGCTTGCGCCACCCACAGCCCTTTTCAATAGACGTGGTTAGGATTGTGCCATGTCTCATTATCCATGAGACACCAGGATTCTGCAAGCTGAGGCTGGCAGCACTTCATGCATGTCTGTTCCCCTCTCCTTCTAGAATGACAAATAGTTCTGCAGATCTCAAAAGCTTGCTACTTTGTGATTCTTTAATCTTCATAAGTATATTACTGTACCAGACTTTGGCTACTATTACCTTCTCTCTCTCCCCACATACACAAGCATATGCAGTGTTCATCCTGTGTGTGTGTGTGTGTGTGTGTGTGTGTGTGAGCTAGAGAGAGAGAGGGAGAGAGAGAGCTCATATCAATAAATAAAGACCAAATACTGAAAAAGATTACCTATGGCATATTATGTTTTTGCACCACATCTAACATTTAAATGTTACATTACTAACACTATTTCTGTACATGTTGCCATTGCGAACTAAATTATGCATTCCATCTCCTAAAGCCAGAAACGTTTTCATACATGAATAATAATTGAATAAAAATGATGTTGGCTGCAGTTTGTTTTGGGTGGGCACAGTTTTCTTTCTCCAAAGTCCCCCCTCCCTCTACCCACCCACCCCCCCCCCCAAAAAAAAACCTTGATGGAGCACTACCTCCCTTGCTTTGAGGGTTCCAGAATAGAGTGGCATAGTTTTGCAGTGCCACCTGCTGGATATGTCTTTCCACCGCACAAATTTTCCATATGTCTTTCCACCCTACAAACTTCTTACAGCACTAGACCTGACATTAATGTTGCTATTTTACACAAAGGACTGAAAAGGTGTGCTCCTTTTCTGCCTTTGGCACCATGTTCCAGAGCCTCGATGTTTCCCAGTCAATTCAGTTCACATATCCTACTGCCTGGCATCAGGTGCATAGAAATCAATGCTTGTTTTAACTCGCCCTCAAGTCGGTAAGAATATGTTAACGTGGGCCTGCTAGGAGTAAGTATGGCTCACCACTAGCTAGCATATTTGGAAATCATTCTTTTCCATCTGGTTATACTTATTGTTATTGTTTTATGTGACTGCTCAGGTTTAAAACTATCCTGTCCACTTAAAAAAAAATTGTGATAGGGCCCCCACCCAGAGACAAACACATTTTCTTTTCTGAAAGCTATGATGCTGTTGTTGCATGTTCAGTAAAGCCCTCCACTGGTTCTCCATAATTCACCCTAATAAAATATCTGCTCAGTCATTCATTCATTCATTCCAGTTTGGCACAGGGATTTGAAGTAGAGCCTCATAACACTGGGTACAGTATACTGTGTACTTCATTATGACTCATATGTCTTAATGGCTGGCCCATCTATCTGAGCATCTTGAGACAATTGATTGGCCTAAAGAGCAACAGCATATATTCACCATAAAAATATTGTAAGCACTCCTTTATTTTTAAAATTACATTTTTATTCCACTGATCAATCTTTCACATTTTAATACTGCCCGTCTTCCAAAGATTTTGGTGTCGTGTACATGGATCCTTCCCTCCTTTTGTTCTCACAACAACCCTGTAAGGTAGGTGAGGATGAGAGATGCTGACTAGCCCAATCACATCACATCACTGGCCCAATCACATTTTATCATCACATCCACTCTATTAGGTAGGCTAGATTAAAAGAGAGTAAAGGACAACTGACCAAGTTTACTGCATCTTGGCTTGGCTTCAATATTACATTGTACCTGGTTACATCTGGTTACATCTACTTCTAATCCTGACTTTAATTTGGGGATGGAGGCAATAAAAATATTTTTAAAGGCAATACAGAGTAGTAGCATAGTTAGGGGGACAAAATGATACATAGTGTAGGTACCACAATGCACCATGTAAGAGGCCTTGCTCACACCCCATTACACCCATCCTGGGCAGCAAAAGATGCTGTTAGAGTAGGCAATTGGGTAAGCATTGCAATGTCACCCCAGAATTGTTCCAACAGCAAGCAGGAGGAGCCACTTATATGGCATATTACAGCACCTGTAGTACTTTTTGAACACCCCCACCCCAGCTACACTACTGAGACGAGCATGTGGAATAGATGTCTGTTTCTTCCTACAGCTGCAGTGGAAGGATTCAGGAGAACTGTTGAAGGTAAATTCCAAAACTTCCAGAATAAATTTACAGACCATCAACCTACAGAAAGGTGCAGCAACTGGAACAATTCACTCCTTGAAGTTGGAAAGAATCAGAAAGGCAAACAAATGCATACATGCATACAGCTGGGTATGCAGCTTAAATCACCTAATACTTCCTGCCTAGGGGCACCACCAACTCTGACTTCTGTCCAAAACAAAATGAGTAGGAAGTTATCCCCATTTAATACAGTGGGACTCTTCTCTAAGTCAGCGGTACTCAAAATGGGGGTTACTCAAAATGGGGTACTCAAAGTGACTTGGGGGGGGTCACTACCTTTGGTGTGGTGGTGGGGGGTGCCAGAGGGTGAAATCTGCCATCTTGGAATCTGGCACTGGGCTTTACTGGGAGTAAGTCTCATTGAATAAAGTGGAACTTACTTCGGAGTAGACATAGAGGAGCTCTGCCATCACAGTGATATCATATCCAAATGTTTGACAGAGGATCCCAGACTGATTTTTAAGTTTGAAAGGAGGTCCCAAAATGAAATGCCGGAGTACCACTGTTCTCAGTACTGTAATCATGCATCAAATCTGTCTGTTCTTATCTCATGTTGGTAGGGAAAAAAAACACCACATTGCAGAGGAAGTGAGATGTCAGCGCAGGAAACATAAATGCTGGGAGATTCTGAATTAACCTCAAAGCCACAAGCAGCCTCACAGAAAGGGGTGCTGCAAGGGAAGATGGAACAAATGAGATACAAGGAAGGATGAACCATATACGAACATGGCAGGAGGCTCTTGTGGCGGGTGGAGGGGAGGGGTTCAACAGTGAGTCAGAAGTAGCCTTTGCTAATCTGGTCTCAGTCACCCTAGGGATAATAGAACAGTTATAAAGGAGAGGAAATAAAGGGAGTGATGGACATTAAGAATGACAATGAAAAAATAATATCCCAATTAACTCTTGATCATTTATTGTTATGATGCTCAGCATATAACAAGGCCCAAGCTAGGTGCGGGGTGGAGGGCAGGATTCAAAATTTCAACTCAAAGTACTCAGGCTACCCTCATAGTCATTACAACTGATTCTCCTAGACAGCACTGCGTGGTGGTGGAGCAGGGCCAGGTCCAGAGAGAGCCACTCAGTCACAGAGCTGTGATGAAAATAGCCTGAGTGACAAGACAGAGAGTGGGGGAGAAGGCATCATATCTACCTCCACCCATCATCCCGATGGGAATTTTGCTGGCGATTAATAATGATAACAAAGAGGCATCTGTCATTGTTATCTGAGCATTTGAAGAGCTCCAACTACCATGGAGAGAGAAAAGCAAGACCGGAAAAGTAAAAGGGACTGACACATGCACACATCAGAGGCAACCAGTACGTGGGGGATCTTTAACTTGTTTCCCATCGACATTCCTGGGCAGCAATTCTCTCTAAAGACACAAACCCCACTATCTAACTACAACTGCAGGTTACTAGAGTTGAGGGAACACTGCCCCAACCCAATGCAAAAAAAAATTGGCTTGTTTACATACTATTCTGTGATGAAATTAAAATTTTGGGTAGGGATTCCAGCCTGGAACCCCAGATCTAAACATATGTACAGATATGTACAGAGGCAACTCCTCTCTGTGATCCTCTCTAACAATCAAAAGGGCTTCTGGTCCTTAGTCTCTCCTTCCTTCCGTCACCCCAACTTAATACCGTCATCAGTCCCTCCCTCTTCCTGGGTATTACATTTTTCAAGAATTTTTTCGATCACAACCCAGAATGACACCCCTCCCCTTTTGCCCCCCCCCCCCCCGATCCCAGAATGGCCTCCAGTCTCACCAAATGAGATTATACCACTAATTGCTTCCCTTAAATTGGATAAGGCCCCCGGACCTGATGGTATGCTCAGCGAGATCCTTATCAGTCAGTCTGCATGGTGGGCTCCCCCCCCCCCCGAGCTAATTTGTTCACCCTTATTAATCGCTCAGGTCATATCCCAGCATCATGGTTGACAGCTACCATTGTCCCTATCTATAAGAAAGGCAACCCCGCTTCCCCTGAGAATTATAGGCCGATTAGTTTACTTTCTATTATTGGCAAGCTTTATGCTAAATTTCTTCTTCAAGACTATCCAATTGGGCAGAATCAATGGCTCTTCCTAATAGGGAACAAATTGGCTTTCGATCTGGCACCTCCACATGTGACCATACCTTTTTACTTTCATTTCTTGCTGAAAAATACCTTGTCCATCACGGCAGGAAACTTTATGTCGCATTTGTCGACCTTAAAGGTGCATTCAATTCAGTCAACAGAACTCGCCTCTGGGATAAACTGACCTCCAGAGACATTGATCCCCGTCTCCTCTTCCTGATACGTCGATTACACCAAGCCAACTCATGTAGAGTCCGATTTGATATCTCTGGCCTTCTATCTGAAAGTATCCCTATTGACAAAGGTGTCCGCCAGGGCTGCATTCTTGCTCCCCTACTATTCAATCTTTTCTTATCCGATCTCCCTTCTCATTATTTCAATCAACCAGTCGCCCACCCTTCCCTCAATGGAACCCCAATTCATTTTTTACTCTATGCCAATGATGCGACTTTCCTCTTCTTAACTAAATCTGGTCTTCATCATTCTCTTTCCATTTTCCAGGATTATTGCTCATCTAACAATTTGATTATCAATGCCAATAAAACCAAAATCTTAGTTTTTTCCAAATCTTGCTCACCATCCGTCTGGAAGATCGGCCATTCAACTTATGAACAGGTTCCTACCTTTAAATACTTAGGCCTGCTCTTCCATTTCCGATTAAATTGGTCAGCCCACAAGAAGCTGGCTATCTCTATCTCCCACCACCACCTTAAAGCGATAGCCTGTTTCCACTACAGCAATGGTAACCAGTTTGTGCCTGCAGTCCTGCAAATTTTCAGGGCTAAGATTATTACCCAACTATTATATGGTGTTCCCACATGGATTGTGGCAGTAGATAATTCCCTGGATCAAGTGGCAGCCGTCTTCTTCAGGAGAATACTTGGCGTGCCCAACCTTATTCGTCTTGCAACACTAGCTTTGGAGTTGGGAGTTCACCTCCCTTCTACGATAGCGTGGTCAATAACATTCAAGTTTTGGCTTCAATTACATTTAAACCTTTCGCCCAATTCTCTTCTGAACGATTTGCTAAGAGACCCTTTCTGGTCTACTTGGTTCCAAAAAATCAACTCCAAACTTGATTCCTTAGGCCTTTCGTTAGAATCACTTGCTGATCTTGATTTTGGTAAAGCTTTCAGGCTAGTTCAAGACAGACTCTGGGAAACAGAATTTACTACTCTTTTTGTTGGCTTAAATCCAGTATGTTCCCCTCTGTCTTTTGGTTATTGTCCAGTTCAAGGTCAGCCCCTCAAATATTTTACCACTCTGATAAATCCATCTCTCAGAAGGGCATTTATGTTGGCACGCCTTAACATCTTTCCCTCCTCACTTCATCGCGGTAGATTTTCCCACACCCCTCGGAATTTAAGACTCTGCCCCTTTTGCCTGCTTGAACCAGACACCCTCGAGCATATCCTGATTCAATGCCCAACACATTGCTCACTTCGTAGTCTTTACTTGGACCCCATTTTGTGGTGCCCTCCCGGCCCTTTTTTAGTCCCCACCTTCGCACTGTTGAGCGATAACTCATCAGAAATTACTATTGCTGTTGCCAGTTTTTTAAATCAAATCATTAAATTATCTTTTTCTTCTTAGTCCCCTTCTTCCCCCTCCTTCCTTCCTTCCTTCCTTTATCCCCTTCTTTTATCCTTCTTCCGAATCAATTTCTTTATTTTCATTTTCTTTCTCTCTACTCTCTCCGTCCACACCCCAACTCCTTTCACTTGATATCGCTCTTTTGTCTTTTTGTTTTTGTTTGGTTGTAACTTTTAATGCCAATAAAGGCATTCATAATCGTAATTGTACAGATCCTACTGATGCAACAATGGACTTGAGTTGTTTTTTGTTGTTTAGTTGTTCAGTCATATCCAACTCTTTGTGACCCCATGGACTACAGCACACCAGGCCACCCTATCCTCCACTAGCTTCCGACATCTGTCCAGATTCATGTTCATTGCCTCGGTGACACTATCCAACCACCTCATCCTCTGCCATCGCCTTCTCCTTTTGCCTTCAGTTTTTCCCAGCATCAGGCTCTTTTCTAAGAAGTCCTTCTCATGATGTGGCCAAAATACGGTATGTGGTTAGGGTTTTGCAATCCCTGCATTGAAACAATCAGTTAACATTCTGCTCCAAGATAGACTACATTCTGTCATCCATCCATGCCCCCATAAATACTGAATATTACAACCCAGAAAAAATATGGAAGTTCCATAACTTGCATGTCTTCAGAGACATTTCTTCCCTTCTGATCTGGGCAAAGGCAGAGATTAATGCATGAGTCCTATGCAGAGGTCCTAGGCAGAGATTAATGCATGAGTCCTATGCATGCCTGCTCTCCCCACTATGGGGACTACTGAGATTCCACAGCTGTCACCTACTACACACTTCCAACACTACTGTTGTAATTTGAAAGACTGAAAACCTCTTGACTGTTTTTAACCAAACCTCTTGATTGGTTAAGAACACAGAGTCCAGACAGTAATGCATTATGTGGCTAATGCCAAATTCTGAATTTATTGCAGTGTAATGATCGAACCAGAGGCTATGCCCAGCCCTTGTGGGTCAGTTTTTCAAGAAACTCCTGGAGCTGAGAAGGGTGGCTTCCTTGGACCTATATATAGAAAAGAAAGCAGGTGCAGTCAAGCCACCATCCTCCATCCGTGAATTTAGGAGGAGCTAGAAAACTACCACAAAGTAACCAAGTCAGATGGGGATGTGGCATCCTGCTGGCCTCCCCCTCTTCTTGCTGATCTTGTCCAGTAAGAAAGAGTATCTTGCCCCAGTTTGGGCATCACAGCGTTTCCCTTCCTGCAACAGCTCCTGCCCCCTTCTACGCACAAGAACTTAAAAAACGTTCACTTTCTTTCCCGTTACTGTCTCTGCTCAAGGCTGCCATGGCTGCTACAGCACCTGCTCAGCCCTACAATGGGTTCTTTGATCTCCACCTTCTTCTGCCCCTCATTGCACTTTGGAGTGGTAAGTCTGGATATAAACAGAGCCACAACTTTTGGGTGGGGGGAATACTTAGATGGCTCTTGCCTGCTCTCCAGAGAATCATGAACCAATTTTCTCTTATCATTGGCTTACCTTGGCGCACTGAATCCACAGTCTCCAGGGATCTGCTCCCACCTTCCCAGCTGATATTGCTCTTTCTCTCCCCTTAGCCCTACTGGCCACTGGCTCCACAGAGACTGTGAGCCAACATCCACCATTTGCCAGGTTCTTGCAACAGTCGACACACACATTCAGCTGCTCTGTCAATGGCAACAACTTCAATATCTTCTGGTATCGCCAGACTCCTGGGAAGACAGAGCTACAAATCCTTGGAGTCCTCTACTTTTCTGACGAAGAGCTAAAAGAAACACTTGAGAAACCAAACTCAAAAAGCTGGCTGAGTGGGAAATGGGTGGAGAAAGGAAAAAGCATGACTCTACAGCTTAAAGACCTTCAACCCAGTGATATAGGGTTGTATCTGTGTGGTGCCAGGGCACAGTGGTACAGGCAGGAACTAGGGCTGGTGCAGAACTGAGTGACCACTAGGCTGTAAAATCATGATCAGCACCTTCAGTCTGCTGCATGTATATGGCATTAAGAGTCTGTGATGTCCCCACCATCACCACCACCACTTGTAGGCATAAGAAAGCCATGATCTACACCAGGGGTGGGCAAATCCCAGCCCAGGAGTCATTTGCATCCTTTGGAGACCTCCAATTAAGCTCACGGGGATCCCCTAGTCTCAAATCAGTCTCTGGCTTGTCAGATTGTTGGAGCTTGCACTGGCCCACAACGCTGGGGACAACATCTCTAGTTGTCCCAAGCGCATTAATTCATGTATCTATGTTTTCTGGGCATTATTTTAAGCCCCCCACCAACCTCTGATCAACTTCTGTCTCCATATGTTTCTGGCTTGATCGGTACATTTTCATTGTGCAAGAGGAGTGTGGCAAACAGTTTGTAGAACTACAAACAGTTTGTAGAGCTACAGTTCGTAGTTCTTCAGTTCTCTATTGTAGTTTTCATGTATTTTATAAATAAGTTCAGTAAAATTCATATAAGTTTCATCTCTAATGTTTTCATTTATGTAAATTTTAACTAATACTTTTTTTGCCCCAACCACCGACACAGTGTCAGAAAGAGGATAAGGGTAAGGCTACCAAAACATTTGCCATCCCAGCTCTACACAAAATGCACACTGATCAGCTTGGATACAAACATCCTGCTCCACTTGGTCCCAGCGCTGCGCAACACAGTTTCACCACAGACATGATAACTTTTGGAGTTTAATGGACCTGTGGCCAGTTGAATTACGTCCATGGGAATTACCTTATTTTCAGTGGTATTACCTTATTTCTCATCTAATGACTCAAGGTGCAGATCTCATTCCAAAGAGGTGACATGAAAATATGAACGTCCTACCTGCAGGGTCAGATCTCAGATGACCCATTCACACACGGTTTCCAAACTCTGTTCTTCAAAATAACCAGGCTAAATGGATCACACAGGCAATAAGAAAGTTGCTTGGCAAAGATGATGGATAATGTGGCTTTCTGGATCTGATGTTAAGAAAAGCATCATTTATTTTCTTCCAATAAAAAGTGAAGAAGTGAATAAGTGATAAATTTAATAGTATATGCTATGGTTGAGAACAGATGATGTTCACACTTTCTGCCCCTGAACACTCCAGCCAAGGACAACCTGGAGTCATCACACTGGAAGTCCAGGTTTGGAAGTCCAGGTTTGAGTGTCTGTGGATCACATGGGAAGGGCAGGACAGGATTGGGATTCTGCTGTTGTACCGTCCACCTTGTTGTCCAATATTCTCCCTCCTTGAGTTGACTGGGTTGCTCTCAGACATTGCATTGAAGCCCCCTGCACCTATTGGTTCTGAGGGGCTTCTTCTCGTATATGCACACTGAGGCCCCAGATGCAAGTACAACTCAAGACTTCATGGTTGCTATGATAACCATGGGCCTGTCAGAGAAGATCTCAACACCAACCCATGAGGCTGGACACACATTAGAACTTATCTGGACAAAGGGATGGTAATCTGGCTGTGGAGGAGATTAAGATCACTTGGTTATCATGAACAGATCACTTCCTTTACATGGGGCTGCCCTTGAAGATGCTCCAGAAGTTGCTGGAGATCACACCACTTCTCCACCTCCTGCCAGCAACCACTTGGGCCACTGCCTTTTAAACTAATTTCAGTTTCTAAACCAAACCATTCTGTGCCATCATTAAGAGAAGTTAGAGGAATGGTGGCCTGAAACAGGGCCTTCTTGATGGTAGTGCCTGTATTATGGAATTCCCTTCCCATTGAGTTAAGGACAGCCTCTTTTTCATTAACCTTCTGGAATGGCCTGAAGACATTTATATTCAGAAAAGCCTTTGAGGTGTATGACGGCTCTTTTTACATATTTAATATTTTTTACTGATGTATTTTACTGCTATCTCTTTGTTTTTATATTGTCTGTTTTTATTGTTTTATTTTGTTTTATATTGTCTATTTTTATTTGTCTTATATATTGTTTTAATGTTTTATCATTTTTTGTATTTTTAGATCATTGTTGTTAGCTGCCTTGGGTGCCCCTCAGGGAGAAAGATGGAGTACAAATGGAATGAATGAATGAATGAATGACCCATAGTCCTACTCAGATCATTTAGTTGTTGTAAATCTGAGGAGAGTATTGGGAAGAGCTAGGGCTAGGCCAGTCAGCCACACAGTGCTGTGATGGGAGGGGTGATAGGATATCAATATGGGCTGTCATCACCAAGATCCTCTCCCTCCCACCCTGTCTCAGCCCATTCCCTGACTTTGAAAGGCTCACAATCTTCCCTGGAACTGCCCCACTTCCAATTATCCTACTCCAGTGTGGGTTTGGTGGCCCATTACTACCTGTGTGGGCTTCCAACAATGTCATTAGCAAGTCACCAATGATCAGAGTGGCTTCCATGATGGCAGCCAATGCCTTATGTTCAGTGATGGGCTTCAAAGAAATTAAGAACCGGTTCTCTGTCCATCTGGCAGCCACTTTTAAATGGCTATTTTTAAACTTTATATGTACTATCTCTTGTTAAGAACCGGTTCTATAGCGTAGGTGCGAACCTGCTGGTGCCCACCACTGATCCCAATCCCTGCCACACACTCACTCCACTCAAAAACACCTCAAATTTTTATCGTTCACAGATAGCTAGACTCAGAAAAGAGGTTTGCCAAGTTTTTACAGTAGCTGATGCTTACCATATGTTCATTTGCTCTGGTGATGACAAAGATGATCATTGTTGCTGATGTTGCCAACTCCCTGGAAAGACTGCAACCCATTTCATACCAAGGTGGTTGAGGAACGCTTGCACAATCCAAAGATCTGTCTGCATATGAACAGGGTGAAAAGAAAAAGAATCTCAGTTTGCAATATAAAGAACTTTGGCCTTTATAGGTCTGCATTCATGTGCTGCATGGTAATACAGGCAGGAAGCATGGCTAGCCCCAAACTGAGTCCAAAGTTACCCAAACATCACCAGTGCCCCTTGTCTGCTGTTGATACAGAGATTTGCACGGCACAAACCAAATAGGCACATAATTCTTAACTCACACTATTTTCTGGATTCCACAAACATGTTATAAAGCACAATGCCACCCTGGAAGTCAGGAAGGCCAACATCAATCCACCTTCAAACCTGTGCTAGTTATAGTGCAGGCCAGTCAGCCTGTCTATGTAGGTTAGGATAGGGTTGCCTGTGCGATATGCATGCAGTAGCCCTCTCCACAATCTGCACACATATAATCTACACCAGAACTGTCCTAACCTGTGGTAGATGTGGCCTGTGGTAAGCTTCAATGAGGTCCACAGCAAGATGCCTCCACCTGGCCCTTGAACTAGCATTGTGATCCTCCAGACCTGTCTCTAATCCATTCTTATATGTAAATTTATTCAAATTTGAAATGTAAATCATTTTTCCAGCTCCTGACAATGTAAGAGAGATGATGTGGCACTCCTGCCAAAAAATTTGGAGACCGCTAATCAACATACTGATCAACTTAATACTTATCCTCACTCCCCCTATGCAAGCAAGATGCAAGGGGCTTCACCACTATCAAAATCTCCTTGGGGATCATCCAACAAGGATGATTGGCAGAGGATTCAGAGCAGACCAAAAAAAAGTACTTCAGTTCTTAGCAGAACGTGCAATTAATGTACAGCAAAGAATTCACTTTGAGGATATAAGGATAACTATTATCTTAGGTGGCTTTAAGGGGAATTAGGACCATTCTTGGACAGGCTAATGACCACTAATGCCTGGTCATGAAAATAGAACTTCTGAGTCCAGAATACGCCACTGGCTGGAGAATTCTTCCTTCCTGCCCTGGAGGTTTCTTCTTGGCTACTGTGGGAAGCAGAACTATTGATGTGATATATCCTGGCTTTTCTCATGTTCTTACAGAGAGTCCTCCAATGAGTCTCACAATTTAGGCCAGTTCGTACATGCATGTATATCTGCCAGATTTTCATTATGCATAACTCCTTAGAACTTAGAACATATAGAACTCCAATGTTCTATGATGGTGGGCATTGCCGGGTGGATCCTGCTAGCTTGTGAGTGAAGCTTGCCTCCACACTCCCACTGGAGTTAATGCGAGGGACACTGACCATGGCTGCAATATCAATCATTCTTGATATTGCAGTCCCATGAATGCTTGATGGGACTGCCATCAAGCATTAAGCATATGTGTATGTGAATATTTGTGTGGCCCAGGGTTTCCCCTGTGCCTGGCCTCTGGACATGCATTGGGACACAAGGCTAGCAAGTGTGCACCTGGCCATCACCACCAAGCCAGTTCCAGCCTGCAGAGTGTGGTTATAGCCTCAACACTGCCCAGATCATGCCTTTCTGTGCCAGCCACCAAGTGACAGAAGGGCCACAGATTCTTATGCAATGGTGCACTGGGGCAATGGAGAGCCAATTTCTGACCTCTTCCAATAACAGGAGGTTGCAGGGAGAAGAGCAGTCAGGTCAGAGCAAGGGGTATTAGGAACAGGTTTTGGCAGAATATCAACTTTCATGAACATAATATATGTGCTACTGACAAGTTAATCATACCCAGTAGCATACCTAGGTCTGACATCCAGAGAGCACAAATATTTTGACACCACATATATCAAAATTATTTAATTAATTATTATCAGTATTTATTAATTAATACAATTAATTAGATATGAATTAGTATTTTCATATTTTAAAAATCACTTTATCAGGTATTTTATTTTGGGAGGGAGAAGGGTGAGGCTGCTTCTGGAGCACTTGTTGAGCTCCACTTTCACTGGATTGGGAACATTCTGGTGGCCTTGTATTCCTCTGTGCCTGACCCGAACATGAGCCAAGGCACCTTTGCTTATTCATAAGAAACCCGGCTGTGTATCTCAATTCCACTTTCCATAGGGCTAAATGCAATTATCAGCAACCTCTTCCTGGGTTGATTTGTGGGAGCTGCGTTCCTTGGAGCAGAACCACACTGGGGCATCGGATTCCTCTCAATCTGTCCTTTTCAACAGACTAACCCTATAATCCAGAGTAACTACCGACGCATGTAAGAGACATTACATGAACCTATAGTTATGGCACCACCTAGTGAAAACCTATGGGAAATTCACATTATAATCCAAAGTAAATTGTTCTTACACCAGAGCAAGGACTCCCTGTAGTTACTCTGGATTACGCCCTAAGGCACATTTGCCTACTCACAAGTAAAGGCATGATATGCTCAGTTTCACTTTCCATAGGACTCCATCCATTTTTGTTTTTTAAATTTTTTGGCCATAACTTTTGATATGAAGGAGATATTTCAAAGCTGCTTTTTGCATTGGATTCTGCTGTTGCCAGAATCCAAACAAATGCCAAACAATTTAGCATTTTTTGTTATTTGTGTCACCCACAATGTGTCACCTCTGAGGGTGGTAACTTAGGTCCATGGTTCCCAGCCTCCTCAGGGACGCCACTGATCATCACCCACCTTATTCGTGATATTATTCTCCCCTCTTCATTATATAAGCTTTCTGTAAAGGCTGTGATCTAAGGTTCTTTCTTCCTTACTGGGCATCAGTAGCAGCAGCACTCTGCAAAGCAAGGCAGCCAAGACATACATAACCTTGGCATACTGGAGAAGATCAGTGGGAAAGCTCTAATCTCCCCACCTCTGCCCCTTCAGTAACAGGTGCCATCTGACCCCTCCAAGCTATGCTGGGAACTGCTTTCTCTGATGAACCTACATATGCTTATCATAGTTTTTTCTGTTAGAAGCTACAGTGGCAGCTTGGAGGAAACCTTCTCGTTTGCTTTTGCTGCAAGACCATTGCACAGGAAGTGCCGGCTGGGACGGCAGAACCACAGAAATACACCCACTGCTGCTATGCTGTGTTTCTCCACCACATTTCGGAAACATCCGGTGCCCAATTTCTCAAATAGGAAGGAGGGACCTTGCAGACGTGCAGGGACTAATTCTCTAGGCACACAAGAGGGTGGGAGGGAGCTGAGGCTCCCACCAGACTCACCATCCTGAACTTAGATTTCTCCAATGAGAGAAACTGTGGCAGGGGGAGGGGGTGGGGAATTGCCTGCTCATTGACAGCTTGTGGGGTTGCACTACACTGTGGTTCCTCTGTTCTTATAGCTTCTTGGAAAGCATGGAGTAAAGAGGCCCAGATCTCTACTACCTTTAGCAACTGTTATTCGAAGGATGGACAATTTCATAAAATGATGCAATGGTAGCTTTATTTTGGGATCTTTGCTGAAGGAGATGGAGGAAAGAGAAGGTCTAGTGTTTGTGTCCTTCTCTTTCCTCCATATTTATTTGGGGATCTTTGCTGAAGGAGATGGAGGAAAAAGAAGGACTAGTGTTTGTGTCCTTCTCTTTCCTCCATCTCCTTCAGCAAAGATCCCAAAATAAAGCTACCATTGCACCATTTTCTGAAATTGTCCATCCTTCGAATAACAGTTGCTAAAGATAGTAAAGATCTGGGCCTCTTTACTCCATGCTTGAGAGTAAAGAGACAGAGAGAGTCTCTTAGAGTTTCTTAGAGTTAAGAGACAGAGGGAATAGAGTTGACAGAATAGAGAGAAAGAGATGTATGAAGAAAATAAAGTACAACATCAATCTAACAGTATTTATATACTGCTTTTCAATAAAAATTTCACAAAGAGGTTTACAGAGAAAATGAAATAGCTAATGTCTATCTATCTATCTGTCTGTCTATCAAGATATAGATATAGACAGTGATGGGATTCAAAGAATTAACATCCAGTTCTATGCCCATCTGGCAGCCTCTTTTAAATGGCTATTTTTAAACATTATATGTCCTATCTCTCGTTAACAACCAGTTTTATAGAGTAGGTGTGAACCTGCTGGTGCCCACTACTGGACATAGATATCTGGTCAAGATATGGTATATGGATGCTCAAGTACAGTCCAATGGGAAAGGTACCAGATAGGGGAAAAGTCTGTGTTTGGAAGAACCCTCCGAATTATTTTCTTAAAACTTGTCTTGGGCTGCAATCCTATACACACACCCAAGGAGCAAGCCCCACTGATCCAGGGTGACCAAACCCTGTAATCCAAAAAGTAGGACAGGGTCCCTCAAAAGTCTGTATTTTCAACATAAAAAACCTGCCCCCTTGTCTCAGGAGTAAGCCTTGACTTAATGGGCTTACTTCTGAGTAGAAGTAAGGGCTGAAGACTGGGCTTACCTGGTGCTTGGTGTAAACCTAGGGGTACCTGGACAGTGCAGCATGACTTTCAGCCGGCCAGCAGCCATTTTTAAATGTAACGTCCTGCACATGCATGCACAGCTCCTATCTCGGGAGCAATGCTTCACTGGTGTGAATTAGTAAGCACCAAAGTCCTGGAGAAATAATCAGCCAGGCCCAGGATCCCAGGATCCCAGATCTGCTCCAGAAACTCTCCTGAAGGGCCTCCTGAGCCACTCCAGATTCTTAGAACAACTCACTACAACTCCTTACCCACATTTCCACCACTCAGGGTGAAAAAGTTTAATCAAGGTATAAAGAGCCAGTCAAATATTTACTCTATTTGTATCAGTACTTGTATTAGTCAAGCTTTTAAAGTAGGTACAATATTTCCTAAATGCCTGGTGGTTTGATTAACATCCTGATTTGGAATTAAACAGAATATACTATCTGCCAGGGTTTGTATCTATTTAATATACTTTTAATACAAAGGATACTGCTTTTAGAAAATTCTTCAAAATATTTATATTCTGCTTCTCAAACAAAAAGTTCACAAAGTAGAATATGTAGCGAAAGAAAGAAAGAAAGAAAGAAAGAAAGAAAGAAAGAAAGAAAGAAAGAAAGAAAGAAAGAAAGAAAGAAAGGGCTCCATATCCCAAAAAAGGCTCACACTCAAATAAAAGGGCAGAAGAAACACCATCAAACATCTGGAAAAGATGCTATTGCTTATGTAATAGTTGAACTCATGATATCTGCCAAACTGTATGAGTGTGATCAATAAATAGCTCACTTCCTCTCTTTACAGCAGTGCTTGGAAGGAACATGTGTAGTGTGTGGTCATCGCATTGACCATGACAGAGAAAGTTGAGCAGAGAATCTGCATCAATTTTTGCCAAAAGCTTGGCAATACCTGCACAGAGACCTACGCAAAGTTGCAGAAAGTGTATGGAGATGAGTGTATGAGCTGCACACAAGTGTATGAGTGGTTCAGACATTTCCAAGATGGTCAACAAAATGTTGACAGTGAAAAACATTCTGGGAAACTCAGGTTTCAGTTGCACAGGATCTCCTTGATTGTGTCGAGAACAATGAAAATGGTCATAATGGGTGATGAATCATGTGTCTATGGCTATGACCCCAAAACCAAGGCTCAGACTTCACAGTGGAAGACCCCAACCTCTCCGAGACCAAAGAAAGCATGAATGAGTTGAAGCAATGTGAAGACGTTGTTGACAGTTTTCTTCGACTACAAGGGGATTGTTCATCATGAGTATGCTCCACGTGGTCAGACAGTAAACAAGGAATACTACTGTGATGTGTTGTGGCATTTGTGGGATGCTATTCATCAGAAAAGGCCAGAATTGCATGCTTCCGGTGAGTGGCAATTGCACCATGACAATGGACCTGCCCATTCAGCGCAACTTGTGTAGCAGTTTTTGGCCAACCACAATATCCCCCAGGTCCAACAGCCACCGTATTCCCCAGATCTCACCCCTTGCGACTTTTTCCTCTTTCCCAAAATCAAATCCCACTTGAAAGGATGAAGATTTCAGGACTTCAAGGAAATCCAAGTGAATGTGATAAGGCAGCTGCTAATTATCCCAGAAAACGAGTTCTAGGTATGCTTCCATCCATGAAAATGGCGCAGGATTAAGCGCCAGGATTAAGTCCCCTTTCTTCTGAAGGGGACTGCTTTGAAGGAGATTAAATGCCAAATTGTTTTGTGCTGTAGTTTTCATTTTATAGCACCAGTCCTGATATTTATTGATCACACTTCATATTAGGATGTAAACTACAAATTAAAATTGTAATACTGTGTTATTCTCTCTGTCTCTCTCTGTCTCTGTCTCTCTCTCTCTCTCTCTCACACACACACACACACACACACACACACACACACACAAAGGAAGACAGCAGCATCTGTTTTTCTCCCACTTACAGCTAGTCCATGGCAGAGATGGATGCAGCACCAGCTCACTCCCACCATCTGATCTCCAGACTCTGTTTTCTCTACTTCTTGTCCCTGCAGTGGGGTGAGTGGCTGGACATATGGGGGCAGAAGGGGCAGATTTGGGTTTCCTCCAATGTCCCCCCTTTCCATCCTAGATTCTGGAATTTGGTGTTCTTTCTCCACCACATTCCCAACTGACAAAATGCCATTTCTCTCCCACAGCTTTGACTGTGAAGGTCACTCAGGAGCCACCATTTGTTCGTAAACCACAGAAAGAGACTATGGAGCTGACCTGTAGTGTTGATCAAGATGATTACGATTTCTATTGGTACCGCCAAATTCCTGGACAAATTGAGCTTCAGTATCTTGGGATATACAAATCTTTTGGCACTTCTCTGGATGACAAACCAAAAGACTTGGAAACTCGGATTAGTAGCCAACGGAAAGGCAGACAAATATTCCTGACACTGACAAACCTCCAGTCCCAGGACACAGGACTGTATCTGTGTGGTTCGAGGGACACAGTGATACTGGAAGGAGCAGGAAGTTGTAGAAAACTGAGTGCCTGGCAATGAGTCTGCAACTCTTCTCTGATACTCTTATTATAAAAAACTCTTGATATCAGGCAAGGCCACTTATGGCACACTGGCCAAACAGATTCCTAAACCCATCCTGCCAAATATGGTTGCCCTCAGTGTCACAAGACCAGCCCATCATGGAGGCCAACATAGGCTGGAATCCTAAAGACACTTTCCTGAGTGTAAGATCCATTGAACAGAATGGGACTTACTTTTGAGTAGACATGCTCTAAGTCAAGCATTGCCAGGAGGAGATTGGTATGGGGCGCCATCCCCTACCTGCTCATTCACCTCCATATTTATTCCTAGTACTACTCATATTGCTAGAAAAAGGATCCCCAACTTTCAGCTGCCAGGGCCACATCACTGTGTTGCTGTAATGTCAGGCAGAAAAGGGTCATTCCAGAAAGTAATACACACATTTTCACATTATCTATCTATCTATCTATCTATCTATCTATCTATCTATCTATCTATCTATCTATCTATATTCCACCTTTCTCCACAGACATGGACTCAAGGTGGCTAACAATACAAATTAAAACACATAAAACAATCAAGACATATTTATAAACATATTAGCGAAAAGTACCCGCGTTGCGGGAGTACAATACAATAACCTGAAAACCAGTTCTTAGTTTCTGCTTCCGTCATGGAAGGAATACCCTCCCCAAATTTTATGCTTCTAGGTCCAGCAGTTTTGGCTGGCTGTTGATGAGTGAGTGAGTCAGTCAGTCTGACTTTTCATTTTTAAATATATAGATTTATAAACATAAATATAAAAACATTTTTAAAGTATCCCAAAACTCTGAATTACAATAAAAACAACTAAAATTACAATAAAAACAACTAAAATCACAACACACCAGCCTAAAAATGTCACTCTAAAAATGCTAACAAACTCTGAAATTTGGATGGGGCAACTCCAGAGTACAAACACACAGCACTGCAATGTAGAGATGCCAACTGACTAGGAGAAAATAGGCCTACCCTACAGTCCAGAGTAACTACGGGAAGACATAAGAGGCACTTACTCTGGATTGCTCTATGCATTTCCCATAGGTGGCACTGGCACCGTAACTACGTTGGTGTAAAAGATCCCGTCGTTACTCTGGATTGTAGCCCTAAACTGTTTCAGTGGCATAGCCAGGGGATGTGCAGTGGGTGCAGTTACACCAGGCTACAAGCTTTAGGGGTGGTTACAACCTGAGCTTGACACTAGTGATTAAAATTGTGAAAGGGTCTGTATGAATGATAATACCATCAAGTTATATATCACTGGAAAGGTAATTTTATGCAGAATGCAGTGCAACAAAGTGCATTGAAATATCTATATTCTATCAAAGGTTATGGCCAATTAACCAGAAAATGAAAATACAAAAGCATATGGAAAGAAAGTGGATTTTTCGTAACACAAACTTTCCCATGTTACTGATGGTTCTGATGGCCAATGAGATGCAATTCTGATACTGTATGGAAGTAATAAAATGTTAATATGAATCAGCTCTTAGTACATACATACATACATACATACATACATACATACATACATACATACATGCATGCATGTATGTATGTATGTATGTATGTATGTGTGTATATATATATATATGTATGTGTGTATGTGTATATATATATATATATATATATATATATATATATATATATATATATATATATATATATATATAATAATAATAATAATAATAATAATAATAATAATAATAATAAAACAGAAACCCCATGTTAACTGAGTTTACAGGCACTTCTAAGTGGTGCTCCTCTTCTATTTAGTAGGGAAAGAATAAACATTCCTCTTTGCCCCAGCACAATTTCCCTAATCAATAAAGGACACAATTTTCATTTTTTTATTTGATTAAATTTGATTTTGTTGTGGTGGTGGCTGGGGGGCAATAAAATCTTCTTTGACTCTAGATAGCAAATAGATGGTGCTTTAGCCATGCTACTAGTAGAGCAAATGGGTGGTGAACTGCTAAGGAGGAGGAGGAGGAGGCAGGTTTTCCTCAATTTTCTTTTTAGAAATACACAGGGATGACTTCATATCCAGTTGTGACATCACTTCTCAGGCAACATTTTGAGGTTTGCATTGGGCTATATGATCATTAGCTATGCCACTGGTCTGTTCCTATCCCATTAACAGTAGCTCCCTATGACATAGATGATGGGTTATAATCCTTATGGCACAGTTAAAAGTGTCACCTGCTAATTTCTGCACTGATTTTAAAGGTACAGCAGTGATAGATAGATAGATAGATAGATAGATAGATAGATAGATAGATAGATAGATAGATAGATAGATAGATAGATAGATAGTTGGTTGGTTGCTTGGTTGATTGATTGATTGATTGATTGTTTCAGTTGAAAAGCTGGCAACATTCATGTTATTAGCCAGCCAACCAGTTTGCAAAGAAATTCATTAAAAATAGCAACATCCACATTCAAATGACTTCAACACCAAAGCACAGTTGTTTACTTCCAACACAGACAGCAATAACTTTGCACAAATCACAATGTATGCATCCTGTGCAAAGTGCATCTTAACTTTCATCCGCATTGACACCTTGCAGTCTGATATTCCGAATGTGACTGCCAAATTCTCCTACCTTCCCCTCGTAGTGATGGGGGAAGGTGTGTGAGTTGTGTGTGAGTAGCATCCCACTCCATCCAGTGGTTAGTCATGCTGGAAAGATCCATCATAAATATATCATGATGTTACTATGAGTAGCCTTCAGGTTTTAGAGCTGGACTATCTCTGAGTGTTAGGTGCAAGGGAGTAGCAACAAGGTGTGGGCATCATGTTGTCTTGAATGCTCTCAGAAGCATGTGGTGCACCATTGTGACTGATCAGACACAATGATTAGACACAATAACTGATTAGATTTAGTCCAACATTCTGTGGTCCAACAACACTGAGTTAGTGCAGAGATCCCTTTGGCCTGATCCTGCAGTGCTCTCCTTCTAGAATGCTTCCTTTATCACTTTGATCCAATCTTTTCTTTCTGCTCATCCAGCTTTCAGGTATTTTTTCTTATGCTTCATCTACCTACTTCTCCCCCATTTTTTGTTTAACCCATTTCTGCCTTGCATTATAAGGTATACAAACTCAGTCCTTGTTGCATATATAGTATGTAACATTGAGAGAAACTGTTTCATTCCTTTTCTTTTGGACTTTTCTTAAACTAATAATATTTTAGCCTTTGGTCTGCCTAACCATTGTTCACAGGGCATTCAGTGGACTTCTTTGCCCTGCAGATATTAGTGTGGATTAGATTTTAGTAAGTGTCCCTGAGGTTCCGTGTTCTCCTAGAAGAGGTTCCCCCCCCCCAGGTGAACCCCTCTGCCCAGGGGTTGGTAGTGGAGGTATGGAGGTATCTATGGAGGTAGTGGGTACAAAGGATTTTTTTCCCTGTTCAGCCTACTGATCCAGTAAAGTAAAGGCAGAGAGCCAAAAGAGGTATGTGTGCACCAACTGTAAGGAGCTACTCCCCTTGTTCAGCCTGTTTTTCATCTTGGTTGTCTTCCCTTACACCCATCCACACTTTTCTGTCCTACTTAATTAAGTCCTACTTAATTAAATAAGACTTACTTCGGAGTGTTAATGCAGAGGAATGCACAGTTAGATTAATTGAGAATTGGTCTATTGAGAACTTTGTAAGCCGCTTTGGGCATTTGCTTTGGACATGGGAAAGGCAGGATTTTTTTGTTGAAAGGCTGTATATAAATACTCTTGCTTGGTTGGTTGATGGATGGATATAAATTCCTCTGACAAATATATATGGATGGATATAAATTCCTCTGACAAATAAAATAAATGAATAGGTTTTATCAATGAGTGTCAGGCATAACAGTTCAGTGGAACTTAATGTACCAAGTTACATCTGAGTTTCTGTTCCCAGTTAGGGTTGCCATATGTCCCAAAAATCAGAGATAGTCCCAATTTGGGGGGATTGTGTTCACATACTGGCAAGTGTGACAGAGGGTCCTGTTCCAATTTTGTGTAAGAAAATTAGGGCAACCCTATTCCTAGAGTACTGACAATGTGGGAGGGATGTTGTTTTAGTGGTTTGTTTGAAGGCTTCCCGGATGCAGCTGCATAGGCGTTTTGGGGGAGAGGATAGTAGACAACACAGAACCTTGGTCTGATCCACTAGAAGTTTTCTATTGTTCTTGGAGCACAATTCTAACCATGTCTACACAAAAGTAAGCCCCATTGAGTTCAGTGGGTCTTACCTCGAGGATAGTGTCTTTAGTCTTGTAAGCATTGCTCCAGTCTCTAAACTATTTACTTCTGAAATTTCACAGCTCGGCTGCATATGTTGAATTTCAGCCTGTGAAGGCAACTATCTAAGGCACAGAAGACCTGCAAAAAAGGCGGGGGAGCAGGGTTCTCCTTTCTTCTTCATAGTGTTTGTAGGGGATGGCCCACTGAGTCCAGTGAGGGTAGCCTCCTCCAAACAAACCTGGTTATGTTCTGGAGTTTCCATAAAGCCATCAAGCACTGTGGTATACAGGGAGCCACTGTGGTATAAGAGCAGGCAGTGCCTTTACAATAATCACCTGCCCTGAGAAGGATCCCAGCTTTTCCTAAACCAGTGGATTTTTGGTCACAAGCTGCACTCCCAAAGCAGGGTGACCATCTGTCCTGCTGTTCCAGGACATGTCCTGGATTTTAGCCTTGAGTCCTTGGGAAAAAAATCTTCAATGTCCTCCTTTTTCTTGTAAGCTGGCAGGAGGAGGTAGCCTTCTAGTAATGAATACATTATATGCAATAAATTATATGTAGTAGTTATTTAATGATAAGTAACATACAATGCAATCCTATTCTTGTCTGCTCAGAAGTAACTTCCATTAAGTTCAGTGGGGCTTACTCCCAGGAAAGTGCTCTTAGGCTTACAGCCATAGTGTTTAAATAAATTAAGCACATTTATGAGTGTTTTTAGCTTTTAGTGTATTTATTTATTTATTTTGTTTTTATTATTTTATTGTTTTCAGCCTTTATTTATTTATTTAATAAATATTTATTTTAGTGCATTTATTTATTTATTTAAGCTATTTATTTTGTTTTTATTTTATATAGTGTTATTTATTTATTTAAGCTATTAATTGTAATTATTATTTTATATGAATGTTTTTAGCTTTTCATGTCCCACATTTTTAGTGGCTGTCCTACATTTTAGGGGAAGGGGGGCTTGTCCTCTTCTTTTTGGTTATGACATATGTTTACCCTGGAGTAGGGACATCAGTTTTGCTGGACGTATCTGGCTGGAAAAGCTCCCCGTATGGCTCCCTACGCCTGGAATGGCTCCCAAGGAAGGGATGAGGCTCCCTCATTGACTGACTACTCCGCCCCCCTCTAGCTACGCCACCGCCAAGGATTGGACGGGGCAGACGGAGCTGAAGCAGGGAGGCAAGAAAGGGAGCATCTTGGAGGGGGTCACATCAGGAGTGGAAAGCGGGACCTCTCCTTCCACCACCCACCACCTCTGGGTGCGATCGCCGTCGGGGATCCCCAATAGGGACTCCTGCAGGGTCGGGACCCCCTTCGAGGCTAGTGAAGGGAAGTTTCTGTAGCTCTGCTCCTTGCTGTGCAACATCGCCACTGTGGTGGGAAGCGCCTCCAATACTCGACGGGCGTCCAGGACTCTGCGGAGCCTCAGCGGAGGAGCCCAGCGCGGAGGAAGGGCAGCCCTCGGATCCGGACCACCGGGGCTCTCCCCGGATCGGGACCAGGGAGGCTTTCCCCACCCAGAGCCCGCTCCGCACCCAGATGCGGCACTCCCGGGCTCCGGACGCCCCGACGGGTCTTGACAGCTCTGGACCGTCCGTCCTGCTTTTGACCAACTGCCTTGGGACGGGAGCACCGCTAGGCTGAGCCCCGGAAGGCATCGGGGGTCCGGAGGCAGAAGGAACCCGGGATGGGGTCCCCCCCCGACGGCTAACAGATGCCAGCACCATTTTGTAAGGACTCCTCCAAAGGAGGCACCGCCGTGACTATCAAATGTACTTCGCAGACATGGGAACGCAGGTCCTCGTCGAAGGTGAGTAAGCCCGTTTGGAGCATCTCTACTCAGAAGTAAGTCTCATTGCAATCAATGGGGCTTGAACACTGTCCTAACCATGTCTACTCAAAAGTAAGCCCCATGGTGTTCAATGCGTCTTACTCACAGGAAAGTGTTTTTAGGATTGCAAACTTACTCCCAGGAAAGTGTAGCTACATTGCAGCCTCGGACCCCAGTCCTGGGCATGTCTACTCAGGAGTATGTCCCATTATAGTCAATGAGACTTACTCCCAGGAAAGTCAGGATAGGACTGCAGGCTCAGACCCCAATCCTGGGCATGTCTACTCAGGAGTAAGTCCCATTATTGTCAATGCGACTTACTCCCAGGAAAGTCAGGATACGACTGCGGGCTCAGACCCCAAACCTGGGCATGTCTACTCAGGAGTAAGTCCCATTATTGTCAATGCGACTTACTCCCAGGAAAGTCAGGATACGACTGCGGGCTCAGACCCCAATCCTGGGCATGTCTACTCAGGAGTAAGTCCCATTATTGTCAATGCGACTTACTCCCAGGAAAGTCAGGATACGACTGCGGGCTCAGACCCCAATCCTGGGCATGTCTATTCAGAAGTATGTCTCATTATAGTCAATGCGACTTACTCCCAGGAAAGTGTAGATAAAATTGCAGCCTCAGTGCCCAATCTACTACTTTATTCCCAGGAAAATCAGGATAGGACTGTAGCCTCAGATTCCAGCACCTGCTCAGCCTGTGAATGTCTACTCTGAAGTAAGCCTATTATGGTCAATAGGGCTCACTACTGTGTAAGGCAGGCAATGGAAATGAGCCTGAGACCTAGCCATTCTTGTTTCCTCTAAAGTAAGCCCTACTATCAGTTGGGCTCACTCCTGTGTAAAAGGGGCAGATTGCAACCTGAGAGATTAAGTGCAGGTTAATTTGTTTTATTTTTCCTTTTATTTTGAATTATATGCAGTCTTTAGGATTGCAACCTTACTCCCATGAAAGTGTGGCATTTGCAACCTCAGACCCCAGTCCCGAGCATTGGGATTGGGAACTCAGAAGTGAATCCCATTATAGTTAATGGGACTTAGAGCACAATCCTAACCATGTCTACTCAAAAGTAAGCCCCATGGAGTTCACTGTGTCTTACTCCCAGGAAAATGTCTTTAGGATTGCAGCCATATAAAAATATATATGTATATTTTTGGGTTGTGCAATGAATCATCTGAGTCTCCATTATTTCTGATGGGAAAATTTGCTTTGATATCCATTTTGGATTACAAGCATGCTTCTCGAACCAATTATGCTCATAAACCAAGGTACCACTGTTTCAGTATTTGATCCAGTTTTAACAAATTAACTGTTCTCATTCGCTTGAAAACAATCATCTTTCACATGGAAAACTGAGATAAAGTCTGTCAGAAGCCATTTACTATCCAATCCTATACATGTCTACTCAGAAATATTATATATCCCATTATAAACAATGGGGCTAATTTCTAGGTAAGTGTGGATAGGATTGGAGCTAGCCAATTTAGGATTTGAACTATCCAAGCTATCCGATTGGAGCTACAGTGTGTACAATACACAATACAGCCCTGTGGTAAGTGATCGCATATTCCCATACACTAAGACAGCCCCATTTTGTCCCTGGATGTCCACTGGCAGAACATGTCCACTGACTGGCGAGGAGCTGCCCCGACTGGCCATGGCCACCGAGCCTGTCCGGCCCACGGAGGGCAGCTGCAGCTTCAACGCAAGGCTGTCCCTCCAACGCAGGATGCAGTGCAAACATGGACATAACTGCACCAGCGCTGAAAAATTGGATGGGATTGGGCCCCCAATAAGGCTACTGAATTGGGGGTTGCAACCTCCAGTCATGGGGAACTGTAGAGGGTGGGATCCGCCATCTTGGAATCTGGCAATGGGCTTTCCTGGGAATTTCATTGAACACAATGGAACTTACTTCTGAGTAGACATGGAGGAGCTCTGAGATCACAGTGATGTCACTTCCTGGCAAGTTTGACAGGGGGTCCCAGACCAATTTTTAAGTTTGAAAGGGGGTCCAGGGCTGAAATGCCTGAGTACCACTGACCTAGACTATCCTAGGCATGTCTGCTCAGAAGTAAGTCCAATTGTGTTTAATGGGGCTTACTCCCAGAAAAGTATAGGACTGTAGCCTAAGAAGTGGGTCCCACAATAGAAGCATCTCCTGAAGCTCTTCAGAGCAACAGGGAAGTCAAGGTTGGGCCCTCTCCAGCCTCATCAAGACTCTCCTTCCTCCACAGATCCTGCATGCCAGAAGCCAGACCTGCCAAAGCCGAGTGCCACCCTGCTGGGCCCAGCCTGCCACGATGGCCGTGTTGTCACCCTGGTTTGCGTGGCCCAGAACTTCCCTTATGCCTGGCCCCTGGATGTCCGCTGGCAGAACGAGGCTGGCGAGGAGCTGCCCCAACTGGCCATGGCCACCGAGCCTGTCCAGCCCACGGAGGGCAGCTGCAGCTTCAGCATCGCCAGTCGCCTGAGCTTGCTGGCTACGGAGTGGCAGAAGGACCACATGTACTCCTGCCACGTGTACCAGGGTGACATGTCTGCGGATTCAGACCCCTTAGGGAGCAGCCACATGAGGCTGCAAGGAGGTGAGGTGCAGGGGAGCAGCATCCTTCCTCTTCTTTGCATAACCAGTACAGGGGTGATTGGTGACAAAGGTGTCCAAAGGGGTAGCTCAACCCCACTTCCCACAAATGCATTTATTTATAGAAGGGATTTATACCCTGCCTTCCCCATGCCAAAGGGAATGGCTTACAAAGCTTTTACAGTATCCTTTTGTCTTCACAACAACCCTGTGAGGTAGGAGGACAGAGTGAGTGACTGGCCCAAGGTCACCCAGAAAGCTTCATAGCTTAGTATGGATTCAAACCTGGATCTCCCAGGTCTCATTCCAACTCACTAATCACTACACCACCCTGGCTCTCAGTTTGCCCATTACACCGTCATTGACTTCATTGACCATCATTGATTTCACTGCCTTGCACTTCCATCTGGTGACAGATGATTTCCATCTAGGCTGGGTGGACCTCATGAATGGTGATATCCATGTGGGCTAGATGTGAAGGCCCATTTCAAGGGGACTTCCCTCCATCAGTGTGCACTAGAGCTGTGGCCTTGTTTTTGCAAGCAGGAGATGGGGGAATTGGAGCTGCAGTTTCTGCTATTGATGTAACTGGAACCTTCTTGGTACATTGCAGGCCTCTCTGAAATGGAGCTCAGCCTCCGCACAGGGCACTTCATTTTCCTGCTCCTGACCATCAAGAGCTTTGCTTTTGGGGCTGCCTTGGCCGTCTACACAACCTGTCGGAAAACAGGTAGGGGCCTCACCTCTGAACAACTGAAATGTGGGGAGGTGCAACTTCCTGAGTCCTTGCTGGGGACAGTTTTGCATGCATGTTTTTGGGATGCGTGTTTTTGGTAGTATTTTTCTAGACTTTGGGGTGTAAATGGAGTGCATTGTGTTGTTGACAATCATCACTTTGTCCGAATCTGTCTGTTTTACAGGTTTGTAACATGCTGTGAAGAGACCCTACATTGCCTTGCTGGAACTTCTCACTGTAGCAGAAATGTCAGTTTTGTGGCACCACCACAGCAGAGAAGGTTGTTGGCTTACATGGTCGGGGGTCACTTCCAGTGGTGATCTGCACATTCATTTTGCCTTGGGATCTGTTACTCTTTGCAGTATCTTTTTGGCCTTCATTATGATTTAGGGGACTGGAATTGTTCCTAAAAAAGTACTTCGCTCATCTATACTATGAATTTCAGCCCCTTGCTTTTGAATAACAAACTTTTTAAAAATATAGATTTTCTTACCACTTAAGGTCTCTGGGTGGAAATTATTAATTTGCAAGGTGGGAAGCTAAATATCTGTGGCTACTCCCATTGTTGCATCCTTGTGTTGGGAAAAAGCTGGTCAAGCCTCTTATAAGCTCTGGTCAGGCACTGGTCGAGCCTATTATACAGGTCAAGCCTCTTTATACAGAGAAATTTGTTCTGAGGATGGGTACTGATACCAAATATTGCGCTATTGGAAAACAGCCCCAAAATGTCCTATACTGTAATTGTTTCAGGCAGCCAAGCAGAAGTGTGTATGTGCAAGTGTGGTGCATAGTTTTCTCACCCTACAAACTGCACTTTTGCAGGCAGATTCTGTGATGCTCACTCTACCTCTCTCCACCCCCCACTTCTGCCTGCCTGCTTGCTTGCAAACAATTGCAGAGCATTTAATTAGCAGCTAAGCTAGTTGCATTGACTCAGATCCAATGATAAATAAAATGCTGATAATTAGGTTCCTCCTGTGTAACTTTTTCAGGCCCTTCCTTAAAGGCACACCATCTCTGCAGAAATTAAAATGTTCAAGTATGAACATTAAAATGTTCAAGTATGAACATTTAAACCAAGTGTTAAACCACATCAGTATTTTAACTAACTCTTGGACTTGTGTGAATCTTTTTGTATACTTTTAGCACCATAATTTATTTTTAGCACCATATAATTGGAGGCCTCCAGATTGTTGGCAAAGCTATTGATATTACCATGAAGGTGCTGATGGAAGAAACAAGAAATTAGGAAGAAACATAGCTAAAAGACAACTCTAAAACCCATTTTTGAATACACACCCTGGTGACCGAAGAACGTAAGAAATATCTCTGCTGGATTATGCCAAAGGCTCATTTTGGTCCAGCTTCTTTTATCTCACAGAAGCCCACCAGACACCTTAGGGAGCATTCAGCTGCCCTGCCTGGTGTCCAACATTTTGTGGTTGTCTGCATTTTGCATATACATAACATTACACTTGGCTTCCGTTTCTACTCTCCAAAGGGAATTAAAACCCAAAGCGTTACAGCAGAAGTGGTGCAAAGAAGAGAAATGAGAAACAAATCATAGTGTGAAATCTAGAGTAACTACGAGGAATCCTTGCTCCGGAGTACGAACAAGTTACTCTGGATTGCAATATGAATTTCCCATAGGTTTTCACTAGGTGGTTCAGTAACTACAGGTGCACGTAATGTCTCTTATATGCTCCCGTAGTTACTCTGGATTGTGCCCATATGCTTCTCAGATTGGGAACCATATTGACATCCCTTGACAACTCCTAGATACCAGTGATGACACAAATAAAACACTTGGCTACACTCCTAAAGACACTTTTCTGGGAGTAAAACCCACTGAACACAATGGGGGTTACTTTTGAGAAGACATGGTTAGTATTGTACTCTTGGGCCCTAATCCTATTCAACTTTCCAGGACTGAGAAGCCCCAAAGTAAGGAAATAATCCCTAATATTGAGAAGCTAATTGCTGAGACTTCCTTCACCACCACAGGATGCCATGTACAGCCCAGTGGAACAGCTGCATCAGTGGTGGAAAGCTGGATAGGATTGAACCCTTTGTGTATTTTATATGGTAAAAGTTCAGCACATCCATTCCATTTGTAATCCTTACAATACACTTGTAAGGTAGGCTAATTTCATCTGCTCATTGCAGTTGTAGGGCTTAGAGGTGTGAAAAAATAACTTGCTTAATCCACTTCTGCCCAGCCCCTTGGTGAACACATTTGATCTATGTTGTATATATGCCATGTTGAACAGAAATGGTGTATTCAGTATATGCCATGTTGAACAGAAATGGTGTGTACAGTGTGTTTGTGGCTGAGGCAACATGCGAACTGACCTTACACTCTTTTCTACTATATAAGACTAGATTGCTTGGGCCAGGCCTTCTAAGCACAGCTGCAGTTTTATTTGGCTGTCAGGGCTGTGGGTGGCACAAGCGGTTAAGACGCTGTGCCTGTTAACCAGCAGACCAGGGTTCGAGACCCAGGTCAACCCCACAAGACAGGGTGAGCTCCTGTCCTTAGCCTAGCTCTGTGATGCCAGCTGGATCCAATCATATTGGCTCTGCCTTTCCATTGGACTAATTCAGTGGCGTGGAGAGGGGGGATTTGCTGCTTGGGTAACAGCCTATCCTCCATAACAATCTAACCCAGGCTTTCATGCTTCATATGCAGCGCCAAGCACGATACCATAGTCTTTCCAGACTGATGGAGGCCTGCAGTTAAAGAAATAACTAGGAACCATAAAATACTGAGATGCTTTGGCGTTCTTTTGGTTATCTGTAACACACTTTGAATGAAGTCAGAAAGACAACCAGGTGGTAGTTTAATCAGATGTTAAAAATACAGGGGAAAGCCAGACAAGCCTAAATAGAGTTACATTAATCTTGAGTCAGCCTCCCTCCTGGTAGTGCTATATGAAAAAACATAATTCCCTTGGGGGCCCACATACTTTAATCTGGTTTTGCAGAAGACCATATGGCAGGGAAGGGTTGCCTTCCACTCTTCTTTAGAAAGTAAACTTTTATTAGTTCTCAATTCTGTAGCAGGTTGATCTACAGCTGCAGGAACCACTTCCCTTCAGACAAACGTTGTGGGTTTTTTTTCTGAAAAGATCAATGTGTATCTTTAACCCTCATCTCACCATCCCTTTTGCACCTGGTGACACCTGCTAGGCCAGTGCTAGTTCAGTTGCAAAATGAATGCTGTGAGCCTCGTTGACATTGGTGAGAGTTGATCTGTGTCCTACTTACCAAAGCCTGTTGTGCTTCCTTGCATATCTAACCAATTTTCAAGCAGGGTTCTCAACCGGCGTTAAGTACATTCAGTTGCTACTCATCTGACATAGTTGACACCTCGATACTTGCTCAGTAGAATGTTGATTCCTTTATCACAGCAGACACAGTCCGGGATATAAATGTGAAGCTGCCCTTGGAACGAGCAGTACACCTGAAGCAGCTTTGTGGCCTTCAGACAATGGTTAATTCTATCCACGATGGAAAGGTTCTTTCAGTTTTTTTGTGACACTATTCTGGCCTGAAAGATGCTCACTATCTCTACTGATAGTGGGTTTGGAGGTTGATTCTGGCTCAGAGAATAGATTATCCCAGCTCCAATATCTTTCAGCCTTATTGAACTGAGATGACCTGTGAGATACCATAGGCTGAGGTTCATTCACCAAGTAAAGCATGGAATTGGGACAGTGGCTCTCAAACATGCCAGCACTGGGATCCGCTTAAAAAAACTAACAGGGCCCACCTACGTTTGAAAAAAACCAGAAAGACATATTTTATTGTTAAGTAACAATAACAAAAAAACCCTTCAGAAATTTATTTCCCTGTATTTAAGGAAGCAGAGCTCTTTGTGAGATGATTAGCAAATACAGTATGTGATCTTTCCACCACACTTTGATGAACTGCCAAAAATCAGGCTGACCCACAGTTTGGGCACCATTGATATAGGAGAAAATGTCACTCTTTTTTGGGATGCTGTTTATATCCCCTGTGCACCAAATCATTGCCCTTGGCCCTTTTCAGTGGAGCCTTATCAAAAAGTAAACATTTTTTTGTCTCGTGTGCAATGAGCCCTGTCTTCATTTCCACTGTTTTCACAATGCAAACAACAAATCTGCTTGCTGCCAAATTAAATGTTCATTTAGAGTTCAGTTTCACTGCTCTTCCCCCTGGGCTTCAAATGTCCTTTTGTTTTAGTGTAAAGTGCTGCTTTTACATGTCACTGCATTTAAAAGTTCATTCAGCATTTTATTTTTAAAAATGCAATCCATCATTTTCAAACCCAAAAAAGAAAAATCAATGGGAGGGAGGGGAGGAGGTTGAGGTGAATTTGAGATGCCAGGCAGCCAGTGGAGTGTTGTGTGCAAAACTAGCTGCTGAAAATGACAGAACTGGTTTCCCCTGACCTCAATCCTGGAGCAAAGACGGTGCATCTGAATAAACTGGAATCCTGGGCTGTAACGAACAGAATGAATTTCAACAGGGAGAAGTGCAAGGTTCTGCACTTAGGCAATAAAAACCAAAAACATAGGTATAAAATGGGGGATACTTGGCTTGGCAGCACAACATGCGAGCGGGATCTTGGAGTCGCCGTGGATAACAAGCTGAACATGAGTCAGCAGTGTGATGTGTCTGCAAAGAAGGCAAATGCCATTTTAGGTTGCATTAAGAGGACTGTAGCTTCCAAGTCACGAGAAGTTCTAGTTCCTCTTTATTCTGCATTGGTGAGACCTCACCTTGAGTACTGTGTTCAGTTCTGGGCACCTCACTTTAAGAAAGATGCAGCCAAACTGGAGCAAGTCCAGAGGAGAGCGACAAGAATGATCAGTGGGATGGAAGGGAAGCCCTACAAGGAAAGGTTGGGGGAACTTGGGATGTTCAGCCTGGAGAAGAGGAGGCTGAGGGGAGACATGATTGCCCTCTTCAGATACCTGAAGGGCTGTCATAGGGAGGAAGGGGCCAATTTGTTCATAGCTGCTTCTGAAAGCAGAACTAGAACCAATGGGTACAAACTGCAAGAAAGGAGATTCCAGCTGGAAATCCGGAAAAAATTCCTGACGGTGAGGGCGGTTCGGCAGTGGAACAGATTGCCAAGGGAGGTGGTGGACTCTCCCTCACTGGGGATCTTCAAGCAGAGGCTCGATGAGCACCTGTTGGAGATGCTCTAGGGGGAATTCCTGCTGCAGGCAGGGGGTTGGACTAGATGACCTACTAGGTCCCTTCCAACTCTATGATTCTATGATTCTATGAATCCAACTGTGATGAGTGTGCACCTGCAACATACCCTGCCCCTTAAATTGGGTATAGGCCAGATTGGACATTTCATCTGCTGCCTCAAAAATGTAGGCAAAAGGATGATGGTTCTGCAGATGGTTCCACCACCCGCATGACTCCTGCAACCTAACCCCATCGGGATCAATTTGAACACACACCCCTGACATCCAGGTGCCACAGAAGGGTGGAGAGGCATAGGGCACAATCCAGAGTAACTTCGGGGAGTCCTTGCTCCGGTGTAAGAACAATTTACTCTGGATTGCAATATGAATTTCCCATAGGTTTTCACTAGGTGGTGCAGTAACTACGGGTGCACATAATGTCTCTTACGTGCTCCCGTAGTTACTCTGGATTGTAGGGATACTCCCTAGGTGTCTGAACTGGCTTTTTGTAAATATCTTTATTTATTTTAAAAGTACAAGTGAATTAGTTTCAACACCTACAAAATGAATGGCTCTTTTGTCCCCTGGAGGAACCCTGAGGAAGCAACAGTTTTCACAAACCTCCATACTTGCTGAACTGAGGGGGAAAAAATGCCGTCACATGCTGAATATTACCGTGCTTCAGAGCTCTGCAACAGACAGAAGTGAGGAAAGCAATAATTCTGACCTTATAATTCTGAACCTTACACTGCGTATGTTCATGAAACCAGTTAAGAAGACTCAGTGGCTCATTGGAAATCTAATCCCTGCTCTCTTTTCTTTTTGAAATCTTGTGTTTTGTAGCCAAAAGTTTCCTAAATTAACGGTGCCATCTGCTTAGAAGAATTTCTTTTGACACCTTGCCTTTCAGTTTAAATTTACGTATTCCCTAACAGAAGCAAGGGCAAAGCTGCATCAATTTTCCAAGCTGGAGAGAGAGAGAGAGAGAGAGAGAGAGAGAGAGAGAGAGAGAGAGCTGTATTTGAGAAATACTGTCAAATGTTCCTGAAACTCTTTTATGAATCATAGAGACAAAAATTCTGTGAGGAAAAAAAATGTCCATTTCAAGCACCTGGAAGCAAAAATATTCTCTGTCTCATAAACCCGCATAGGTTACAGAAGTTATTTATCTACCTTTTTGCCCTGTCATGTGTAGATGAACATGTGTAGATGAACCAGGTAATGCCAGACATATATAAAATTTGATTTTGCATTTGCCAAACTGAACTAAGGCCCTAAAGGATTTTGACTTAGGGATCCTATTCATGACTTTACTGGGGTTTCCAGTATGGGGTTTCCAAATCCAGTCAGAAGAAGGCACTGTTGCCATGGGGAGAAGAAATAAAATTCTTCTTCGTTATTTATTCTTCTTTGCTTTTATTTTGGTTCACAAATGAATCTGCTACCCTCATCACTGCCTTCTTCTCCTCCTCCCCCCACAAAGGTCCGCACTCCAAACGATGACATTCCACTCCATTCTCTCTTCATAAATGTCACCAGATGTTTCATCTTGACTGATTGAGCTTTCCTAGCCTCAAGTAATTTTTAAAAAGCAGATTAAATCATAATGATAGTGTTTGAAAAGTGCTTTTGAGCATTCACAGGTGTTGTCTTGCTGTAATCTAGACAATCTTGTCATCTTGTAAAAGTGAATATTCTCTCCATATTGCAATGAGGCTGAGGCAAGAGCTACCTCTTGATATCTTGGAAAAGGTGAAAGTCAAACCCAGGACATCTGAACCCAGAGCTCATCAGGGCCCAATCCTATCCTCTCCCTGCACTGAGCTCTGGGAGAGCAAGGAGAACCAGTGTTCAGCCTATGCCAGTTGGTAGCCGCTTTCTTGTAAACCGCTTTGTGAACTTTTCAGTTGAAAAGCAGTATATAAATACTATAGGTAGGTAGGTAGCCCTGCTCTGTTAGATCCTATGCTTTATGTTGAGCTGAAGAGCCCAACATGGAGCTCCTCCAGTCTGCGCTGGCAAAATACCTGGCACAGACTGGAGAACACCCCATAGCGCAGTGGTGGGCTTCAGGGGGTTCTCACAGGTTCTATAGAACCCTTTGCTAATGAGCGCCTGGTTATGAGAACTGGTTACTAGTAGACATAGAACCTGTTGTTAATTTATTTGAATCCCACCACTGCCCGTAGGCCCTTGTCCCCCTACATTGGGGATGGGAATAAAAGTCCTCTTCCCCCAAGGAGATCTCTGGCAGCCCAGCAGGAACCATTGGAAACAGCGGTCACCATTTTGGTGCTTTTCCTCCAGAGGCACCACAGCCGTTAGGATTGGGTTGCTCCACAACCACTAACACAAACTTTTCATGCTGTGTAACTCCTACATGTTAAGCATCCATTCAACATGTGCCACTTTCCTTATCAGTACATCTCCACATCAGGAAAACTGCACATTTTGCCTTTTTGCCTCTTGGGCATATTAAATGCAAGAGCATTCTGTGAAAAAAACTCCCATAGAACAGCACTTCCTAAATGTTAAATGAAATGCATCCCCCACCTTAGTTTGTTGTTTCAAAAGGTTACTCATAAAAGCTTCTGCCAGCTAAATTTTCTGGAGAATAATTCCTCAAGATTTGATCCTAGGATGACAGCATCTCCTGTCTATAGCCATGTTCATACCTTACCATCTGTGTGATTCAACACCGTGTCACTATCTGGAGGAAGAGGTGAAATTGTGCCAGCAAAGAGTGCTTTGGCACAGGGTTGAGGCATACCAGTGTGCTCACACCACCATGTGGAGTTAGTGGAGGAACTGAGCTGTAGCAGATAAGCTGTGGAGCAGAGATGGCCAGACTAGGGCTGCCTCTCATTAAACAGAGAAGCAGAGTTGTGATCAAGCCCTGTAGGAGGTCTCAAAAAATTTGGCAGCTGCAGAGGGAGGAACGATGGTAGCAGTATTGCTGGATGAGCTTGAGGACCAGTGAAAAGCACTGAAAGCAAGCAAAAGCAGAACAGAATTTAAAAAAGCATATTAATCAGAAAAGGTAGTTTGTAAACAGGAATCAGAGAGAACTGTGCTGCTGTGTCTCTCCTTGTGTCGCAAGGAAAACCCAATAGGCACCTATGACACTTGTCGAATCAGGTTAGCCACAGATATACGGATCTTCTGAGCAGCCTTGGGGGATCTGTGAATCCAGAAGATGGGATGTTAATTAAGCATAAGGAGCTGTCTTATATAGAGTCAGACCAATTATTCATGTAACCCAGATCTGTCTATGCTGAATGGCAGCAGCTCTCTTGAGCCCCAGCCTGCGGCGTTGCTCTTTCCTAGCCTTGTTACCTGGAACCTTTAACTGGATGTGCTGGGGACTGAATCTGGGATCTTTTGCACACAAAACACAGCCTCCTTTGTTGAGATATGGTCCCTCCTCATGACATATTACTATCACAATAGCAATGGAGGTACAGCCTGGCTAAAATATTGCATTTCTACAAGGTCAAAATCTTGCGCTTGGAGCATTCCAAAAATGCAGCAATTCTGCAAGCCGGGCCAAGCTGACATCTCTCCAATTCACCACCAGCACCAGCCAATCTCTGAATGAGCTTTATTGTGTGGGGATGCAGCACAAAGTCAATAAAAAGCAACGAAGGTGCCACTTTGTCTGGCCTTTTAACCTCTCAAGTAAGGCAATTCCTGACTTTTCATCTGTCTACTCTTTTTAGAAAAATGTTTATTCCAGGATTAAACACACAATAATTAAAAATTTTAATAATTGTAAATACTGTACATTGGCACTGATTTGACTACAGTACTGTTCATCCTGGACGTGACTGACAACTATTGTAGCCATTATGTGTATATTCTCGTCAATCAACATCAGTTACCAGACTCAGGCACAATCATAACCAATTTAGGCCAGTGCAACTCACTCACTTTTGCAATACTACCAGGCCAGCACAGGACTTGTGCCAGGACTTCCAGCGGCCTAATAAGGGATTAGGATTGCGCTGTCAGTGATAGCAATGTTTCCTATTGCACTATTTCACACAGTGGTGAAGTTTCAGGGAATATGCTCTTGTGCTATTTAAGGCATGCTTGCACAGTGATCTGTGACTGTGACACAGTGACTATACAGTTGTTGGAATCATCCATGTATTTAACTAACTGCTTAGTCTGGCCTTGCTTTTCTGGCTGAATGAGCATGTCAAAAATAAATCTTCTCTTACACAGTTCCAGTAAGACCAAGGCAACTCAAAGGTTCTGACACTTTACAGACTGGTTTATTGTGGCATGAGCTTTTGCAGAGAACTGCTCTTCTATAAGAGGCAAACATTTTATTTCTCAAGACCAAACAGCTTAGATTCTACAGAGAGATGTACCTGAAAGTACAGTTCCTAGAAGATGCAACCTCATCTCCATTAAGGCAACACTTATAATAAGCAAATATTTTAGGTTGTGAGCACTTTTGGGACAAGGACCCATTAGCTATTAATTTTTTCATTTTCTTGTAAACCGCTTTGTGAACTTTTCAGTTGAAAAGCAGTATTTAAATACTGTAGATAGACATTCACTTCTTTAAAAAATGTTTTGTCATCACAGTGTCTTCTTTATCTCATTTTATAAGTTAGCATAGTTATTTCTAAATATTCAAACTTTTTAAAATTAAAAATGGACCTGCATGATACTGAGAATCACAAAAGCCCTGATAAACCCCTAAAGTAGTAAAATGGAATTTCATCTCCTATTAGGCATCTGACATTTCTCAGTCTGTTAACTGCTGCTAAAACATGAGTCTTTGTATAAAGTTTGTGCCATTTCCAACCAGTGGCCTCTCAAGGATTTGCGTCATCCAATATGGAAAGCTAGCATTTCATCCTCATGATGGATCTTATTCCATATAGTGGACATGACAATGCCCTGGCTGGAGGACATGGTGATGATGCATTGTCCCACCTGCCCCCATTAGTTTTTTGCTATAACTTTTAATAAAATAGAGATATCTAAACAAGGTTTGTTTCATTACATTCTGCATGAAAATATACATTGTATTATATATAACATGGTATTATTTGAAAATACCAAGATTTTAAAAATTTTGCCCAATGTCAGACACTCCCCCTCCCCTGTGCATCACCCAGAGCAGTCCACCTTTCTGTAGCAATGCCACTGTTTCCAACCACCATTTTTTCACATCCTGTCTGTAGGAACCCTTCCTCATCCATGGCTTTGCCTAGTATTTGATTTTAAGAGATGCAGTAGAGCTCACACATGATGAGCTCTTTGTCCTATAGGTTTTTAATCTATTGCCGTTTGCAGCTAAGGACATCTATGCCCATAAGTGGATTTCCGTGCATGATTCGTTTCATAATTCATTTCTCTTCCTCTAATCAGATCCAACTTGAGTATTTTATCAAACTGTATTTTTCTCCCCTCACTTTCCTCTAAAGCACATTAAAGGAGAACAATAAATTGAATACCACATGGGGCAAATGAGAACCAAAGATATGGGCAAATGTGAGTCAGGTTCTAGTCCACTCTGTTCCACATGTACAGCTGCTCTTTTGCCTGCCCTCTACAGAGAATCCTGCCTTGATCATACCATATACCCAACACTAACCATTGTGCTTTTTTATTGAATAATTATTCTCCCTTGATAGTCAGAAGAACATGTCTGACTGACAAGACTGTCAGACAGGAAATATGGACACCATAATAATACCATTGAACAAGGCTCCTTTCAATCCTCAGCTGCTGGCAAATTACAGTTTAATGCAGTTTTTAGGTATAATTCAGACATGACTCAGATTCTGGTGGTGGCTGGGCTCAGGAATGCTTATGCTTGCTCTCTTAAGAAGGTTTATTGTTTAGGAGTGTTCCAGGTTTCTGTGTTGCACCCAGCCATACCTGAAAAGGTGTATTTTTAATTTTTGCTTATTTGCTAGCTGGCTAAAGGCTTTGTCCTGTTGCGCATTCCCCAACAGTAGCTTCCCAACTTGCCTACTACAGTATGCTATATGAGGACCTCACCTTGAAAACGCCACATGGTTTGAAAATGTTTTTTTGCCTGGAGAAGACCATAGGGTGCATGTAACAATAGTCCCTTTATCATTTACACTGGCTTCCAGATTCTTTGCCATGTTCCAGTTGCATACTTGGACCTTTAATGACCCAAATGAACTATTTCTGGGACATCTTATGAAGCATATCTCTTATACTTTACCCTCCCTCCCACTTTGAGTCACAAGGTGCTAGAGAGTAACAGCTCCAAGTGTCAACACCAAGGGTATCTTTAATGAAGACGTCACGTTTTCAGGCTTTCAAGGGATTTAAGCTTGCTGTATTTTCTCCCTGGTTATTAATTAGATTCCATTTGGTTTAAATTATATTGTGTGCACTTCTTTTGTTGTCAACCACATTAGGACTATCTTCAGTGGGAAAGGAGAATGCAAATTAAAATATTTTTTAAAGTGGCAGCAAGCTTCATGTAATAGCTAATCCAGCCCAGGAGAGAACAAAACAGTTCCTTCTATAAGAACATGCATAATCCAAAGGAAGTTATGAAAACAACAAAGGTAACAAACCAGCCAAGTCTATTCTTCTCTACGCAAATCCTGTTACATTAATGTCTTCTCAGATTCATCCACAGATTCAAGCCCATAATTTATATGCTCCATCATACCAGCTCTCAAGACAAAGTACAGGCAGCTGAAAAATACATTTCACCCAAAAGGCCATCAGGGTTTTGTTTCTGAGAGAACATGAAGGTGAAGACTGCTTTATAAAAATAAACTCAGACAAAAGGGTTGGGAGTAGTGAAGGACGGCTGATGATAAGTGTCCCAAGACTACATGCTAGCAGTGATGACTTGCCCATGAGGCTCCCCACTGCAAAGGGCTATGATGCTGCCCCCATACTTAGCCCCATTGCAGTGGAGCCTCACACAACTCCAAAGCTGACTGAGGAAACATTCTGAGGCTTCCCCATGGTCTGAAAATCAGAAGTACTGTTTCTGATTGCATCTGGAGATTCAGTAAGGCTTCCCATGTGGTCCTGGAGTCATGTGGGGACAGCTCAGGAGCCAGGGCATTTGCCCTGCACCAGGTCTGCAAATGCACTTCATTTTTCAACACCCCAAAGTCAGCTGCCAGAATTGAAGGAAGCTGAGGAAACATCTTTGACCCATCATGTTTAGTTGATAACAAATATTCAATGTGGACTCATGTCTGTGTGCATTTATTTCAGCTCCAGATTTTTATCTACAATAAAAATGGTACAGAAAAGAGGGAAGTGATAAAGGGAATTTGTCTCAACAAATGGTGAGGCTATGATTGGAAAGTGCTGGCTAAGGGCTGTGAGCTAGACAGAGATGCCGTGATCTGGCACCTCTTTTCAAGAGAGAGACCTTTTTATAAACTAGATATATTCAGGGGACCTGACGTTGGTTGACTGACGTCCTCATTATCTATTTAAAAGTAATTGGACTGTTTTAACATACTCTGCAAAAAATAGAGCTCTCTTTATATATAATATATATATATATAGATAAAAATATAGATACACATTTGTTGAGAATTAAAAGCACCTCAGTTATTTTCATAGTTCCCAAATATAAGTCCTCACAGTATTTTCCTCTGTCTTGGCTAAAAGCAACTCACTCGCACCATCTGGCAGGCACCATGATTCCACATTCTGTTTTCTCTCCTCACCCACAAGCTCCCCATGTTCCCCTTTCCTGGCCTATGCATCAGTGCCATCATTGCTCAACAAGCCATTGGCAGTTGCACCATCCTGGAGTTTCACTTGGGTGCCATTTGCCTGATCTGGAGTCCCCTCTTTTGCTGTTTTCTCCTGGAGAAGCTTTCGGCGGAAATAGTATAGATAGCAGGGGAGCAGGAAGCCCACGAAAGAGAAGATGAGGAGGGAAAGGTTCACCTAGGAAGAACACAAGACAGTCAGTACTGAGACTGCACACCCTCTGATGTAAATTGAGGCTAAACACTGGTAAGGGGTTTAGAGATCTACAGTATTTATCTACAGTACATTACTCCTTAATGGATTATTATGTTCATCTCCCAGACAGAAAGGAAGAATTATAAATGTGCTGGCACCTGAAATGATTCCCTGACAACTCCAGGGCTGGGATGAACAGCAGCGACTGATCAGCACCTCCTGCTATAGCTGCAATGGCAGTGAGGAAGGATTTCTGCTCATGAAACTAGCTTGACTAGAGTAGTCTTGCCACTAGATCCGTGGTGCTGGTGGCCACTGCAGAGGAGAGAAAGTGGTGGGAGTAGATCCAAATCCACCACTCCTTCCAATTAGGGTTGCTATAATTCTCTTCTGTCAAACTTGCTGGGATGTAAACATGATGTCATCAACCTGACAGTGATGTCACGACCAGAAGTGACATAATGCAAGAAGTGACATCATGTTGCATCCCAGTAAATTTGATAGTGTCAGAGCCAATTCTATGTTTACAAGCTGGTGAAGAGGCAGAGAAGGGCACATTGGAGGGGAGGGGACAAGAAAAGGTCAAGAAGGAGGGCAGATCAGGCCTCAGAAGGGAGCATATCTTACCTCCCCTACCAGGCTTGTTTTCCTTGACATGGGCTGCTTATACTTTGCCAGCAATTTTGCTGACAAAGATGCAAGAAGCTCCAGAGAATGTTGTGGCTTTAAACAGGAAGGGGACAAAAAATCCCTTTATCTCAACAAGACCTCGAGCAGCCTTCAGGTCCATGCAACAAATGCTGTACCAGCAAGCTGAATTGCAGCACAGGATTGCACCGTCGTTTACATTCATCTCCCAGTTTCCAGGGAAGCAACTTCCTTTCCATAGCCCATAACTCACCCAAAAGGGATCTCCTTTTAGCGGCCTGCCCATTGCCATGAAGAGTGGATGCTGGAGGAGAGCAAATACAGCACTGATCAATGACTGTAGACCGGTCAACGTTCCAAAATGATTTGATGGATACCTGCCAATCACAGATTGCATACAAAATGTCAGATGAAACACCCAGTACTCGAAAAGCTGATATTAATCCTATCCCTCCCAATATGCCCACAAATGGGTTTTCTATACATATAACTGACATGGTTAAGATTTTCTCTTATATTTAGATAAAAATGAATCCGTATTAATGTTATCAAATCCATCAGTGTTCAAACCCTCAAGTAATGAAACTTATAAGCAGGGTTTTAAATACTGATGGAAAAGAATGTGCAAATGGAAAATGTGGCTCATCTGTCTACAGATAGCTTTTATTGAAAAATAAGAAAAGCTTAATTTTCCATAACTGAAGAGAAAGCTAAGTTAACCTTCCGTCACCACTCATTGTCCTTGCTCCTTTCCTTTACTGACTGCTATGGAAAATTAGTTATTGTTATTAGTTCATCCAAGATGGAGAGGAGAGGTTAAATCTGACTGACAACTCCTGTTGAACCAGATGTAGGACTTTCAATTCTTTCCAACTTTTTATTTTAATGGCAAGAGCCTTCTATATTCTGAAAAGGCAGAGTTGGGATGCTTACAAATGATAACAGACACTCCGAAGCAGTGTCTTCTAGTCACCCACACAGGAGACCATGTAATATTTCCATAAAATACATGGTGTCCTCTCCACTCCCACCAGCATGGTTATTATTTTGCTCTGCAACTCCTGAAATGACACTGCTACTATGAGTGGAAAGGTGTCCTAGTACTCCCACCCTCTATGTCACCACCCTGGGAATGAAACCTGATGCCCCATAATTATTCATACAATTTTTCAAGAAGCCAGACCCAAAGCAAGTCCAAATTAGAAGATGCTAGAAATAAGAAGGAAAGAGATGTTATCTGGACCGGTCAATGTTCATCTGGACCTAAGCTTCTCTCACCTCTGCTGTACTGCATGGAGAACAACATAAACCAAAGCCCCATTTCCCACCTCCCCAGAGTGATGAGAGGGAAAAGTGATTCCACACAGTGGCACAACTCACACAGCAGCATAGAGGCCTCCACAGGCAGAATGGAAGAAGCCACGCACCATGGTGTGAAGGATGAAGGTCACATACTGTGAACAGGAAAGGGGGGGAGGAAGCATACATGATTCATTACAATGAAGGGAAAGTCAGGGGATTGGGGGATATGAAAACAACACTCGGGCCTGTACAAGGGAGACAATTTATATGCCAGAGGCAAATGAGCAACAGAGCAAGAGTTACCTGCAGGGGCAAGTTGTTGATCATGCAAGTGATACCGAACCCTACCAGCAGCAGATTAGTTACAGCAAAGGCCCGGATAGCATTGGTGAGCTTCTGGATCTTACGGTAGCGAGGTTTGCATGGCTTTGTTTTCTTTTCACTCCTAGGAAAGTGAAAGGAAGCAATCAAATCCCTTTGGTGCACCAGATACCAGCACTCATGGAATCTCTCTTCATAGGTGGCTTCTGAGATCTGAAAACTGTGCAACACTCACTCACTAGTTCCAGCGGTGTCCACATTTCCTGGTGCATCCACACAGTCCTTCATACGCCAGTCCATCATGTAGCCAATGAAGGGACAGGTGAGGAGACATAATAACTGCATGACACCAAAGATGGAGGAGTAGAAACTAACTGTCCAGCAAAGAAAGAAGAGGGGGTGAAATGAGAGAATAGCCTGAGAGCCCCTGACAGAGCTTAATCTCTGAAGCTCAAAAGGCCTGTCTTTCTGCAAATTCTGCAAAACTGCCATTTGAAGCTTTTTTGGAAAGCAAGGTGAGCTTCACACATAAAACAAATATAGTAATTAACAAGAACTATGTTCAGTTTGTCCACACACATACAATGGGGAGAACTTAATGGTTGTCCACTTTGCACACATAACACAGAATCACCTTGATGCCCATAATTTCTCCCATTTCACCCATTCCTCTTTGTCCCCAGCTTCCATTTCAGTGCTCTCAGCTAATCTGGCCTGCTTCTAGTCTCCTGATCCAGATACTGTAAATCTTCCTTGCCCACCTCCCAGCTGTTTTTTAAAAGGTCCATTCCTATATCCAACCCTTTCATTTTGTGGAGACTCCTCTTCAAAGTTGCAGTGATGATAGGATTCTGCTCCGTCAGCACACACATCTTTCAAGGTGGAAAATCTCTGCAGGAGCCATTTAGGTCTCTGAAGCAGGCTGAGTAATTTTCAGGACACTTTCCTTTAGGTCAAGGAGTTGTAAAGTGGGGCACCTGATCCCTAACTGCACATAGGAAGCAGAAGTAGCATGAGGGATAAATTTCATTCACCTCACCCTTCTAAAGCATCATAAAGTGCAGGCATTAACTGCATATTGGTACAAAGCACAGGATTGGCAGAGATCGATTTTTATGATGTGCACAGAATAATGAGTTAAAAGGCCTTGACCTCAGAACAGTTTGAAAAATGGGGAGGAGGCTGGGAATCCCTTTTGTGGTGCTTCTTAGGAGATAAAAGTTCCCAACTCAAAGCAAGCGGAGAACTGAATTTAGGGTATGACACGTACATTCTTGTACTTCAAACTGGGTTCAGCCCATGAGGGCTCCTACCTGTTTCCTCTGCTTTTTTCTCCACTGCTGTAGAAACTGGAATGCCCCAGAAAGTAGGAATGTCCCAGAAAAAAAGAAAACAGATTGTATCATAGAAGTTGGCACCTGTACAAATTGATCCTTTTTTCTTGCTGTCCATTTTGACCCAGGACCCCCTTTCAAACTTTTAAATCTGTCTGGGACCCCCCTGTCAAGCTTGCTATCCCCAATCCAGGACACAATGCTTAAAAAGAGGACATGTCCTGGAAAAAACAGGACATATGGTCACACAGCTCCCCCAAAACCCCAGGCTCTCTCCCTCCCCCACAGTCCCCAACCTCCAGCCCTCTCTTACCCCTCCCCACTGTCCTCAATCTCCACATGCATTCTCACGTACACACATAAACATACACCTTTCATCCCATCCACTCATTCACTCACCCACAACACACATAAACACACATACACCATGCAATCACACACACACCATGCACTCATAAATATGAACATACATACATAAAAACACACATACCATGCACTTGCTCAGACATACACACAGCATGCATGCACTCACTCTCACACTCCCTTGCTCACACACACAGCATGCATACACTCACTCACTTTCACAAACACACACATAGCATGTATACGCTCGCTCACTCACTCGCTCTCTCACACACAGCATGCATGCATGCACGCACGCACTCACACACACCTTAGGACTGCCCCCCTTCCTGCTGGAGCACTGGAAGGCACTCCTGCAAGTCACTCCAGGGGCACGTGGTTAAAAGGAGCCTCACCAGAGCAGCAGGAAGACTGGCTGAAGCAAGTTGCTCCAGGGGTGTGCAATTAAAAGGACCCCCCCCCCCCCGAGCATCAGGGAGCCTCGCTGGGGGTCCTGGCAAGGACTGTGCCTTCCTGTTTGGGACAGGAGGAGGGAGGAAGGCATCAAAAACAGAGCACCAGGACCTCAGTTGCTCTGTGGTGCTCTGTTTTGGATGCCCTCCCCTCCCTAAGAAGGAAGGCACAGCCCTGCCAGGACCCACAGCGAGCCTCCCTGATGCTCTGGGGGACACCTTTTAATTGCGCATCCCTGGAGCAACTTGCAGAAGTGCCTTACAGTGCTCCAGCAGGAAGGGGACTTTTGGCCTGCCTAGGATGGCACCTGCGCAGCCTTAAGGGTGCAGCGCCCCCAAGGTTGCGCGTATGGCAACCTTGGGGGGTTAGCGGGGTTGCAAGGAGGGGGACAAGATGGCAGCCCCTCAGCTTTCGCGACCCACCTGGAGCCACCACAACCCCATTGGGCATCACGACCCCCCACTTTTTTGAAGACCACTGCCATAAAGCCACCTCAATAAAAAGTCACTAGAACCAGGACAAATAAGATAATCAATCTCCATGAGTTTTATTTCTCCCTGTCTCCTCTGCCATCTATTCTTCCCCTCTCCTGCCTTTCTTTTCCTTCTATGCAGCACATGGTCTTCTGGTTACCTGCTGACACCCTCCCTCTCTTCGCATAGTCCTTTTTGCATAAAGAAATATGTAATTTTACAGGAAAAAGTGATATATTACAATTTGCATTCCACTTTATCACAAATAAGTTACATTCATCTATATATATAAAAGAGAAAAGTCACTGACTGACTCACTCACTCAGTGACTCATCACCGCCCTGCCAAAACCACTGGGCCTAGAAGCATGAAATTTGGGGTGGGTGTTCCTTCCGTGACGGAGGGGTGCACTAAGAACCGGTTTTCGGAAATTCCAACCGGAAGGGGGTGAAAAGGGGCGCAAGGCATTTTCCTCCCTATACTTTGCATTGAGAATTGCTGACTCATCAACTTTCCGCCCCAACTGCTGGGCCTGAAGCATGGAATTCTGGGAGTTCCTTCTGTCACCTGAACTCCCACCAAGAACCATCTGGAGACATTTAACCCTTCAGGGACTGAAAAGGGGGCAACATGTTTCTGTCCTACACTTAACATGGGAGACTGACCAACATCCAGACAATTTGGTGCTCAGTACCTGGTGCACTGGGGGGATGTTGTTTGGAGGAAGAGGTTGCTGGTGAGGATGCTGCGCATGGGGGGATGATGCACATGTGGGAAAGTTGCGCATGGGGGAAGTTGTGCATGGAGGGAAGTTGCACATGGGTGAAGTTGCGCATGGGGGAAGTTGCGCATGGGGGAATTTGCACAGGGCGGAAGTTGCACAGGGCGGAAGTTGCGCACAGGGGAAATTGTGCATGGAGGGAAGTTGCACATGGAGGGACGTTGCACACAGGGGGAAGTTGCGCACAGAGGGAAGTTGTGCACGGAGGGAAGTTGCGCACAGGGAAAGTTGCGCATGGGGGATGATGTGCATGGGGGGGAGTTATGCATGGGGAAGTTGCACATGGGGGAATGTTGCGCATGGGTTGTTGATGCGCCATGGGGGAATGTTGTATGGGGAAATGTTACTCCCGCAACGTGGGTACGCTTTTTGCTAGTCCTATATAAAGATGACAAAATGCATCTTCTTTCTCTTGTTCTATAATAAGATCCCTATGTTAGTATCCCTGTTTGTTCATTCAACTCCAGGTAGCCCTTACCATTCTGGCCACCAGTCACCTGGAACTCCAGCATCTTGTTCATGGCCGCCATGTAGAAGATGACACGCAGCTGGGTCATGCCCATTGTGAAGAGACTCCACAAGAAGATGGGGGAGCAGACACTGCGGCGGAAAGGCGGGGAGCCTGGAGTCAGGAGGAAGAGAATTTGTTGTCACTCTGTGACACAGTGCCCAGGAGAGACTTTTGCACATGCTTCCTAGTCTTGTGCTGTCCCACAAGGCTGGAGAAAGAATAGTTTCATCCCTGTGCAATGAAAACCTTATCTGTGTAGCAGAGCAATAGTTTCAGCTAGATAAGTCATGGGTTTTCTACTAATTTGGAAAGGGGAATGGAAATAGTGAATACAGAGGGATTTCTAGCACTCATGATTTGTATATGGTAAGAGGATAAGAGAAGATAAAGGAAGGGAGTTGTATTACCTGCTAAAACTTACAATTAAATTTCAGGGCCATACATATTTGGTAAGTTCATTCATTTCAATGATATTATATAAGGCTCCCCGACAGGCTTCCTAACTTTGCCCTGTGACACGTTTCTTCATGGAAGGAAGGCTGATTGGGATCATAACCACAGCAAACAAGCAAACAGGGAGGATTATCACTTTGCACTATTTTGCTGCCCCAAATTTCCCATTTGCAGTGAATGTCCACATCAGGAGATGCAGTTTTGCTGGGAAAACAGAATGAGGAAAAAGTGTGACATCACCTTCCCCACAGTGGGCTTCCAGATCAAGCACCTCCCACAGTTACTTTACAAGACACCTTTCTCATTTCTTTATGACAGATTAAAAATCCTAGAAGGTAGAGGATGGGGGAAAGAAAGAGAGCTTTGAGGTTGCATAATGCCAATTTACAGCACAGTAGGATCCTGGAGGTACAATAAGGCTCAATTCCTACTTCTGCAACAAGCTGGACTAATTTCCTGCTCCCTTCTGTCATCCTAAGCTTCCTTCCCATTATAAAAGCAGAGAAACCCCAGCCACTCCCTGCAATGGACAAATGAGTTGTTTTCCCTTGCAACAGCAGGACTGATGCCAAAAGTGTGGACTCTTCTCTACCGACAGATGGAGCCAGATGCCAGGCCTGCCCTGAGCTGTGGAAGTCATACAGAGAGCAAGCTTGATCTGAGAAAAGGCCCAAGCCCTGCCAGAAAACAGCTGCTAGGGACACAAATCAGTGCCATATCCATAAGTTATAACTATTCCCTTCTCTCTGGTAGCCTTGAACACTCCAGAAATCTCCCTGCTCTGAAATCTGCTGCTGTCGGGCAAATCCTTAAAATCAAAGATTTTGTTTGACAGGAGACGTAAGTATTTCTTCTCACTGAAAAGGACAGAGCTGTGGATATGGTAGCACAATTAGAGGCACTCACTCTGGAAGGACTTTGTGGTCCCTTTCTGAAGGTTCTGCAGAGATCCATGCTCCTCTAAATATGGTGTTTTCTGGCTGAGTCGCTGCCCCACAACAGTCACATGCATGTAGAATCGGTCACCTGTGACCTTATGATCCAGGGCCAAGCTGTTCAGTTTGATCTTCTTCCTGACTCAGGGCCATGGAGAGGAGGAAGCTATTACCAAAGCAATCTCAGGTAAGGGAAAGAGTCTGAAAAGCATTTTTAAGATGCATGCTCAGACTCCAAGTGCTGCTTCGTTCAGACAAGCAAACGGAAAGGGAGGGGAAGAGTCACAACACATGGACAGACGTGCTCTCTTTCTACTCCCAATATTTCATTCTCAAGATTCTCTAGCTAGAACCATCCTATTTCCATTTGCTGTTTGCCTTAGAACACATTTGTCCAAGATCAGGATTCCACCTATCCTCCCACTGTGTAGGACAAACACAGCTGATGCAAAGCCATGAACACCCATGAAGGCCTATTTCTTCTTTGCATTGGATGTCTGCCTGCCATGTTAGTGTTTACTTAAGGCATCAAAGAGGAAAAAGGATAGGAACGCAGAGGGCACTCTTCCTCTGTTCTATGTAATGCCTCTGCACAGTGATACAGCAACTGCATCAGGAACAGCCATGTTCTCATCCCAAAAACGAGGTATGGGTGACTTGACTGATAAGACTTGAGCTCAAGTCACCAAGACTCCTGCAGACTGGAGACACCTGTGTTTTGAAAACAGAAGTGATCATGAGAGATTTTCTAGGGAAGAAGTTGTTGATGGGGGTTGCCAGGAACCAACCAGTGTTTTATTCATTGCTGCACTCTCTCAAAGAACAGCAGAAATTTTGTTTACTGATGGGATGGAACATCAGGGAAGTGTTAAATGAGCCCCCCCCCCTCTCTCACTGAGCCACACACACCATCAGCATCTCCATTTTTTCTGCAGAGCCTCATCTGACACATTTTTCAAAGACTCTGAAAGAGACCACAAAAGTGGCCAAGTCCAAAAGGCCAACCATTAAGACTCAAAGAGGGAAAGGACTAAAAACTTGTCTCACTGTGGTGGATCAGCACATCCATGCCAAGAACTTGCCCTTCTCAGCCTACTGGGAAATTAACATAACTATCTCAGGTCCTGGAGCAGTTTCCTTCCCTTAAGACTGATTTGCCACAGGGCCCTTACTCACGTGTAGCTGGCCTCCTCAGGAGCTGGAAAGGACTCCTTGGGCCAGTTGATCAAGCAGTTGAGGAAGATGAGGCAAGCCAGACCTGACCAGACAAACATGATGATGATGAACGAAACTCCTAAGTCATAGATCAGCTGGTGGCAATGGTACCGGAGGCAGAAATGAAAGGAAAGACTGGTTCAGTGATCAATCACATGCTTTGCATATAAAAGATCTACAAAAGATCCATTTCCATAGCTTGGAAATTTATTGCCCATTGGAGCAGTCAAGGATAGACTCACAGACTGATTTGGTTTAAGATATATTCAGGGGATGAAGAACTAGAGAGGAAAGCTGGAAATTTCTGGAGGAAAGTTCAAGTGACTTTAGACATTCCATTAAAACAGTGAAGAAGTAGCAGGGACAAAACTAAGGAATGCATATCCCTCATGGAGAGATGTTTCTGTACATATACTGCAAAATGTGAACCTTGCTACATGGAGATAAATGCATTCTTCATTGCATAAGACATGAAAACTCTAATAGATGCTTTCTCCCCCTCCACCCTTGTAAGAATATCCAAATCCACTCCTCCTAGGATAGGAAACATCTCTTCTTAGATTGGGATTAAGCCTGACCCATCTCATTTTTCCTTTGTCATCCTAGCAGTTTAGATCAAATGGGGGGAAAAACTTGCCTGTCACTTTGCATCATTTGCAGGTTTGCCATCTCTTTCAAATAGAAAATAAGTAATCATGCCTAAATTCTGTAGTTTCTTGACTGCCTACCAATAGGCAGCTCCAGGAAAAGGGGTAATTCAAACTGGTCACATCACTCATGACATACCTTGACACCTGGAAAGGTAACAGCAGAGGAAGCATAAGAACCAATCATGAGGGCCATGAAGGTAGAGCGCAAGTTCCCAAACATGTTGGGCAGCTGAAAAGATGAAAATGAGAAAGTGATTATCAGAAATGCTCACCCCTTTTCAAGATGCATTTATTTATTTACCCTCATTTGAACTTATAGGCCACTTTTTGTCACATAATAACCCCCAAAATAGCTCATAAACAAAAATCATTAGAATAGTCAGTGATCAGTTCATGAATAGTTAATCACATGAGCTGCAATAAAAGTCTACTTTTCCGGAATTCTTCTTTATTCAAGAATTTTACAGTTCCACAGCAAATCATGGAAGCCACTTATCATAGCTCTGCCGGCTATAATGGATACCACATTTAAGACACCAAAAGGTCCATATCTTCCATTTCTCTTTGGAATAGCCTCCCATTCTCATTTGCTGCAGAAGGGGCAGATAAATACAGCAGAATTTATTACAGTGCGATGATTCAAAATTCTTCTGTGCAAAGCTTTTATCAAGTGATTTATCTCCTTTCTTTAAGTGGGGAGGTGTGTTCACAGAATCAAAAATAAGTTAGTGGTTACAAGTAGAAAATCAGTGAGTCTTAGGGCCAAATCCTACCCAACTCGATGCAGGCCAGAGAAACAGAGTACTTTGTAACTGCAGGATAGGGTGCATGTCTGTTGGCATGGCTGCATCAGAGCTGGAAAGTTGGATAGGACTAGGCCTAAGTTACTAAAAACAATATGTTGTAGAAACCCACAGCTGCCAAAAAAAAGTGTTTCTCACAGCATGGAAATAAACATGATCATTCTCCATTTTAATGTCTGAAGACCAAGCCTGTGTTGAAGGTTCAGCTACTAGAGAAAAGGTTGGCAGCCTCAGGGACAACCAATGTTCACCTCCTTATCAGGAGCATTTTTGAGGACCTCAGAAGGGTTAGGAATCCTGTGAGTGTCTGTGTGTGTTTGTCCCTTAAAGGTCAGGACTCACCAATCTGAGGTCTGTGCTGCAGAGCTGCCTAGCTGGCCTAATGACAGCATTGACTCTGTGTATGTTAAATGTGCTTCAACTCCCTGGAATTGCAAGAGATTTATTTTTGAGAATTGATTTATGATCCTCAAACATGCAGAATGGAGAGCAAAGAGAGGAATCTGAGCCCACTTGTCAAACTGATAGGATGCAGGGTCAGTGCTGTCATTTGGAGTCGAGCAAATCCAACCACATTGTCTCATTTCATTTGGAACACCTCTCAAACCTGGCATTGTGCCAACCAAGTCCTCTGACTTTGTTCAACAGAAGAACTACGCAAGATGTCTTGGCTAAGCTCCAGTTCTTTACCATATACCCTTGCCTCAGGCCTCGGAGAGGAAAGGTGTGGCACTCAACTCTGTCTTCTCATTGGCTGATTACTCTCCACCTATTCCATGTATATGTGCTTTGTGGGCACTGCTTCTGCCATTCTAATTGGGGGATGGGGAGTAAACAACACTTGCCATGTATTCTGGGTGGAAGTGAAAAGGACCTTTCCCTCCTCCCCATCATGCAATGAGGCATAAAGACCTATGCCAAAGATTTTGCTGTCCTGGGTCAGATTTCTTCCTAGATAACCTCCTTTCATTTCCCTTTCTGCCAGTGTGGACTGGTTTGACATGGCTGGGACAAACTAAAAAAAATGTCACTGTTCTTGCCAAGGTCACTGCAACAACAACATGAGCTTTGCTAGGGTAACCAGGAGCAAAAGAGGACAGAGTGGCTCTGTGCCTTTAATAGTGTATGGAAATGGGAATTCCAGCAAGCGTGCATCATTTCAGCCTGACGATGAAATGCAGTTGCTGAAATCCCTACTTCTACTGCATCCAAGACACAAGAGCTCTGCTCTTCACACAGCTTAGACCTCACAGCACTGGGATCATGGGAACCTCACACAACTGGAGGGAGGAGGCATGTACCTCCTTCCCAATACCAGTACATGATGCACACCAATAAACACTTTCCATAGCTGAACAGGTAAGGTTCAGATGAAAACAAACACACATAGGTGTCCTTACCCTCTGGAGGTCACACATCTTATACAATCTCACCCAAACCTGAACAGAAGCCATGCGGTCATAGAAGTGTAATGCCTGAGGAACAAACAGGGCTGAATTTCTTCACATCTTTTGCACTGTGTTTTGCACCAGTTGACTGGATGATCATAGAGTTGAAAGTAAAAATATGTTTAATAGGAAGAGCAGCCACCTAAGATTTTAGGTTGCAGTTCTAAATAGTAAATGGTAAAGGTGTCCTCAGCATTTTCCCCTGCTAGTCGTTATAACTCTAAAAGTGGTGCTTATCCACATTAACAAGTCTAAAGAGCCAGCATATTTCAAAGACGTATCTGTGTTCATGTGGCTGGCACGACTGAACACCAAAGGCACGTGGAAAGATGTTACCTTTCCACCAAAGTGGTACCTATTTATCTACTTGCATTTATATGTTTTAGAACTGCAATATTGGCAGCTGGGCGGAGAAGGAGAAGCTCATTAACAGGAGGAGCTCATTCCATCATGCAGTACTCAGGTCTTGAACCTTCAGGCTGACAAGCACCGCATCTTTAACCACTGAGTCCTTCTAAATATACTCATGATTTTTATATGGAGAAACACCCCAAACCATCATCAAACAAAGCTCACATCCATGCCTATTTGCCATAAAAATCACAGATGCAGCATTTCATGGCTGGAATCTGAAATCAAAACATGATTTTCCACAGAAATATCACAAAAATCTCCCATCAAATCACATATCAATATGCACATACTATTTATACTGCACTTGTTGTGACATCGGGTGCCACACTGCACCATAAAAATAACCAGATTCAGTGTTTTGTGGTGTTGCCATTGAGTAAAAACACAGATGTGAAGCACAGACCTGGCAGATCCTCAAGCAGGCAGAATTATCCAAGCAATAAATCAACCTGGATTTATTAATCAAAATCCATATCCATGGGCACAGATGCACTGTAAAGATCATGAATGTTATGCATCATGTGGAAAAACCACTGATATGCCATACAGATTATCATGATTTTTTTCCTTTTTCATCTGGGCCAAAGACAGAAATACAGAACTAGAAGTTTGCTTTCAGAGCTATGCGAAGAAAGAGCTTTGAGATACTGATTTCAGCAAATTGTATTTTCTGCAAAACTAAAAATGCTGGACTTGCAATTCAGAATCACACATCTTTTTGATGCCCTGTCTACAGAATGGGTCCTTCTCCCTTGTTTACCTCTGTCAATTTGCTTTTGTCAAAGAGAGAACCCAGTTTATAGAAACTGACTGTGAATTTTGATCAAGGGAGTATTAAAAGTAGGACTAGTGAGAAAGTAGGTTGAGATCTACTGGTAAATATCTGGGCAGTTTGCAGCTTCTGACTCCCAGCTGTTTAACAACAGAACAAAAAAGCCCTTTTTTCCAAATTAAGCTACATGAAACCAAGAAAGCATTGTGGGGAGGGTAACAAGAAGTGTGATAGGACTTCTAGTACAATTCTGGTACTGAAAATAAATTCCTGGTCTAACTACGTGTGTTCTCAGTGACATCCTGCTCTCTAATTTAGGCCTCCCCCATTCACATCACTATTTAGCACCACAAATGTTGAGTTATAGACATTTACTAAAAGGAATCAAGATCAACAAGCATGATGCTTGTGGAAGCCAGTTTTACAGATTGTTTCTGCTTTTGAGCAGTAAATAGCAGTAGACAATCTACCACAGTAACTTGCAGCTTTGAGGGGTTCTAACCAGCCTCTGTGGATGACCCTACCAGGAGTCTCCAAACCCAAACCCTGGGGCCAAATGCAGCCCTTGGCAAGACTCAATGTGGCCCTCAGCAAGACCCCTCTATTTGCCCACTGGCAAGCCTTGTAATGTTTCTAATACAATTCTATATGTAAATTTATTCAAATTTGAAAAGTAAATCATTTTTCTGGCCTCCAACACAGTGTTAGAGAGGTTATATTGCCTTCTTGCCAAAAAAACTTGAAGACCCCTGCTATAGACTAAGAGGTCACCATTGGAGGGATCCGAACACTAACTCTTCACAGGTAGTTCAGCAACCACAAGACCAACCAACTTCTCATCTGTTTTCTTTGGGACACTAATATCTGGACTTGGCACTTTATTTTTTCCCCCTGTTTTTAATCACCTTTTAAGCTATTATGCCTGCAATCCTAATCTGCAATTAGGCCAGCCTAAGCCCTGGCACAAATTCTGTGCTGAACTGGGGTTGTCACAAAAGTACTGGAAAGCACTTCTGTGCCACTCCTGGCGGAAGGGTTGGGCCAGTGCACAAAAATGTGCTTGCCTCCCTCCAGCCTAAGTTAGGATTGCACCCTAAGATATATTCACAGATAAGAGAAACAGAAAAATAGAAATCAGTCAAGTTTAAGCATCCGCATGGATTCTGTTCTGTGGATGCAGATATTCGCATTAAACAAAAGCAATAAAAAGATTTAACAAAATTGCCTTCTTTCCATGGTAACATGGCAGGTGGGCAATCAATCAGCCTTCCTCTCTCAGGCTTAGATGAGCTTTGTTTCAGCTGGGAGGCAAACCACTTCCTTTCTCCTGGAGTGCAAAAGAACAGAAGCATTAACCACTTCCCAACAGCTTTGCATTCTGTCATGTGCTCCAGGCACAGGTAGGGGGAGGGCGTACCTCCCAACAGGAACAAAGTTCTTCTAAGCCCGGAAGAGGAAGGTTGACTGATTGCCTGTCTGCAGTATTACCATGGTAAACAGGCTATATTTTCACCTAGAGCAGGGGGTGTCCAAACTTTTTGGCAAGAGAACCACATTGTCTATCTAACACTGTGTCAAGGGCTGGAAAAATGATTACATTTCAAATTTGAATAAACTTACATAAATTTAAATATGAGTGCATTAGAGACATATCTGGAGAATTATAAGAGTTGCCTGAAGGCCTGATGGAAGGGTTTTGCCATGGGCTGCATCGAGGCTCATTGCAGCCCACATCTGGCCTCCTCTGGATGGGGTTTGGACACTCCTGACCTGGAGGGACACTTTTATCCTTTAATTTAATGGGCCAACTTCATTCTTGCTGATAAAACCGGGGTAATACATTATAACCGGGGTAATACATTATAACAAATACATTACCCCGGTTTTATCAGCAAGAATGAAGTTGGCCCATTAAATTAAAGGATAAAAATGTCCCTCCAGGTCAGGAGTGTCCAAACCCCGTCCAGAGGAGGCCAGATATAAATGCTTTTATTTATAAAAGTACATTTCATTTAAATCACTTTTCAATCTGCCTTTAGCTTTGTTTTCTTCACTTTCTTGAAATCTTTTCAAAAGCAAATAATGCCCAAATTTCCCTTGTATCACTTCATTGCTTGTCATCATTTTTATATGCAGATCACAAAAATCCTCTTGCCTCTAGAGGGCATAGTAAAAATCATGGATCTACCACCATGGTACAAAATAGATCCTTCTGATTTTAAAAGCACAGCACCTAAAAGTCCACTGCATCAAAAAACAATTGTTAGTATCCAGCACAATTTTAATTGGTTTAGTTTGGCTGAGATTTCTGTCCAGATTTCTGGAAGCTATAATTCTGCATCAATAGTTATATCCAGCTCAATGTAAAGCAAGTTCATAATTGGTTGTAACTGAAATTACATCTGATGCTCCAGTTTCCAAAAATCCAAAGCAATTGCTAAGATATCAGTATCAAAGGTTGAGCAAAATCCAGCAAATAAAGCTGGGTGATAACAAAGAAGATGCAACAATCAGGCAATGTAGTGAAGATCAGTAAAGAAAGCAAATGAAAAAGAAGTTGGAAATGGTGTTGCAGCCTCTCTGAAAACCTCCTGCCCTCCAGCCACACTTGCCCTTCACAATATACTATAACAATCACCGCTGCTGCAAACAGATAAGCACCCTGCCAGTTGCATGCAGTGCCCTGCCCAAGCCATACCCTGCACATCAGCCAATCACCATCTATTTCCCTATTCTTGAATGCTGGTTATTTGGGAAGATAAGAAGTTCAGGATGATCAGTGTAGCAAATAAGACCTCCCCAAATTCCACCTTTCACCCTCCTTATGTACAAGAAGGAAAGGCAGAATATAAATACATTAGAAATAAATCTAATAAAGGTGCAGAATTCCTGTCTTCCTTGGTCACCCTGTTTCCTGGATTCTCTAAGGGCTGAACATATTTTTGCTTTAAAAGAAAATCCATACATTCATTAACAGAGATACTCAAATGCTGACCAAGGCCAAATTCCACAAGCAAATTATGAGGATGAATCAATATGCATGTGCATTTGTTTTGTTCATAAAATTCTTAACCTGAGGTTATGTGGGATATAGCATAGCACAGGCAGTGTAGAAAGATAGGACAGGGTAGTTGGTGAGTATGATGGGTTAATACACTAGAAGTACAGCCAGCTCTGAAGCGCCCCTTTGGGAATGAGGGAATGGTGTTTGGAAAGGTTTTCTTATGACACCATCTTTTCCAGTTCAAGGAGGGATAAAAGCCAAGTCATTTTCTCACCACAGTTACTGTGGAAGGGGGAAAGAAGAAGACACCACTGCAGTATCTTTATGGAGATGATCACAGTGCAACACTGTCTCCAAAAGGTTCCACATGAAAGATTCCAGATGTGCTCAGGAGAAAGAAGGACTAGCAATATGTTCAGGAACTTCTTGCTATTGCCATCTGAAGGGAACATATGTCACAGTTTTCTTTTGCAAAGTAAGGACTCACTCAGTTTGCTCCTAATACTTACAGTTAGTGACGTAAAGGTCAGGCAGATCCCACCAAAGCCATTCAGGGAAAGCCCCAGGAAAATCAGTGGGGAAAGAACTAGAATGACAAACCAGAAACACAGAATGAGGACATGGGTTGTGACAGCAACAAGGGCTTGTGCTACAAGTGCACAGATGAGAAGCATGAAAGAAGGAATGAGTCATCAGCACTTCTGGAAATCATAGATAGAATCATAGAATCATAGAGTTGGAAGGGACCCAGTAGGTCATCTAGTCCAACCCTCTGCCTGTAGCAGGAAATCCTCCTAGAGTATCTCCAGCCAGCCAGCAGGCTTCTTCATTATTAGCTGTGCCACAAGCGAAAAAAGGCAATTGGGAAGTGTTTGGAACACATGCTGCCAGCAATAAGGCAAAACAAGTGTCCTGCTTGGTTCAGCAGCTGATTGTGAAGGAATGCAATGGGACAAGGAGAGATTTTCAGAACAGAAGAAACCATCCTTAGAGAAGAGGGTTCTGCTTGGTTGTGGCAGCCCTAGTCCAATGAATTGGTGACACCAAGTTGCCAGTTCAAATGCAGGTCTCCTCACCTGATGGTTTGTAGGCAGCCACAGCCATGAGCGCACAGGAAATAGCAAAGCTGGCACTGTAGAGAGAGCAACAGTTACAGCAGAACAATATAAGGCCATATAACTCACAACCACTTTGGTAGATCACACCTTATACATCCCATCCATGACCCCCATCTCCCAAGCCATAATCCACTCTCTGCTATCCTCTTGAGTCAATACTATCCACTCTGTCAAGAGACCCGTTATCTTAGCCAACAATCTACTCTCTATACCCCCTTTTATCAATGACCTACATGTCTCTGCCTTAGCACTTTCTTTATCATTTCCCTGTCCTGGGCATTACAGGGCCATTTGCCTTTTCCTTTTGTGCCTTCTCTGCTCCATACCTGCCAAGTAAGCGGAGTGGCCTGGGGCCAAGTCGGTCCATGAATATCCCAAGAGGCAAGGTGGCAGCACTCAGTAAAAAGGATCCAATGGTGAAACCCAAGTTGAGCATCTCATCCTGTTCCTCACAGCTGGGCCAAAAGCGGGACATACTAGCCATCACTAACTTGTCTGTGTCATTCTTACCTAAGCAAATGAGGCAAAGAGAATCAGATCCTTCCTTCTCCAAAAAAAGCCCCACTTTCACATCTACATTACCCACATGTGGCTATGGGTGGCACAAGCGGTAAAGACGCTGTGCTTGTTAACCATCAGGCCAGGGTTCGAGACCCGGGTCGGCCCTACAAGACAGAGTGAGCTGCTATCCTTAGCCCAGCTCTGCAACGCCAGTTGGATCCAATCGTATTGGCTCTGCCTTTCCATTGGACTAATTCAGTGGCGTGGAGAGGGGGGGGATTTGCTGCTTGGGTAACAGCCTGTCCTCCATAACAATCTAACCCAGGCTTTCGTGCTTCGCATGCAGCGTATGCAGCGCAGAGCACAATACCATAGTCTTTCAGGACTGACGGAGGCCTGCTGCTTTTTTTTAACCCACATGAAAGAAGGCAGCTTTCTGTCAAAGGGGAAATAGTGTTGCATCTTGCTCCTCAAACACCTCCTATCTGCTAAAAAAATGAATGGTTCATGTTGACCCACAGAGAAGCATGGTAGCATGGTCAGCAATGGGATCCAGAACATAATAGCATACATGCATAGTGTTGCCTCCAATTCATGGAATTCAATATCCAAATCCATGGTACAAGTAGATTGCCTAGGTCAATGGTGGGCTTGGACAGGAATCAGGGGAGACAAAAGACATGGGTCTTGCCCATGGGTCTTGTGGAGGTGGCACCACCACATTGCTACTGCTACCTCCACCCACTGTGGAGCTATGCTGCAATTGCCTGCCCTCCAGAGCCATTCAGAGGCAGGCAAAGCCCCATGCAGTGTTCAAGCCATCATTTAGGGTTTCCCAAAAGTACTGTTTAAGGCCACACTGGAAATTTCAAAAGGCTTTCAAGTTGTCCCGAATGCTGCACAAGACTGCATTGAGTTGGGTAGCTATCTGGGCGGGTGTGTGTGTAATGTGGTGGTGGCATAATAGACCTGCACCCTGGAGTGCAACAGGGGACAGGTTTGTAACTGGCCTACAAGGCACTCTGACCTGAACAGTAAAGGAAGGAAATCTGGCTGAGAGATGGGCTCATCTCCCATTAGAAAATGGTGTGTCAATGGGGAATTGGCAAATCATACAAGTTGTGTGACCAGAACTCCTAAGAGGGAAGAAATAGGAAAATCAGATCCCAATAAGCATTACACCACATCTGTTTTATCATACTAGTCCTATCTGTGGTTTGTGACTGATCCAGGGGCAGGGGAAGTATCACACTTAAAACATTGCCCCACATGAGAAAAATCTAGGAGGTGATCAATTATAAAGACCAAGATTTTACAGGAGGTTGATACATGAGAAGGTGAACCTTCTGAAATAGAATACCATTAGGAGAGAGGGATTGTGCCATATATTATGAAAACAAAAAAGCTTGAAACTGCTTAAGCGTATCCCTGCCATGGCTATAATGGCTAGTCCAGGATACCATATTGCACTTCTACAGTACATGGAATGTTTCTTCACTAGCTGGTAAAACAAGCATCTTTGCAGACAATATCAGAATTCATTGAGAACTCTGTACTCCGCTCCCAGCAACTCCCATTGCCAGAACAAGCTTGACTGGTTTTGGAAAATGTCAGAAATATTCTGTCAATTCCAGGAACATATATGGGTGGGGGCTCTGCAGAGTTTTCTGGGTAAAGAGCTCACCTGCAGTGCTTCCCACCCTTCGCCTGGCACCACCCACTTTCTTATTTGGGCTGATCTTTTCCTTCACTAAAGCTTGCTGGGCCCCATCTTTTCCATCTCACCTGTGCACAAATGGGAGTAGAATCCTTCATGTTTAAGCATGATGAGCAAGGAGGTCCAGCCCAACAGAACCGCAGAAAAGAAGAGATTTTCTATCACTGCAGTGCAGGCCATCCACCAACGCCGGCGGTACGCTTGATGCAATGTTGGTGCCATTGTCGGTCTGGCTTGAAGACCAGTCTGAAAACACAGAAAGATCAACATCAACTCTCTTTTTTCTCCATCATCTCTTCTTTTTTTCCACCAGAAAACATGAAGTGACCAGCCAATACAGAAGCTGGTCTGGTCCATGCACTCAGTACATCCCGTACTCTTTCTGCAAGCTGGCCCTGGGCAGAGACGGGAAAGTGAGGAGTCATTCACTGTCTCACTTGCAAGATCAAGGAACTACAGATGGTAGCATGGAAGTAACTATACATAAAGCAAAACACCAGATGCTACATCAGGGTTATCATGAAGTCAACAGACATCTAGACATCAGGAAAACCAAACATTTCATTCTTTGCACTATACTAGCAATAGTTCTGGTGTCACATCCTGTCTTAATGCAGTGTATTGGGAAGAGGAGTGGGTAGCCTTTCAGCCATGTCTTTATTTTTAGAAGTAGAAGGTGAGGGTGTAGCTGAAGGAGGGTATGGTAAGACACTAAGAAACAGAAGCACGCAATCTCCATAGCCACAAAAATGTTTCTGCCACCAGCCAACCAATGCTGCATGTTTCTGTTCTGCCCAGGGAGAACAGCAACACTGTCCTTTGCCCTGCGATAGATGAATAAGAGCATTGACAAACAGCCTGGAAGCAGTCACAAGCCAAATGGGACCAACAGCTGCAAAGAGGTTGTGCCATCTTCCATTCAGCAAGATCATGCAGCAAACTTGACAGGCCAGCTGTGCCAAGTCACTGCCGCAAAGTGATGATTATTCCAGGAGACCTCACCAATATGTTGGAATTTTTTGCTCCCTGCCCATTTTGCAAACAAATGAAATATTTAAAATATTCAGGTAAAACCACATGAGCTTAGGGGTGGAGAAGTTATAGTCAATCAAATAAAATTATGTCAAGAATAAATTCTAAATAGCACTTTTTGGATTTTTGTGTCTCCCAATAGAAACATTGCCTTGAAAAAAATATATCTGAAACCCACTCCCACCCCCCAAAATTCAGACTTTACTGTAAATCTGGAATGTCTTTGCTTGGCTAGCTTGATTTTGTCCTCTAATGGTTGAGAAAGCAGATAGACTCTTAAGTCCTGAAGAGCATATCTGCAAAGGGCAGGGGGCTAATTTACCAGCAGCAAATACCAGTTTACTAGTGCAGCATGCTGGGAGCTGACATCCAACAAATTGGGACATCGTTATGATTACTAGAATAACCTCTAGTCCAGCCATTTTCATCAGGAGTCATACAGTCCCCTGGAGAGCCCAATATGTTGGAAAGTTCAAGTTTTCTTGGTGTTCAACAATAAATTATTTTATTATTCTAAACATTTTTATGTACATCTGTTTGTGCTGTATCCTTGTTTGATGGAGGTCCTGGAGCCAGAGAAGAAATCCAAATGGGCCATTTAAAAAAACTTCAGAATGGCTGTCATAGGATATATTACGCACTACAGTTTTAAATAGTTCTGAAAAGCCTGGCATAGAGAAGGTGACAGATCCTTCAATAAACAGGTCCTTCAAACAATTTATTCACAGGCCAGAGAGTGGGCCAGGGGTAGGAACAAGAGTAGAAGCAGGCAGGACCAACAGAGTTCTGCTCTGCCAGATCTTGAACTTTGTGTGGGGCTTTCTGTTCCAACGAGGAGTCTCTCAACTCTGCACTGGCAAAATAGCTGATGCAGACTTGAAAAGCTCCATTGTGGGATTGATGCTTTTCCCAGGGAAAGGGAACAAAAGTACCCTTTCCCCTAAGGAGACTTCCATGGCTACCACAGAACACACTGGAAGCCGCTATGGCACCACTACACTTGTCAGTGGGACCACCATTAGGATTGGGCTATTAGGCAACCTTCTATCTCTCAACCTTAGCCCCATCTGTAACACTGGGATGATAATATGTAATATTAACCTACCATGTATGGCTTTTATAAGAGTTATTAATTGTGAAATGCTTTGAAGTGTTATTAGTTGCAAAGGAGAACTTGAAAGCACAAATCTGTCATGTGGCCTAAATTACTAGGTGTCAGATTGGCCATCCAAACAATCTTACCTTTAATTGAAAAAGCTGCAAGTGTTAATCTAACCTCCTGAGGTCTGAAAGCAGGTCTTTGATCTGGAACATTTGGGGAGGATAATTCGGAAGCTTTGTGAATCCAAGGTAGATTTGGGCTGATTTAATACTTCCTGTAGTGAAACACAAGAGGAAATAAACAGCTTGGTATTAAAATTCAGAGATGACACTAAATCTAGAAGCATTTGTAAACAAGCATTACTGGGGAGGCTAGAAATCAGATAGCTACCAAAGCCAAAAGAAGAATATGAAAAAGTGACAAGAAGTAACACCACACAATTTAGCAAAGAAACTGAAAAAGGAGCCCTAAACACAGATGTTGCCTATGGGATACAATGCCAGAAAGCAGCTGTTGCTTAAAACACTTAGGAAGCCATATTGCAGGCTTCCCAATACATCTCTTGAATATGGAGAGTTCATATGGAGAGTTCATAGAAAGTAAGACAAAGTTGCTGAAGCTCTGTTCAGCATGTCATTATTGTCACTTCTGTGAATTAATATTGAGAAGCCCACTTTTAATAAAAGAAGGCACAGAGAAGAAAAGGCACTTCTAAGGAAAAGACTCTGCTAAGTTGTCCCCCAATGGAACCAACTGGTGACAGATTTGGGGCAGACAAAATAAAGCACTTGTTTACGCCATGAAACTTTAACCTATGTAATTCACCACTTCCACAAGACATAGTGATGGCCACTTGTTTGGCTCACTTTAAACAAATTCACAGGGCAAAAGTCTCTCAGTGGCTATAGGTCATGATGATCATGTGGAATCTCTTGAGTTCAGAAGTAGTGGCAGTACTGCCGAATGGCAGCTGCTGAGAAATAACACAGATAAAGTGCCTTCAAGCACCACATGTGGGCTATGCGAAAGCATATGGTGATTTACTGAAAGAAATTGAGGAGTTGGGGCCCTTTTTCATATAATCCCAGAAATAAATATGGTTTATGATCAGTTCCAGTCTTAGAAAGATATGGAATGGTGGCTTTTTCGCTCACAGCTCAACTGAATCTGGAAATTGCCATTTCAGAACAGAGAGGCAGGTGGGCACCGGGTAGATTAAGGTCTCATAGAGACATTGTGGTGATTTAACAGGTCAAGTGGAGAAAGCCAGGGAGGAAAAGAAGGTTGGTCCAACCATCTGGTAGAGCAGGGTGACTACCATATATGCCACAACCATATGCCACAACCATATGCCACAACCATATGCGCCACAACCTCCCTCCCCCCCCCAAAGAAAAATGTAGGACGTTACAAAATAAAAGTTAAAAACACTCATCTATATTGCTTCCAAGTGGTTAATTTAAACACCATGGCTGCAATACTAACCACACTTTCCTGAGAGTAAGTCCCATAGAACTCAATGAGATTTACCTCTGAGTAGACATGCATAGGATAGCACCCAATATTACCTTATTATTAAATTTAAAACTATTACATCTAATGTCTTACATATATTTTATGAATGACAAGAAGGCTACATGATGCCTGCTTAAAAGGAAAAGGAGGACATTGAATTTTCCAGGACATAAGACTAAAATCCAAGATATGTCCTGGAAAAAGGAGACATATTGTCAGCCTGTGATAGAGGGAGGCACTCATTAGTTATGAGCACAGATTAGCAGATTGTCAATTACTGTATTTAAGCTGCAATCCTAAACATACTTTCCTGGGAGTAAGACCCATTGAACACAATGGGGCTTACTTTTGAGTCAACATGTTTAGGATTGTGCTCTTAGGCTGCAATGCTAAACTCCATTAAGCCCACCTAAGCTCCGGCATAAGTCTTGTGCTGACCTAAAAAAGCAGCAGGCCTCCGTCAGTCTTGAAAGACTATGGTATCATGCTCGGCGCTGCATAAGCTGGATGTGAAGCACAAAAGCCTGGGTTGGATTGTTATGGAGGACAGGCTGTTACCCAAGCAGCAAATCCCCCTCTCCACGCCACTGAATTAGTCCAATGGAAAGGCAGAGCCAATACGATTGGATCCAGCTGGCGTCGCAGAGCTGGGCTAAGGACAGGAGCTCACCCTGTCTTGTGGGGCCGACCCGGGAATCGAACCCTGGCCTGCTGGTTAACAGGCACAGCGTCTTTACCGCTTGCGCCACCCACAGCCCGTGTGCAGACCTGGGGTGTCTCAAAAGTGCAGTAAGTCATTTCTGCCCCACTCCTGGAAGGGTTAGGCCAATGCACAGGCATTGCCAACCTTCCCACACCATCATGGAAAGATAGGCCAGGTGAGTTAGGCCAGCTTAAATTTCTTAGGATTGCACTCTCAGTCTATCTATCCTCAGTCTAGTCAGCCAGACCTGGAATGAGGAGAACAATTTGTTTTTGTGGCTCATGGCTCACTGCCCCTGGAAACTGCCTATCATGACTGCATGAAGCCTGATTTGCCAAAGATACAGTGTTGGTACCCTTCACCTCCACTCCACATGAGTTAAGTTGCCATATGGGACAGGAGAATACAAAGCAACAGGTTCGAGCTGAGCTAGATAAGATCTTGGTTGAATGCCACTGTTTTGGCAGAGCACGGCAACATAACCGCAATAAGAAGATTGCCCTGGGAAAATTGTGGAAGCCTCTTCCCCGGAGGAAGCAAGTGCAGAACTGGAAGAGGCCCTTTTCCAACAGCTGGATTCCCGAGATTTAAAGGCAAACATCTGTTTATTCAGTTTGGTCAGCTTTCTTCATTGAATGCGTGCATGTGTTCAAGTTAAATTCCAGGGAATCCAGCTGCTGCAAAGGGTTCTCTTGTTCAGAAGATCAGGCAAACTTCACAAAAAAAAATTCCTGTGATGCTACTTGATTCCTTTTCTGGGGCCCCCTTTACAAGGAGAAAGACATTCAGATATCCAATGTATCCCCATGTATCTCCATTGTATCCATTTGTAACCCATTCATTCCATGTTGACATGTGTTGTGGTAGGTCTTTCTTACCTTCCTTCATTCCAGTCCAGCAAGATCTATGGGGGATCCCAATTTGTTGGGGTGGGGACCATAGTCCCCTCTAAGCCTTGTGCATGTGCCCATGCACACAACTCGCCGAACTAGCGCACACAAGTTTCTACAAAGCGCACAAAGTCTGACTTTGGCACCTTTTGACAATGACAATTGTCATTTTGACAAAATTTTGACCAAGACAATTGTAAACTCAATATCTTTCATACATTGTATTGTATTGTACATATTGTAATAAATGTACATATTGTTTTCTGATGTGTAATCAAAAGTATATAACTCCAACTGTCTTTATGTGGGAGACAAAAATTCAACCTTCCTTCAAAAGCTGTGTGGCTAATATTTTTTTGCGCACACAGCCTACAAAAAATTAGAGGGAACATTAGTGGTGACTCCCCACCTCTTCCCCCCTTTAGCAAGACTAGGGCAGCCCTTCTTCCCTAGACCTCCCCCATGCACACACCCAAAATATGTGGGGCTGGCAGAGTCAGCACATGCTCTTCACCCCCCACCCAACTGAGCCTGGAGGAAGCTGCTGCTACTGCCACGTGGAAAGAGTCTTGCCTGTTTCAGGGCTGAGACACACAAAGGGGGGCTTTCAGGGCTAGCCCAGCCCCACATGCAGCACATGTTCCCCACCCCAAAGTCCTGTAAGGGTCTGAGCCCCCCCAGCCTCCGCACCCCAAAGTTGATCAACTCACGGTGCGCTCCAGAACGGCTGAAATGGAGTCGCTCCTCCGACGGGCTGGACGGGAAGACTTTGCAGGAGTTGCGGCTGCCCATAGGAGGGGCACCAGTGTTGTGTGGGGTAGGATGTGTTGTGTGGGGTTGTGGGGCTGGTGGTGCCTGCCTGCCTGCGTGCGCGCTCGCGACGTCCCCTTGGCAAGGAGTGTGTTTGCCTTGTGTTGGGTGCCTCTGCCTTGTGGCTCTGGAAAGACATGCGCGCGCATGGCTTTATAAGGGCATCTGGTGGTGCGCCTTGTGGGGGTCGGGAAAAGGACAGGAGGCTTGTTTGTGTCCCGCCAACACACACACACACCTGGACTCCCGACACACACACCTACACATCTGGACTTTCCCACACATGAACTTCCCACCACATTCATACACACACAGTCACACACTTGAACTCACCACCCACATATACCCCTGAATTTCCCGACACATGAATTTCCCAAGATACATACACTCCTGAACTCAAGCCACACATACATACCTGAACTACACACACACACACACAGAGAGAGAACATCCCACTATACAAACACTTCTAAACTCTGACCACACACACATGAACTCTCCTCCTGTATAAATCTTTAAACTCTTGCCACAGACATACATGCATACACACCCCTGAATTCCCACCACACATGTACACTCTGAACTCCCGCCACACACATATGCTCATCCCTGAACCTCCCACCGCACACACACACCCCTGAACTCCTGGCAAACACACTCTGAACTCCCACCACACACACACACACACACACACACCTAAACTCACCTCCTGAACACATACACATATACTCCATGCTCTTGCTACACACCCCTGAACTCATATCCTGAACACACACACACATTCACCCTATACTCCATGCTCTTGCTACACATACACTTGTACACCCCTGAACTTCCACCACACATACACACCCAGCCATGCACACACAAACACCCCTAAACTCCCACCACACATAAACTCACCCCTGAACCTTCTGCCACACTCATACACCCCTAAATTCCATGCTACCACACACACACATATCTGAACTCCCACCACACACATGCTCACTCCTGAACCTCCCATTACACACACATACACTCCTAAATTCCTAGCTCCTGCCACACACACATACACCCCGAACTCCCACCACATATACACACCCTAAAATCCAGCCACACACAAACACCCCTAAACTCCCATCACACATACAAACACCCCTGTACTCCGAGCTTCCTCCATATACACACAAACTCTCCTAAACTGCAAGCTCCCTCCATACACACACACATGGACACACGGACATACACACTGGAATACACTCTAAACCCGCACCACACATACACACCCTGAAATCCAGCCACACATATACAAATACCCCAAACTCCCACCAGACATACCCACATTCCTGAACTTTCCACCACACACACCACTCAACTTCCTGCCACATACACAAACACCCTACACTCCAAGCTTCCACAACGCACACACACTCACATATCCCTGAATCTCCTGCCACTTAGACACTAAACACTCCTAAACTTCCGCTACACACATATTCACATCCCTGAACTGACACACACACACACACACACACACACACACACACACACACACACACCTTTGAATCTCTTGATCCCACCCTTTCTGCACTTCACAATGACACCCATGTCAGTGTATAGCATCTTTGTAGCCAGGAAAGTCTGCTATCTTCATAGGCTGGAAAGTGTGAAGACTTGATAAATGCCCTAATCATGGATCAGGCCAAAAGCACATCCTCTTTCCCACAGTGGCCTCTCAGAAAGCAGGGATGCAGGCAATGTCCCTCCAGCTGTTGCTTCTTCAACCTACATCCTTCAAACTTGAGGGTGGTGTACAGCCACTGTGACTAGTATCCAGTGGTAGGTTTGTCTTCCATGAATGCATCGCATATCTCTTTAAAACCATCTACACCAATGTTCTTCAACCAGTGGTATGGATGCCTCCAGTGAACCTGAAATTTTGCCTGGTGGTACTCATGGGGCCCCTGGACACCTGCTGTCCATTTGCAACACCAGGAACATGACACACCAAACAGCAGTTGGAGGCTTTGCTTGGCAGGTAGAGCTCCAATTTCTGAGATCAAAAATCTCTTCTGTCCACCCCAAACCTCTTACTGGTGTACTGTTACTCTTCCCCTGTTAAATAAAATGTATAAGTGTGCACATTATACAATGTATAGGTGTATAAGGGAACACACACTTTAAAGAGTGCCTCTTGCCTAGTTAGCAGGGGTCTGACATCTAGTCACTCAGTTCAAACACTCAGAACTGGTTTGGATGCATTTCATGCACACACAAAAATCAAATTACAGTAATGGTTCCTTTACATCTGTAAAAAAAAAAAGAACTGAAAATTGGATAGGAACACCCTGAGAGGAACACCATCCCTGCTTGCCATCAATGGTGGGTAACATTAGCCTGTCAGGTGAGCCCATAAAGATGGATCTATATGGGACTGGTTTGGAGTGGGGATGGCAACAGCAGTAATGACAGATAGCAGCTCTAAGCATTAGAGCAGATTGAGTGCCATTTTAATAACCCCATTATGTCCCATTAATTTCTTTTAAATTTGGTCCAGGAATGTCCATATGCTTAACACTACACTGAAACAATGCTACTCTGGGGTCTATCATATTGTGGGCAAAAGTGCCTCCCAGCCTGAGTCTTCCCTTTTTAAGTAGCAGCTGCCTTCCCTGCCTCCAGTTTAGACACTTTCTTTCAAAAAGCTCTACTTATTACAAAAAAGAATGTAGTTCTGCTTTTCCAAATAAATTAAAGAATAGCAGCAAGGAGGAACTGTGGTGCCAAGCAAACACAGGGAACTTCCAGCGAAGGTCAGTTCAGGACTCCTCTACCCCAGGAGTCTCCAAACAACAGCCTGCATGCCACATCCAGCCCACCAGCACAGTTTGAGTGACCTGCTGAGCTCAATGATATTATAATTAAATATCCTTCACACATTTCCTCTCCCCCCACTACCACCATCACCACACCTTCTTCTTCCAGCTGGATGAAACAACTGCTAGGCTCACTGAAAGCCTAATTTGCAAGCAATAGCAAATTCTGCAAATATGTTTCTCTGACATGAAAATTCCTGGAATTATATATAAAATGTCAATATAGTTTTCTATAATTGCCCCATTCCTGCCTACCACAAGAGGAAGTGGATCTGGCATCTGAATGTTTGGGGTTTCCTGCTGCACACTAAGGCCTTGTTGCTGATCAGCCCCTTGTGGGTGGGTAAGCACTAGAAGGACCACTGGCCCTTTGGCCTGCCCATACCTCTCTGAACCATTTTTTGTTTGGTTGGCTGCTAGTCATGATCTCCATGCATAGAAAATAATATACATCTCAATCATTAATCATCTTTTTTCCAAGCTAAAAAGCCCCAGACATTGTTGTCTTTCCTTAGAGGCAGCTGAAATGGTTCCTTTGCCTAAACCCACCCTCAAATTCTGCTAGCACCCTGCTGCCCATATCCTACCATACTAACATGTACATCAACATTCACCTCACTAATATGGAATGCCACTGCTTCTTTTTGTAATCAATGTATAAGTGAAACTGGAGTGTTTTTGCCCCATTGTTCTTCCCTTTATAAAATTATGTACATTTGCCATTTGGTTGCCTCTTCAGCCTTTTGAAGCTCTTCACCATCTGTAGTTATTTTCACTGCCTTAAATAGTTTGGTGTCAGCTTTCTTGATTATTCTTAACTCCCAGTTAAGAATTAACTCCATGTCAAGTATTTTTAATTTTGTTCATAATTGGTCTGGAATGGGTGTGTGTAGAAGTGGACAACCTCCAAATGCCAGATACATGGGAGGGCACCTGGATGCAGGAATGCTTTCTGAGGCTTCTGGTGGATCACTGTATGATACAGGAAGCTGGATTAGAAGGGGCTTTGGCCTGATCCAGTGGAGGCTCTTCTTAATGTTCTTATGTTCTTAATTACATACATTTTACAAGCCTGAGAAATAAATACAGATGGGGGTTCTTCCTACAGATTCCACATTGATGGATTTGTTTCACCACAAATGCTGAACCTTTGGATGCCCCCCTGGACCCTTCCAGACACAACTGAAATCTCACTCCAGTTGCGTTGAGGCCAAGCTCTGCCTCATGTGGCCTCTCTGACTCAGAAAATGTCTAAAAAGCACTTTGGAGGCCTTTCTGAGCTTTGGAGAAGCAGTGTGAGATAGTCTCTCTGAGACTCTTAAGCTATTTTTGGGGAGTTTCCAGAAGTTACCTGAAAAACACTCTGGGGACCATTCTAAGCTTCAATGAGACACAGTCACATTAAGACCTCAGGTCCTAATTCTGAAAATCCTGAAAATTGCAGATTTCATTATTCTTTATTTTCAACATTAGTATTGAGTCTGGAAATAGAATCTGCAGATAGGTTCCACCCAAACCTAAGTTCCCTCATGGCTGAGAAAGTTATCTTTTTAAAATAGGATTAAAGATGGTCGTATGCTTCTGATGATGGTGGCCCAACTATTGTGCATTTCATTCCAGCAACAGACTTTGCAGCCTGAGACAGAGAGTAGGAAGCAGGGTGCCACTGGTCCCACTCCCCTTCGAAGCAGTCACTCACCCCACCTTACCCTCTCTCTGCCCTTCCTCCACCCTGGAATGCCTCCCCCTCTGCCTCAAAGGCCTGTACTGTTTCCCAGAGCTCTTACCTATGGGCTGATTCTGGCACTCCCTCCTCCCAGAGTGTCATAAACATGCCTTATGGTATGTGTATGACACCTATGGCACTAAAGGGCCATAGAATTTGGCCTTTAATCAGCTATAGCAACTGTCTGGGGGCAGCAATTGATGTCAATCATTTGTTCTTCCTAATTTACTGGGAAATGATCCCTGTTCATACATTTGCATTTCTGCAGACATTTTGTGCACATACAAGCAGTCCAATAATAGCATCTAGTGAGCAGAACTGAGCGACAATTCATTACTAGTCAATCTATTCAACTGAGCTTCCAGATTTCTCAGAGCAACTCTTTGAAGCATTGTTACAGTCTGAAACATTTCCCTGATACTCAGGGCAGTTCAATTGCAACCTGAACCCAGAGCGAGCCTCCAAGTTTCAGAGGCTCCTCAGTAAACTCATCCATTCACTCTTGCCTACTTGGGAAGGCCTAAGAGAGTCACTCCAGTACCACCACTGTAAGGTTGTGGACGCAAAGATAGCTTCAGGAAGCACCAGTGGGCCTTTCTGACAGACCCAGGAAGCTACCTAATGAGGGGAGGCTGTCCCAACTTCTTTGTTAGGGGAAACCATGTCCAGCTCAGCAATGTGGTGCTATGAGGCAACCACCTCAAGCAAAGCAGATTGAAGAGCCATTCTCTTGCCCGAGTGATGTGGTCATGTAAAGGGGCCAGAGGAAAATCTCAAGTGAGCAGAGTTGTTTAGATAAGGTGGGCATATTTTGGAGCACCATTGCACTCTTTGTTGGTGGTGGTTGGGAACATAGCTGCTATAGATGTTTGGTTTCATTCATCATCAGTCATAACGTAAAACAAGATCTTTAAATGGTTTTTATCATGTACAAATGGAAAAGTTATGCTCAACCCTTGGAATCGTAGGTGGGGCAGTCGGTGCACCCACTGACCCCAGCCTGGCTGTAGTCACTCTAGTCAGCTGTGATGCTACTTAAATTTTGTTTTGTGACTTTTCCTCCATGTTTGTAGTCAAAAAGGAAGAACTGCTCTTCTTGCCTTATTATGGCAATGTTTTAGTAACCCATATTTACTCACTACTATCATGAGTAAAAGACCTTACAGTCTTTTTGATATAAACCTGATGTCTTCGGTCTTTGCTAGTCAAGGTTAAATTACTTTGTACAGTATATGGTTCTCCCAGTCAGAGGAGAGCCAATCCTGAAAGAGGGGTTCCATCAGTTTTGGATGGGGTAGCACTCTAGAATTAGTACTTTTAAGAATGCAAAGTGCTCTTCATGCAGGGTGTTCCTTCATGTTGCCCTTACAACAACCCTATACAGTAGGTTGCAATCCAGTGTTGCAGCTAGGAAACTAAAGCTGGGAGAACTGACTAAGGCAGAGGCATGGCACCAGCAAGAATTGAACCAAGTCTGACTGATTCACTGTCAGACTCAGTGACCTGCATTTATCAGTGTTATTTTCCATTTTCATTCTAGCCACTATAGAAATCCCAGTTAACAAATTGACTGAATGTGTTCAATAACCTTTCAGGTACTGTATATTGCTTATAAAAAAAACAGGACAGGAGGACCCAAAACTCATCCCTGTTCATCAGTGATTCAGCCATTGCTACATTGTGAATACATTTTTCTGACCTTACAATAGCTTACATTTCCGATTCACATTTCTCCAATTTATTTATGACAATAGCAGGTGGAATTATTTATGACAATATCAGGTGTGCCAACAGAAAAATGCTCAGAGCTTGATTTATGACCAAGAAACAGGGCTTATTGCCAACCATTTCAACATATTGCAAATCATACCAGACCTGCAACCCTTCACTCCATCTCTCCCCAGTGGTCTCTGCATGCACAGGGTGCTAAATTCTTTCAGACCTTAAGAGCACTGCTAGGTATGGTAATGAGGATCTGATAGTAAAATGGTTGTTCAGAATAACCTTGAAACAAGTGATTATGAGTTAGTGCCGTCCAATTTAATTGGAAGGGCAGATGGAATGAGAGCTGCAACTAAGCAATCTGATTTTGAAAAGGGCAAGTGTGGAGAAGGTAAAGGCAGGCAGTTAATGAGGGAGGTGAGCTGGGCTAAGGAACTGTGCCCCTGGCCACAGGAGAGAATTTCAATGGTTGTAATCACTGCTGCATAGATTATGTTCAATGTGAATGCCAAGCAAGGTGAAGGAGCTGGGGGGATGTGGCTCCAGGCCTAATTGGATGTATAAGAATCAGGCAAGACAGCTGAAAATCTGGGGAGGGGGACCTCTCAGTTCAGTGGAATGAACAGGGGCTTGCTTTGCATCCTTGGCATGTTACTCTGGAAAACATCAGCCAGCCCAATACAGAAACCCCTCCCAAAGGGGAGCACCAATAAAGCCAGCTTGTGTGCAAGGAAAAGGATTACATGCAAAGCACTGATAGCATCTGCAGCATCTGGGCTAGAGGCCAACATAGGAGTCAGACTAGTGGTACTGACATAGAGGTCAGTACTAGCAGATTTGTGTCTCCCACAAGGTCCACAACACTGAAAAAAGCCATTAAGGGAAGACACAGAGGAAACAGATTTTGATTAAGGAAACCAACCCAACCAGAGACAAACACTATCTGGGTCCATTAGGAGCATGTCCAGCCGCTGTCTCCTGGGGGGGTTGCTGGGTGATCTTTGCCAAAGCTCTTCCTTTTTGCCCCATTTCTGTAGCAACACATGATGATGAGATCCAAAAGTAGTCCCATCAGATCTTGCTTGAGAAATCTGTGACAAGCTCTTCACTGAGAAAAGATGTAATGGCAGACCATGACTGATGCTCCCCTGTAATGTGCAGATAAAATACCTTGTGTATAGAGCAAGGGCTGCTTTCAATCATTATATCCTATCATTTTTTAAATGATTCACTCTTTCAATTATACCCATAACTCCATAACATTCAATGCATGTTCCATTCTTTCAATCACCCGCTCCTGTTCTAAAGGCCAAAATTGCTCTATCCCATGTTGTAGCTCTTGGACTAATCCTATTCCTGAAGGAGTTAATGCAGAAATCTTTTGTGTGGCAGCAGGAATTTGCAAGGTTCAAGGGGTATCTCTAATTTGCTTGCTAAAAAAGCATTGGAAGCAACAATCATAAACTTAAAAAGTTTGGCTTCCACTTTTCAATGGTTTTCACTTTTGGACAGTGCTCCAGTCCCTTACCTGCCTAATAAGTGGGGGATGTCTGTATATAACATTTCCATGAAAAATGCAGAAATACACAGCCTATGTGGAAAACATTTCTCAAGTGCCTGGAAACTAATGCCCAGGAAATCATGAAAAATATAAGCAATAACATAAGTACACCTAACCAAAACAGTGAGTACTTCTGAGAAGGATATAGTCATGCCTGAATTTTATAGGCCCCTTAATGGTTATTTTCACTGCGCCTGAAACATCCATTGCCCTTTCCAGCCCCAACAGCATGTACTGGAACCCGCAGGAAAAAACCCACAGCAGAGCATCCTGCCCTCAACAGAAATAAAACCACAAGGCATTGCCAAACAATTTCCAGCATGTGGTTTTAAATAACTTCTAATTGCTTTAAGCAGCTCTAATTGAATAAGTCACCCTTTGGCTAAACACAGCTGCTATTTAATTAGAAAACGCAGAATGAGGTTAAAAGAAATCAAAAGGCCCAATTACAAGCTATAAAAAAATTAACAACGTATGAAAGTTGTTCTAGTCATATGGAGGAATTAAAAAGTGCATGCCACAAGCCCTCCCACCCCCTCTGGCCACATATAGTGTAGCAAATGTTTTTGAGAGACATCCTGATGGTTGCAATCCTAAACACACTTTCCTGGGAATAAGCCCCATAGAATATAATGGGACTTACTTTTGAGTACACCCAGCTTGTCAAGAAACTTGTAGGGCAATAGCAAAACCCACTGAATGATGAAAACCAAGTATTGGCCACTTTCCATTCAACACAGAAAAGGAAAGGGAAGGAAATGCAAAATCCATTTTAAACGGGACTTAGAAATTGATTGGCGTCTTTTTAAAAAAAACAAGAATATGATTTTTTTTAAATTTTATTTAGCAAACACATTCATAGAGCAACTTCAGTGCAGTACCAGCTGTAAGCTTAAATTGTATATCTACATATTTTGTTTATTTGTAGACTTACATGTATGCCATTAAAATGTGCTTAGATCCATTTGATCCACCAGCCTACGGTACATGCATTTTTAAGAGACCAAGCAAGGTGTCTCTGTCCATTCTGGTTTTTTTTTTTTTACTCATCTATCAAATATTCCAACATGCAAGAATTTTCTAATGACATTTTTCTGGGTGTACCTTGCATGGGCACTTCCCAAAGACATGGCTGTCACATCCTTATCCCTAGATAAGCATTACCCACCCTATTGCTGAACTTCTGTGAACCTGGGAGGTTCCTTCGCTTTGGTGCTACCAAAAAGTACTGAATCATGATGTGGTCTTTAGTGCTCCCTGCTGGCTGTGTGCTGTAACTACAGCCAAATTCCACTTGCTGCTTAAGAACAGCAAGTATCATTTCAAGTATATTTTTTTCTTCAAAAGTCCCTGTGTTGACCAGAACCATAGGATGAGCAATAGGGGTTTGCATGTCAACAAAATGTCCTTGATAGTAACTTTATGATGTTTTCTTGTACTTGAGTCAGGCTAAAAATGGTTCTGATGGGCAGATCATTCCAACATTTTTTCCTCCCCTAGCTTGGCTTACTTACTAAAATCAATGAATGCTATTTGCTCTAGTTACTGATATCCTGTGCACTTGCTCTCCTACTATGGCACTTGCTCTCCTACCATGGTGAATTGTCTTACACTTCCAGCAAGTGATAGCTTACCTGACCACATTTCAACACTATGATTTAAAATTAAATTATTTACAATGTTTCTGTACACATCAATTCACAATTCAATAGGATCAGTATCACAAGGATTTTTAAAGACTAGACTATGATCATTTGTATTTTTTTAATTATAATGCTAGAAGCTAAAGATACAAAAGTCCTTTATTAAAGCATGGTTGTGTGTATCAAGGACTGCATTGCCCTGAACAGTGGTTGGGGTTATAACAAAGGTTATTCAAGCCCCAACCAACACTATGTAGCCCAGATCCCAACACTGGACTGTACCTGCAATGCAGATACATCTGTGTTGCTCCATGTGCAGAGGCAAAGGCTGCTCACTTTTAAGTAGATTTCTTTGGAGAGAGTGGCAACTGCAAGTTTGAGATGCAGCACTGATAATAAGCCATTAAAAAAAACTGCTTACAAGTACACAACCCACTTGCTGGACCAAAGCTAAAATTTCACAGAAAACTACACAAAAGTCTATAATGCAAATCCATTATCATGCAAATTTCATATAAAACGGCCTGCCACAGTAGATCACTTGGGGATGGTCTCTTCTACATACCAGGTTAAGGCTCAGCTGGTGGCAAGACTGGGAAACAGCCTTCTTTGCAATGCCTGTTATGGAATGTCTTCCTTATAAAATTAAGGTCTGTACCTTCCCTGTTGGCCCTCGGGACGGGGAGTAAGGTTTTATTGTTTTAAATTGGTTTTTCTTCAATGATTTGTGGGCAGATGCTTTAATTACTCTGCTTTTAATTTTAGATTTGTATTACCATATTTGATTATTTTGTCAGCAAGAGAGGATAAAAACACAGTGTGAGTATGGCTGCAATCCTAAAGACACTTTCCTGGGAGTAAGACCCATTGAACACAATAGGGCTTACTTTTGAGTAGACATGGTTAGGATTGTGCTCTATGTGTGTGTGAGAGAGAGAGACAAAGAGAGAGAGAGAGAGAGAGAGAGAGAGAGAGAGAGAGAGAGAGATTGTGGAAATTAGCTGAGCCTGCTAATCACTTCCAAAAAGCTCTGCACTAAGTTGGTGTAAAAGACGCTGCATGGACTGAGTGAGTACTTGAAGAGCTTGACCAGAGCCAGATCTGGTCTTTGGGGTATCTGACCAATTTGTCTGAATTATGGCTGATGGAACCCCATACTAGGACATCAAGGGAAATGCCTGCAACTGCAGCCAGCACCTTGTTCTATAGGTGATAATGTAGCAAGGAATAGTCCATGCTGAGTTGTCCTGAGTTCAATAAGCAGAATGTTGCTGGTGGACAGCCCACCTGCTGACTCCATATCCAAGTGGTTTGAAATCATCCCCCCCCCTCCCCCAAACAGTTGTTTGTGATGTTCAGGTGGAAGTGCCATAATTGAAGACGTTGATTATTTCACACTTCATGCAGGGCATCAGAAGTCATTGCTATTGCTCATTCTGGTGAAAGGGGCCCATAAAAATGTTTTGCATTGGGTCCCACAACTGGAGCAAAATATCCTTAATGAGATAGAATGGCCTTCAAATCCACCCTGACCTTCAAATGATAGAGGATGGCCTTCAAATCCACCCTGAGGTTCAGGTCTGACTGAACCCACCTCCTTTCCTGGTACTTCTAATCTAGAGTACTCGTATGATAAAATTCACCTGACATTTTTCTTCATTTGTGCAGCAGCACAGTGTTTTATAAAGTTTTTGCCTGTTGAAACTTATTATATTGTACCATGACGATCTCATGTTCTGATTCTAGGTACTATCTTTGCCCCTTGTGGGTTATTTCAGTTATCTTTGGACCCTCAACAGGCATAACAAGGGAGCAGTCAGCAAAGATAATAAAACCTTTGATATTTTTATTGGCAAAGGGAGGGTCAATCCCCGAGTCTAATCCCGGAGAAAAAGGCAAGCATGTTGTCCATTTTCAAAGGAAGGCTGTATCATGCCGGTCCAGCGCCTTGCTGCATCCTCTTCATCAACTCCTCATCCTGCATTGAGAGCTCAGTCAGCTTCTTCCCCATGCGCTCATGGATGTCCAAGTATTTGGAGACACAACGATCAAGGCACACTGACTCCCCCTTTGACAGCTCAGCCTCCTTGTAATGTGGAGGGACACATTTGCGATGGCAGGCATTGGTCATTCTGGGGGAGGACAAGAAGAAAGACAAATGTGAGGAAATAGCACCCTTCTGATTCTGCTTTCTCTCCCCAAAAACAAATACTCCCTTGTCTTAGTCAATTGTGAGAATACCATGGAGTTCCTGCTAATATTTTGAGCACCTCCATCATACTTCCAACACTAAAATTGCAACTCATGGGCTACCATTAGCCCTGACTTTGATTTTCTGGGGAAAACAATAAAAATATTCTGTGTTCTCATTTTTTTAGAGGAGGGATGTCCAATTTTTTGGCAGGAAGGCCACATCATCTCTCTGACAGGGGCCAGATAAAAAAAGAATTTATTTACATATCAAATTTGAATATCAAATTTGAATTTACATCCTCTGCAAGTTCCACTTGGAAGTAATATTATTGGAGATGGGATATAGATGAATGGGAATATTGAAGATGGGACATAAATGAATGAATTCAAACCAGTTCATAAACACTTTCTAATATATAGAGGGCGGTGATGTTAAAACAGGAGAGAGGAGGTGCATGCAGCCTCTCCAGCCCTCAGAATACCCTTTGGCGGTTCAGGCAGTACAGTGTCTAGCTCCAGGGCTTGCCCAAGTTGCTAGATGGAGCAGGCTTTTCATGGGCCACATAGAGGCTCACTGCAGGCTACTTCTGGCCTCCAGACCGTGGTTTGGACACCCCGCTTTAGAGTTAATGTTTAGAGTTAATGTTTAGTTAATGTTTAGAGTTTAATGTTTAATGCTGTCAGAACAACTTGAGCTCATTATGACAGGAAGTTTCATTGCTTCTCAATCTGTTATATATTGACCTTTTTGAAGTAATATTACTTCCAAGTGGAACATGCAGAGGATCTCATGGCACAGCTGCAACCCTAAGCAGAATCAGTGACCAATCACTGACCAACTATCCAATGCTGATGCAGCTGCAATGCAGTCCCAAATTAAGGGAGCAAGTGTTCCCCTTCCTTGAGCTGATCTCCATGACTGCCCTCTCACTGCAGGATATAACACTAGTCCCATTGGCTGCATCAGTGCTGGGATGGGATTAGGGTGTAAGCCCCAATGAACTCAATAAATAATAATTGAAACAGAAAATCCCAAATCCATGGATACAGGGGCCCACCTGTACTTCTGAACGATGCCTAGTAAGTGCTAGTATGATAGCTGCACTTTGTTTTGAGAGTCAAAAGGATCATTCAGAGGGGCTGGGAATCTGTACTTGCTGGAGATTGTAAGGCACAGATCACAACATACAGTGCAGCAACACACTCACAGCACAGAGCCGTTCAAAATGAAGATGTTAAATAAACAGATCATTGCACTGTTCCCACATGTTTGTTAGGTTAATACCTATTGTTAGGTTAATACCTATTGTACATGTCCGCCATCATCTCCACTTCCAGTTCAGCAGCCAGCTGTTGAGCTCGGAGAGGATCCATTTCACTTCAGGTAATTGCCCTCAATGCTGCTGCAGAAACACAAAACATCATAATTCTATACATCATAAAACAAAAATAGTGCAACCTGTATTCAGAAGGCCACTGTTTCAGCAGATTCATTTAACAGTTGATCAGGTCAATGGTGCTCCCAACTCATTCTCCTCCAGAGTAAAGGGAAGCTTTGTTCCCCTTGCCTCCAGAGGAGTCATTGAAAGCAACAGGCTGCAATCACAGCCTGTGCAGGACTCAGATTGAGCTCAGCAGCTCAAAACACATGACTTCTGATTTCACAGAAAAATCAGAAGTACAGTAACTTTTTAATGCCTGATAAGGAGGCAGGGGTAAAGGGGAAGGCATAGCCAAGGTTTCAGGTAACCATTTCACTTTTCCTATACAGGCTCCTCTTAATTTATACATTTACACATTTTTTTAAAATAGCACAAGTTGAAAATTAATATGGGAAATCTAATTTATCATTGGTTCCTTTGGGAAAAGTAGTTTTAATTTACATATTTTTAAATACATGCAGATTTCCAAATATGGAGTCCCTTTGAAAGAGATGCTGTACAAAGATATTCAAAAAAGCTCATACCTTCTTTAAAAAGTCCCCCAAAAACGTATCATGAAGATAAATGAAATTTCACAGTTAAAATTTTTTTACATTATCACTAAATTAATACACTTATAGGAAAGAATTGGTTATGTTTAAAAACACAGTCACAACCAAGGCAATACTCATGGCAGTCTGTAGTACTCATTGAAATGGAAAAAGAAGCAGCCTAGTGGATGGCTCATGTTATCATGTTGCTATGTGGTCAGTGTTTCCTGCAGTTTCCCAATGCCTGGGTGTATTTATTAAAAGCTTAGACAGAAAAGCTCAGAAAGTCTGTCTAAGCCACTATCTCCTGATCAGGGAGTATTGCCAGAGCACCGATATCTTAGGAATGCCGAAGGGGATGCCTAAATTAATTATTTAATGCTTTGTTTGAAGTTTTTCTTGCTATATGTTATGATACTTTGTATATTTATTATAGAGCTTTGTAACCAGCCTTGGCATTTGCTTTGGCATGGAAAAGGCAGGATATAAATTCCTCAAGCAAACAATCTGGATGTTTTCCTCTGAGATAATAAGTGATGTGATATGCTGGTTCCAAGGCATGGTCTGAAGATACACAGAGGCATCTGACTGAAGGTAAGCAAGCCTGGTCTGTCCCATGCCTGGATGGGTATTGCTTGATAGGTATTGCATGATACGTTAATGGAAGAAACATGGTATAAAAATCATTTTTAATAGGCACTACTTATATAAATTATTGTGCTTATTTTTATAAGCACTACTTATAAAAGTTATTTTGATTTTTATAAGCACTACTGCTAGCATAGATGACCTATAAACAAAAAGACAGAGTGGAACAAGAGGCAGGACTACCATATTGTCCAAATCAGCAGATTTTTTATACATTGTAGGCATCTCATATAGTGTCCGTTTTCCCCTTTACTTGATCTGGATTTCCATAAGAACATTAAGGATGAAATCCAGAGTAACTACAGGGAGTCCTTGCTCTGGAGTAAGAACAAGTTACTCTTGATTGCAATATGAATTTCCCATAGGTTTTCACTAGGTGGTGCAGTAACTACAGGTGCACATAATGTATCTTACGTGCTCCCGTAGTTACTCTGGATTGTGCCCTAAGAGAGCCTCTGCTGGCCAAAGGCCCATCTAGTCCAGCTTCCTGAATCTCACAGTGGCCCACAAAATGCTTCTGGGAGAACAAAAGGTAACAAGGGACCTGCATCTTGGGTACCCTTTGACTTTTTGGGGTAGCCTATTTCCAAAGCCAGGAGGCTGCACAAACAAACCCATCATGGCCTGTCACCTGTGAAGGACAGATTTATGGAGAAAATCAATCCCCTTTTAAATGCATCCAGTTCAGATACCATCATCACATCCAGTGGCAAAGAGTTTCATAGACTAACTATACGCCATCCCCTGTAACCTACAATGGACTTTTCCCTCATCACATCACCCAGTGGCAAGGAGTTCCACAGATTCATTACATGCTAACAATGTTGTTTGACCGCTACTCCATTAGCACCAGACCCAAATCACAAGACCCCAGGATCTTGTGAAGTGAACTGGGGTCAACAATGGAGGTGGAACAGGAGTCTTTCTCCCCCAGCAACAAAAATTTTAAAATAATAATAATAATGAAGGGCTGCAACTGCAACTCCCCCCCCCAAATGAAGGGCTGCAACTGCAACTCCCCCCCCAATGAAGGGCTGCAACTGCAACTCCCCCCCCAATGAAGGGCTGCAACTGCGACTCCCCCCCCAAAATGAAGGGCTGCAACTGCAACTCCCCCCCCAATGAAGGGCTGCAACTGCAACTCCCCCCCCCCCAATGAAGGGCTGCAACTGCGACTCCCTCCCAAAATGAAGGGTGGTGCAGGAGAAGCAGCAACTCCATATATTAGCCCAGTCCAGCGCCTCCCCCTGCTCTCTGCACAGCCTGAGCCCCGCATTCCAAGAAGGGAAGCAGCCCCCTCCCCCAGCAGCACTGCAGTCCTACCTGTAGCACCCTCGCCTCCCAACCGGAAACATGAGGAACAGCACTTCCGCCAGCACTCCTTTGGCCTCACTCCCTTCCCCACACCATAGAGACTTCCTGGAAGGAAGAGCGTCTTCTGACAGTCCTGGTCAACCCACTGAGTCCTCCAACCCCAGGGTGACCAGGAGCCTCTTTTCCTAGGACATGCACTCTTTTTTTAGTCTTGTGACCTGGAAAAATGTATCTTCATTGTTCTCCTTTTCCTTTTCTCCAGCATGCAACCTTCTTGGAATTAATAATTATTTGCAATAGTTTAAAACTATTATAATAAATAATAATAATAATAATAATAATAATAATAATAATAATAATAATAATAATAATAATAATAAATAACAGTATAAATAAATAATAAGTAATTAATAAGAAATAAGTAAATGAGTAATAATAAGTAATAAAATAATAATAGTATCAAATTAATTACATGATGTTATCTATAGGTCTGGATATGCATATCTATCTATGGCTACAATCCAGAGTAACTGCAGGAGCACGTAAGAGACATTACGCGCACCCATAGTTACCGCACCACCTAGTGAAAACCTATGGGAAATTCACATTGCAATCCAGAGTAACTTGTTCTTACTCTGGAGTAAGGACTCCCCGTAGTTACTCCGGATTGCACCCCAAGTATCAATTGATCAATTGATCGATAGAAAGATAGATGGCTGCAAGCCTTAAGACACTTTCCTGGGAGTAAGACCCATTGAAAACAATGGGGCTTACTTTTGAATAGACAATAGACGATTGTGCTCTATATCTATCTATATATTTTTTTATTTTACATATATACATTTTATTTTACATTATATATAAAATAAAATTTTTTATTTTATTTTATATATAATTTTTTTATAGACAGACAGACAGACATACATCTGGGAACCAGCAGAGTTCTCAAATGTCATAACCAAAAAGAGGACACTATATATATGAGTATTCATATGAATATGAATATGAGTGTTTTCATCTTTTATTTTGTCATGTCCTATTTTTTGGAGGGTATCCTACATTTTGTCCTCTTTTTGGTTATGACATCTGGGAACTCTGCTGGTGCTGGTGGCCGCCTGCACACATTTCAGTCTGAAATCCTCTGAATACTTATTAAAGAGTAAGAGCTCAGCTCTGCGTGTCTACTCAGAAGGAAGTCCCACTGTATTCAATGGGGCTTACTTCCATGAAAGTGTGCATGAGTTTGTGCCCTAAGGTTATCTATCTGCACTTTCCTGGAAGTGAGCTCCATTGAATATAATGGGACTTTCATCTGAGTACATATACATAGGTTTGGGCTCTCAAGCTGCAATCCTACCCACACCTTCCTGGGAGTAAGCCCCATTCACTATAATGGGTTTGCTTCTGAGTAGAGATGCATAGGATTGGGTTCTCAGTTCTGTTAAACTTACTGGAGTGCACTTCCAAGCAATCATGCCCAATTTGTGCTGCACATTCCACTAAACTCTGGCGCATTTTGGAGAGCAAATATTTATAAAATCAGGTGGTAAGCCCCAAATATAGATGTAGATGTTTGCTTTTCTGCATGCATTTTAGTTCCGAGGATTTTTTTTCCACACAGCTAACCAGACATTTAACTGAAACAAAGGCTAACAGTTTTACTAATTTTATGCACAGGTTGGGGAAAAAGAACCCAAACTCATAATCTGAGCTCTTTGGAAACCAAGAATCTTCACAGACCTTTCCATCTACTATTTCCCACAAAATATTCTTGATCCCTTTTAGGTAATATACCCAAAATTGATGCTGGCCTAATATCATCCCACAGTGCTTCTCTGATAGTGCTCTAAGAAGGGACTGTAGGAGATAATAAGCAAGCATTAGGCTGCAATCCTAAAGGCCCTTACCTGGGAGTAAAAGCCACTGAACACAATGGGGCTTACTTTTGCGTAAACATGGTTAGGATTGTGCTCTATGTCACTGAATGCAGAATTGGAAGATGCCTAAATAATTGGTAACATGGGGCCTAAAAAGCTTGAAATCTGTTAATGGAGCCAAAAAGTTTTTTTGTTGTCATTTTATACACTCTATATACTCTCTGTGCTAATAGCTTTGAATAAAGGTGGTGAAAGCCATGCCTTTTGCAGTACCTGCTGCGCTACCCTACTCCTAAATTCTGTCCAGGCATTTTTCCTTTGAGCTGGGCTCAACTTCATGGCTCTTTCTGGATAATTCGTCAGAAAAATTCAACTTCTAACATCTGTAAATGTGAACATCTGTAAATGTGAACAATAGTGACTGGAAAACATATCTTTACATTTGGAGACTTGGAGCACACTCTTAACCATGTCTACTCAAAAGTAAGCCCATTGTGTTCAGTGGATCTTTCTCCTAGAAAGTGTATTAAGGATTGCAGCTTTAAACAAAATGCCCTGAATTTCTTGCTATGTCTGTTATAGTTGATTGTCTTTAATTTAATTATTTTCTATGCCACCTTTTATCTCAAGAATTTCCAAAGCAGAATCAAAACATTTAAACAACATAAATGTCCTTGGGGCACCTGTCCTGTCCATCTTTTGGGAAACTTTTCAGCTTGTAGAACCTGAGGATGTGGACAGGATTCTCTGAAGTGTGAGACCATCTGCTTGCCTGCTGGACCCTTGCCCAGCTTGGCTAATCAGATTGGCCTGGGATGGACTGGCTGAATGGACAGGGAGGGTGATGAACTCCTCTCTGAGGGAGGGGTGTTGTCTTCTGCATTAAAGCAGGTGGTGGTTCGCCCCCTCCTGAAGAAACCCTCCCTGGACCCTAAAAACTTAAACAACTATCAGCCAGTCTCAAACATCCCATTTCTGGGCAAAGTGGTCGAGCAGGTGGTGGCGTCCCAGCTTCAGAGGGTCCTGGATGAAGCTGATTATCCGGATCCCTTCCAATCTGGTTTCAGGCCAGGGTTTGGGACAGAGACTGCCTTGGTCGCCTTGGTGGATGACCTACGCCGGGGAATGGACAGGGGGAGTGCGTCCCTGTTGGTCCTGCTGGACCTCTCAGCGGCCTTCGACACCATCGACCACGGTGTTCTTCTGGGTCGGTTGGCTGGGTTGGGGATTGGAGGCACTGTTTTGCAGTGGTTCCACTCCTTCCTGGCTGACAGGTTCCATAAGGTGGTGCTGGGGGATGCTTGCTGGCAGCCTGGCCTCTTCGGTGTGGGGTGCCACAAGGTTCTATTCTATCCCCCATGCTATTTAACATCTACATGAAGCCGCTGGGAGAGGTCATCCGGAGGTTTGGAGTGAAGTGTCATCAGTACGCCGATGACACCCAGCTCTATCTCTCCTTTCCTCCTGAGTCCAAGGAGGCGGTTGAAGCCCTGAATCGTTGTCTGGAGGCAGTGGGGGACTGGATGAGGGTGGACAAGCTGAGATTAAATCCTGATAAGACAGAGGTTCTCCTGGTCTGGAAGTCCTCGACTCGGGTATTGGAATACCATCCTGTTCTGGATGGGGTTGCACTCCCTCTGAAGGAGCAGGTTCGCAGCTTGGGGGTTCTCCTGGAGTCCCAGGTGGCTGCTGTGGCCAGGGGAGCCTTTGCTCAGCTTCGGCTGATCCGCCAGCTGCAACCATACCTGAGTCGCTCGGATCTGGCCACGGTGACCCATGCCCTAGTGACATCAAGATTGGATTACTGTAATGCACTCTACGTGGGGCTGCCTCTGAAGACTGTCCGGAAGCTTCAACTAGTCCAGAATGCGGCGGCCCATGTGGTTCTTGGGGCTCGTGGGTTTGACTCTGTCGGGCCACTGCTTCAGCGACTACACTGGCTGTCCATTCGTTTCCAGGCTGAATTCAAAGTGCTGGTCCTGACCTTTAAAGCCCTAAACGGCTCGGGTCCAGGGTATCTGAGGGACCTCCTTTTTCTGTACAATCCAACCCGTCACCTAAGGTCATCAGAGTGGCCCTCCTGACTGTGCCGCCACTAAGAGATGTGAGAGGTGTGGCGGCCAGAGATAGGGCCTTCTTGGTGGTGGCACTCCAGTTTTGGAACTCCCTCCCCTTAGAACTGAGGAAAGCTCCCTCTATACAGAGCTTCAGGCTGAGCCTTAAAACCTTTTATTTTAAAAAAAGGTTTTTAAATGGGGCAGAGGTGGGTGGAACAGTTGTTTTATTGTTTTTAATAAATGTTTTTAGTCTGCCTGTTTTAATTGTTCTCAGTTATTTAATCTAATTGTATTTTAATTGTATTTTAACTGTGTTTTAATCTTTATTTATGATCTATTTTAATGATGTTTTATTGTTTTCCTGATGTTAGCTGCCTTGAGCTCCCTCTTGCATGAGAGGAAAGGCAGGATACAAATTAAATAAATAAATAAAATCATGCAAAATCCAAAATATAAAATAATAGAGACTGAGGTAGTTCCTCTGAGAAGGTACATCACAGAATTAAACTGGTTTCTCTTTTATTAGTATTATTCTCCTGGGATTACAACACCATACTTGAAGTGTTGGAGGAATGCTAGGAGAGAGAGGCAAAGATTTCAAAAAGTATGTAAATAAAGCGCTTTTCCTTTAGATTGAACTATGGGCCCAGTATAAACACAAGTTCTTTTCCTCCCCAGCTATTTGGGACCTTCTTGCTTCTTGGGATCTCTCTATGCACTCTGTCCATCCCTTGCATAATTTTATATGTCTCAATCATGTCTCCCCTCAAGCAGTTCTTTTCTAGACTGAAGAGCCCCACGCGCTGTAATGTTTCCTCATACAGAAAGTATCCAGACCATCAATCATTTTTAATTGCTCTGAACCTTCTTAATTTCCTCTATACCCTTTTTTGAGATGTGGCAACCATAACTGGACACAGTACTCCAAGTATGTCCTTACCATCAGTTTGTACAATAGCATCATAATTTTTGCCTATCTCTTTTCTAATCTATCTCTTTTCTATCTCTATCTTTTCTAATGACCCCAAGCATGGAATTAGCCTTCTTTACTGACACCACACACTGAGTCAACACTTTCATTGAGCTATCCACCAGCACCCCTAGATCTCTCTCATGCTGTTACGGATAGCTCTGAACTCATTGACCTATATGTAAAATTAGGATTCTTTGCCCCAATGTGCATAACTTTACATTTACTTATGTTAAAACTCATCTGTCATTTTGTTGTCCATTCTCCCAGTATGGAGAGATCCCTCTGGAGCTTTTCACAGTCTCTTCTGGTCCTCTGCTATATAAAATTCTATTAAGCTGAAATTGAACACAAGCAGGAAAAGTACATACTACAGATCACGTCTTGTCTTTTCAGATGTAATACTCATATCCTTCACCATCTTTGTGTGGACAATGTATCTCAATGAGAGGCACGGATCCCACCTGCAGTACTTGAGGTGATGTCTGGTAAGACGGAACTACTCAATTCCTACCTCTTGGCAGCAAGACCAGGAACATGACAAAAGCATGTTTGCTGCCATGCTCAAAAGTGCTCCCATCCCCACTAGTGTTGTTGCATCACATCCGTTATTGGTGTTTGTAGCATTACATCTGGCCTCCCCACCCAGGCATAAATGGCAATGATGTCATTGCCAGTTAGTGCAGTGGTACTTTGAGTAGGTGAACCATGTGAAGTGGTACAAGAGATGACAAATCTTGGAAAACACTGCTGTAGGATTTAAAATCTTGTTCCAGTAAAGACGTTGTGCCTGTTAACCAGCAGGCCAGGGTTTGAGACCCAGATCGGCCCCACAAGACAGGGTGAGCTCCTGTCCTTAGCCCAGCTCTGCGACGCCAGCTGGATCAAATCGTATTGGCTCTGCCTTTCCATTGGACTAATTCAGTGGCGTGGAGAGGGGGATTTGCTGCTTGGGTAACAGCCTATCCTCCATAACAATCCAACCCAGGCTTTCGTGCTTCGCATGCAGCGTATGCAGCGCCAAGCACGATACCATGGTCTTTCAAGACTGACGGAGGCCTGCTTTCATGGGGATTGAAAATCTGGATTCTAATCTTTCCTTGAGGAATGGTATTGCCAATTCTGCTTAATTACATGCATGCATCATTGACATGAATTCTGGATGAGCGATGAAAACAGACCCAAAGTGCCTTTAAAATGGGCTGCCAGTAATGATGAGATTGAGCTCTTTAAAAGAAGATACAGTTTATTAAAGAAACATAGCTATACTAGATATCTTTCTAGATAATGTTTGATATCCTGGAAACCAGGCAGTTTGGAACAATTATATAGCAGGACCTGAACTTGCAGCAAAGATCTATAAAGATGGAAAAATCTGCAAGACACGGAGGGAACTACCCCTTAGCACCACAGCATTCCTTCCCTTCAATAAATACAATCTCCCCTATGAGTTCCACCTGACCTCACTCCTTGCAATATGAAGTCCTTGCCTGGTTTCCAGGACTGCTATCCAAGGACCAGAATGGAGTTAGGTTAGACTGCACAAGGTGTTGGTGAAAAGAGGACAATTCTAACAATGGCAGGCTGGGAGGGAATGAGTGTTGTCTCTGGAGGTGGCTTGTTGCATCCATTTGTCTGGAGCCCACACTTCCCTTCATGTTTCTATTTAGAGGCCGAGAGCCATTATTGTCATGCAGGAGCTTTTAGTGGCTTTGTCTAGGCTTTTAAGATTGGTAAGTAATCTGAACCTATCTCTGTTCAGGGTTGCTATATAAGGAGTAAATAAAGCAACATTGGCTTTTTCTTTTGCATGTTCATGAGCCAGCAAATGTCTGCAGTCTTGGCAAGAGGCTGATGGCTGATTCACTTTTCGTAGGACAGCAGACTGAGGCCTGATGGAGAAGGGAAGTGGCCCACAGTAGAGCATGCAACAAGTTCAGCAGCTTGAAAGATGATCCAACCTGAATTGCTATGAGAGAGAGTGTTTATACAGGGTATCCACTACTTTCTGACAGTTTCTTTTCTGATGATATGCTTTTTCAACACCTTTCATTGCCCAGATGTCATTCATTCAGCACGTGTTCCCTTCTTTCAACCTCTCTCTGCTGTTTCAAAGACTTAATTTTCACTCCCCATGATGATTCAGATTGTGTGTGTGTGTGTGTGTGTGTGTGTGTGTGTGTGTGTGTGTATAAGAGAGAGAGAGAGAGAGAGAGAGAGAGAGAGAGAGAGTGCAGATGGACTATTTCCTTGTTAAGCTCCTGGTCTATTTCCATTCCGGAAACCAGTAATGAGAGTCAATTTGCAGAAATCTTTCTGTGACAGCAGGAATTTGCAAGATAAAAAAGGGCATTTGCAATTTTCTAGCTAAAAAAGTATCAGAAGCAATATTAGTAAACTAAAAAAAGACCAGAGTCTGCTTCTCACCATAGCTCTGGTCCCTAACTGGCCAGATAAGAGGGGGATGCCTGTATCCTGTCCAGTGGTGGGATTCAAATAAATCAGCAACAGGTTCTATGTCCTAATAACCTAAATTAACAACAGGTTCTATGTCCCATTAGTAACCAGTTCTCAGAACCAGGCGCTCATTAGCAAAGCGTTCTATAGAACCTGTGTGAACCCCCTGAAACTCACCACTGATTCTTGTCTTTCTTTTGCCAAGACAATATGTCCAAGGCGATGTTTCCATTAAAAAACATTTACAAAATAAACAAACAGGTTGGCAAAAAATCCTGGGTGTATAGAGATGTTATTTATTTTACTCAGAAGTTTGTTCATTCATACTTAGGACACAATCCTAACCAATTTTCCAGCCCCAGGGTAAGGCAATGCAATAAAGTAACAGAACAAAGATTTCCTTATCTTGAGAAGGCCTCCATGACTGCTCCCCAGCTGGCTGCACACCGATACTCAAAAGTTGATTAGGATTGTGGCCTTAAGCTGTAATTCTTTCTTACATATCAGAAGCCAACACTTTGGGAAAAGCACTAGCAGTATTAAATATAGACGTACAGGAGGCAACCACCAGCACATCACGCAACCACTTTGTTTTAATACAGATGTTTTTTTAATTTTTTAAGATGTCTGTTTTTTAATTTTTTACTTATGATATTGGACTTTAATTGATTTTAATGTATTGATTTTGTTGTTACTGTTTTTAGCAACAATGTTGTTGGGCACGTTGGGTCCACTGGGAGGAAGGCAGGGTCAAATAAAGTATTATTATTATTATTATTATTATTATTATTATTATTATTATTATTATTATTATTATTTAAAATTGCACAGCAAACAATTTTGTGCTGGTTTCATTCACTTCACCAGTCGGACCCTTCCCAAGAGTCTAGGACTGTGTGATGTAGCGGCGTATAATTCGTGCTGATCGGCTTTCTGCAGTTGGCAGAGTGATATTTTGTCAATGCCAATAGTTTTCAGGTGCCTGCCAAGGTCTTTGGGCACTGCACCCAGTGTGCCAATTACCACTGGAACCACCTGCACTGGCTTACACCAGATACGCTGTAATTCGATTCTTAGATCTTGGTAGCAGGAGATCTTTTCCAGTTGTTTCTCCTCAATTCTGCTGTCACCTGGTATGGCGATGTCAACAAGCCACACCTGACTGCTTTCTATGATGGTGATATCTGGAGTATCGTGTTCCAAGACCTTGTCCGTCTGTATCCTGAAGTCCCACAGAAGCTTGACCTGCTCATTTGCAACCACTTTTTCAGGCTTGTGGTCCCACCAGTTTTTTGCCACTGGCAGATGATACTTTTGGCACAGATTCCAGTGGATCATCTGGGCAACAGAGTTGTGCCTCAATTTGTAGTCAGTCTGCGCGATCTTCTTGCAGCCACTTAGAATATGGTCAATGGTTTCATCCACTTCTTTGCAGAGCTGGCATTTTGGGTCATGGGCTGATTTTTCAATTCTGACCTTGATGGCATTTGTCCTGATTGCCTGTTCTTGGGCAGCAAGTATCAGCCCTTCCGTCTCCTTCATTGTTCCACTCATGAGCCACAACCAGGTCTTATCCTGATCCACTTTTCCATTATTATTATTATTATTATTATTATTATTATTATTATTATTATTATTATTGAGGAGACAAAAATGTTTTAAGCCCCTGATTTTTTTAAAAAAGCATAGTTCCAAGAAAAAGAAACCAAGTGGAAAATTTGTTGTCAGAAAAATTCCTATTTTCCTTGTGCCTTAACTGTGCAGAGGGTTGGACTAGATGACCTCCAGTATTTCATGATAAAGGACTTCCTATCATCTCCCCTGCCACTGTCATGGCCTTAATTTAGGAATCCTGTAATCTCAGTTTGGCCATAAGGTGTCAGAGCTGCTTCAGGAATGAGAAAGGGGGTGAAAGCAACCCTAGCCAAACAAGTTGACAGACTGTCATGTTGAAAAGATTAATTTTCAGATTAATTAAAAGATTGATTAATTAGTTTTCAACAATTAATTTTTACCGATAAAGATTAATCCTGTAGTTTTCACCAGTTTTCACTGTCACTCCAGAAAAAAATATTTTAAAATATTCTTGTAAAGGGCAGAGACCTTACTACCTATTTGTCCAAGCAATGGGTTTCATGCACCCAGAGAGAAGCATGTCAGTTTCATTCCCTTAGGAATACTGGGCAGCAGCAAAGTAGCCAAGTAGCACAAGATGGAGAAAGGATGCCTGAAAATAATCATGTGACTTGTGCTGCCAACAAAATTTTCCGATGATTTCTAGCATGGAGGACAACCTTTATACCAAGGAAGTCGATCAAGAGAGAAATGATGGGGCATAACTTCTCCATCTAAGATCTGCAACATGTTTTGGGATCTGATCTTGTGCTTTTTAAAAATTTGGACCATTCTTATCTAGACGCCAGATGTATAGTTATATTTTGGAGGATTAAATATGCAAGTCCAAGTGTACATACCGTGCATTCAGTCCCCATGAAAATAAGTGGATGTTCTTTATGTTTCTGTCCTTGTAGTATTCCTTTGGGGAAGGTTAGGCTAAGACTTCTCACCATCAAAGGCATGCCAAATATCCCAGTCAATAAAAGTGAGAGCTCCTTTACAAAATCTAAATTAGGCTGAACTATATCTAATTAGGTTAATATATACCCCTACTAACTGGGCAAGAGACACTCTTTCAGGTGGGTGTTCCTCTTTTATTTAGCAGGGGGAGAGCAACTGGCCCTACAAACCCCAGCAATGTCTGTTTAAGTGGCTTCTGCTGGTGTTCTTTTTGAATTTTAGATTGTGAGCCCTTTTGGGACAGGGACCCATTAGCTATTAATTAGCTATTAATTTTTTCATTTTCTTGTAAACCGCTTTGTGAATTTTTCACTTGAAAAGCGGTATATAAATACTGTAGATAGCTATCGTGTTGAGCTAGTGTGACATCTACAGAGCCTTCCCCTGCCCTTGACTTGTCTCATGTAGGGCAAGCTCTGATGAATGTGTCTAGATAATGTTGCTCACCTTCAAACAGTCACCCCTTCATTCTGGATTACTTGGAACATTTTTTACACCACATTTTTCACAGAGAATCAGAAGAGTTGGTGGCAAATATCAGAACTGATGAAGACAGTAATCTTGATACACATGATAACGGAGACTTCATATTTCATTGCTGTGATTGTGGAGTGTTTCTTTTTTCTATGAATCATTACTAGCTCTCTTTACCTTTGCAACCTTATTTTGTTTGTTTAAAATCATGTTATCCTGACTTTTAATTAAGAAATTCAAAAACTAAAAATTCAAAAACTAAAAACTAAACTAAACTAAAAACTAAACATTCAAAAACTAAAAATAATGAAAATCAAACACAATCACTGGAAAACTACAATAAACTATTAACGTTCATAGAATGGCAAAACTCTTAAAGCAAAAATAAGCCAATAAAATATAAAACAGCTTCCAGTAATGGAAAATTACTTATGGTTGTTAAAGAACAACAGCAAATAAAGCTGCTTTCAGTTGGCCTCTAAATCTTGATCAGAGGATGAGCCAGCCCAGAACACAATCTTGGGAAGGCATTTCAGAGCTGTGGTGTTATTTCTGAGAAAGGTCCATCCTTGGGCATCTCAAGCTGACCACAGTGGTCAGGCAGGTTCCCATGGGACAGGCAGGCCTTGAGATATCCTGCCACTCACCACAGAGATTAAGACCAGCATTCTGCCTTGAGCTTGGGAAAGCACAAGAAACTAGAGAAGATGATTTAAAAATGGCAAAGTTCGTCAGTGCAGAAGGCAATCCAGTTGCTGTATTGTCTTACCCATTTCATTTGGTTTGTCAAGGAACACATCCCAGTTTCTAATGGCTCCAGGACACTTGCATCAGATGGACTGTAGAACTTTCTTCTCAAATAGCCACTGTTTCTCACATTAATCCCCAGGGACTATGAGGAGGATGCAGGGGATAACCTGTATCCAGGCCGAGGGTCAGAAGGAAATGCCGAGAGCCAAATAAGAGGGCTCAAAAATTTCCTGGGATTCAGAAAATATATATAGTCAATTTTCATAAAGATTTTATTAATTTTTAGATACAGGGAAAGGGAAAAATAGGATCACACCAAAAAGGGATGGGAAACACACAGGTACAAACAATATGTCCTCTCGTGTACAACACATATCTTCTCTTTAGCTAGAACTTCTTCTCACAGGTCAACATTACATCAGCTTATTATCATCATATTATCTGTACTGTATATTTAGCATTGCTTCAGTTTCATGCCTAACACATTGGAAAATATCTTCAAATTTCAGTAATCTCTAAAATAGAATATTTGAATATACCTTCAATAATCTTATCGGTGCTATCCTCCTTTAGCTGACTTCAATATAGCCCGGGTTAAATTGTTTTACCCTACAATCCAGAGTAACTACGGGAGCACGTAAGAGACTTTATGTGTACCCGTAGTTACTGCACCACCTAGTGAAAACCAATGGGAAATTCATATTGCAATCCAGAGCAAATTGTTCTTGCACCGGAGCAAGGACTCCCCGTAGTTACTCTGGATTGCACCGTAAGTCTCTCTTACTTAACCCTGTCTTCTATCTTATTTTTAAAAAATCTTACCTCTCTAAACATATTATAATCAAAAATATTCTTCATGCGTGTCTAAACTGATTTAATTATTATATCTGGATCTTTGGATCATAAGCTTGTCATGAGGTCATCTTTATCCTTTCATTCAGTTCACTCCCCCTTCCAGACGTTCGTTTGCAATAATCAATTATTTTATCTTCCGCATTTTATAGGCTCTCATTTCTTCTTATAGTCATTCAAAGTTCCTCTTTCCCACTTCCCAGCATACATTCTCCACATTTTACATTCTGCTACTTTAATAAAGACAAACCTATTTTGTTTATCTGTCGTTCAGCTATGAAAACTAAAGTGAAAATAAAAAGCACAAATACAACCAGTAATAATTAGATGGGCCTTTATATCTTCTAATGATTCAATAAAAACATGTCTGAAATCTAAAATCAATCTTATTGTGGCAGCTTCTCTTAACTGTGGAATTTCTTTGTGAACATAATCTAATATGGCCCCTCTTGCAGAACCACCCTAAAGTTTTTAATCAGGCTTAATGACACACTCAGTGATCTGAGAAATCCAAAACAAAGAAACATATCTTACATTTATAATCCAACACCATCAATCTTCCGATTCAAATTCAAGTTCTTACCCAGCTTAAGTTCCAAATTCCAATTCCTGATATTTCTTTTACTTTAACAATTAAAGTGGGGAAAAACCAGTTTTCATAGTTGAAGCTGTGTTAAAAGTCATCTCATAAATCTTCATTTACAGTCTGTTGCGATAGGCTGTAGGATTTCTTCCGTTATTTATAGTTGGCCATTCCACAGCTCGCCATTATCCATCAGAAAGTTATCTGATTCCCGCAGCAGAACTTTTGACATAAATCAGCTTCTAATTGCCATTAAATTCATTAGATTGAGTCCATACCTTTTCTCACTGTGTTAGGATAGATTTGTCAGCATTTCAGTTGTCAGCTTCATATTTTTTTTAGAAGTTCTGTTGTAAATCTTTTGGTTGCTCAATGAAGGGGGAGGAATCTGGGCATGGCTGGTCACCATTCATGTGCTACAGTGTTCTCACACACTGAGCTAGGGCCATTATCAGTGGCTGGTGTCGCCACCCCAGCCACTGACCAAGCCAACAGCAGCTCCTGCCCCTCTCCCCTTCTCCTGGAGTGTCTGAGGGACCCATTCCCCCAAAACTGGAGGGGTTATGAGTTCATGTAGGTTCTGAGGTTCGAGACATCCAGCCATCCACTATGTCTCCAGGCTTTGCCCCCCCTCCCCCCCGAAAATGTGTTTTTATATTGTGTGAGGACTGGCATTCACATTTTGTGTAACCTACATAATTTTATATGTTGTAATGCATAGAAATTAGGGCTGGGGTGGCACAAGCGGTTAAGACACTATGGGCGCAATCCAGAGTAACTACGGGGAGTCCTTGCTCCAGTGTAAGAACAATTTGCTCTGGATTGCAATATGAATTTCCCATAGGTTTTCACTAGGTGGTGCAATAACTACAGGTGCACGAAATGTCTCTTATGTGCTCCCGTAGTTACTCTGGATTGTAGGGTAAGCCTGTTAACCAGCAGGCCAGGGTTCGAGACAGGGTGAACGCCTGTCCTTAGCCCAGCTCTGCGATGCAGCTGGAATCAATCGTATCAGCTCTGCTTTTCCATTAATTTCAGTGGCGTGGAGAGGGGGGATTTGCTGCTTGGGTAACAGCCTATCCTCCATATTAATCTACTCATGCCTTCGTGCTTCGCATACAGTGTCGAGCACAATACCATAGTCTTTCAAGACTGATAGATGCCAAGTTTTTTTTAATGCATAGAAATTATGATCCAGTGGAAAAGGAAAGGGACCTCAATGAAATTTTGCACCCCAAAAGAAATGTACCCCCGAAAGAAAAGTGCCTCCTGATAAAATTATTCTCAGTAGATCTTGGCCAGTCCTCATGACATCAGGTCACCAGAGAATGGGCTGAACAGTAGATAGCACTCTTTTTCAAAAAAAGAGAGGGGGTCTTGTGCCTCTCTTTCCTGCAAAACAAAAAAAAACCTGCTTGGCTGCTGCTTCTCAATCTCTGATGAAACCAATCTCTCTTCACCTTGTTCCGGCTCCCATCTGGCTTTCCTGAGAAGTGAGAGTTTTGATTGAAAGAGGCACCTGTTGTCCTCCCGATAAAAATAGGAGCATCTAGTTACCCATCACAGTGAGGAGGGAGGGTGTATCAACAGAGTAGTAAACAATGAGAAAAGTGTTACAGACACAGTGAAAGGGGAATGACAGGCTGAGAGGAGGCCAGAAGGAAGAAAAGGAGAGAGGGAGCGAGATTGAGAGGAGGACAAGCCATTCGGTAGGTTTCCATTGCCTTTCTTTCCTCCGCAGTCACTGGTGGAGTCTAGACTCAGAAAAGAACTGTTGTCGAGGCATAAGGGTTAGTTCTGCAGGCTTAAGAAAGAATGAAAAAGCCTCACATCCCTTGGTCTCCTATTAGTTTTCCAACAATATCCTCAATCAGTTTGGCAGAACTTCTGAGAACAAAGAGTGAAGCTGCCCATGGGTAGACTCCTCTACAGCCACTTGTGTGGATCAAATAACTACAGATTCCATGTGAATAGATGCTTGTAACAGGTCTGGAAAGGGCAGGGGACAAAAAAAATACCAGGGCCCAAGCCATGACAAAACAAAAACTACAATACAAATTTATTTAAAAATTTTGCATTTATATTTAATTTTTATTGATTTTTCAAAGAAGAAAATAGGAAAGGAGAAAAAAATAGAAGGAAAAAAATTCTTAACAAAATATATAGCAAGCACAGATTTCCTAATTTACCTTTTTTAAGTCTAAAATTACTTTCTACTAATACAAATTTAGTATAAAATTTAGGAAGTGGGGACAACCAGGCATTTTGCCCTGGATGCAATGCCAGCTCTCAATAGTTCTGGTCTGTAAAACCCTTTCCAGCTCGGGATCCTCTTGTCTGAAGCAATTTCAGAGATACAACTGGTTTAGAAGTTAGGATCTTGTAAGAAAACTAAAAGGTAGGAGACCAAGGCTTCAATCCTAATCTCTAGTTAGGCTGGCCTAAGCCCCGGCATAAGTCCCATGCTGTCCTGGGGGTGTCACAGAAGTGCTGCAAAGGCACTTCTGCCCCACTCCTGGGAAGGAGTGGTAGGCTTCCCTCCTTAAATCACTATGCAAATGGGAAGATCAGTGAGTTGTGCTGGCTCAGGTTAGGATTGCAGAATTACTGGCAGAACCATGGAAGGGAAAGGCTGAGGCAAACTGGAAGCATGTTGATGTTTGTATGGATGTATAGGTGTTGCTCATGAATAACTGCTCAGATATTATTCTCAAATAATAGAAAACCAGCAAAGGTTTTCTAGCAGGGCATAAACACATATAGATATTTAGATCAGTCTTTTGAATCCAGTTCTTTTTAAATTTTTGATACGGTGGATTTTTATGTGTGGTATGATTTTTATGAATTTTATGTGTGGTAGATGTTATGGGTTTTCTCTTTTGTTTACTGTTGTTACTAGCTTATGAGTTTTATCTTTGATCAAATAATGTGATACTTTTAATGTGATCTTCTTGAATAGCTTTAAAGTTTATCATTTTAACTGCGATTTTATGTTGTAAGCCACTTTGAATGCCCTTCAGGTAGAAATTTAGTAAGTAAAAATAAACAAAATGTCTTTAACTACTTCCACAAAATGCTGGTCAAAATACCCAGTCTTCTGTCCTCCCCTACAACTCAATAGTCCTATTCCCATTTTCTCACTCCCTGTATTTCTTCTATACATCTCAGAAAGTGAAATACAATTTTCTAGAAAATATCTCTTTGTAATACTTTATGGGATGAACAAATAATGGGCATGGGGGACTTATATGGGGCAATGGAGTACATATAGTACTGGAGTACATATAGTTCCCACATAGAGTATTCACAAAGGGATAATGAGGGGCACATCTTTTGCTCAGGTATTCTGGGCCTTCTACCTCTTAACTGCATTTGCAAATGTCAGGGGGTATTTTTAGTAGGTGACATGGCAGCAAACCTACCCCTTCACCCCTAAATTGCCTGCAGCACGTTTCATGCCTGAGTCATTGGTTGTTCCTGGCATTTGTCAGCAGGTTTTATTTAAGATTTATTTACTAGGTGACAAAAAAGAAGGGGGTAGGGCTGAAATCCCTCCTTAGCCTTAAAAGACAACTCTAAATAAATTGCTTTTTCCAAGGGTTCTGGACGTTGAGCCTGGCATGGAACATACTCATGAGTTGACCCTTCTGTGTGGCTCAGTCTGTCTCCAAAGGAGGCCAGCTTAAAACACACATCAAGCAGATACTATATAACACCCATATTGCTTAGCTGTTGCTTATATTGTTTCTCTAGCACATATTCAGACACAAGCAGGCCTACACAATGCTGCTTACCATCCACAAGCATTACCAAAATAGAGAGTAAAGGGGTTTCTCATGCTGTCCTAAAAATCTTGTACTTTTTATATTTCCTTCCAGCAGAAAACCTGAGCTGTAATATATTATTATGAGGTGACATATCACAGTGAATTTAAAACAGCCCATTATAGTGAAAAGGGTTTTATCCATTGACTGGGGTGTGAGTACTTTCTCTGGCATTATCCCACAGCATAATCTCCAGTGTGGAAGTGTCTTTCTTTATAGCTTTATTCCCCAAACCCCAATTTAAGAGGATTCACAACATACATCCAGTAGTAGAGGGTGTCCCTGTTACCTTTTTGCCACTAAAAGTCCTCAGCTGTTTGGGCCATTAGTAAAGCTCAAGGAAGAAACTTCAGCATTACGAAGATCTATAACACAGTCAACACAATTCATCACCAGAGGACCACAAGGTCCATAAATGACTTGATGTATGAACAGATCTTCAAAGATTTAATATCACAAATTTTTCATACACTTTAAACATGCAGGGTTTTCCAATGGAATCAGTTCACATGTTAGGCGGCAGTTCAGCATGTGCACAGAAAATAAGTGATGCCAACATATCTGTGGACTGTTGTATCAGCTATAAGGATGTGTAAGTTTTTAGTGATTTCATGCCAACATTCTCCACTCAACTATATCTTTCCAGAGCTGGAACTGGAAGAGGCTGTCTGAAAAAATTAAGGAATACTACATCATGGAGGCTGAAGGCACCAACAAGCAGGAAGATGACCAGAGCAGCAATAGATTTGAGCAGGAGACAGAGTCAGGAGGTGCTCAGACTGAGGTTAAGGGGGACAGCGAGGCTGGAAAAACAGAGAGCATAGAGAAGGAGGCTAAGGTTGACAATGAGCCTGCAGAAAAGCCTTTGGAGACTGAGGAACTGCTGGCATCTGATACTAGTGATAAGTTAAAGGAAGCCAACAAAGACCAGAGTGAGACAGAGGAGAAGGTGGCTGTGGGCATAACTGGAACAGAGCCCAAGGAAGAAGCTGATCATACTGGATTACCAGAAGTACCACAAGAAGGAGAAGGAGCTGATGCCACTGGGGAAAATGCTAGCATTTCCAGCAAAAAGGTGGGGACTCTGTATTTCTGCTTATGATTCTTCACTTCCTCCTCCCCAGGTCTTCCCCCTAATTCTTCCCTTTAGGCATATACAGACTGTAATCCCTCCCTGTAACCCTCTCTGTGCTTCACACTCAGACAATAACGGGGGGAGGGTGTCAAACCATGGCTTGCGAGCCACATACATCTCTTCAACACATAAAAATTTGCAGAAATACGAAGTGTGATCAATAAGGTTCAGGACTGGTGCCATAGTAAAGGAGCTAAAATATGCAGAGTGAAGCCACTTGGCACAGATTGACCTTGACCCCAATCGTGCATGCACACTAAGTTTTAACATCCTAGCTCACTTCCTGTCTTTATAGCAGTGCTTGGAAGGAACGTGTGTAGTGTGTGGTTGTCGCCTTGACCGTGACAGAGAAAGTTGAGCAGAAAATCTGCATCAAATTTTGCCAAAAGCTAGGCAATACCTGCGCAGAGACCTACACAAAGTTGCAGAAAGTGTATGGAGAGTATGAGCCGCACACAAGTGTATGAGTGATTCAGATGTTTCCAAGATGGCCGACAAAATGTTGATAGTGACAAACGTTCTGGGAGACCCGCAACCAGCAGAACTGAGAAAAACATCGCAGAGGTGCATGCAGCTGTGAGGGGAAATGGTTGAGTTAACTCACCATCCATGAGTTATCAGAGGATGTGCAGATTAGTTATGGTTCAGTTACATTTCACTGAAGATTAGGGTATGAGATGTGAGTCTGCCAAGTTTATGCCAAAATTGCTTTCAGCTAACCAAAAAGAAACTCGGGATTCAGTTGCACAAGATCTCCTTGATTGTGTCAAGAACTATGAAAACTTTTTGAAAACAGTCATAACAGGTGATGAATTGTGGGTCTATGGCTATTAACCCGAAACCAAGGCTCAGTTTTCACAGTGGAAGACCCCAACCTTTCCGAGACCAACGAAAACATGAATGAGTCGAAGCAATGTGAAGACACTGTTGACCATTTTCTTGACTACAAGGGGATTGTTCATCATGAGTATGCTCCACATTGTCAGACAGTAAACAAGGAATACTACTGTCATTTGTTGCGGTGTTTGTGGGATGCTATTTATTGGGAAAGGCCAGAATTGCATGCGTCCGGTGAGTGGCAATTGCACCTGCTCATTCAGCTCAGCTTGTGCAGCAATTTTTGGCCAAGCTCAATATCCCCCAGGACTGACAGCCACTATATTCCTCAGATCTCACCCTTGCGACTCTTTCCTCTTTGTAAAAATCAAATCCCACTTGAAAGGACGAAGATTTCAAGACATCGAGGAAATCCAAGTGAATGTGATGAGGTAACTGCTGATTATCCCAGAAAATGAGTTCCAGGAATGCTTCCATCAATGGAAACAGTGCTGGATTAAGTGTGTGACTTCTGAGGGGGACTACTTAGAAGGAGATTAAATGCCAAATTGTTACATGTTGTAGTTTTCTTTTTATAGCACCAGTTCTAATACTTATTGATCACACCCATACTTTGGCTTAGCTTCTTTTTGCATCAATACAAAAGGAAAACATGTACAAAATTTATAATTATTTACCTCGGTATTAACTGAGAATTCAATGGATTAAAACATGTTAGTTCATTAATTTCTGAAGAGAAAAAAAATTTTAAATGCTTCTTAAATATTATAGGTCTCAAACCTTTATTATAGGGTGCAATCCTAACCATGTCTACTCAAAAGTCCCATTGTGTTCAATGAGTCTTACTCCCAGGAAAGTGTCTTTAGGATTGCAACCATAGTTTATCTATAATAGTTTATCATATGTGGCTATTAAGCAGGTTTGGCCACCCTGACCTGTACTATACGGTATTCTTCAGATCTGTAGGCAGACAGATAACATCCCCCTATACAGTCTCCAATAATGCACATTTCATCCCCTTCATTCATTGCCCCCTAAATACACCAATAGCTTCTTTTCTTTAAAGGCACACACATGTTCACAGTAAGACACACCTCAGTGGGACACAAGTGCAGCACAAGTGCAGGAATCGGAGCTGGAGTTCAAACGGGAAGCATAGAAAGGCTGATATTAGACAGTGCAGAGGGAAGGTGTTTGTGTATGTGAAGTTGTGGATCTTGTCCTCTCCTTCCCTTGTGATTCCTTTGTGAACAAAAGAGCACTTTCTTCATATCAGAAAAGCTCACACGTCAGACTCAAACTAGTTTCAGGGAAATGCTGAAAATACAAGTAAGAGCCTAGACATGCTCTGTGAAAGGTAAATAGTTAGTGCCCCACCCTGGAATTCATGGAGACATGTAAAGTGGCTTGGTTTCTTTATGTTAAGATTCTTATATATCTATAATGACATGGCTGCCTTATTACATGTCACCTAAAGGCTGATCAAATCACAAATGTAAAAACAAATGTTGCTTGGTCCGTGTTCTCTCTTCTGATGCAGGGCCGAACTGGCAGCACTTCCGATGAGCATGAGCCCATCTCACCAGAACCAGAGGAAGAAGAGGAAGAATTCTGGCCAGAATTCCCTGCCAGATCACCTGTTGAAAGCCCAGAAAGCCCCACAGAGATCAAATGCCTGGAGGGAAGTAAGGAAACAGGATTCAGCTCATTAAGAATTGAATTGTAGCATACATTACATTGAGATAATAGCAACAGGCATAGATCTTGATCTAATGCATTGAATGGTGCTGCATGGAATCTGGCACCTGACACCAAGTCTTGAGAAATGCAGCTTTCATTTTGCAGAACGTCAAGTTTCTAGATCTCATCTTCTAGGTTTGGAGACATAACTAAAAACTTATTAGGTGTTCTAGGGTTTTGGAGGCAGAGCTTATCAAAATATACAGTAGTTCTTTCTAGTAACTCACCTTGGTTAGACCTCACCTTGAGTACTGTGTTCAGTTCTGGGCACCTCACTTTAAGAAAGGTGCAGCCAAACTGGAGCAAGTCCAGAGGAGAGCAACAAGAATGATCAGTGGGATGGAAGGGAAGCCCTATGAGGAAAGATTGGGGGAACTTGGGATGTTCTGCCTGGAGAAGAGGAGGCTGAGAGGAGACATGATTGCCCTCTTCAGATAACTGAAGGGCTGTCATATGGAGGAAGGGGCTCATTTGTTCTTAGCTGCCTCTGAAAGCAGAACTAGAACCAATGGGTACAAACTGCAAGAGAGGAGATTCTGGTTGGATATCCGGAAAAAATTCCTGACAGTTCGGGTGGTCCAGCAGTGGAACAGATTGCCAAGGGAAGTGGGGGACTCTCCCTTACTGGGGATCTTCAAGCAGAGGCTCGACAAGCACCTGTCGGGGATGCTCTAGGAGGATTTCTTGCTACAGGCTGGGGATTGGACTGGATGACCTATAGGTCCCTTTCAGCTCTATGATTCTGTTATTCTAAACTCTCTTATGGCTTCCACTATACTCGTTTTCCACATCCACAACTGCTTAAGGAAAGGTGCTCTGGAAAGAATGCCTTGTGTGTTCATTCACAGTTGTTTCCCCATCTCTCTCCTGTCATATTTCTCATTTAATTCCAAAGAGGCTGAGATTTTTAACTGTATAACGTTCTGTCATTTCCTTTAGGTGACACTTCCTCGGCCACAGCTGCTCCAGCAGCTGTCACTGATGTCACTGCCAGGTGAGAGGCGGTCTCTGGGTGGGATAACCAACCTGACATGTAGGTTGTTTCATTGCTTGCTGTTAATGGGAAACAAAATATTGTGCTATTTCTATGATATAATTAGCCATCTTGAGAACTTCCCACATGGGAGGAGAAAGGCCATGTATTGATTTCCAATCAATAACTGCCATTTCAAACAGGCTTTCCTGTTTGCTCAGGGGTAGCATAACTATATGATGTACAATTGAGAGTTTCAAGCAGTTCAAAAAGTCTACACCACAGATAATTTCTACAATGACAACCCGTCAACATGAGGACACGAGCGCACGCACACACACACACACAGAGAGAGAGAGAGAGAGAATAATTAGTCGCTCGGATCTTGCCATAGTGACCCATGACCTAGTGACATCAAGATTGGACTATTGTAACGTGCTACATGGGGCTGCCTCTGAAGACAGTCCAGAAGCTTCAACTACTCCAGAATGCAGTGGCCTGTGTGGTTGCTGAGGCTCTTCGGTTCGACTGTTGGGCCACTGCTTCAGTGACTACACTGGATGCCCATTCATTTCCAGGCAGAATTCAGAGTGCTGGTCCTGACCTTTAACGCCCTAAATGGCTTGGGTCCAGGGTATCTGAGGGACCGCCTTCTTCTGTACAATCTGACCCATCACCTAAGGTCATCTGAGGAGGCCCTACTGACTGTGCCGCCACTAAGGGATGTGAAAGGTGTGGCAGCCAGGAATAGGGCCTTCTCAGTGGTGGCACCCCGGCTTTGGAACTCCCTCCCCTTAGAACTGAGGAAAGCTCCCTCAGTACAGAGCTTCAGGAGGAGCCTAAAAACCTCTTATTTTTAAAAAGCATTTCACTGGGGCTAAGGTTGGGGGGTTATTGTTTATATTGTTTTTAGCTTCTGTGTTTTAATTGTTTTTAACTGAATGCTCTATTTTAATGTTTTTAATTATGTTTTAATGTGAGCCGCCTTGAGTCGGTCTACGACTTTTTAATTAATTAAAAATTAATTTTTAATTTAATTAAAATTAATTAATTAATGGTTCACTCTGTACTTCATTTGGCCAACATCTCCCTGCCCCAATTTTGAGACCCATCAGGCTGATGGAACAAAGCCATCTCTTGCATTTCCTCAGTTCTGATACTTATTTTGATTTGCTTTTGACTCACAGCACTGAAGCAACCCCAAAGGGGGACCAAGTACAACAGCCTGTGCCTGAGGAAACAGCAACTGCCAAGGAGAAAAAAAAGAGACCTGCATTTGATAGGCGGGAGATCACAAGGCCACGTATACCATCCAGAGGTCAGTCCCGCAAAGCCATTATGGACAAGTTTGGAGGGTAAGTGTGTCCGCTGAAATCTGGCCCAAATCTTTAATTGGTCCCTGTTCCCTCCTGTCCCTGTGGCTTCCTTCAAGGATTCGACGCTTTCCTTACTTCTTCCTCATGCAATTCCTAGGCTATTCTATGCATGTGGAGAAGAGGTCCCCTCAACTCAAAAGCCTCAGTTTGCAGAAGGTCCCAGATTCAGATCCCAGACAGGGATCTCCAGTTTAAAGATATCAAGTAGCAGATGATAGGAAACTGCTTGGCAAACAATATTGGGCTAGATAGTCAAATAGTTTGACCCAGTATCAGGCAACTGTGTAGGTGTGCATCAGAGATGGGCTTAGATGCTGAAGTCTGCACACTTTCCTAGAATAAGCTCCACTGACCAAAGTGCAATTTCAGAGTAAACAATGATAAAATTGCACACTCAACAGTTCTGAAAATGAAATGGGACCACATTTCTGCAGCCAGTTTGTGTATCTCCGCCATGGTTGTTTTGTATATTTCCATATTTTGTTAAGAGATCTCTTTTAAGGGAGTGCAAAAGAGATTGACAACTACTAAAGAAAGATAACAAAGCGGTCTTTCTTGGACAGATTGGTGACTAGGTGAACACTGGCACAATCAGACTAGGGGCACAATCCAGAGCAACTACGGGGAGTCCTTGCTGTGGTGTAAGAACAATTTGCTCTGGATTGCAATATGAATTTCCCATAGGTTTTCATTAGGTGGTACAGTAACTACGGGTACACACAATGTCTCTTACGTGCTCCCGTAGTTGCTCTGGATTGTAGGGTTAGTATCAGTTCTTTCCCAGACATATTTGTACTCAGAATGCTGTCAGAAAAGGATCAGTGGTTTAAGTGAATTAAATCAATGGCTATATCAGTGATTTTCAACCAGTGTGCCATGGCTCACTGGAGTGCCACCAATAGTCCTCAGGTGTGCCGTGGGAATTTGGAGATTGACATTCATTAATGTCAATAGGAAAATAGGAAGGATTTGATAGGAAATTTCCATTAATAGGAAAATTTCCATTAATAATAAATTTCCATTTCCATTAATAGGAAAATTGGAGGATTTGAACAGTCTGGTGTGCCTTGTCAATGGTAAAAACAACTGATGATGTGCCTTGACAATTTCAGTGCCTTGTTAAGTTGGCCGTGAGATGAAAAAGGTTCAGAATCACTGGGCTATATGTCCGCTACTGATCCTGGAGAAATGTGTTGTTCCCTAGTTTTTTTAAATTTCTGATTCCCCTACCTCTTATCTTCTGTCTCTACCCCATTTCCCTTCTACAACCACAACCACTTTGTCCTCCCAAAGGGCTGCGAGTGGTCCTGCTCCCAACATCAAGAAAACAGGAGGTGCAAATACAGTGAAGACCATGTTGTTGGAGTGGTGCCGGGCCAAAACTCGTGGCTATGAGGTACAAACCCAATATAAGCTACAAAACAGCAGCTCGATACACGTCCCTCCTTCAATGTCCTTTAATAAATAATCCAGCTGTTTCCCAAGGAATAATGGTAGATAATGTTATTTTCTTTATGGTGAGAGAGGGAGCACAGCAAAGGCAGCTGGAGACAAACTGTGTGGATCAGTAGCTTTTATAAGAATTGAGACCACAATCCTATGCAGACTTTCTTAAGAGGAGATCCCACTGAAATCAGCAGAACATGTCTAAGTAAACAGACATTAGAGAGCAAGCTTTAGAGCAGTGTTTCTCAAACTGGGGGTGGGGACCACTTTGGGGGTCGCCTGACCCTTTCATGGGGGTCGCCTAAAGACCCCTGGTGTAGAGGGCCTTGCAAGGTATTTTGCAACTTTTTATTTGTAATTAGAAATAAAAATTTCACAATATATAATTAAATATTATTTTGTGATTAATCACTATGCTTTAATTATGTTCAATTTGTAACCATGAAAATGCATCCTGCATATCAAATATTTACATTACGATTCATAACAGTAGCAAAATTAGTTATGAAGTAGCAACAAAAATAATCTTATGGCTGCGGGTCCCCACAACATGAGGAACTGAATTAAAGGGTCACGGCCAGTGGTGGGCACCAGCAGGTTCGCACCTACTCTATAGAACCGGTTCTTAACAAGAGATAGTACATATAAAGTTTAAAAATAGCCATTTAAAAGTGGCTGCCAGATGGACAGAGAACCGGTTCTTAATTTCTTTGAAGCCCATCACTGGTCACGGCATTAGGAAGGTTGAGAACCACTGCTTTAGAGTGTCAGTTTTAATTACAGAAATTTCATTGTCCAGGATTAAGGGTGGTCAACTTGTGCCACTACACCACAAGCAAACTCTACCATTTAGAGACTGCCACCAACCTGTCTAGATTGGTTTTATCCTCTTTGGCTTGGCTTTATATAATATCATAGGCATTACCAGGGGCAGTTCTAGTCTTCATTATCTTCGATGAACAGATTCTACCATGTTTCTGGTTCCAGGGTAGATAACTCAGTACATACAGGTAAGTTTCTTACACTGATAAAGACGTGGATGGAAGCTGCAGCTGAATAAGCAGCTCCTGGGAAATAGGTGGGTAGCTACCACTTTTCAGACTATTGGATCCTTTCTTAGTGATAGTGGGACACTAACAAACAGTGCAATGCAGGCCACTCTAACTAAACTTTTTACAGTTTTGGTCTGAGCTGCTGACAGCACACTGATCTCACAACAGTGATTCCTTCTTATGCTTATCTAAAGATCAGTTTCATCCTGAGAGTTCATGCAGTGCAACTGCAATGAGAATGGGCCATAAATCTGGAAGATCCTGATCTGTATCTCACCATAACCAGTCTTTATATCTTAGAATCAGTCTTACTGAGATAAAAAATACTGATTGTGCAGAGTTGTTTTAAAGATTATTGAGAGAACATACACAAACCACTTCAAACACTTTAAAAGTGTTATATAAATGCTAAGAATTACTTTCCACTTCTTTAACATATTCACACACAGTGTTATAGTGGGCTGTTCCTCAGGCTGTGTTGATACGGTCTGCCACCCTGAAATATTTCTTGTGATTCCTCAAAATAGTAGTGCAATTTCATAATCATACAATCACACAAAAAATATCAGCAGAGAAAAATAACACAATGAGCCAAAGATGTGATCCTTAACTAAAAGTCTCAATGTCTGATTCATTGTATTTCCATTCACACGCTTCAAAATTAAAGATCAGCATCTCTTGTTTTTAATATGATAATGTGATTTTACTGGAATAAAAAATCTAATTACAAAGAAACATTCATGTATTTTTCAAGTATTATTAGATTATTCTGTTCCAGGCTTTTGTTTCAGAGCAATAATTAAACATATTCCCACAACTGACTACCAAGGGAAAAGGGCTGTTTGAAATGCTGCTTCAGTATTAAAATGCATCAGCAGACTTTTGAAAAAATCATTCCCGGCATATTCATGGATTTTAGACTTAGCTAAACAGCAATATCACTCTAAATGTTACAGTATTAGAAACATCTCTCATTACTCTATTTGTAACATTAGTATTACAAATAAAGCCTAAATTCCCTAACCAGTGTAATTTTAAACACTGCAATGTCCTGCCCACAATCCCCAGATATTCTGAGTGTAGAGAGATCCATAATCACATGTCTCACTCAGATCAGAGACCCAGAGTGGTATTACAGGATGAGATGCTAGATTGGATGCTCATGCACCCTTTCAGCCTTGACACTCATTGACCATGCAGTTTTGAGCAAGCCACTTTCTCTTAGCTTAACCTCCTCACAGGATTGTTGTATAAATAAAAATAGGAGATCCTTCATTCCCCATCAATGTCATCTTTTTTTATTTGTAGCATGTGGACATCCAGAACTTCTCCACCAGCTGGAGCAGTGGCATGGCCTTTTGTGCCCTCATCCACAAGTTCTTCCCAGACGCCTTTGACTACACAAGCCTTGACCCAGCAAAGCGCAGAGAGAACTTTACCTTGGCCTTCAACACTGCTGAGTGAGCACTTCTGGTATTCCAAAATCCCACAACTATAGGGTTGGGCTGGATTCAAGTTCCCATTCTCACTTTATAGGGCATCAGATGGTGACATTTTTCCTTCAATAAACATGGAAAATGTGAAGGAGAGAAATGCATCTTCCAACACAGCAAGCATATGCCAGGGACTATAGCCAACTATGGCTGCAAGCCAGAGCAAATTCAGCCTGCTCTGACCTAACTGCACTCTCCTAACTATTCTATATCCAGAGCAGAAAGTTATGCTGAATCCAGAGAGTCAGGAAGCTTGGGCTGCCCTAACTGCTCCAGAGCATGCTAAGTAATTGACACAAGGGGAAGACTTGCTCCTGAGGAGACACCCCTCAGATCACACTGAACAAGGAACAGCTGTGGTGCCTACAGTGGTGACATGACTCTGCACATCACCTGGTGCGGAAGTCTGTGCGTCATCCCTGGGATGCGCCCCCCCCCCCCCGACTGCACAGTCACCAAAGTTGGCGCCTGCGCAGTTGTTTCTGAAGCCAACTGGCTTCAGAAAGAGTACTGCGCAGGCACCATCTCTGACACCTGCGCAGTACTTTTCTGAAGCCTTTTGGCTTCGGGGGAGACTGTGCAGGCGTCAGAGTTGGTGCCTGTGCAGTACTCTTTCTGAAGCCATTCGGCTGCCGCTCCGCCTCCTGAGTGAGGCCGAATGGCTGTGCAGAGGCGTGGACTTTGTCTGCTCTAAGGAAGTCTCCTCTGAAGCTGTTCGGCATGCTCAGTGTGTTTCTGCGCAGTGCACCTCAGATGGCCGTTCAGGCCAGCTCCTCAGACAAGTGTCAGCTTCTGGCTGATTCTCCACCTTGGAGCAGGCCTGAATGGGGGTGCTGACGCCCGGGGCCTGCCAAAGGACAGTCAAACTCCTCCGGCACATCACCCCATACAGAGCGCATCCCCAATGCAGCCCACACCAGCCGCACCAGTCTGGTGACGCCACTGGGTGCCTGCCTTATAAGGAGTCCCTGATGAGATGCCAGTACATTCTACAGTGAATACAAGGGGCTTCTTGGAGTGGCCTGCTGTATCCTGAGGTTTGTGGGCAGCTGTAGTTTGTTCCATATCCTGAGGTTGAGAGGAAGGGGTTGCAGCTAGGCTGGCCAAGAACTCAGATTTTTGGTCAGCACTGCCATTCTTACTCGGGCCTTATCATGGACCCCTATGGGTCTACTCATTACTATACCTGCTCCTGAGGTAGTATAACTCTGAGGGCTGGAAGAGGGCATTTCTGCCTTGGAAACAGGCTCTGGATTCAGAGTAACTGCTCTGCCCTAGGCAATGCTAAACATGCCCTCAACTTGCCTCTCCTGAGCTGCTTAGCCTGCCCCAGTTAGGGCAGAGCAGGTCCACCTCTCTTAGGGCACCCTATCTTGCCTTGCTCTGCCCTAAGCCTCCTTCAGAGTAACTGGGCTGGAGCATCTTGCAGTTGCTCCAACCTAGTGTTAGATAGGGCAACCTAAGGGCTCTTATGTGGACAGATTAGTTGCTCTGGATTGGGCTGTATATGTATGTAGTTGGCTATCATTGATGTACCCAGGCATACATCTATCGCAGTGCATTTGGAGGCATATCTCTCCTTCCTATCTTAACTGTACATTGCATCAAATGCTGGTCAACCTGTATGACCTGTACCTGTAGTGCTGCAAAAAGTGTTAATCTTCCCAGAGTTTCATCTTTCAAGAACTATATTAACCTCTGAATATATTAACCTAACTATATTAAACTCTGAAGGGGTGGGTTCAAAACAAGGATAGCCAAGAAACAGCCAGATTAGGGACCAATTTTGAAGGGCATATGGAGCACTTAAACAAGGAAAGGCATCATAGCCTTTCAAAACCAATCAAAAGCCAATCATAGCCAATCAAAAACAAATTTCGGAGCTGCCACTGAAGTGGATTAGAACTCCATTGGAAAAGATGAACCTCTCAAATGCAGAACAGTTCTCCTTGCACCTTCCCATTCTCATGAGCAGCAACGTGAGAATCAAGCCAGCCTCAAAAATTAGGGGTCCCTCTTTGAGCTTTCAACAAAAAATTCCTGATGGTGAGGGCTGTTCAGCAGTGGAACAGATTGCCAAGGGAGGTGGTAGACTCTCCCTCATTGGGATCTTCAAGCAGAGGCTCGACAAGCACCTGTCGGGGATGCTCTAGGGGGATTTCCTGCTGCAGGCAGGGGGTTGGACTAGATGACCTACTAGGTCCCTTCCAACTCTATGATTCTGTGATTCTACTTTAGACAAATCATAGGTTTTACTGCTTTAACACTATCCTTCCATCTGAACCAGCTCTGCCAAGGTGGGGTTTCACTTGATGTGGAGGGTTGTGCTAAGAAGGGACCTTGCAGAATCCATGAGACTGAGTCAGAACAATATCCAGATAACTCTTTTGCTCTATGACAATTTCAGGCAGCTTGCTGACTGTGCCCCGCTTTTGGAGGTGGATGACATGGTGCGCATGAGTGTTCCTGACAACAAATGCATCTACACCTATATCCAAGAGCTCTATCGCAGCCTGGTACAGAAGGGGCTGGTGAAGACCAAGAAGCAATGATAATACAAGGCAGGCTTTTCCCAAGTCTGTTTGAAACACCAGAGAAACATTAGGTGAGACAGGTGAGGGGAACTCCATGGATGTCATCACAACAAAGAGTGCCACTTAGAAATTCTAAGGCCACTTTAGGTGGAGGTTAATAAGTTTATAGACAGGAGGGAGGATAAAGCCCTGACCCTGTTGTAAGATGCCTTACCCTACAATCCAAAGTAACTATGGGACAACGTGAGAGGCATTTACTCTAGATTGCTCTATGCATTTCCCATAGGTTTCCCAGTTTCCCATAGATGGCACCGTAACTATGTCGGTGTAAAAAGTCTTGTAGTTACTCTAGATTGTAGCCTCAGTTAGGAATCCTAGTCATTAGGTGAGTGCAGGTAAGTTCATGAAGGATGTCGTAGAAAAAGCTATGACTTGATCCAAGGCTGTCAGATGGCTGTCACCGTCTAATGGAGTTTTCAGGTCCTTAGTGAGGCCTGCAGAATCCCCACTACAGTACCTGCCACAGAAGGTGCTAATCACTGGGTCTACTACTCACACACACAAACTGGTGGGGGTTAATAGAGAGTTATGAGTGGCTTGTGTTTGTGGTTGGGAGGGAGGTTGCCCCCCAACCCATTTGGGCTTGCAGCATTGATGTAAGAATTACAGAGCACTTCAAAAAGTAGGCTTGCAACCATCTTGCTCTGCTTCTGAATATCCCTCAAAGATAATGAAACCTGCAAATTCAGGAATTGTTTTTGTTTGCCTCTCAGGGAGAAGAAAAGTGGAATGTTTCTAGGTATAGAAATCTTTGTTCAACCACTTCCTGTATACAGCACTGGATCTACTACAGTAGTTTATTCCATCTCACACTGCAATTTGGTACCTACAGAAATTCTATCAGTATGCTTTTGAAATAGGCAGGGGAGGGATAATTGTTCTATGGGCTACTGGTTATCTTCAACCATTGAGGCCACCATGGAAAAAGAACTCTGTGTCCCAAGCAGGCATTAAATTGGGCCAAAAGGTATTCCTGGTGTCTCTCCAGCAAACCAGGACCACCATTCCCCCACACTTTCCCCTGGGCTGCAAACTCTGGCAAATTTTCCTCCAAACTATGTTGCAATCCTGTTTCTCCTTACAGAAAGCTTGGTCCATTAAAGCACATTTAAAGGCGACTAGGCTGGCTTTTGTTTTATCACACAATGGTTTCATACACAGAGTTTTCTGTCCCAAATGGTGAGGATACCAGAAAGACAGTAAAAACAGCTTTTCTTACAGATGTAATTAATTATAGATACCTCTGAATGGTTTAAAACGACAAGGAAATGTGCAGTCTGATCCTGTGTCTGGATTTTCAGGAATCCATCCCACTGCATATAGTGAGGTTTTTTCAAAACCAAGAGCTACAATTGAAAATTAATCCTAGTGAAGTTTACATAAATATGAGAAGGACTGGACTGTTAACACAAAGAAAAATTAAGGTCACTTCAGCTAGAAACAAGTTAAAACTCACCTTCATTCCTTGACAGCTTACAGGAAAAGATTGTGCAAGCATCTGCTAATGATGCTTCAGAGAAGTGTTACTGATGATAACCTATCTTGGAGCCTGGGCTTAGCTGTTCATTAAATAGATTCTTTCAGTCCTCACTAACTGTGGAATCCTAACCATGTCTACTCAAAAGTAAGCCCCATTATGTTCAATGGGTCTTACTCCCATGGAAGAGTCTGTAGGATTGCACTGCAGCCTAAAAGCATAATCCCAACAATGTCTACTCAATGGTAAGCACCATTGTGTTCAGTGGGTCTTACTCCCAGGAAAGTGTCTTTAGGATTGTAGCCTAAATCCAGTAGTCTATAAGAGGATATGGAGAAGGTAAAAGATTGCAAGACCAAGAGGTTTATAGTGAAGAATCACAAAAACAAGATTTGGTGATCTAAATGTTCCCATATTGCTCTCATTTTATGTAGGATAAATGCCTCAAAAGTAGAAGACTGTACCAGTTTGAAATGAGAGCTCCAAAAATTTCTCTTTTCTGACTACAAAATGGAACTTTTTTACCATGACCAAATTCCCAAAAACACTGCAGGCAGTAAATTTCTGACAGACACTTATTGTACAACAATAAGAGAGAAATGGAAACCCCCGAAGAGCAGCGCACTGCTGCTGAAGATCATATTCTATTGCCAGATTTTGTTGGTAGTTGGGTTTATTCAGTACTGACAAGCTCATTATGATTGCTTTCCACATTCCAAACTCACAAGTGCTCTGCTGATCCTTAGCTCAAATTAAGCCCTACTATGCTCCAAAAAAGTGTGGAAACAGCCAACAGCAAAGACCAATTCTGAAGCTGTTTACCTACAGCAGTAAACAGGTGCAAACAGTATCTCTTTGCAAGCAATGACTACCATATCTTTATTCCAAAAGCATAGCCGAGTAATCATGGACTGAAAAGTGCAGCAGAGCACTTTCTATAAAAGAAAGTGCTTCTGCCAGGAATATGTATATATTTCAAATGGAAGAAGAATTATCGGGAAAAAAGACATTCACATATACAAAGGTAAAATATTCTTTACATATATATAGAGGTTAATTGAAAAGTAACTCCCTATTTTAAAATACTTATAAATTACAATGTAGGAGTTACTTTTCAATCACCCTGTTGAATGAAAACTGAGTTCAGTGGGGCTTACTCCCTAGTAAAGATACACATAGTAGTAAAAAAATGACAGCAAAAGACTGCAGTCCTAAGCAAACTTACCAGGAAGTAATAGCCCAATCCAGAATACTGTGTGCCGGCTCACCACTGGTGAATACTGTCACAAATGTGCTGCAAGGCACGGTTGCAGGTGTCAGAGCCAGTCCACTGCAAGAGTAGGCTCAATGTGAGGCTGGGCTGGCACCTGTCAGCAGCCTGGTGCACTCCACGTGAAGCACTAGGCAGCAGAGAGGTTAAGACAAGGCATATGGTGGCAAATGTTCTGCAGCTGGGGGTGGGGAGAAGGTGGGGAGGGCATGATGCAGGGCTGGAAGAAGGCAGAGAGCAGCAGCACTCACCTCCCAGCCCAGAAGACACAGTATGGGACTCCGCAAATCTGTGCCTGCTCAAGCGTGGGTACAGATCCAAGAAGACCCATCAAGACTGCCTGGTTGCTACGTTTGTTAAGGGAGCATAAGCTCCCTTATTCTGAGTAACCCAGTCAGTGCTTCCCAGTTCAGCAAGATGCAGTGGTAGCCATTTTGTTGCCACTGTGGCCATGAGATTAGGAAAGCATAGGATTGGACTGTATTCTTACTGAGCTAAGAAAGGATTTCCTTTTCAGCATGTGGTTAAACCATCTGAAGTACCTAAACAGCTCTGGTTTAAGTTCAGTAATACATATTTTTAACACTCCAGTTCAAACATTTCTTTAAACTGGCTCAAATTCATTTGTCTTCCCTTTCCCATGGTGATGTAGGTAGGCAAGCACATGTCTGTGCACTGGCCTAACCCTCTCCTTGGAGTGGCACACAAGTGTCTTATAGCACTTTTGTGACACCCCCAGGCCAGTATGGGACTTGTGCTGGGGCTTATGCTGGCCTAACTGGGGATTAAGATTGCATCCTATGGGCCTAGACTGGAGCAACCCAAGATCCCATCATGTAGGTTCCTTTGCTTATGTACATTTGTGGGAATGGCTACCTCAGTCCCATTCATTTACCATCCCGCTGGGACTGTGCACTAGCCCTAATGCAGTTGCTAAAAATACTATCATCAATTGCAAAGAATATTAGCGTATCATGAATGATGCACATAATCCAATGGCACCTACAGCAACATATTGGTTGAGACACGCAGTGATGGGCGGCAAACCAGTTAACAACTGGTTCGCAGCCCACCACTGATACTGCACATGCGCCAACCATGGTGCATGCGCAGTGCATTTTCTGACGCCAATTGGCGCCAGAAGACACATTGTGCACGCGCCCAACGTTGGCGCATGCACAGTGCGTCTTCTGGCGCCAGTTGGCATCAGAAGATTGCACTGCGCATGCGCCAACCTTGGCACCTGCGCAGTGCACCTTCTAGCCCCAGCCGGCGCCAGAAGACGCACTGCGCAGGCGCCAAGGTTGGCACCTGCGCAGTCTCAGACTTCCTCCTCTCCAAGGAGGAGCCACCAGCCTCCGGAGCAAGGCCCAATGGGTGCACAGAAACACACTGCGCATGTCCAAAGTCTCGGACATGCACAGTGCGTCTTTGCACACAGCGCCATTCTAGCTAGCTCCGAGAGGGAGCAGCAGCTTCTGGCTGCTGCTCCACCTCGGAGCTAGCCGGAATCGGTGGGCGCCGGGAATTGGGCCCAACGCTAACAACTGGTTCGCTAGCGTCGGGCCCAATTTAACAACCGGTTCTACAGAACCAGTGCGAACTGGCCTGGGCCCACCTGTGGTTGAGAGGACAACCCTCTCCACAATTGTCAGCGAAGAACTAAGGAAGAAGAAGACATGCCCCTAAGTTCTCCAAGCAGGTATGGGCACAGTCAGATATGCCAGGTAAGCATGCACCAATTGGAAAGGAGAGGGAAGTCACTCACACGGTCGCTGCTCACTGAACGTACAGGTGTGATCTTCAGCCTTTGACAGAAACCGGGTCTTGTCCTTGTGAAATTCCTCAGCCAGATCAGCACGCAGAGGATAAGCTGGCTCTGGCTTGTTCACCAGCATTATCAGTGCCTGGATCACTGTGAAAGAGGGTCAGGAAAGTCAGAAACAACCCAACTAATATCTACAAAATCAGCAGAGCTAGCAGGAAAGCCATAAACTGGCATGGCTCTCCCCTATGTGTGGGGCATACCCCTCCTTCTCATACCATGGCTTATCTTGGTGAATGGTTTCCAGTTCTCATCGCTGATAATGGGCAAGCATATGTGGCCCTCCTCATCCACATTGGGGTGGTAGATCTTTGTCTTGAATCTGACTTTGGGGGGCTTCAAGGGATACTCGCATGGAAAGCTAATCTCAATCCAAAAAGCACCTTTGTTATATGGAGGCTCATCCTGGGCACAAAGAACAAAGACAAAGAGCCACAATAGTGAAAACATACATTGCTGCTCTTTAATAAAGCTCAAAAGATGTTGGGTGAGGCAACAGCTTCACTCTACCCAATGTGCTGTCTGACAACCACAAGGCCGTGTGACATCTCTGAATCCATTCTAGCCCTCCTGTTTTCCCAGCTTCCCAAGACTCACCGGTACTAGAAGTCCCTTCCAAAGGAGGACATTGTTCTCATCCACTTCAATGTTCTGGAAACAGTGGAACTTGGACCTCCGGATCTCATCCAACTCCTAAAAAGCCAAAAATGCTTGAGATCTTTCCCAGTGCCCCAGTGACAGTTGTTTTGCAAAACAGATTTCAGTGCAAAATCAAAAGGATGTTCCCCCATCATAACAATACTCGGGAAGGTTTTATTTGGGCCTTTATCATTCTGCTCTTAGTAGGAGGATCACAATGCTTGCACAGAACTTCTAATGAATGCTTCCACTTTCATCTTCTTGGCCCAGCACAATCATATTAGGGAGGAAATGAAAGTAATTACAAGTTACAACTGTCTCTTCACCTCCATGTGTCTAGGTGATGGGAACATTGTGAGACTTCTGTGTGCTTAGGCAAGATCTCTTCCCAGTATAGCATTTCCGTGTGTGTAAAATACTGCAAGTGGGGAACTAAACCAACATACCTTTCAGGTACTGATACAGCCATATCAATACGGTGTGAGCCGCATCCTGTAAGTGGGGAAGTAACAGAAACCTCCTTCCAAAAAGGGAATGTTTGTTCCCTTTTGGATTGCACTATGGCCATAATGGTGCTAGCAATTTGGCTAAAATTCGACCCCAAGTTTATCTTAAAATTTATGCTTTCCACAAGAACTTCAATTATTTGTTCACAGTGCTTTTTGCAGGATCTGGAATTTACTTCCTGAGGATCAAATATATCTATATACTGTATATAAAATTGAAAAGTCACTCACTCACTTATCAATGCCCAGCCAAAACATGAAATTTGGTGTAGGTGAAATTTTCATGAAAGAAGCGTGAAATTTTGGGTGGGTGTTCCTTTCATGACAGAGGGATCAACTAAGAAACAGTTTTTAAAAATTCCAACCTGAAGGGAGTGAAAAGGGGAGCAATGTGTTTTCCTCCCTACACTTTACATTAAAGAAGCCCTGTCCAAACACTGGACCTAGAAGCATGAAATTTGGGGAGGGTGTTCCTTCTGTGACATCAACACCCTCCAAGAACCAATGTTAAGAAATGTACCCCTTAAGCTGCTGAAAAGGGGTGCAATGTGTTCTATACTTAAGTCCTATATGTAACATGGAAGTCCTATACTTAACATGGAAGACTAACCAACATCCCACCAATTTGGTGCTCTGTGCCTGGTGCACTGGGGAGGGGATGTTGTTTGGAGGGAGGGATTGCACTGAGGAGGATGCTGCGCATGGGGGGGTGTTGCGCATGGGGGGTGTTGCGCATGGGGGTTTGATGCGCAAGGGGGTTGATGGGGGTTTGATGAGCATGAGGGGTTGATGTGCTTGGGATGATGCACTTGGAGGAATGATGTGCATGGGGGGTTGATGCGCATGGGGTGATGTTATGCAGTGGGGGAATGGCATAAGGGGGAATTTTACTCCCACAACATGAGTACATTTTCACTAGTTATTAAGAATATTTATTTACTGCTTTTCAACAAAAGGGTTCATAAAACAGTTTACATAGCAGAAATGAAAGAAAAATTGTTAATTGAGGTTCTGCTGTTGATTCTATCATTTCTCTTCCTCCCTTTCTCAAGCCAAGTCCTGTTGATTCCAACTTCTCCTAATCAGGAGAATTAAGAAGTCACTTATTTATCAAACATAGAACACAGTCCTAACCATGTCCACTCAAAAGACATTCAATGGGGCTTACTCCCAGGAAAGCCCCAGTTAGGCCAGCATAAATCCTGGCACAACTCCTGTGCTGGCTTGGGGGAGTTGCAAAAGTGCCATGAGGCATTTCTGATCCACTCCAAGTGAGGGGGGAGGGTGTTAGTCCAATGCGGAGGCATCCACCAGCCTCCCCACACCACCACAGGATTGCACTTTTGAGTTCTGCTTTCCTTTTCTCTTCAACAAGCCTCCAAGCTAAGCATAATAGAAAGTGAAAGTACTGGAAAGCTGCTTCTCTGAAACTGGGGCTGATCTGTTGGCCAGAAGCCTTTTTCTCTCTGCGCAGCACCACAGCATGTTGAGAGTTAAAGCCAGCAACACCATTTCTAACTGGAGCTTTCTGAGTTTCTTCTCCAAGTAGTTGGTGAAAGATGCTTGTCAGTGTCATCGGGCTAAACAGCACCGAAGACAGTATATTCAGAAATTCAGTATATTCAGAAACAGTATATTCAGAAATCAGAGCTGCAACAGTGCCACAAAAATTAAGTCTGTAATCCTAAAGACAGTTCCCTGGGAGTAAGATCCGATGAACACAATGAGGCTTACTTTTGAGAAGATATGGTTAGGATTGTGCTCTAACTGTCCTACACAGTATTGAGATCCCAATCCTTCTCTGCATGACTTCTCAGAAGTAAGTCCTATGGTAGTGAATGGGGCTTACTCCGAAGTAAGTGTGGATACGATTGCAGCCTCAGAGCCCAATTCTATGTATTTCCACTAAGAAGTAAGTCCTATGATAATCAATGGGGCTTACTCCCAAATAAGTGCGGTCCTGCAGCCAAACCCAAGTGGCATCTGTGACTCCGCAGCATCCTCTGAGTGTCTGAATCCTGCAGGCACCTCTCCCGGATCCAAGGCTGGGAAAAGCCGGGCTCCCTCCACACTTACCTTCACCACTCGCCTGCTCGCAGCTGCTGCCATCTCCCTCCCTGCACAGCTGCTGGGCACCAGCCACTCCCCCAAGAAAAAGTGCACAGGGACAGGGAAGGAGCGCAGGCGATGCTCTCCCCAGTCTCCATCCAGGAGGAGAAAGTCACCAGGGGCAGGGTGACTAGATGTCTTCTTTTTCCAGGACATGTCCTTTTTTTTTTAGCCTGGTCATCCTTCCCTGGAGAGAAGTGGGGATGGGATTGCCCTACAGCCCAAATCCAGGCACCTTCAACCCCACTCTGTGCCAGGATGACCAGATGTCAAAACTAAAAAAGAGGGCAAAGGCAACCCAAAATGTAGGACACCCAAGAAAATGTTAGACATGACATCATAAAAACTAAAGGTGTCCTACATTTAGGAGGGAGTAGGGTGACCATATAAAAAAGATGACAAGCCCCCTCCCAAATGTAAGACACTGAAGAAAAATGTAGGACATGACAAAATTAAAGTTAAAAACACACATACATATATACATATATATCTTTCAAGTGGTTAATTTATATTCTACTGCTGCAATCCTAAGCACACTTTCCTGTGAGTAAGACCCATTCATTATAAACCTCTCCCTTCTGAGGAGATACACGAAGGAAGTGGCTCTGAGGCTGCAGTCCCAGCCCCCTTTTCCTGGAAAGAAGACCTGGAAAGAGACTTAGGTCCTCCTCCTAAGGAGACAGGCACAGAAGCTTTTCTTCTCTTTCTGTCCCTTCAGAAGTACAACCCATGACTTCAAGGGGGCTTACTCCCAGGAAAGTGTGACTGAGAGAACCCAGTTCTATGCGGGTCTCCTGAGAAGTACAACCCTTGACATCAGTGGGGCTTACTCCCAAGAAAGCATGGCTGAGAAAACCCCGTTCTATGTGGGTCTCCTCAGAAGTAAACCCTTGACATCAATGGAGCTTACTCCCAGGAAAGTGTGACTGAGAAAACCCAGTTCTATGAGGGTCTCCTCAGAAGTACAACCCTTGACATCAATGGAGTTACTCCCAGGAGAGCGTGGCTGAGAGAACCCCATTCTATGAAGGTCTCCTCAGAAGTACAATCCTTGACATGAATGGGGCTTACTCGCAGGAAAGCGAGGGGGAGGAAGTCTCTACCTTATCCCCACCTCCCACCCACACCCATTCGTTCCATCCATTCAGCCCTGCCTGTGTTGGCTCCAACTAGTGGGTGCTCCCAGAGAAAATAAAATATTTCTTTACCTAGTATGTAGTTGGTCTGTGGAATTCCCTGCCACAGGATGTGGTGATGGCATCTGCTTCAGTGCCTTTAAGAAGGGATTAGACAAATTCCTAGAAGAAAGGACCATCCCAGGTTACAAGCCATGAGAAGTGTGTGTAGTTGTAGACATCCTCAAAATGCTAGATGCAGGGGAGAGCATGTGCTCCCTGAGGCATTGAGTAGGCCGCTGTGTGATACAGGAAGCTGGACTAGATGGGCCTTTGGCCTGATCCAGTGGAGGCTCTTCTCAAGGACTTCAATGAATTTAGTCTCATCTTGAAGTTACTACTAGAGTGTATAGATAACTGTGGTTACTCAATTCCTGGAAGGCTCACAGTATGTGTAACTGACTAGTGGAAGACCAGTTGACTGTTGTTGCGTTGTTTTGTACAGCCTACGGAAAACTACAGGTTGCTTAACTCCAGAGTCACTTGTTCTAGGATCAGAACTTGCCACTTGGCCCATTTTAAACCAGCCTAACTGGGTTATTTGCCAGCCAGCCAAGCTGTTTTTTAAACTTGATGTCAATATTATGCAACAGACTTGAACCTCCCCACCCTATGTACCCTTCCCATCCTATGGCAGGTACCATAGGTTTACACAAAACACAAACCTGGGCATGCAACATAGACATGGTCAATTTTTGTTTTCCTCTGAGAAAGGTGGCATCCTTTCTTGAGATTACATGCTGCCTCATTCCCATGTGGCTTGGGAATATGGTGGACAGCAAGTCAGGCTGTTGCAACTGGTCTGAAAAAAGGAGCTTAGTATTCTGAAGAGCATGCGCCTGACCCATAAAGAGCATCCAACTCTTCTTCAACAAGGTCACCTTGCTTGGTCAATCAGTCAGTGATGTTACATTATTGTGAATGAAAGTACTCTAGCTATGTTTCAGCACATGAGATAGAAAGCACATGAGAGAGGGAGATTCATCTACCAGGAGAATCTTGGTTGCCAGTGCTTTGATAGCATAGCAAGTGTCACTTTTACAATCAGATTCAGACTCCAAAATGTCTATATTAAGTATGCATTCTTAATCATTCTTAATCAAATTCTTAATTCTTAATCAAAAGAATTGGAGATCTTAATCAAAAGAATTAAGAATTCTTAATTCTTAATCAAAAGAATTGGAGATCAAGTATAAAAAATAGAAATAGTTCATTTTCAGTTGGTAGGGATGTTCATGTTAATTGAATTGTAATTTTTCTCAGTCATAAATTTGAAGTTTTTCTGTCGATTTGAGGACTAGAAACTTACTTTTTTTAACATGAAAAATTTCCATGTTTTTAAAAAACAAACCAGACTAAAGATCCCATAAGATTGGGATTAAATCCCTGACAAGTGGCTGACTTAAACATTGGTAATCTCACATATATTATTAGACACATAATGAACTGTATTTTAGTTGGTTTTTTTGGTTATGTAGGCCCAAGAGCTAGGAGTTGCTGCACAAGTATGTTGTCATATGAATGAATGAGGGAGGACGAAGAAAAGTAAGGGAAGGGCTCACTAGATGTTGAGGAATGAATGAAAGAATTTGGATTGAATGATGAAATGTTGTGACTTCCTGTGCTTGTTTAACATGTTCTGCTTATGCATTTTGTTGAACTCATTTTCAGGTAATAAATTACTCATTGAGCACAAACCACTCAGAAGTAAGCCCTATTGTGTTCAATGGATCTTACTCCCAGAAAATTATATACGCTCCAAATCTATCCCCACTTCCCTGGGAGTAAGCCCAGTGACTATAGTAGGGCTACCTTCCATGCATAAGACAGGGCTGTTGAGTTACAATCCTAGCCACACTTTCCTGGGAGTAAGCCCAGTGACTATAGTAGGGCTTACTTCAGAGTAGATATGCATATGATTTGCTGTAAGGCTCCGAAACTATCCTCACTTTCCTGGAAGAAAGCCTTATTGACTCCACTGGAACTTGCTTCTGAGTAGATAAGATTGGGGTCTCAGACAGATGTCCCATTCGAGAGCATTGGACCAGAACGGCAGCCTTTGAGGCGCATCCGCCTCCATCCTCCATATGAGGAACGACGGTTGACCCCAGCTGAAGAGCTGGCTCACAACTTATAGCACATATCATAGTCCAAGGAGGATGAATTCCCCAGGGCAGTGCATTTCTTACTTCAACACCTGCAGGGGAACCAGAGGACTACCTGCAGAGATGAAGCAGGCCTCCGTCAGTCTTGAGAGACTATGGTATTGTGCTCTGCGCTGCATATGCTGCATGCGAAGCACAAAAGCCTGGGTTGGATTGTTATGGAGGATAGGCTGTTACCCAAGCAGCAAATCCCCCCTCTCCACGCCACTGAATTAGTCCAATTGAAAGGCAGAGCTAATACAATTGGATCCAGCTGGCATCGCAGAGCGGGGCTAAGGACAGGAGCTCACCCTGTCTTGTGGGGCCGACCCAGGAATTGAACCCTGGCCTGCTGGTTAACAGGCATAGTGTCTTAACCACTTGCACCACCCATAGCCCATAGAGATGGAAGAACTGGAGATGAAAATTAGAGATGGAAGAACTGGAGATGAAAAGGAGGAGGGAAACAAAGGAGACAGAGGAGGAGGATGTGGATATGGAGACAGTCCTGTAAGTCCCTCCCAAGTGTGGCAGAAGGCCTGCAAGAGGGTTGACATACAGGCCTGACCCCAGTTGGAGAAGAGGAAGCCACCCATTTCCTAACCCACATCCCAGAGGAAGAGGATGTGGGCAGGGAAATTGAGGGATATGAGAGGGAAAATGCCTGGAGGTGAGTGGTAGTGTGGAACTGGTAAGAGGCGAGTGCAGTGGACCTCACGTCACCTCGTAGATGGAGGAGAGCAAGCCTAGATCCAGGCTGTATCTTCTCTTTCTCCAGGAAGATCCTCTGTAATGCTGTCATGTTGTGTTGATGTTGAGACTTTGTAAATACTTACCTTCTGCTGTTCTGTAAGAAACATTGTTAAGAAGCTGTGTCTCCAATGCTAGAAGAAAGTAAAGAATCATCTGCTTCACTTGATCTTAGCCAAAAGGACAAAAAGCATAAACAAATATTTACAAGAGTAAATAAGTCTTATTTGGTTGGCTGGTTAGTAGCCCATGAATATGAAATCTGTCTTTTGTGGGTACCAAATGACTGGATAAGGAAGATCCAATACGCCATATTTAAAGTTAAAGAAATTAATAAAAATGAAAATAGAAACACAATTTCTTGACTTTTTCTTTACCAATCTATTATTTTGATTAATTAGTTAAATTTAAACACTTCTTTTTGCTGGAAACACAAATAAAAACACTGTACTTGCCATCTTGCTCAACGGACAACAACTCCATTACCAATAGTACCAACTGTTACAAATACCCTTTAACTACCCTGACAGTTTTGGCGGGAAAACAACTTCAACTTACTATTTATAACATCTAATACTAAATTAAGTGAACTAAATATTAAATGACATAGTATTTATGGCATAGAATTAAATTACATGACATGTCATATTAAATGACATAGAATTATGCTACATCATTAAAAATTTGCTTCCTCTTAATGTTTTTTTAATCACACCAAATAAAATATATTTCCTATTGTAAATATTTGTTTCCTCAATTTCAAATTCAAATGATTCATAAATAAGCAGAGTTTTTTTAAATCTATCTAACGACATCCTAAACATGGAAATCATCCAAGTAGTTTGGGAGATTTATGTGTTTTTGCTTACCATTAACACTGACCACCATTTATCAAAATGGCAGCCAAACACCATCATTACAAAAGTGGCTCCCATGCCAAATTTCATCCTTAACATGTCAAAAAGGGAATACAAGCATATAAAAAGTTCCCTCAAAAAATGCATGGACTTCAGTTTTTTGACTGTGCTATTAGGCCAGCGTAGCTGGGCCATTTTTTATTTTTTATTTTATTTTTGTTGCTTTGTAGCTTTCATTGTTTCATGCCCAACATTGTTGAGGTGTCTTAAATTTTGTGGGGCCTTTTCCTCTTTTGTGGTTATGACATCTGGTCACGCTGACCATGCCTCATAATAGAGATAGATGTTACCTAGATAGAAGAGGCAGAATGATGCAGATTTACGGTATTTACTTCACTAGTAAAATCCGACAGTTGTCGCTTGCAGAAGTACAATATAGCCCATTGGTCACCTGCAGTGGTGGGCTCCAGCAGGTTCGCACCTATAGAACGGTTGTTAACAAGAGATAGGACATATAAAGTTTAAAAATAGCCATTTAAAAGTGGCTGCCAGATGGGCATAGAACCAGTTGTTAATTTCTTTGAATCCCATTACTGATCACCTGCCTCCTTACCTCATGGCTCTCCTCAATTGACCCCCTAACCTCTTCTCACCCTGGCCTGTTATTCAATACTCTGCCTTACTTCAGAAAGATTTTAGGAAGATATCGATATATATAAAAGAGAAAAGTCACTGTCTGACTGACTGACTGACTGACTGACTGACTCACTCACTCACTCACTCACTCACTCATCACCGCCCTGCCAAAACCGCTGGGCCTAGAAGCGTGAAATTTGGGGTGGGTGTTCCTTCCATGACGGAGGGGTGCACTAAGAACCAGTTTCCAGAAATTCCAACCGGAAGGGGATGAAAAGGGGCGCAACGTGTTTTCCTCCCTATACTTTGCATTGAGAATTGCTGACTCATCAACATTCCGCCCCAACTGCTGGGCCTGAAGCATGGAATTCTGGGAGTTCCTTCTGTCACCTGAACTCCCACCAAGAACCATCTGGAGAAATTTAACCCTTCAGGGGCTAAAAAGGGGGCAACGTGTTTCTGCCCTATACTTAACATGGGAGACTGAACAACATCCAGCCAATTTGGTGCTCAGACCCTGGTGCACTGGGGGATGTTGTTCGGAGGAAGAGGTTGCGCTGGCGAGGATGCTGAGCATGAGGGGAAATTGCGCATGAGAAGTTGCACATGTAGGAAAGTTGCGCATGTAGGAAAGTTGCATATGGGAGGAAGTTGCGCATGGAGGAAAGTTGCACATGGGAGAAAGTTGCAAATGGGGGAAAGTTGCGCATGGGGGAAAGTTGCGCATGGGGGAAAAGTTGCGCATGGGAGGAAGTTGCGCTCGGGAGGAAGTTGCGCACGGGGGGAATTTGCACACGGGGAAAATTGCACATGGGAGGAAGTTGCACATGGGGGGAAATTGCGCATGGGGAAATTGCGCATGGGGGGATGATGCACATGGAGGAAAGTTGTGCATGGGGAAAGTTGCGCACGGGGAAAGTTGCGCATGGAGGGAAGTTGCGCATGTGGGGAAGTTGCACATGGGGGGAAGTTGCGCATGGGGGAAAGTTGCGCATGGGAGGAAGTTGTGCACAGGGGAAGTTTCACACGGGGAAAGTTGCACATGGAGGCAAGTTGCGCATGGGGGAAGTTGCGCATGGGGGAAGTTGCGCATGGGGGGAAGTTGTGCATGGGGAAAATTGCACATGGGAGGAAAGTTGCACATGGGAGGAAAGTTGCGCATGGGGGAAGTTGCGCATGGGGGAAGTTGCGCATGGGGGGATGATGCGCATGGAGGAAAGTTGCACATGGGGGAAAGTTGCGCATGGGGGAAAGTTGCGCATGGGGGGAAAGTTGCGCATGGGAGGAAGTTGCGCTCGGGAGGAAGTTGCGCACGGGGGGAATTTGCACACGGGGAAATTGCGCATGGGAGGAAGTTGCACATGGGGGAAATTGCGCATGGGGAAATTGCGCATGGGGGGATGATGCACATGGAGGAAAGTTGTGCATGGGGAAAGTTGCGCACGGGGAAAGTTGCGCATGGAGGGAAGTTGCGCATGTGGGGAAGTTGCGCATGGGGGGAAGTTGCGCATGGAGGCAAGTTGCGCATGGGGGAAGTTGCGCATGGGGGAAGTTGCGCATGGGGGAAGTTGTGCATGGGGAAAATTGCACATGGGAGGAAAGTTGCACATGGGAGGAAAGTTGCGCATGGGGGAAGTTGCGCATGGGGGAAGTTGCGCATGGGGGGATGATGCGCATGGAGGAAAGTTGCGCATGGGGGAAAGTTGTGCATGGAGGAAGTTGCGCATGGGGGGAAGTTGCGCATGGGAGGAAGTTGCGCATGGGGAAAGTTGCGCATGGGGAAAGTTGTGCATGGGGTTTGATGCATATGGTGAAAGTTGTGCATGGGAGGTTGATGCGCATGGGGGAAGTTGTGCATGGGGGTTGATGTGCATGGGGGGAAGTTGCGCATGGGGTAACTTGTGCATGCGGGGTTGATGCGCATGAGTGAAGTTGCGCATGGGGGGTTGATATGTATGGGGGAAGTTGCACATGAGGGGTTGTTACGCCTGGGGGAAAGATATCCATGGGGGGTTGATGCATATGGGGGGATGGCATACGGGGGAATTTTACTCCTGCAACGTAGGTATGCTTTTCGCTAGTAGAGAATAAATGAGCTCACTTCACTTCCTCTCATTAGCCCCTTTGCCACCTCTCTCCTCAATAGATCTCTTCAGCTGTCACCTTCAGACTTCCCTGTCCCAGACACATGGGAGTAGAACTTTCAGCCTGCTTGATTGACACGGAAAGTTGGTCAGAAGGTGAGGACTCACTGGTCAAGGCTTTTAAGTAGCTAGATTTCTTTGGATAAGGGGCACCAAGAGATATTGGTCTGATTCTCCCCTCTGGTTGCAGTGGGAGGAGGACAAAATTATTTTTGATTTTAAAAATATCAAAAGCAGGCCAGCAGTTCAAGACCCAAGTACTGCCAATGGGATGAGCTCCCACCCTTAGACCAGCTCCTGCCAACCTAGCAGTTTGAAAGCACACCAGTGCAAGTAGATAAATAGGTACCACCTCAGTGGGAAGGTAACAGTGTTCCATACACCTCGGCATATAGTCATCCCAGCCCCATGACCTCGGAAGTGTCTTTGGACAATCCTGGCTCTAAAGACTTGGAAACAGCCATGAGACCTGCACCCTAGAGTTGGACATGACTGGCAGTTAACCTGCAGGGGACCTTTTAAAAATATATGTTACTTTACAACCAATAGAACAAAGTAGTTTTCAGAAAATTCAGATTAACTGTTCTAATTATTCTAAACTAATTATTTAAAATTAAAAGGAAATTTCCTCAGCATTCAATAGGACTTACTTCCAAGTAAACTGTAAGACTGCAGGCTTAGATAAGAATGCACATTAATGAATATTTTGTTGAAAATATTTTGCTGAAAATTTGAAAACATTAATAGTCATGAAATTTCACCATTTAGTTTAGGAAGAGCCAAAGGTCTAAAACAGAGGTGTCCAAATGTTTTGGCAGGAGGGCCACATCATCTCTCTGACATTGTGTTGTAAATTTGAATTTACATTTCAAATTTGTGTAAGTTTACATAAATTTAAATAGAAGTGTATTAGATACATTAAAAGGCCTGTTTGAGGGCCAGAAGGGAGGATCTTGCTGCAGCCCACATTGAAGCTTGCTGAGGACCTCATCTGGCCCCAGGGCTGGGGCTTAGACACCCCTGGTCCAAACCATGCAGAGGGCCCATCCAGCTGTTTCAAACTGGAATGTTCAATATCCATGGCAATAGTAGTAGACAAAGCACCATCAGGTGACAGTCAAGGGGTGACATGGGGGGTCCAGTCCATGGCTTTTCCCCAAGGCCCCTAGCATCTTGGTGCCAGAAATGATAGATGACCATGTAGTCTTATATACAACTGTTCTGCTTATTGAAAGGTATCTTGTTTTATGGTAGGGGACCTGGTAATGTAAGAGACAGGAATTCATACCAAGGCCTACAAGTAACTAACAATGACCTCTTGTCAAAGATGTCAAACCATCTCTCTTCTCTGTTTCCCCATTTCCTTCTAGTCTGGTGTGTTTACATTCTGTATTTTTACAGGACAAAACTGGTTTTCATTAGATAACATTTCTGCAACGTATACTGTAACAGAGGCATTTCAACCTGTCCTCAGTAATTACCTTAGTCATGGGACAGCACGTGTTTTAGTTCTATAGATTTTGGCTCTGTTTTGAAGGCATGGAAAGTGTGTATCCATGTTGTTCTTTTGTTTGCAAGATACTTGCCCCAAGGACAAGTCTGGTTCCTCTGTAGAAAGCAAATAGCCATACATCATCATCCTTATATCCTTATATATATATATACAAATAGCAAATAGCCATACATCATCATCCTTATATCATCCAGACATACATGCCCTGACTGCCCCAGGAAACTTAGATGCATATAGAAAAATATGTATAACGTGCACTTAGCTAACAGTGCTTAACTGATAAATATAAATACCATGTACATGTGAATACATATGAAGTGCTTGGGACAATCAAAGGTGCTTAACAAATTATTACTAATATTATGTTTTACTATTATTATTCATACCCAAACCCCCAATATTTGTTGCCAATCATCATGGCATACACCTCTGCAGAAATGGCCTTCTAAAAGGGGCAAAATACTCATCACATTCAGTCTCCAAAGGAGTTCAAACACTCAATTATGCTCAAGACTATGCTTGATTATACTGAAGAGCCATCAGCAGCCATTATTTTTGAATTATTAAGATTTGTGTCAGGAATATGGGAAGTGTAAAATGGAGGCAAGAGCACAATGGGTCTTGGTGCATTGGGGCACACAGTTATGCTCCCCCAATTGAGTACCTATCAACAGACACTGGGATGCTCTGCATCAAGACAAGCAGCAGGTTTTGTACCAACACTGTGCACTTTCTGCCACAGCTGATGGCTGTCGTTCACTTCCATGGCAGAGGCTGGTGATAATTGCTCAACAACACCTCTTGCATGAGAACGAAACCTGTCACCTGCCATGAACACAAGCAAGGAACAAGCTTTGCTTCTACTGCACACTGTCACTTCCTACTACCAGAAAATCGACAATAGATTTTTGGAGAAAAAAATGTGCCAGAAAGAAAATTATATAGAACAAAAGGTTAGAAGAGAACGTTTCAAACTTAATCCTATATTATTTGATCCATAATGGCATTTGCTGATACAAACATCCCCCACTTATTAGATGGGTTAGGGACCACAACACAGCCCAAAAGTGAAAACCACTGAAAAGTGAAACCCCGTCTTTTTCGGCTTGCAAATGCAAAATGGCCACCAAAAAGGCATAAATATCACTTGCAAAAGCCTAACACATATTTACTAACATATAGCCAAAATACATATGGGCAAAATCCAGAGTAACTACGGGGAGTCCTTGCTCCGATATAAGAACAACTTACTCTGGATTGCAATATGAATTTCCCATAGGCTTTCACTAGGTGGTGCAGTAACTACGGGTGCATGTAAAGTCTCTAACATGCTCCCGTAGGTACTCTGGATTTGGGGGTAAGATACAGTAAAATGAACAAAGACAATTGGCAATGAATACCTTATGGATTTGAATGATGGTTATTTAATGAAGAAAGTCATAAGGAAATACCAAAACAGTTTGATCACCATGTCACATACAAATCAACATTAGGGAAGACAATTTTACTCTTTAGACCAGCAGGGAGAAGCTGAAAGAGTGCAGCACACGTTGAATGAATGCATCCTGGGTAAAAGTGTAAGTTGTTGAAAGCCATAATCTGCACCCTAGAGTTGGACACAACTGGCAGTTAACCTCCAGGGGACCTTTTAAAAATATGTGTTACTTTACAATCAATAGAACAAAGTAGTTTTCAGAAAAATTCAAATTAACTATTCTAATTATTCTAAACTAATTATTTAAAACTAAAAGGAAATGTCCTCAGCATTCAGTAGGACTTTCTTCCAGGTAAATTATAGGACTGCAGCCTTGAATAAGAATGCACACTAATGAATATTTTGTTGCATAATCTAAACGGGAAGTGGCTAACTGGGTTGTCATGATAGCATCAGCTTTTCCAAATTCATCACTATACTACTACACCAGTGCACTTGTTTTAGGATGAAATCCAGAAGCTTTTTGAAGAACTTCCCCCATGGCAGCTGCAACTTGAAGAGAAATGGTGATATTAAAAAAAATATATCACAGAAGAACTTTTGCCACGGGATAATAGCTGAGAATCAGCATAGCAAATCTTCATTTCTATACAGGGATGGCCAGGGCAGAAATGTGCTTTTACTTTTCAAGAATCGCCTTTCCACACAACATTTTGAGGGCACAAAAACTGCAGGCTTAGATAAGAATGCACATTAATGAATATTTTGTTGAAAATATTTTGCTGAAAATTTGAAAACATTAATAGTCATGAAATTTCACCATTTAGTTTAGGAAGGGCCAAAGGTCTAAAACAGGGGTGTCCAACTGTCTCAGCAGGAAGGGCCACATCATCTCTCTGACATTGTGTTGGGGGCCAGAAAATGATTTATATTTCAAATTTGAGTAAATTTACGTAAATTTAAATATAAGTGTGAGCATTGGCACCCATCAGTCTCAAAAGACTATGGTATTGTGCTTGACGCTGTATGCGAAGCATGAAGGCCTGAGTAGATTGATATGGAGGATAGACTGTTACCCAAGCAGCAAATCCCCCCTCTCCATGCCACTGAAATAGTCCAATGGAACGACAGAAGATACGATTGGTTCCAGCTGCATCGCAGAGCTGGGCTAAGGACAGGAGCTCACCCTGTCTTATGGGGATCGACCTGGGTCTCGAACCCTGGCCTGCTGGTTAACAGGCACAGTGTCTTAACCACTTGCACCACACACATTAGATACATGAAAAGGCTTGTCCGTGGGCCAGATGGGAGGTTCTTGCTGCAGCCCACATTGAGGCTTGCTGAGGGACTCATCTGGCCCTGGGCCGGCGTCCAAGCCCAGCAGAGGGCCCATCCAGCTGTTTCAACCCTGAATGTTTAGTATCCATTGCAACAGTAGTAGACAATGCACTAGACCATCAGGGGACTAGACCATCAGTAGACAATCAGGGGACAGTCAAGGGGTGCCATGGGAAGCCCAGTCCATGAAGGCCTGAGTAGCACCAAGGCCCCTAGTATCTTGGTGCTACAAATGATAGATGACCAAGTAGTCTTGTATACATCTGTTCTGCTTATTGAAAGGTATCTTGTTTTATGGTAGGGGACCTGGTAATGTAAGAGACAGGAATTCATACCAAGGCCTACAAGTAACTAACAATGACCTCTTGTCAAAGATGTCAAACCATCTCACTTCTCTGTTTCCCCATTTTCTTCTCGTCTGGTGTGTTTACATTCAGTCTTTTTACAGGACAAAACTGGTTTTCATTAGATAACATTTTTGCAACATATACTGTAACAGAGGCATCTCAACCTGTCCTCAGTAATTACCTTAGTCATGGGACAGCATGTGTTTTCGTTCTATAGATTTTGGCTCTGTTTTGAAGGCATGGAAGGTGTGTATCCATGTTCTTTTGTTTGCAAGATATTTGCCCTAGGGACAAGTCAGGTTCCTTTGTAAAAAGCAAATAGCCATACATCATCATCCTTATATCATCCAGACATACATGCCCTGACTGCCCCAGGAAACTTAGATGCATATAGAAAAATATGTATAACGTGCACTTAGCTAACAGTGCTTAACTGATAAACATAAATACCATGTACAGGTGAATACATATAAAGAGCTAGGGACAATCAAAGGTGCTTAACAAATTATTACTAACATTATGTTTTACTATTATTTTTATTAGCCATACCCAAACCCCAAAATTCACAAGTTACAGTAAAATGAACAAAGACGTTTTGGCAGTGAATATCTTATGCATTTGAATGATGGTTATTTAATGAAGAAAGTCATAAGGAAATACCAAAAACTGTTTGATCACCATATCAAATACAAATCAACATAAGGCAGCATTTCTCAAAGTGGGAGTCGGGACCTCTTTGGGGGTCGCCTAGAGCTTTCCTGGGGGTCGCCTAAAGACCTCTGGTGCAGGGGACCAGGTCAGGCTTGCCAGACCTCCGGCTGCAGCTGCACACGCACTGGGGCTGACTGACAGCCTCAGGGCCCAATCCTATGCATGCCTACTCTGAAATAAATCCCATTGTGTTCGATGTGTGCATAGAACACACATTTCATTTGTAACAATGAAAATACATCCTGCATATTGGTTATTTACGATTCATAACAGTAACAAAATTACAGTTATAAAGTAGCAACGAAAATAATTTTATGGTTGGGGGTCCCCACAACCTGAGGAATTTATAAAGGGGTCACGGCATTAGGAAGATTGAGAACCACTGACATAAGGGAAGACAATTTTACTCTAGACCAGCAGACAGAGGTTGAAAGAGTGAAGCACATGTTGAATGAATGAGTTCTGGGTATAAGTGTAAGTTGTTGAAAGTGCATAATCATCATAAACTGTCAGAAAGCAGGGGATACTTGTATTATCATATCTCAAAACTATTAAAGTGAAGGATGAAGTAAAGCAGACAGATTTCACTTTCTAAAGCTCAAATACCACTAAAGACTAGACTACTGGAAAATCTCCCAGATACAGCCTAATCTATTTGATCATCCCAGAGGTCACATGATGGGCAAAATTTCTCCTCTAGTTTTGCAAGTGTGCCAAAAAGTACTCTCCAATGTACCTTGAGCTTCTTTTTCAGTTCAGAGGTTAACCACAGGCCAGCCGTGTCACCAGGGTGGTGTGGTTGATGTGGGCCACACTGGGTGACATGCCACAGGGGGGTGACATGCAGAAGGAGTTTGACACTCCTCTGGTTGACTCTGGGCTTCAGGCACCCCCATTCTGGCCAGCTTTGAGGACAGCCCGTGGATTGGAGACTGCAAGCTGATAAATCTGTCATGAGTCATCAGAGCCAGAATGTGTTGCTGTTTACAGCTTGGCCTCCACTGAGCTTCCCATTTGCCACCAAAATTTTGAACTGAAAAAGATACTCTTAGAGCACAATCCTAAGAATGTCTACCCCAAAGAAAGCCCCATTGTGTTCACTGGCTTGAAGATTGCAGCCTTTATCATGTCCTGCATGCATTCTTCAAATCATGCAGGAAAAAACACCTATTAATTTGGAAGCCCATCTCCTGAGCCTCTCATACATGAGAACTACAAGGCATAACTCTCATGGTAGCAAGAGGAATGGTATTGGTATTGGTATTGGTAACTCTCTTGGTATTGAGAGGAATGCATTTTCCAGATGTGCACTTTAATCCATTCTTACACTTGAATTTAAAGAATTCAGCTCTGACTTTGAAGACAGTTGCCATAGCTGAGGCCCGCAGAAATGAAGCCCTGCCGTCACAAATTACATAAAAAAATTTTGAATCCTGCATGGGAGACAGTTGAAAATATTGTATTAGCAGCACAATAAAATATAGTAAATAAATTAATTTAACAGTAAGGGAGAAAACCACAAAGCTAAACACTATCAAAACAATTACAAAACTAAGAGGAAGCAGAATTGCAGCCCATTCCTATCCATTACAGGAACAGTGGCTCCAAATAGTTATTTCTGGATCCTGTGCTGAAGACTTGTGGTCTCCTTGAGGGAGGGAAACAGATCAGTGAGGCTTCTCAAGTCAGTAATTCAAGAAGCCTTTTTGGGCATTTAAGCTTGACATGGGGGATATGATTCAGTACTCACTAGTAGTGGGGCTGCAATGTATTTTAGGTTCAGGTTCTCATCAGCATAAACATAGAGCCCATACCTTAAAAAAAGCAGCCTCTACCAGGAAGCAGAAGTGATGGAGCCAGCCAATCTTACCGTTGGGACAAGGTATTCCATAATTTGGCTGCCACAGAAGAGAAGATCTCAATGTCTCCAACAAGTGCACTGTTGTCAAAGGTAGTATATGCAAGAAGGCCCTATCCAGTTGTTTTCAAGACCAGGCAGGTTCCTACATGGGTGAGATGATCCTTCAGGAACTCTAATCCCAAATCACTAAGGATTTTAAAGGTCCAAACTAGCACCTTGAATTGCACCCTGAAACAGACTAGCAACCAACACAGCTGACAAAGCAGAGCCATGATGTAGTCTCCATGCCTTATGCAAATCTACAAATCTACAAATTCTAGTGCTACCCCTACTAACTGGGCAAGACACACTCTTTCAAGTGGGCATTACTTTTTTGTTTCACAGGGTGGGAGAGTAACTGGCCCTACACACCCCAGCAATGTCTGTTCTTTTTGCATTTTAGATTGTGAGCCCTTTTGGAACAGGGTTGCATTAGCTATTAATTAACTATTAATTTCTTTTCATTTTCTTGTAAACCACTTTGTGAACTTTTCAGTTGAAAAGCGGTATATAAATACTATAGATAGATAGTGGGAAAAATGGGCAACTTCCAAGCAGGTGCAAACAGCATATATATACAAGTACCACACACTTGTATGATCATTATATGGGTTTCACACAGTTATTTCCAACCACAGAAGTTGCTTGCATGTAGAGTGTTTCAAATGAAACACTCATAAGGACATATGAAGTGTTTCAAAACTTGTCATCAGACAGGCAGGATGTGCCAAAAACTATTTTGGTATCTTCCCCAGTAAAGCCTGTGCACATTGTTTTTTCTTCTCCCATGGTTTACGGGAACTCGCATCTAATGAGAATCAATCCTTCTTAATTTTTAACTGCCCATTGCCTTGCAGCCAACCAATGGGATGTAAGCCCCCCTTCCTTTCCCAATCTTCCGCTCCCTGAAAGCAGCCCTAGATAAAGTATGTCACAATAGCCAGGTCCCACATTGTAAAGAACTTAGCACAGAGAAGGTAACTTTTTGGTCTCTTATTTTTCTTCAATTTAAGCATTTCTTATGCCTTTTAAAATAGCTTATTTGGAGATTTTCTTATTTCGCTATATCAGCAGCTGGTGCTGAGAAATGGAATTCCCCTCAAGATAGTGAAAGTAATGTTTTCCCTGGGCATGTGATCAGAGATTGCGAAAAACGGGAGAGCAGAATCTGCAAAGAGCCAAAGAAGGAGGGAAATAAATCCAGGACAAAATACGTTTCTAGTCTGGGCATTATATAGAATTCCTCCAGTGAGGAACTGCCTGAGTATCTTACAGGAAGAAAGCCTTGGGGACTAATAAAGATAGTTGATTTCTTTTGGGATTAAACAAAAATCTGTTTGTTTGGCAGGCTCCCTGCCATTATGAAGACATGGCTGATCCTCATATACCTGGCAGTTGCTGTGATGCCAAGTTTGTCACAGGTAAGTAGCACTGGTTTGCATCCTATTATGTCCTTTCCAAATACCCTTACAATGAAGACTTTTGCCAGTAATGAGAGGTATGATTTAAATAGTGCTTAGTGCTTAGACCCAGAGCGGAATAGAATGGGCATAATTCTAGCACATTGGCTTGCCTTGTTATGGACATCTGAGTTACAGAGGGCTACACTGGCACTTTTGCACAGGCCAATGTATTCTTCATTGGTGCTTTTGTGCAGGAATTATGGTATAGTGTTGGAGCAGGCAAGAGCCAGATATTTCAAATTATGTTTGTACTTTTCCATGAAACCCAACCTGTATAGTACTTAAGCAAGAGATTTCTTACTTGTGTATTCTAGTATTTTCCTAAATTTTAATAATTCGAGTATTCCTGTTTTTTGGCACTTTGGCTACAATCCAGAGTACTACATAACCATGTAGTTATGATGCCATAGGGCTGTGGGTGGCGCAAGCGGTTAAGTCACTGTGCCTGTTAACCAGCAGGCCAGGGTTCAAGACCCGGGTTGGCCCCCCAAGACAGGGTGAGCTCCTGTCCTTAGCCCAGCTCTGTGACACAGCTGGATCCAATCGTATTGGCTCTGCTTTTCCATTGGACTAATTCAGTGGCGTGGAGAGGGGGGATTTGCTGCTTGGGTAACAGCCTATCCTCCATAACAATCTAACCCAGGCTTTCGTGCTTCACATGCAGCGTATGCAGCGCTCAGCATGATACCATAGTCTTTCAAGACTGACAGTGGCCTGCTTATGATGCCACTTATGGGAAACTTATGGGAAATGCATAGAGCAATCCAGGGTAAGTGCCTTTTACATCTTCCCATAGTTACTCTGGTTTGTAGGAAAAAAATTTTTATGTATGATATGACACATGGGGGATATGTGTCAACAACATGAGATCAGCCAAAGCAGTTATGAAGTAGCAGATTGGTGGGGGGAACCCATCTCTGCTCATCTGCTTGCCTCCACTGCTCCAGCCAGCCAGCCAACCAACAGTATGTATTTATTTATTTATACAGCAATAATGCTGTAGCTCTTTTCCAGAGCAATGCCTTCCCCCAATAACTCTAGTTGTCACTGACAGCAAAGACCCACATTTATGACAGCATAATGTCCACAGATGCTCAAAGGTTCTTCACAGTCAAAGTCGAGTCCAGTTTGGCCCAACAGAGCTCCAGCATGCATAGTCCCAGTTTAGTAGAGGTGTTTGTCTCTCCTCCAGAAAATCATATACGCATGTCACTCTAGGGCTGCTTTTATCCTGGTGAGTCCTGTGCAAAGTGCCACCCTCGCCTGCCTCTTGATGGCATGTTGGGTGCTACTACTCTTGGGTGCCAGGGGTTCAGGATTGTTCCCACTCAGTGCGCCTTTTCAAAACCTCAGTGTGCCTTTTCAAAACCTGGGTTAAGCAGCACTTGAGTGGAGGCTCATCATTCAGCAGATAGAACTTGCTTACACGTACCATTGTTGAAAAGGTCCCCACCACCTGGACTTAATAATACATCATCTTTAGCTAGAAACATCTACTGCATTTGTTTTTGTTTGTTTTTTTAAACTAGAACCCAGATCAGAACACAGTTTCTGTTTAAATGGATTACAACACACAGTAGTACAGTTCATAGATTAATCTAATGGAGATACGTATTTCTCTACAAATTTTTGCATGAAGATGGAATATGGTGGAAGAACAAATGAAGCTGGGACCCCTCTTCCCATTCAAGATTCTGAGACTGAAAATGCTGAAGAGGAAAGGATTAAAACACGTGGATCTCGAGCTTATTCAAAAAGGTGTGACTAGTAATCTGGTTTAAAGCAGGCCTCCGTCAGTCTTGGAAGACTATGGTATCATTCTTGGTGCTGCATACGCTGCATATGCTGCATGCGAAGCACGAAAGCCTGGGTTAGATTGTTATGGAGGATAGGCTGTTACCCAAGCAGCAAATCCCCCCTCTCCACACCACTGAATTACTCCAATGGAAAGGCAGAGCCGATACGATTGGATCCAGTTGGCGTCGCAGAGCTGGGCTAAGGACAGGAGCTCACCCTGTCTTGTGGGGCAGACTCAGGTCTCAAACCCTGGCCTGCTGGTTAACAGGCACAGTGTCTTAGCCATGTGCGCCACCCACAGCCCTAATCTGGATTAGATTTGAAATTAATTCACTTTCATGGCCAGTCCCACAAGGCATCTTAAAAACTTAACTAGTCCCTAAATAGACGTTTAAAGCTTGGCTATCAAAACCTGTTGACAAATGTATTCACCTGAGAACTAGAGCCCAACTGGATAAAAACAAGTTCCTGGTTAAATAGGTAGTATATTTATGGTTCCCTACAAAGCTGAATGATATGATGGAGATTTATTTTACTACAACTCTGTGCATCAAAGAAGTGGTGGATGGCAATATAAAGTAAGCTGGATGGATCCCTTCTTCCTTTTCAGAAACCTGACAGAACTGAAGATCCAGAACAGCAGAGGGCCATGAACACCAAGGAGTCCAAGAAAGGAATGTGGGAGTGGTTCTGGAGTTTTGTGACTAAGGTGTGACTGGTAAACTGAATTAGAATGGGAATCACTTCACTTTCACGGATAGTCAGACAATAAATCTTTAAAGCTTGGCTGTGAATATCTGTTGACATCACACCGGCCAACTGTGTGATGCAGGATGGTGGACTTGATGGGCCTTTGGCCTGATCTTGCAGGGCTTTTCTCATATTCTAATACTATATAATAGTGCAGCATTTCTAGCTGACCCAATTTTTGGTTGGTCACAAAAATGGCAAGCTGATAGCTGACAAGGAGAATGTAAACAACCCTGTGAAAACAAAAATGGAATCGCATATGTGCATTTACTTGTGAGCAAATGCAAGCAAGTGTGCCTCAGTTCACTCTGAAGGGCATGCAGAGGAGAATGCAACTCCATCAGAATGGTCTCAATCTAATGAATGCAGGTCTTTAACACTATATAAGGAAGTCTATTCCCCCCATGGTAAAATGCTTGGAAACCACTGGATTAAACTAATGATTTACTTTCCAGGACTCCTCAGAAAGCAAAAATATGGAGGATGAACCCCTTCTTTCCTCTCAAGCTCCCTGGACTGAGAATCGAATGGCCATAAACTGGGATCTTTTGACACTGAACATTCAACCAATGAAATTCCTCAAGTTTGTTATATCCAAGGTGTGCCTGGTAAACCAATTAAAACTGGTATTTTAAAGGATACTTATAATGCTTTTCAACAAAAAGCTCATGAAACAATTTAAAACAGGGGAAAGCATAGTCTCCTCTGTCCCCAAAGGGTTCACAACTTAAAACATATGCAGTCTGAAAACCAAAAAAATCTACCAGAAAAGACTCTATGCTGGGATGTATAGGGAGGACTGAAGTTCTCCCATGCAAGACTAATCGTAACTAAAATATGCTTTTACTAGTGGACTAAAATGAGTATTTAGGTGTCCTCTGTTGAATTATGCAAGTAGGTAAGAGCAGTACAATTCTGTGAATGCCAACAAGGACTTGCTGCTCTGATTAGAGATTTGTACCTGAGCTTTGTACACACACTTTCCAGAACCATCAGCACAACTCCTTCAAAGACTGCAATATGTCTTTAGTAGTTTACCAAAACAGTAGAGGCATAGTTGACTGCCAGATTGTAACCTACACTTGCACAGCCAAGCCCCATGATTTGCACTGTATTCACAGTGCAGGTTTAGGAGATGGCTGGTGGTCTTTTTGCGGTAATAGGATAGTTCTCTCTTTATGCTGAGTAACCCTACAATCCAGAGTAACTATGGGAGCATGTAAGAGACATCATGTGTACCTGTAGTTACTGCACCAGCTGGTGAAAATCTATGGGAAATTCATATTGCAATCCAATTGTTCTTACACTGGAGCAAGGACTCCCCATAATTACTCTGGATTGCAGCCTAAAGCCCCAACCTGCTCCAGATCAGAGCCAGCTATGTATCTGGTACTATTCTGGGCAGCCCAGAAAAGACTGCAAGGACCAGGAGAGAGGATAAAATATATCTGAAGAGGCCTTCTCAGGCTTTCTCCCATCTAAAATCACCTCTATCCTCCCCCTGGTGCTGACCAACGCAAAACATACATCCAGAGGCATGTGCAAGGCCAGGTTGTAACGCCGATAGACCAGTGCAGGCCATCCTGCTGGCACTGCTTGTAGCCAGTTGCCATCATGTGCTTTATACTGTTTTTACAACTGCTTCTGCTGGTGTAGTGGCCACCATGCTGACGCTCCTCTGAAATAGGATAACGCTCTGATCATCTATTTGTTGGACTCTCCCTGCTGACTATTTTTTAAAATTTATCTGGAGGAATTTTGTATTTTTTTGGGGGGGGGGAGTAGTCTATTATTTTTATTATTCATTCATTTTATTCATTAAAACAATATTTTGAGCAGTGAAATGGAGCACCAATGGGAATTTTTGCATTCCTGGTGCAATGCAAGGAGTAGGTGGAACAAGCTCCCAGACCAACTACTGTATTTACTCAAATCTAATGCTCACCTTTCCCAGGCGAATTCAGACTCCAAAATCAGGATGCGCATTAGATTAGATGGTTAATTAAAATTGAGTAAGTGCTGTGTTTTGATTATAAGAATAGGGTCTGTATTAGACTTGATGGCACATTAGATTTGAGTAAATACAGTATCTTTCTAGGAAATATTCCATTCTCAACTATGAACAAAATTGTCACTGTAGTGTTCAGTTGCTCTCATCTATAAGGCTAAGAAACATTTCTTTATTTTCAAGACCTGCTTTATTTATTTATTTATATTTATATTTGTGTTCCTCTTCTCCCCTGGGAAGCGCTTAAGGTAGTATACAATGTATTCTTGCAAATCAGTAGCATATACAGTAAATGCAAAATTTGGGGATATATTGCTGTTGCTAAAAAAAAAAAGCAGGCCTCCATCAGTCTTGAAAGACTATGGTATCGTGCTTGGCGCTGCATACGCTGCATGTGAAGCACGAAAGCCTGGGTTGGATTGTTATGGAGGATAGGCTGTTTCCCAAGCAGCAAATCCCCCCTCTCCACGCCAATGAATTAGTCCAATGGAAAGGAAGAGCCAATACGATTGGATCTAGCTGGCGTCGCAGAGCTGGGCTAAGGACAGGAGCTCACCCTGTCTTGTGGGGCCGACCCAGGAATCAAACCCTGGCCTGCTGGTTAACAGGCACAGCGTCTTTACCACTTGTGCCACAGTGTCTTTACCGCTATGTGCCTGTTAATCAGCAGGCCAGGGTTCGAGACCCAGGTCGGCCCCTCAAGACAGGGTGAGCTCCTATCCTTAGCCCAGCTCTGCGACGCCAGCTGGATCCAATCATATTGGCTCTGCCTTTCCATTGGACTAATTCAGTGGTGTGGACAGGGGGGGATTTGCTGCTTGGGTAACAGCCTATCCTCCATAACAATCTAACCCAGGCTTTCGTGCTTCGCATGCAGCGTATGCAGCGCTGAGCACGATACCATAGTCTTCCAAGACTGACAGAGGCCTGCTTTTTTTATGTGTTTCTGGCTTGATCAGTATGTTTTCACTGCACGAGAGGTGTGTGGCAAGCATTTCATTGTTCTTAATGTGGTTCTACATGCCTTTATTACAGTTGTCATGTATATTATAAATAAGTACAGCAAAATTCATTAGAGTTCCATCTTTAATTCTTCCATTCTCACAAATCAATTCATATTTACCATGAATCAAAGTTACCCATATTTACTCGAATCAAATGTGCCATCAAATCAAATGCACATAATGATTTTAAAAGGCTTGAGATTTTTAAAAAAGGTTACTGGCAATTGTAATGTGCAGCTGCAAATTAGGTGCAAGATTTAATTTTACTGCATACATCAATGAATTGCATGACGATAATAATGATAATGGGTTTATGCTATGATTTTTACCTAATTGCACTACTTTATACAACAGTGGGTTTATGTTACATTTTTATTACAATACTAGCGAAAAGCGTACCCGCGTTGCGGGTGTAACATTTCTCCCTATGCCATCCCCCCATGGCGCAGAAACACCCCATGTGCCACTTCCCCCATGCGCATCTTCCCCCATGCGCATCGTCCCTCCATGCGCATAATTCCCCCATGTGCAACGTCCCCTCATGCACAACTTCCCCCAATGCGCAACTTCCCCCAATGCTCAACTTCCCCAATGCTCAACTTCCCCCAATGCGCAACTTCCCCCATGCGCAAATTTCCCCCATACAAATCAACCCCCATGCGCAACTTTCCCCCATGCGCAACTTTCCCCCATGTGCATCAACCCCCATGCGCAACTTTTCCCCATGCGCAACTTTCCCCCTGCGCATCATGACCCCATGTGCATCATGTCCCCACGCGCATCATGTCCCCATGTGCAAATTTCCCCCATGTGCAACTTCCCCCATGCGCATTACCCCCGTGCACATCATCCCCCCATACACATCATCCACCCATGCGCAACTTCCACCCATGCACAACTTCCCCCATGCACATCATCCCCTCATGCGCAACTTTCCCCCATGTGCATCATCCGCCGATGCGCAACTCTTCCCCATGCGCAACTTTCCCCCATGTGCATCAACCCCCATGTGCAACTTTCCCCATGCGCAACTTTCCCCCATGCGCATCATCCCCCCATGCGCATCATCCCCCCATGCGCAACTTCCACCCATGCGCATCAACCCCCATGCGCAACTTTCCCCCATGCGCAACTTTCCCCATGCACAACTTCCCCCCATGCGCAACTTTCCCCATGCGCAACTTCCACCCATGCGCAACTTCCCCCATGTGCATCATCCCCCCATGCGCATCATCCCCCCATGCGCAACTTCCACCCATGCGCATCAATCCCCATGCGCAACTTTCCCCCATGTGCAACTTTCCCCATGCGCAACTTCCCCCCATGCGCAACTTCCCCCATGCGCAACTTCCACCCATGCGCAACTTCCCCCATGTGCATCATCCCCTCATGCGCAACTTTCCCCATGCGCATCATCCGCCGATGCACAACCTTCCCCCATGCACAACTTTCCTCCATGCGCATCAACCCTCATGCTCAACTTTCCCCCATGCACAACTTTCCCCCATACGCATCAACCCCCATGCGCAACTTTCCCCCATGCGCATCAACCCCCATGCTCAACTTTCCACCATGCACAACTTTCCCCCATGTGCATCAACTCCCATGCGCAACTTTTCCCCATGCGCAACTTTCCCCATGCGCATCGTCCCCCCATGCGCATCATCCCCCCATGCGCATCATCCACCCATGCTCAACTTCCACCCATGCACAACTTTCCCCATGCGCATCATCCGCCGATGCAAACCTTCCCCCATGCGCAACTTTCCCCATGCGCATCAACCCCCATGTGCAACTTTCCCCCATGCTCAACTTTCCCCATGCATATCATCCCCCCATGTGCATCATCTCCTCAAGCGCAACTTTCCCCATGCGCATCATCCGCCCATGCGCAACTTTCCCCCATGCGCAACCTTCCCCCCATGCGCATCATCCTCCCATGTGCAACTTCCCCCATGTGCACCATCCCCTCATGCGCAACTTTCCCCATGCGCATCATCCGCCGATGCACAACTTTCCCCCATGCGCAACTTCCCCCATGCGCAACTTTCCCCCATGCGCATCATCCCCATCCACAACTTTCCCCCATGCGCATCATCCCCATCCGCAACTTTCCTCCATGCTCAACTTTCCCCATGCGCATCATCCCCCATGCGCATCATCCCCCCATGCACAACTTCCACCCATGCGCAACTTTTCCCCATGCGCAACTTTCCTCCCATGCACAACTTCCCCCATGTGCACCATCCCCTCATGCGCAACTTTCCCCATGCGCATCATCCACCGATGCACAACTTTCCCCAATGCGCAACTTCCCCCATGCACAACTTTCCCCATGCGCATCATCCCCATCCGCAACTTTCCTCCATGCTCAACTTTCCCCATGCGCATCATCCCCCATGCGCATCATCCCCCATCCACAACTTCCACCCATGCGCAACTTTCCCCATGTGCATCATCCCCTCAAGCACAACTTTCCCCATGCGCATCATCCGCCGATGCGCAACTTTCCTCCCATGCGCAACTTTCCTCCCATGCGCATCATCCTCCCATGCACAACTTTCCCCCATGCGCAACTTCCCCCCATGCGCAGCATCCTCGCCAGTGCAACCTCTTCCTCCGGAAAACATCCCCCAGTTCACCAGGCTGGTGAACATCCAAATTGGTTGGATGTTGTTCAGTCTCCCATGTTAAGTATAGGGCAGAAACACGTGGCCCCCTTTTCAGCCCCTGAAGGGTTAATTTCTCCAGGTGGTTCTTGGTGGGAGTTCAGGTGACAGAAGGAACTCCCAGAATTCCATGCTTCAGGCCCAGCAGTTGGGGCGAAATTTTGCTGAGTCAGCAATTCTCAATGCAAAGTATAGGGAGGAAAACGCATTGCGCCCCTTTTCACCCCCTTCCGGTTGGAATTTCGGAAAACTGGTTCTTAGTGCACCCCTCCCTCACGGAAGGAACACCCACGCCAAATTTCACGGTTCTAGGCCCAGTGGTTTTGGCAGGGTGGTGATGAGTCAGTCAGTCAGTGAGTGACTTTTCTCTTTTATATATATATATAGATAATAAACTGTTAAACTAAATACAGACCTATATTAAATTATTTACTTGAATCTAGCAGCCAAATCCAGAACAACTAATCTGTCCACACAAGAGCCCTTGGGTTGCCCTATCTATTACTAGGGTGGAGCAACTGCAAGATGCTCCACCCCAGTTACTCTGGAAAAGGCTTAGGGCAGAGCAAGGCAAGATAGGTTGCCCTAAGAGAGGTGGACCTGCTCTGCCCTAGCTGCTCTACCCAAGCAGTTCAGGAGAGGCATATTGAGGGCATGTTTAGCATTGCCTAGGCCAGAGCAGTAACTCTGTATCCAGAGCCTATTTCCAGGGCAAAAATGCCCTCTTCCAGCACCTCAGAGATATACCACCTCAAGAGCAGGTATAGTAATGGGGGGTCCATGATAAGGCCCGAGTAAGAATGGCAGTGTTGACCAAAAATCTGAGTTCTTGGCCAGCCTAGCTGCAACCCCTGCCTCTCAACCTCAGGATATGGAACAACTACGGCTGCCCACTAACCTCAGGATACAGCACGTCACTTCAAGAAGCCCCTTGTATTCAGTGTAGAATGTACTGGCATCTCATCAGGGACTCCTTATAAGGCAGGCACCCAGTGGCATCACCAGACTGGTGCAGCTGGTGTGGGCTGCATTGGGTGACGTGCTCCATATGGGGTGATGCACCGGAGGAGTTTGACAGTCCTCTGGCAAGTCCCGGGCGTCAGCATGCCCATTCGGGCCTGCTCCAAGGCGGAGCAGCAGCCAGAAGCTGCCACTCATCCTCGGAGCTGGCCCGAACAGCAGCTTAGGTGCACTGCGCAGAGACACACTGAGCATGCCGAACAGCTTCAGAGGAAATTTCCTTAGAGCAGAGGAAGTCCGCGCCTCTGCATGTCCATTTGGCCTCACTCAGGAGGCAGAGCAGCAGCCGAATGGCTTCAGAAAGAGTACTGCACAGGCATCAACTCTGATGCCTGCAAAGTCTCCTCTGAAGCCGAAAGTCTTCAGAAAAGTACTGCACAGGTGTCAGAGATGGTGCCAGCACAGTACACCTTCTGAAGCCAGTTGGCTTCAGAAGGGTACTGCACAGGTGCCAACTTTGGCGACTGCGCAGTCCAGGTAGAGAAGTGTGCATGTCCCAGGGGTGACACACAGACTTCCACACTGGATGATGTGCAGAGTCGTGTCACCACTGCAGGCACCACAGCTGTTTCTTGTTCAGTGTGATCTGAGGGGCGTCTCCTCAGGAGCAAGCCTTTCAATTACTTAGCATGCTCTGGAGCAGTTAGGGCAGCCCAGGCTTCCTAAGTCTTTAGATGCAGCATAACTTTCTGCTCTGGATACAGAATAGTTAGGGAAGATTAGTTAGGGCAGCACAGGCTGAAGTTGCTCTGGATTTGGCTCTAAATCAAAATGCCAGTGGCATCTCCAATGGTATCACCCAGGAGGCCAGCACATCAACCCCATAATAGACTTCCTCAGTGCTTTTTTCTGGGGAAAAAAGGTGCCAGTACTCATCACAGGCCATCTCTATATCACTAATTTTTAATTAGCTGCTGGAGGCAGGTGGAAAAAGTACTGAATATTGAGCACTGGTGAATACCCCCAGAAAAAAAAAGCCGTGGACTTCCTCCCATGCAGTGAGCAGCACAATACCCTCACAGGTGGGTATGGTGATGTGTTATGTTCTCACTCCTGGTGGTTTTTTTTGTTATAACTTTCAACAGAATAAAGATATTTCTGTGCAGTATCTTTCATTGCATTCTACATGAAATTGCACATCAAATGATATATAACATGATAGTTTTATTCAACAATACCAAGATTTAAACATTTTTTGCCAGTGTCATCCCCATGTGCATCACCTGGAGTGGCCTGCAGCCCCTAGCATCACCACTGCTGCCTTCTGACTCTGTTCAATCACAGATAGCAAATATCATTTGGCTGACTTTGTGTCTTCGTTTTCTTCATAATCTCTCACATCCAGGAAGATGCCCCGACAAACATTGATCTGAAAAGCATCAACACCACAGGTGATGAAAAGAGAACAGAGGAGATGCATCCCTTGAGTCCCCACCACAGCCACCCCACCCCCTTGAATTCCCAGGTATGACCAGTATTCAGGATTAGAATGAAGAAGTACCCTCTAGATAGGATTGCCAGAATTCTCTTTTACAAAATGGGGACAGGACCTTCTGTCCCATTTGCCAGTATGTGAACATAATCTCCCAAAATTGGATTTTCCTACAGAATACTTTTGGCCCATAGTAATTACTTCTGTATGCTATTTATTTAAAATGGCAACCCTACCTCTGGACTTCCCAGCAGAGGCATGGAACCGGGATGATTGTGTGGAAAGAAGCAGCACCACTGGCTCTGCCCATGTGCTGCTGGGCCTTTAAATATGCTGGTGTAGCATAGTACCTATGAGCACAATCCTAACCATGTCTACTCAGAAGTAAGCCCAATTGTGTTCAGTGGGTCTTACTTCCAGGAAATTGTCTTTAGGATTGCACCCTAAGAGAGCTACGAAGCACAACTTCTCCAATTCAATCTTCTGCCATAAACTCACAAGGCAGCCTTACCCTACAATCCAGAGTAACTACGGGAGCACGTAAGAGGCATTACGTGTACCCTTAGTTACTGCCCTACCTAGTGAAAACCTATGGGAAATTCATATTGCAATCCAGAGCAAATTGTTCTTACACCGGAGCAAGGTCTCCACGTAGTTACTCTGGATTGCGCCCTTAGGCATACATACATACATACATACATACATACATACATACATACATACATAATCTTTATTAGGCATGGGGAAAAACAATACAATAAATACCAAAAGATACATAAAATATTAAAAAGTAGATATATTAGACTGGGTTAAGGTGATACCATCATGGAGAGAAATACAGATAAGTAAAAAATCTCTCTGATGGAATTCTTACATCTCATAAACAAGATTCTTACATCTCATAAACAAGATTCTTACATCTCATAAACACTCCTGTAAGAAAGTTACTGACAGAATTAATATCAGAGGAAAATAACCAACAAATTTTGGTAATATCTTGTTTAACACGTAAGCTAAATAAAAAGGGGGATAAAAATCTGGCTCTGATGTCTTTATGAAAAGAACAATAAAATAAAATATGTGTAAGTGATTCAACAGTCCCTAGCGGGCACCTGCACCTTGCAAGAGGCAATGGTTGGCGATGAAGTTGAGTTTTGAGTTCATGAGTAGGAAAAGCATTGCAGTGAGCCAAAGAGAGCATACGGTGCTTCTGAGGGTCGTGGACTAGAGTTAAATAACTAGGGCAGTGGCCTTGAACAGGTGACACCTAAAAAAAATAGGGGAACAAAATTTAGTCGCTGCTGCCATGACTACTTGACTTTCTATGTCACAGAGTTGCTGGATGATTATCCGCTTAGTCACCAGCAAATAGTTATTTCCTAGGAGAAGTGGGGAAAACCCACGAGAACAGTAAATTGGCGAAAACCAGACGATTGCCATGAATCAGGAAGCAGATCCTGAAAAAGGGGGCAGCCTTAGGCAAGCCTCTCATCCAGAGCTGGAACAGGGGAATAATATTTGTATATTATATAAAGGATGGGCAGCCTAATCCTAACGGAATGTCCTGCTAATATAATGTGTATCCTGCCTCTGCTAATGTTCCCTGCCGTAAGGTGCCCATAAAACATGCTGTAGCAGAGCATGTAGCTGGAGAGCTAATGGGAAGAACAGAGACTTCTCATGCAAGTAAGCCAGAACAGGTAAGCCAGCAGGAAGAGGTAGAGGCAGCAGAACAGAGTGGGAATAGGAATATGGGGACCTGTGCAGTCAATCAGCACAGGGCCAAGGAGACCCTTTGTGAGGTGGGAGGCTTATGGAGAGGAAAGAGGATGTAAATCCTTTCCACCAGCCCCAGTGGATGTAGCATGCACTTCTTTGGTGCATCTGTTCTGGTAGGAGTAGGATGGGTTGGGCAGGATGACCATGTAGAGGACAGAGTGCCTGTACCTGCACAGAAGAGGGAATTTAGGCAGAGGTAACTCAACATAGAATGGCTTAAAAAGCAGCACCTGCCTAAATTCCTCTTTTAGTCAATGCTTAAAAGTAGAGGCTCTCTGTCTCCATTCTGTATGGTCACTCTGAATGGGCAGGTGGGGTGGGTTCTTAAATTGGACCATAAATCCCCTTTCCCCCTGGTTGTTGTCTAAATATCAAAAGATCCCATGGCTGCCATTCAATTCAAAAGAAAACATACTATGTGATACCTGATCACAGATTTCCTGCCATCACTTCTGGTTTGGCCCTGTGTCTCAATACTCTTTCCAGATATTCAAAGTGAGCATGCCTGGGCGGAGGGGCACCATTTAGCAGAATACTTTTGGCCCATGGTAATTACTTCTGTATGCTATTTATTTAACAGTATACTTCAGCTAACTTCAGGATACCTCAGAAAGAAGGTGGTGCTGAAGGGAAGTTGGAAGAGGATGACAAGTTCACCGATGCAAATGAAGAGAAGGGTATCTCTGAGGATGACTGCAAGGGATGTCTGAGGGCCACAGAACCTCCAAGAGATTCAATCACACTAAAGCTTCTCCCAATAACAGAGAAAACAACAACTCCCACTCTCCCACCACGCAGGAACCCATGGGCCACATGTAATCATTCCACACCAGAAATGGAAGCAATAGTGGCTGCCGCTCTTACCAAATTTGCAGTGAATATCTATAAAAAAGCAATTGAATCTGAGAAGGATTCAAATATCGTCTTCTCACCCATCAGCATTGCAGTGATGCTCTCCAACCTCTTGCTAGGTAAGGGTATCCCCTCCTATGTATTTAACCATGGCAGCCATGAGGCCTCTACACAGGGTTGCCATATGTCCTGGAAAACTGTCACAGTTTTGGGGGATTGTGTTAATACCGGCAAGTTTGACAGGGGGTCATGTCCCAGTTTTGTGGAAGAGAATTTTGGCAATCCTACCTCTACATCTAGTAAATATGGTAAACCATCCTTTAAAGCGAAGTCCTTTTTTTCTGGCATGAGGCAGGCAACCTTGGGAAAGCGCAGATATCTCAAAGGAAGGAGTGGGCTCCTTCTGTCTTTCCCCAGGATACATCTAGATTGAGTCAGAACACAAAGTGCTTTCATGTTAATATTGGGAATAGACTTGCCAACATTGAAGTTTTTTCCTAAAGCAGTGGTTCGCAAAGTCCTCCTTAGGAAGAGGAAACCATGTAGCCACCTTTAGCATCCTTTTAGGTAGAAAGATGGAGTATAAATCTAATAAAAATATATAAATGAATATTTGCTGGGGTGGGGACTGGCAGAAATGCAGCCCCCAGGATTATCCCCTCTTGTCTCATCTTGCACAGTGACTTGGAGCACAATCCTAACCATGTCTTCTCAAAAGTAAGCTCCATTGTGTTCAATGGGTCTTACTCTCAGGAAAGTGCCTTTAGGATTACAGTCATATAGTATTCCCTTTTCACATTCATCCAGAGAAAGCTACTGTTGTGTAGTGATTAGAATGTTGGATGCAGACCACCAAGATTCAGGTTTAAACCCATCTTCAGTCTTGAAGTGAGGTGACTTTAGCCCAGTTGCCTAATCTTCTTCATAGGTTTGTTAGAGAAAGAGCAGAATACACATTCAAGTAAGAATTTGTGATTTGACAAAATAGGAGCCTGTGATGAGACCAAAGTACGTCTTGAACAGCTGCTCTCCTATCCAGAAGATGTGACATGTGTCCATGCTGCACTGAAAAAGCTCCAGAAATCAGAGGCGCTGGCCTCAGCTTCAGCCATTTTTTACCAACCAAGTGAGTAAACTGTCAAGATTCCAACATATCAGTTCATATCAAGTTATGTCTGGTTCACAAAGTATGTTTCACGATAGAGCATTTACATTCTGCTTATATGGAATACAACTGAAATTCCAAAACTATGTACTTCAAAGTTTAGTATTGAATTCACTGGAAATTACACTGTAGCAATTATAGGAAAGAAGAAGAAATATGTACAATGAACAATTTCTTTGTATTGTTCTACAGAGTAACCTCCAGACTAACCATCCTCCAACTGATGTTTCTGTTTTGGACCAAGTCCAACAATTAAAAATAATTCCCAACTTGTGTAGAGTTGTGTTGACACTTTCACACACACAGAGTTTGTCTGGCCTGTGATAAGCTTGATAGCACTATTCAAACCTCTGGACAAAGCTTTTGAATGAGTTTTTATATTCACAGGTTTGTTTTTTTGAAAACTATACATTCTGTATATGTATAGAAGTTCTCCTTGGAAACTGGAGTTTTTCTTAGTTTGATCCATGATCAGGATTTCTTTCCTGGACAGCTAACTGTACCTCCTATCAGATTTTGACAGTTAGAAGTTGCATGGATACACATCCACCAGAATGTGCATTTTAGGTTTTATGTCTTTTCTTCTTTCTATACACAGCACTCACCTTAAATGATGAATTCCGTAGCCTGTCAGATAAGTTCTATCAAAGCTGGATACAGCACCTTAGTAATGACAGCCACCAGGATGTGACTGACATCAATGCATGGGTGAGCAAAAAAACTAACCACAAGATTAAAAAGCTGTTGGATGACTTGGATCCAGATGTCCAGATGGTGCTTCTGAATGCCGTCTTCCTCCGTGGTAAGTTCAATAATAGTCCTTCAGCTCTACCACATTTGACCCACAGCTCTAGCTCAGGTCTAGGAGTCACTTCAGGAACTCACCTCTGGCTTCCCGACCCTTAAGCATTCAAGGTTAAAACACTTGCCTGCACACACATTCAAACCTTCCCCCCTTTTACCATGGTTTTACTCAAAGCTGTATTTCCACACAGACTTTCTGCTTTGGAGGTTACTTTGCAGGGCTTCCCACATACACTGAAATATAAGATAATCTTGAAGTATAGGAAATGGGACACTGAAGTAGCAATTGGTTTGCTTTTGCCATTTATTTCCAGAGTCATATTTTTAAGTTCTCAAGAACAGAAATGTACCATGTGAATTTATGAAAAGTGAGCAGCTTGGGGGAGGTCACCATTATTGACATTGTGGAGAGATCAGCAAATAGGTGCTACTGTTGTGACACCCCGCCACAACATTTCTTTAACTGCTACACACATTCTGAAACAGAAATACCAGCAGGAGAAAAAAAAATCCAAAGAAATGTTGTCTGCAGAGTTTGCTATGAGGAAGCAAGGGACAAAGGGGGCCAAATGGGCACTTCTACTACCTAATAGCTAGGGAAGATTCTGTGAAGCACTGATATCAGGCAGGCAATAAAGAGCAAAATATAAAAGCCTGAAAAGACGAGTCTGAGCAGCTGGTAGTAGAGATAGGCAGGGACACATATCACCCTGTCTACTAGCCGCCCAAGTTGACAACCTCGGTCAGTGTCATGAATAGGCCAGCCATAGTTCAATTTACTGATTGGTTTAATGAAATGATACCCTGCTTTTTCATTAAAATTCAAAGCAAGTTAAAAATAATTGAATGTTGATTTTCACATCAAATAAAGCAACAGGAGTCCTAACAGTTGTGGGACTTCCAACCAGGGAAATTAAGAACTACTCCTTTTCTCATGGCATTCCAGTGAGGGCTCAAAAATTTTCAGTGTCATCTTGCATTTGGGTGATGTGGTGTTTCCCTCCTATGTCTCTGTAGCAGCTCCTATGATTTGCTCTCCTCCAAAGTGTTTTATCTTTTGGTTTTATTTTGTGTTTTGTATTGTGTTATTTATGATTGTAATGCCTTGGGCATTGGTTCTTTAACAGAGGTGAGGTGGGATACAAGTCTTTTAATTAATTAATTAATTAATTACATTTTAAAATCTTGACTGTGAATTTGAAAATAAATCAGAAATGGTTGTACTTGACAAATGCAAAATCTCCCTTTTCTAATGTATGGCCCAATTCCTGTGCTGCTTTGCAGTGCAGACTCAGTGGTGGGCTCCAGCAGGTTCACACCTACTCTATAGAACCGGTTGTTAATGAGAGATAGGACATATAAAGTTTAAAAATAGCCATTTAAAAGCGCTGCCAGATGGGCATAGAACCTGTTGTTAATTTCTTTGAATCCCGTCACTGGTGCAGATGCAGGCTTGTGAACAAGGTATGTGCTGCATCCTATGGTAAGAGGGGAATCAACTGAGGTCTTCTCAAGGTAAAGAAATGTTTGTTCTCTTATCTTGGGGCTCCATTTTGGGTGCATCAGCGCTGAAAAGTTAGGTAGAATTGGGCCTTAATCTGCAAACATATCTCCCTCCTTATCTACGAAAAGGCATCCTGTAAGTCTAAATAAGTCCATTCCTTCTGATCCCAGTTCTTCCCCCTTCCAGCCAAGTGGAAGTTGTTGTTTAGGAAGAATGCTATAAAGGAAGAAGAGTTCTACCTTCCAGGCTACCGTTCCATCTCTGTGCCCATGTTGACGAGTAAGAAATATCCAGTGGCTTCCTTTGTGGACAGCAGCTTGCAGGCTAAGGTAATGTCCATTAAGGTAATGCAGGGAAAAGGGGCTGGAGAGGGAAAAGGGGAAAAGGGGCTTTATTCAATCTTAGAGCTGATTCATACATTGTAGAGCAGTGATTTTCAACCATTGTGCCATGGTGGCACAATGTTGTATTGCAAATGGTCTGCAGGTGTGCCATGGAACTTAGGAGAGGGTAATTAATAGAGAAACTGAGCACTTGAACCTCCTACCAGCATCATGGTGTGCCTTATTAATAGTTTAAAAAAAACCTGATAGTGTGCACTGAGACAAAAAAGATTGAAAATTGCTGTTGTAGAAAGTGGTGCAAGAAAAGAGGTAGGGGTGGTTTCTAGCAAAGCAATTATAAAAACCAGTTCTCTAAACAAAGGCCACCACATATAATATGGACAACCTTCTATAACATAAAAATAAACCAGCATCAAGGGTGAGGCTTCCACCCAATGACCCATTGGAAACTGTACTTCTATGAAGAATATAAAAGTAAGCTTCATGCCTCTTGCAAAACAACAGTTCTGATAACAATAATAAATGAGTTGGTGTGTAGTTGTATGCTGAAACCAACTCATGCATAATAGCTGCATAAGGTTGTAGTTTGGATCAGGACCACAGCTCTCTTAACCTGTGCCCTGTCCTCCCCATGAAAGCTGCCTTTTTGAAAAGGCATTTGCATCAATGACATTTTTAGAGTTTAGTCTCTTTGGAAAGGCAATTTTACAGGAGCAAAATAACAAGTAGGTAAAGAGTTCATCCTACTCTAAATTGTGGCTTTGATCCAAATTACAGCCTTTCGTGGTTATTACACTTGAGTAGTCTTCAGCTTGCAAATACAGCACCTTGATTTATTTAGTATCATATATACCGGTAATTGTCTTTTAGGGAGAAGCCATAAATTGAGAAACTGAATTCATTTTACAACAAATTTTCCTTGTAAAACTGTTTGAAAAACTCTGTTCGTCTTACAAGGCACTTTTTGTCTTACAAAGCAGAATTCCTTAGAAATTTTAGTTTGTCTTACAAAGCATTCTTCTTACAAGTTATTTGTCTTACAAGGTACCACTGTATTTTTATTCTACTGTGTTCTCACTAGTAATGAACATAATGCCTGATAGCTATACTTATATACTTATGGCCCATCTGGCTTAGTGCAGTCTAAAACGGCTGGCAGCATCTTGGCAGAATTTCAGGATAGGGTCTTTCCCAGTCTTACCTCAAAATGCCAAGGATTGTCAGATGCACTATTCTATGTTTATAACTATTCTATTCATAACAGTTCTACGTACCCTACTGGAAAGTAATATGGTGCTTGCTTTAAATAGTATCAATTCCTGCTGAGCTGGGCCAGATCGAAAAAGCAGTAGTTCTCAAAGTGGGGTTCAGGACCCCCTTCTAGAGTTTGGGGGGGTGGTCAAGAAATGCTGCCATCTTGAAATCTGGCACTTGCTGCCTCCAACTTGGTGTGGAATACTCACACTACTTTCCTGGGAACAAGTTTCA